>AP025041.1:20562758-20691015 GCA_036186865.1 Eustoma russellianum | reverse complement strand
CGAGCCGTTAAATATTGTCCAATATAATCCTCAAAAGGTATTGCCGAATTAAAAAGACGCCATAAAACAGTTGAACAGTAGGAGAGTGATGCTTATACCAAATAAATGTAGCAGAGAGCTGTTTAGGAGAAGATATCCGGCAAGTATCATAAGCGCTTTTTAAAGAAAATTCCCCCGTTGGAGTTGGTAACCATGTAATATGGCCTCCCTGGCTGTCTGATTGTGTTAGGCAGAAGGAATGAACTCGGCAAATAATCTTCCATACAGGCGAATCCGTCAACCGTGGTAGATAATCTTGCCGGTGCTCATATTTGGCATGCATGTATTTGCTCCATAGTGTGGCATTGTGTTGATAGGACCACCATATTTTGCAATGATATGCTTGTTGTAACATGTTTATGTCGCGTAATCCTAAGCCCCCTTCGTCCCGAGGCTTACAAATAGTAGACCAAGAGACCCAATGATGTCGACGTCCCCAAAAGAATGCAGCCATTTTGCGATGTATCACCTTAATCACCGATTTCGGTAAACCACCCGCCGCAATGACATGTAGGGGTAATGCAGCAATTACAGATTTCAATAAGACTAGCCGACCTGCTGCTGAAAGCAATTTTGAGTGCCACCCTTGGAGCCTGTCATCAATATGCTGCAGTAACGAAACACAATATCTGGAGCGAGCGATACCCTTGTGTAGATAAGAACCAAGATAACGAAATGAGAGACCCGAAAGACGCATGCCCAGAATATTTACAAAATTCTGGCGTTGTTGTACAGTTATCCTGGCAGATGGAATAATACTGCTTTTTTGGAAATTCACCTTCTGACCTGATGCTGTTTCATATTGTGTAAGAAAAGTATGAAAATGTTGAAGATTTCGCTGTGTACCTCGTAGGAAAATCAGTAGATCATCCGCATAGGCCAAGTGGGTGATTGTAAATGGGACGCGCCCCAGGCAGAAAGGCTGTATCACACCCGATGATGCTGATGTTTTCAAACCCCTGCTAAAACCCTCAGATGCTAAAATAAATAGTAAAGGAGATAATGGATCCCCCTGCTTAACCCCTCTATATGGTCGAAAAGTTGAAGATGGCTGGCCATTAATTAGTACTGCTAATGTAGTGGCACTCAAATGATTCAAAATAATGCGTGTGAAGAAATCTGAGAAGCCAAATGTGTGTAGTAATAACTTCATATATATATATATGGTAAATGGCGTGTAGGAGGGAGTAGGAGACTTTCCTTTATTCAACTTGTTGCCTTTGTGCCTTGTTCAAATATGGCTTCCTTTAATGAACTACTTAGTTTAATTAACTAAGTACTTCACTTAATGAACTAGTTTAGTTCATTAATGATGGCACCTGAAAATAGTTCAAACACAACAAATGCTTGCCATTTGATGTAAGCTTTAAGGCTTCATGTCTCGTTAGTACGACAACATTATATATGAACTATATAAGGCAAGTTTTATGCAACAACGTGTCATGTTATGAAATATGTCATGCATTTCTTTAATACACGTTTATTTAAATCATGCATTTTGAAATCACTCAAACCTCTTTTTCTCTACAAATAATAACTCCAATGTGTCACTATCTTCATCATCAATTCTTAAGTGTCTTCACATCATTGGTTGGCCACCTAATCACCTTGTACACATAGTAAAATGAAGCAACGTAACTGGTCCACCTTGGAAATTCAGCATGGCCGATTTTTTCAACTACATTTTTTCTTGAAAATGTTGAAGATAATGTAGTGGGATAAAGCCCATAACAACTCCACTACCCCCTCAACTCCTTATCAAGATAATAGGCATATGGGAGTTGAACCATTCAAACAAAATCAGCTCCAAAAATAGTCTTAGTAGCCGTTGGCTACTAATTTGAAATGTCCAAGTTGGCAACTTTTGTCAACTAGCTTCTTTTTGATTGGTCCACTTGTCATCTAGCCAAAAAAATGAGTACACCATCATTTCCACCTATTAATACACGTTTGGAGGCTTGCGTATATGTATATCAACTACAATTTTTGAAGAAGAAATCAACAAATAATAGCTGACAAGATTATGTCAACAAATAACACCAAAATTCCCACTATTTCTTCTTGTATGTAGTGATCATTTTCATACCTTGAACACCTTTAAATTCTCTGAAATATGATGATAAATATACTCCAATAATATATAGAAGAAGTTCTTCAAGAAAGAAATAAAATGTGACATCACAACCCGTCAGATATCAAGCTACTGTCGATAATATCAACATTTGAGAAAAATAATATAAAACCACCATATAATCCTCAAGATAATCATAACTCGACTCCAGAATGAAGATAAGAATATACTCAAGAGATTCCTAGAGTGAAAATACCAAAAACACCCTTCAGAGGTGAAATGACCAAAATGCCCCTTGTGTGAGAAAACTCCAGAAATGACCCTGATGGTCAGAAATGAAAATAATAACACCTTTGTCATGATAAATATGATTAGAATAAGTCCTTGAATTATTTCCATCATATCATGTTTGTTGTACCCCGACGAAAAGTCATATTGTACTTGAAGACTCGTATAAGTGAATTAATAAAGTGGCATCCTTCAAGTGCATTTCACTAAAATTCCTTAGTGATTCTTTGATCTTATGTTGATAGGAAAACAGTATATTTATTCAAACATGAGATATGGACCATGATCAATTCAAATTCACCCAAAGGGGCTTAAGAAAATTTCGGCCAAGAATGACAAAAAGATATCATGATGATGTTTTAAAATATTACTTGAGTAGAAACTATACTTATAGGTGTATCTTCTATGTGCTAAACTAATTTATATGTTACAATGTTTATATTTAATAGAAATATAGGTCGTACATAAATATACATCTGAAGACATCCTGTTCATCACTGTAATAAGAATGTTTTTCTTCATCCTACCTTAATTGTTAGTACGCATGTTATCGAAATGGCTAAAATTAACAATGTGAGAATACTCAAATATGTACCATCTTACATATGTTGGAGAAGGTAGGAATTATGTATGTGGATATATATGAGCATGCCACCAACGAAGAATGGGTAGATGTGCATGATGGAAAATTGACTTCACTCATATATGTATGTGAAATGTGGGATGAGGTAATGTATACACTATAACCTACGGTCCTATGGGCATAACAGGATATAAAGTTTTCAAAGTGTTTAACGGAAGCATGGAAACAAATAAGGAGATAATTACCTACATAACTTTTCATTTCAGAAAAATTAAGCATGGTAAGGGGTCACCAAGCCAAAAACCGCCCCCATGGTTGACCAAGAGGACTACCATGGTTACTTAATATTAACTACAAGGTTAAAGAAGTAACTCTAGTTGAATAAACTAACTATATTTGACATAAAGTAACTATAGTTAAATTAAAGTAACTATAGTTGCCTTAAAGTAACCTTGGTTAGTTAAAAGTAACCAAGGTTAACTAGCCTAACTAAGCTAAGGAAAACCCCTTTCCCCTCTCACATTACCCACGGCTACCTCCTTAACTAAGGGGAAGAAAACTTTCTTCAAAGAAACTCTAGAACATTCAACTCTCAAGAAGTCACAATGGAGCAAAGAGACTTCCCTATTTCTCCATTGTAGTATACGGCTAGTTGAAGATGTCCAAGAACTATCTTCAAGATCCAAGAATTCATCTAGGTAAGTACATGCTAAGCATTCTAAGTGAATTCTATGTTTCAAAGAATGAAACTCACATTGGTACCGTCTTGTCTTGCCAAAAATGTGACACTCAAATGGTCACTAGGAGAAGAATTGTCAAGCTACTAGGAGGAGCTAACATCTTAGTGGTTTGAATCCATTTCAAGCCCATCCAAGTTTCTGTACGATCTGCAAGGCACCACTAGAGGGGGGTTTGAATAGTTGGTGCGGAAAGTGTGGTTTTTAAAATTTGTTTTAAACCAAACAACTCAACTTCTGAAAACAGATTCTGTTTTCAGAACCAGTTTTAAAATGTTTTTAAAACTAGGTTTTAGGTCTTCAAAAATTCTGAAATTTTGAGATAACTTAGCCTCAGATTTTACGAGTGTCTCCTAAAAATTTCAGATTTAAATTCAACTTTAACCCCTTCAAAAATCGTTGGTGGTCAGATTGCGCGAATCTGCCAGAAACGGTAGACTGTTTTGCAAATTTTATTCCTATTTGTTCTTAACTCCAATTGATCTGAAATTTTAACCACTAACCCATTATATGTTTTGTTTAAAGGTGTTGAAACAGTTTTGAAAAATTCTTTCGGAAAGTTAGTCAAATACACTCAAAGTCTCAACCTTTGCAAGCCTGAAAATCAGACTGCACTAGTCTTAGAACTTTGGATGTTTGAGTGACTTATACTTATCCAAAAGGGTTGCAATTTATGCCAAATTAACCCTAAGACGTGTGGATATATTTCTGGAAATTTTCGTAATTTTTGAAAATCGTTTACTATTTTTACGAACGTAAACAAAAAGAGTAAACAATGCAGAAACAGAATATAAGTGCTGAAAATAAAAAACACCAAGAATTTTATACTGGTTCGGTTAATTAACTAAGTACTTCACTTAATGAACAAGTTTAGTTCATTAATGGTGGTACCTGAAAATAGTATAAACACAACAAATGTTTGCCTTTTGATGTAAGCTTTAAAGCTTCATGGCTCGTTAGTACGGCAACGTTATATATGAACTATATAAGGCAAGTAATATGCAATGCACATTTATCTTATGCACGTTTTTAAGCTCATTTAAATCATATATTTTGAAATCACTCAAACCCTCTTTTTCTCTACAGTTTCATTTTGACCGTGTGCTATACCTGAAGTTGGAGGAAGACTTCATTCTATTTCAACCAAGGCTCATGCTAAGGAAAAGCTCTAAGGTTCAAAGAGGCAAGTATACTCTAGCCAATCTTGTCTTATTTGTGAAGTGCATGCTTGAATGGCTAGTAATTATTAGGCTATGAACCGTAGTTAAAGATGCTAAGTACAAGACATGGGAGTTAGTTGTTATAAGAAAAAGTGATGGTATGAGCAAATGATTTGTTGTATGAATGTGTGTGACTGTTTTGATATGTTTCATAAACGGATTATTTATGGTTTAAAGCATGTTATGAGGCCTGTAAACATTATGTTGAAGTGTGTGCTTAATGAAACACACACTTCAACTTCACTCCTTAAAATTGACTTAATATCCATTAAACAGACACTTCAACATAATGTTTACAAGCCTCATAACATGCTTTAAACCATAAATAATCCGTTTATGAAACATATCAAAACAGTCACACACATTCATACAAAAAATCATTTGCTCATACCATCACTTTTTCTTATAACAACTAACTCCCATGTCTTGTACTTAGCATCTTTAAGTAAGGTTCATAGCCTAATAATTACTAGCCATTCAAGCATGCACTTCACAAATAAGACAAGATTGGCTAGAGTATAATTGCCTCTTTGAACCTTAGAGCTTTTCCTTAGCATGAGCCTTGGTTGAAATAGAATGAAGTCTTCCTCCAACTTCAGGTATAGCACACGGTCAAAATGAAACTGTAGAGAAAAAGAGGGTTTGAGTGATTTCAAAATATATGATTTAAATGAGCTTAAAAACGTGCATAAGATAAATGCGCATTGCATATTGCTTGCCTTATATAGTTCATATATAATGTTGTCGTACTAACGAGCCATGAAGCTTTAAAGCTTACATCAAATGTCAAACATTTGTTGTGTTTATACTATTTTCAGGTACCACCATTAATGAACTAAACTAGTTCATTAAGTGAAGTACTTAGTTAATTAAACTAAGTAGTTCATTAAAGGAAGCTACATTTGAATAAGACACAAAGACAACAAGACCAAGAAAGGAAAGTCTTCTCCTCCTCTCCTCACTCAATATACACGGCATATACATATATAAATATATATTTTCAAATTTTTTTTGAAAAAGTCACATACACATGTATTCCAACGTACTACCGACATGTTATATATTTTACGTACGTACGTTAACGTCACACCACCATACTTAACTCATATTTATGAGTGTATTCAGGTCTTATATCATATGATATAAGTCATGGTGATGACAAATTAAATACGACACGTTAAAAGGTTATAAACCAAAAATTGTTGTATCGGGCGAATACCGAAACTTCGCCAACGTGTCACGTACTTGCCATAAATAGATGGCCAGCCCCTATACCTCAAAAATCATTATTATTTTCGTGCATATGATGATATTTCCAGCCATAAAATTATTCCATGTTGGCACACACAAATCACCCCACATTAAGGCCAAATTGTACAGATTCCAATTTAGATTTTGTCACATGTTAATGGCGCCACTTTAAACCAGCCAAGAGCTGAGAATTAAAGTTTATATTGTATATATTATGTGTAACATAATATATATAACATGTGCAAAAAGTTGGAATTTAATCGGGTAATCGATAAACATCGAAAATTCGGTTTTCTATGTACACAATCCATGGAACATTTTTGACACATCATACGACATGTATCTAGACACTATTTACCTATGTCATACATCTTAAAGTGTTCTAGAAAATTAAATTAAGGGCTGATTGGAATATAACATGTGTGTATTATTAAATGTGCACTATTTTACAAAGTTTACGAAAATAAAATTCAGCACATGCAGTACATGTTAGACACGCCCTATACAGCTGAGATGGAGCATATGTGGAGCCTTGTTGGCATATTGATTGGTCAAGAATCAATCATACAATGTTGGTGATTTAAAGAAAAAAGCTACAAAAGGTAATGCTTCAAATTTTATCTCAATTGAAACACATGCTGAAAATTTCAGCATGTATAGTTATAGCTGGCCGATTTTTGGGATTAATGAGCATATAATTTGTGTCTTGAAACATGTGGTTAATTGGAAGAAGAAATGGAAGTAATTTGAATGAAATACAAAGCCATAAAGTCTGATATCTTGAATATCACACATGCTGAAATTTTTCAGCATGTGTGGAATGAACCTTGGCCGAATTCTAGGCCTTATTATTGTCCAAATTTTATTTCCAATTTGATAAGAATATTTGCTACTAATTGGTGACTTATTTTAAAAGAAAAATCAATGAAAATTAGGAAGTATTTTGAATTTTATCACCATGTATCACATGCTGAAATTTTAGCATGTCAAGTGTAATTATGGCCGATTTTTGTAACCTTGTGTGGAGAAATATTATCTTGCTTGATTTGGATGATAACCTTATGAGTTATGGCAACTAATTTATGTTGATTTTGGCACATGCTTTCAGTGGAATTTTCAGATTTTCCAAGTCATCAAATGATGACAACATTCAACCAATCATGAAGTTCCAAGTAAGCAAAGGTTAAATGATCATCCAATGAGAAGGTGCCAAGTAAGCAAGATCATGTCACAATGATGCCACACATTCTCCCAAGGACTTAGAAGACAATTTTCAAGAGGGGAGAGCATCAAGGGGGGACGGCCATGTTGCTTAAAAGGAAAGGAGATGAGCAAAAACAAAAGACAAGAACAAGCATTGCAAATTCAAGGAACAAAAACGCCTAGCACTCCTTTCTTCTACACTCTCTTTCTTTCTTCTTCTTGAAAGCCTATTGTACTTATATTCATATTCTTGAATAGGCTTATCTTAGACCACCACACATTCTATATCTTTGTAAAAGATTGATCAAGGTGTGATCAATCTTCATTCTTGCAAGGTGGTGGTGTTCGTGCGAATTGTATTCATCGTACAAGGTTTGTAAAGGGTTGGAGTTTGTGTGTAACTCCATCAACTCGATGGTAAGGTGTATTTGCATTGTGTGACTATTGTGAACCGAGGAAGGTGTTCCTCGAAGACTGGAGTAGGTTGTTTATAACCGAACCAGTATAAAATTCTCGGTGTCTTTTACTTTCAGCACTTATATTCTGTTTCTGCACTGTTTACTTTTTTGTTTACGCGTAAAAATAGTAAACAATTTTCAAAAATTATGAATCATGTAAAGAAACCAGCACAACACCACCATTTTGATTGTTAACAACTGAGCTAAAGTTAGTTGTACAAAACTAAAAAACAAGACAGTTTAATGTCTTAAGTTGTAAGGCTTTGCTCTTGCTCATTTAAGCTTGAATGTGATGTTTGGCCTTATGAATATTGTTCCTTGGTGAGTTAGCTATATTTTCCAGGTGATGGATTAAAATGAATAAGGTTTTATGACCCATGAAACTGAGGTAATACGGTACTGCCCTGCTGATTTCAGTAGTACCTTCGATGATAGTATGATGTTTTGAGGACGTTAGACTTTTCGGATTGTTACGAAATTTTTATGGTATGAGTCTAAGACTTCATTATGCATGTGTATGGCATGAGTTTATGAAAATGAGCACGAATTGATCAGCACAAGGTTGTATGAATAGAATGTGATTGCTGGACAGTTTTCCCAGCTTAAAAGACAAGTCCGTGTATGCATGTTATGATGTATTTGTTCACGAGTCGCATAGTGCATGTCATACATTGCATCATCGTCATTTACATAATTTACGGCATTGATTTTATGCGAAAGAAAGATGAAAAGCGTTTTTAAAGAAAAGATTCTATTTTGGAAAAGAATGCTTCCCACCGGTACCGTGTTTGTATGTTTCTTGGCCAGTAAGGAACCGCGCAGATCCAGGGTTAATTGATCTGATGATATGGACCATTCAGTCCCGAAGAGAATAGACCTGATATGGACCGTTCAGGCCGGGAGAGAATAGACCCGATAAGTGATGACGATACCGTTCCGAATCCGGGAATAATAGATTCGAAGAGGAGATGTGACCACCTCGGATCCGGGAAGATAGATCTAAACTGATGACGTTACCGTTCCGAATCCAGATATAATAAATTCGAAGAGGAGACGTGACCGCCTCAGATCCGGGAAGATAGATCTGAACTGATGACATTACTGTTCTAAATTCGTGAATAATAGATTCAAAGGGGAGACGTGACTGCCTCAGATCCGGGAAGATAGATCTGAATTGATGACGTTACCGTTCCGAATTCGAGAATAATAAATTCGAAGGGGATACGTGCACGCCTCAGATCCAGGAAGATAGATCTGAACACTCTATTGTTTTTCTTGACGATGATGTTTTGAAAGAAAGGCACGAAAGATCATATCCTCATTTTTATCATGATGCATCACATGTACATATGCATGCATGTCACATTTATTGAGTCATCGTGTAGTGGCACATGATACTTAGACTAAGTTGTTATAACTTGGTAGTTCCTAAGATATGATCTTATTAAGTAATGATCCTTGATGTGTTACGAACTTATGCAAGTTGCAGTCTTTTATTGTTATGTGCTTTACGTAATGATCTTGCTTAAGTTATGCTCTTGACGCATTAAGTGTTCATCACTAACAGGTATTGGATGGAGGTTAGGTATGTTTCTAAACCGAATTTTGGGGGTTCGGTTCTTGTATGTACTTTCCATTTAATGCATGATTGTTTATGGCACACTTGCTGGTGACTTTGTCACTCACCCCCTATTTTTCCTCCCAGAAGCTGCAGGAAACAAGGTAGAATGGATTGAGGATGAACCTAGGGTCCCCTACCCGTGAGGACAGCGAAGGATGAATGGATTAGGAGACATGACTTGCCGGTTGTGACTGATGAGTGATGACTGATAATGTAAGTGTGATGGGAAACATCTACTTTTGAGAATTTCAGTACATTTGATTTGGGTTGAAAACTATGAATGATTTCGAAGACGTTTTTAATTTGAGGATTTAATTCTGCCACGGTTTCGCTTACCTAACGACGCGTAAGCACGAAAATCCATGCATTTTATCGTGGATTACGATATGTTATGGATCGACGCCTGGTACTCTCCTTAGTGAAGTACGGCAGGTGCACCGATTTCGGCTAGGCCGGGATGCGGGGCGCTACAATGTTCCTACAGAACTCAAAATACCAATTTTGCCTTTTTTGGTAAGTTGTAGAAACTTCCAAGGCACATTAGTCACAAGTCATTTATAATAATCAAAAACACATAATATCCACATAATGAACATATATAAATCACATAAAAATGAAAACAACCATTTTATCACATTTTAGAAAAATATTTCTAAAACCCTAGACATCGATCGATCGAAATGCCTCAGCTTCAGAGATCGATGTCTCACTGAGCGTTTCAGAGTTTGTCTCTATCCTACATCGATCGATCATGCGTCTCAAGTTTAGAGATCGATGTCTCACAGTAAGGTCTTGGTTTTTCTCTGCCTTACATGGATCGATCGATGTGAGGGATCAAAGTACATCAATCGATCAAAGTGCAACAACCTGAGAGATCGATGTCATTTTTCTTCACTTTTTCAACTCTTAATCATTTATAACACCATAGGTGACTTTTTTAAGTATCCACCACTTAAAATCATGACCTTGAAAATTATCCAAACATATTTCTCAACAAAGCATACTTATGCAGTCTCTTCTTCCGTATCATCAATCTCAGAGTCAGATGAATCACTCCAAGTGGAGGCCTTGAGAGCTCTTCTTGAATTCCTTTGTTTAGGCTCTGAGGCGGGTCTATTTTTGTTCAAATGTTTGTCACGGTTCTTGTTTGTTTGTTTGTCCTTGTTCGGGCAGTCATATGATAAATATCCAAGTTTTCCACATTCATAGCACTATGTCTTTGTCATTATTTTTATTTTTATTTGTCTTAGTCGGAAAATCCTTAGGTTTATTCTTGAATGATTTTCTCATAAATTTTGTCAAACCTTTAGCCAATAGTATTATATCTTCGTTGTCCGATTCAGTATCACTATCATCTACGTGACAGGAAGAGGTAGAGACGTATTCATTTGATTTAAAAGCAATAGTCTTACCTTGTTTTGACATGGATTCCTATTTCCTTAGTGTAAGTTTGTTTTCGTATACCTTTAAGGATCCGATTAGTTCCTCCATTTTTATTGATCTCGTTTCTTTACTTTCCTCAATTGCTATGAATTTTGGGTCCCATTTGGATGGGAGACTTCTTAGCACTTTTTGAACCTTTTCTTTTGTAGAAAAAGCTTTTCCAAGAGACTCAAGAGAATTGTAGATGTTAGTCAATCTTAGATCCATATCAACAATAGAATCATTCGGAAATAACTTGAAGGATTCAAGAGTAGACATCAACATGTTTATCTTAGACTCTTTAACTTGACTAGTCCCTTCATATTTCATTTCAATAATTCTCCACATCTCTTGGACACTGTAGCAATCAGACACATAACTCGATTCACTTTTACTCAATCCGTTTAAAAGAAGTTGCATGGCTCTAGCATTCATACTCAATTTCTTTTTGTCATCAATAGTATATTCTTGTTTCGGTTTTACGACCTCTAGTGTGACACCATCAACAGTAGATAACTTAGAGGGAATAAAAGGATCATCTTCTATAATGGATCACAAGTCTATATCAATGGCCATGAGAAAAAGTTTCATTCTAAGTTTCCATAGTATGAAGAACTCACCGTCAAAAAGAGGAGACCTTTGACTTGACATACCTTCTTGTTCGGTCTTGTGACTAATGGTTGCCATCTCACAAAGATCATTGGATCCTCTTGTTGTGAGTGTGCCTGCACTCTGATATCACTTTTAGGACTTGTATAGCACCATTAGAAGGGGGATTGAATAGTGGGGGCAGAAAAATTAGTTTTTAAAAACTTTTGGACCAAATTACCGACTTCTGAAAACCGTTTTTGTTTTCAGATCCTGATTTGAATTATTTAAAAGACCTAGTTGTAGACCTCCAAAAATTGTGAATTTTGTTTGAATGTACCCTCATATGTTATAAGAGACTCACGAAAATTTCAAATTAAAACTCTCACTCCTATCCCTTTGAAAATATGTTTTTGGTTAAATTGCGCAAATCTACCAGAAACTGTACTCTGACTTGAAAAATTTATTCCTATTAATTGGTGACTCCAAATGGTCTGGAACGTTTATGGTAAGACCCTCAAGATAATTTTAGTGGGTTGAAACAGGTTTTGAAAATTCCTTTGGGAAGTATGCCAAACACGTTGATGTTCTAAACCTTTGCAAATCTGAAAATCAGATTGCACTAGTATAAGAACTATTCACGTTTGACTGACTTATACTTATCCAAATGAGTTGAAACTTGCGCCAAATGAAAACTAGGATATGTGGCTATGTTTCTAAAAAAATATGTATTTTTGAAAAATCGTTTACGTTTTTACCGTTTTAACAAAATCAATGCAGAAAACGAAAAACTGAAAGTAAAGTGCAGTAAAGTAAGAACACCAAGGATTTTATAGTGGTTCGGTTAAATCAACCTATTACATTCTTCAAGGACATCTTCCTCGGTTATCACTAAACGCAATAAACACCTTACCACAAGGGTGACTGGAGTTAATGTCATACCCCGTAAATTTTAAGTTCGACATTAAATAATTTAAAAGTCACCTAAATTATAATGCAAATTGAATGTATGAGTTTGAGAGGCTTAGCTAAATGAATTGTAGGGGAGAAAAATAATTAAAAAGATGTAATTAGGAAAATTAGGTCTCCAGAATACCAAAACTATCCCCTTAATTAATTAAAAGGAGGGAGTTACAGAATTAGCATAACTCCCTCCCATTGACCGTCAGTTATAAGGAAAAGGGGAGGGGGAGTCGACCAAAAGAAAAGGGAGAGGAAGGAAGAGAGGAAGAGAGAAAAGAAGAGGGGAGAAGAAGAAGAGGATTAGGTGCAATCCGTTCTCAAAGTTCAACACCATTACCGTAAGAATCCTTAGATTCGAAGGCAAGTAACTTTTCTATACGTTTTACGCAATTTTGATTCTTAAGCCCTATCTTCTATAAAGAGAAAATTGAATCACACATTGGTAATTTCTACTTGTTATGTAATTATGTGTTACGTGTTTTATATCTATGTTGGTGAAGTAAAGATCTCATCTTTGGGCCAAATTATGAAGAATGGTTGCGATGAATTTGATTTGTGAAGATCATGCCCTAAAGTTGCTATTTCTCCTTGTGATGAACTCTTGATTGATAGATTTACATAGTTGCTATTGTATGGTTGATGGTAACGTTGGAAAGTGGGGAGATTTGATTAGTGTGATGTGATTAAGAGTTGATTTGGGGTGTGATGAAAGAACGTGAAGTGTGTGTGTGCAAGGGAGTGATTTGAAGGAAGTTTAGAGATCAAATTGTAGTTGGGTTTAGGACGGAAAGCAATGTGGTGAAGAGTTGCATAGGCTGGAATCATGTCTTAGGATTGAATCTAGGTGTTCTATGGGTTTGGAATGATGGTGGATGAAGGTTGGGTCGATTTTAGGGTGAAACCTGGAGAAAAGTGTTGAGAAATCATGGTTTGAATGATTTACAAGTGCATGATTTATATGTTACATGATTACATGATCTAAATGTTATGAGATTTCAAAATGCATATGCCTATATCTATCACTGTTGCACTAACAAGCCATGAAGCGTTAAGGCTTAAATCATATGGCAAACATTGTTGTATATACACATCCATGATACTCTTAAGTCATATACTTCATGTCATCAAACTTCCAAAATTACATCGACATGACAAAAGTGCAAAAACCGAAATGTATCATATCATATGACTACCGAGCCATCTCCGACACATCATATACTTATCATACAAAGATGGCCAGCCAATATACATTTCCAACACTCAATACATGGAGAGATCAATACCAAAGTCACAAAACAAATACATATATCAATGCTCCATCATCTTCCTTATTTCTCTGAAAACCAAATTCAAAATTGATATACCTCTTGGCCGAACATCTTATACACATTGGAGCTGAGATTATACATATTTATATGTATATTGTATGTTACATTACACATTTTATATGTTGAAGGGGTTTGAAACAAAAAGAAGAAAAACCGAGCAATCAACGGAAGTTGAAATTTGAAGTTACTACATCATCGTACATGGAACGTTTATTTGCTACATGATGCCACATGTATTTATTCATGTATTATACATGAATTACACAGCCAAAGACATATCTTGAAAGGTTCTAGAAGGCAAGGTAAAATGATAAAAGAAATTTACCATGTTCATGAAGAATTCTACATTGTTACCATGCAAATTTCTTGGTTTTTGCACATGAGAATAAATACAACAATGTTTGCCATATGATTTAAGCCTTAACGCTTCATGGCTTGTTAGTACAACAGTGATAGATATAGGCATATGCATTTTGAAATCTCATAACATTTAGATCATGTAATCATGTAACATATAAATCATGCACTTGTAAATCATTCAAACCATGATTTCTTAACAATCTTTCCCTTTTGATGATTTGCAAAATAACCTTTATTCATGATTTAGATGTGGCATAATCACTCCCCCTACAATTATGCATTCATAACATGTTTTTCAAAATGCAGATACTCCCCCTTAAATCAATCTCTCCCTTTATATCATACATTTGAATTAGCAATTTCTCACTCTCTCTTTGACCTTAAAATCATGCTTTTTCTCCCCCTGAAATCACTTTTTCTCCCCCTGAAATCATGCAAGCAATCATGCATTTTTCTCGCCCTTGATTTTGTAAATCACATCAAAAGATACATTTGAGCAAAACGATAATTTATAGCATATCAAAGGAAATCATGCCTAATTTAGATCGTAAATTTTCATATGTGGCTTGATTAAGGGCTTTTGTAAAGATATCAGCTATTTGTTCTTCAGTACGAACGTGATCTATTATAATATTACCATTACTTACATGATCACGAAGAAAATGATATCTTACATCTATGTGTTTTGCCTTAGAGTGTAAAACAGGGTTCTTAGATAAGTTGATAGCACTTGTACTGTCACAATATATGGGAATTTTATTTACAGTTATTCCAAAGTCTGAAATTTGTTGTTTTAGCCATAATAACTGTGTACAACAAAGACTTAATGCCATGTATTCGGCCTCTGTAGTGGATAATGCTACACTAGCTTGTTTCTTTGAACACCATGATATTAGTGAGTTTCCAATAAATTGACATGTACCACTTGTACTTTTTCTATCTATCTTACACCCTCCATAATCAGCATCAGTATAAGCATGTAGATTGAATTCAGAGTTTTTATCATACCAAATACCTAATGTGGGAGTGTGCTTAATGTACCGAAATATTCGTTTTACAGCATTATAATGTGAGACTTTCGGGTTACTTTGAAAACAAGCACACATACACACACTAAACATGATATCAGGTCTACTTGCAGTAAGATAAAGCAAAGAGCCAATCATAGATCTATATAATCCATTGTCAAAGTCTTTTCCAGTTTCATCTTTATCAAGCTTAGTTACTATACTCATGGGGGTTGTAGATGGCTTTAAATTCTCAAAGCTAAACTTTTTAATCATGTCATTCACATATTTTGCTTGACTTATGTGTATTCCTTTATTAGTTTGTTTAATTTGCAATCTAAGGAAATAATTTAGTTCGCCTACCATTGACATTTCAAATTCGAATTTCATACAATTTTCAAATTCTTCAACTAATTTATCACAAGTAGATCCAAAGATAATATCATCAACATAAATTTGAATAATAAGTAAATCTGATTTTTCATGTTTTAAAAATAGTGTACTATCGATGGTTCCTCTTTTAAATCCATTTTCTAAGAGGAAAGTGGCAAAACGATCATACCAAGCTCTAGGAGCTTGTTTTAAACCATATAATGCTTTCTTTAACTTGTAAACATGATGGGGATATTTCATATCCTCAAAGCCAGGTGGTTGTTTTACATAGACTTCTTCTTGTATAAAACCATTTAAGAATGCACTTTTTACGTCCATTTGGTAAAGTTTAAAATTCTTTATGCAAGCAATAGCAAGTAGTAATCGTATAGCTTCTAATCGTGCTACGGGTGCAAATGTTTCATCATAGTCTATGCCTTCTTCTTGATTATATCCTTGTGCTACAAGTCTAGCTTTGTTTCTAACCACTTTACCATTCTCATTCATTTTGTTTCTAAATACCCATTTCGTACCTATTATTGTTTTATCTTGTGGTTTTGGTACTAAATCCCAAACATCATTTCTTGTAAATTGATTAAGTTCATCATGCATAGCATCAATCCAAGAAGAATCATTTAAAGCATCAAACACATTCTTGGGTTCTATTTCCGAAATCATAGCATGGAATGGATTTATTTCATCTTGATTTATTCTTCTACGTGGTCGTACACCTTGTGATATATCGCCTATGATAAGTTCATGTGGATGATTCTTATGAAATCTTGTTTGATTATTTTCTAAGTTCTCATGCATTTCTAAGTGATCATGCGTTTCTAGTGTGTTGTGTTCATCATGTACTATATTTTCTTCTATATCATCAATCACATATTCGAGTTCAAAATCACCATCATAATCTTTAGTTGTTTCATGTTCACCGAATTCATTGAATTTCACATGAATAGATTCTAAGATTTGCCTAGTGATAGGATCATAACATCTATATGCCTTAGAATTTATAGAATATCCAACAAAGATGCATTCAATGGATTTAGACTCAAATTTATCTAGATTATCTTTTGTGTTGAGTACAAAGCATTTATATCCAAACACACGAAAATAGTCAATCTTGGGCATTCGATCATTTAAAATCTCATAAGGAGTTTTGTTTATTTTCTTTCTAATTGATAAACGGTTGACTATATAGCATGCACAATTTACAGCTTCTGCCCACAAGAATTTAGGTAGTTTATTTTCACATAACATTGTTCTTGCAATTTCTTGTAGTGTCCTATTCTTTCTTTCTACTACGCCATTTAATTGAGGTGTTCTAGGTGGTGAAAATTCATGTTTAAGCCCCTTTTCTGCAATCATATCTTTATTCTTAAATTCACCTCCTCTATCGCTTCTAATTTTCTTCACATTTATGCCATATTCATTTTCAAGTTGTTTTATTAATTTGGCAATCTCAATAGCACTATCATCTTTATTTGCAAGAAATAAAGTCCATGTATAGCGAGAAAAATCATCAACTATGACACATGCATAGTGTCTCCCTCCAAGACTTTTAGTACGACTAGGACCAAACAAATCAATGTGTAATAATTCTAAGATAGTAGATGTGCTAATCTCATTCTTAGACTTAAGTGATTCACGTGTTTGTTTGCCTCTAATACAAGATTCACATAACTTAAAGTTATCCATATCAAGTTTAGGCAATCCTCGTACTAGATTCTTTCGTTGAAGTTTTTCAAGAGTTGGTATGCCAATATGTCCTAACCGTCTATGCCATAAGTTTACATTTGGTTCATTTGTCATAAAACATTTTACTCTAGCATCTAGCATATCATCTATGGATAGTGTAAAAATATTTCCTTCTCTTTTTCCTTTTAGTACGGTTTCTCCATTTTTATTAACAATATTGCAATATGGATGAGAGAAACACACATCATAACCATTATCAAGAAATTGTGAAATACTAAGTAAGTTGTATGATAGATTACTTACTAGGAACACGTTGGAGATTTGAAGAGTACTTAGATTTCCGATTGTTCCTTTTCCAATGATTCGACCTTCATTGTTATCTCCAAAGGTTACGGATCCTCCTTTTTCAACTTTCTTTAATTTGGAAAATAGAGTTGGATCACCCGTCATATGTCTTGAACACCCACTATCAAGAAACCACTTATTTCCTATATCTTTTGCTGCCTACAAAACACAACACTAACTTAGGTACCCTTTAATTTTGGGTCCTTACGGGTTAGTGATTTAGACCTTTATAAGAATACCTTTTGGTATCCAAACTTGGGTAACCTTTCTTGGTCTTCTAAAATATGATAAGATATAGTACATGTTGTTTTCATCTCTATTTTGCCTATAGTGGCCGAATGTGCCAATGTGAGTTGATTTTTGATAAGTGTTTCGGTTTGTTGGCAATGTGTGTGATCTAGATGCGTTTGAATGTTCCATATGTTTTGATGACTTCCTTTGATATCTATATGGAACATGCTTGTATTTTTCATGTGATGAACTATCGGTAGTGCGATGAGATGCCATTAATGTCTTGCTAGTTTGTATTGTTACCTTCTTAGGCTTCTCAATTGTTTTGAAGACATGTTGTTGTTTGAATGATGATGCAACAAAGTTTGTAGATTTACTTTGTACATGAGTATCTTTACTATACCCTAATCTGGTTTTGTCATTGTCATGCTTTTGAGAAGAGATAAGATGATCTAGCATGCAAGTTCCTTTATCAAATTTCTTTACAGTATTCTCTAATTCTATGTTTCTTGATCTTAAGTCTACGATCTCGGATTTCATTTCAACATTTTTGGAAGTTAAAGAAATAATTTCAGACCTCAATGCACTAATTATACTTGACGACTCTTCTTTTGAATCGTTTAATTGAGACACAAGATTTGTGTTAGAGGATTCTAACAATTTCTTGTCTTCAACTAAGCGTTTCTTTTCTTTAGCAAGAGCTTTTGAAAATTTATGCAATTCAAGATATTCATTAAACAAATCATCATATGAAGCTTCATTATCAGAATCGGAATCGGAATTTACCTCATTTGCCGCCTTTGATGCAAAGCAAACTTGAGCCGTTTCATCCTCAGCTTCTTCATTTTCTGAGTCAAATGAATCACTCCATGTAGAAGCTTTGAAGGCCCTTCTTGTATTCCTTTGTTTTGGTTTTGAGACGAGTCTAGTATGTGTCCGTTCCTTGTCATGGTTTTTGTTCATTGTTTTGTCCTTGTTTGGACAGTTATAGGAAATATGTCCAGATTTTCCACAGTCATAACATTTCATGTCTTTATCATTGTTCTTATTTCTGTTTGACTTAGATGAAGTGGATTTATGTTTGTTTCTAAATGACTTCTTCATAAATTTTCTTAATCCTTTAGCCAATAGAATTAGATTTTCATCATCTGAATCCGTGTCACTATCATTTATAACATATCTTCAAAGAGAACTAAGACAAATGAATTAAACCCTGCATATTTATGGCACTGTCGTCTTAGCCATATAAATGAGAAGCGCGTATCTAAACTCCATCAAGATGGATTATTAGATTCATTTGATTTTGAATCATTTGAAAATTGCGAGTCTTGTTTCCTTGGAAAGATGACAAAGACCCCTTTTACTGGACATAGTGAAAGGGCTAATGACTTATTAGGCTTGGTACATACAGATGTATGCGGCCCAATCAGCATTAGTGCCAGAGGAGGATTTCAGTATTTCATTACTTTTACTGATGATTTCAGTAGGTATGGCTATGTAAAAGTTTGCCTAGAAAGAGGAAACCAATGGAAGGAAATGTGAAGACCGGGCTTTCCCTTTAAAGAGATAAATTCCTAAATATTTGATTGGCAAGGTACTTGAAGTCATGTGAAGCATTCATCGAACTTGAACTGAAGCAAGATAACATAGAGGAAGAAATTGACTTTTTTGAAAATTTATAGCCTGACCAGAAGCATCCTGATATAACTGTAAGAATCTCTAAACCTCTTGAGATTTGTCAAGCTCCCGTTAAGAAAAACAAGTAAATCATCAGTAAAAGCGAGATAAATAAGACATGGACGCATCCTTCCGACATTATAAGTTTGAATATTTCCTTGTAAAACCAAATGATTCAATCCCCTAGAAAAGACCTCCAAAGCAATAATAAATAATAGTGGTGACAATGGGTCTCCTTGTTTGACTCCACGTGAGGGCTGGAAAAATCCAGCGGAATGCCATTAATGAGAAAAGAGATATAAGTACATTTCAAATGATTAAAGATCAGAGAGATAAACGAAGAGTCGAAGCCAAAACGATCGAGGAGATGGGTTAAAAACTTCCAATTTACACGATCAAACGCCTTCATCATATCCAGTTTGATCATAACATTGGAGCCCCTAATTTTTTTTATCGAGAAGATGTGTCATCTCCCTCGCCATCACAACATGATCAGAAATATCTCTACCTTTTAGGAATTCCGCTTGTTCTATTGAGATGACCTTTAATAACCGTGGTTGCAATCATGTAGCAAGAATTCTAGTTGCCATTTTTCAAAAAAAAAAAATTTGCAAGACCAATGGGACAAAAATCTGAGAACTTTCGGGGTGCAGCAACTTTAGGAATGAGTACAATCAAAGTAATGCTCATTGCACTTGGTAGTGGAAGTCCCAGAAAAAAATTCTTGCATGGCCTTTACCACATCAGATTGAATGATATGCCAGCAAGTACGAAAACACTGTCCATTATATCCATCTGGTGACCATACCGCGTCCTTAACCTTGGACAATTGAGGCATCGCTTACAATTGAGCATTTTCCTCCGCTGTAATCATCTTAGGAATAAGATCTAGCAAACTATCTTCATTAGTAATGGGTTCAGCTGCGAATAGTTTAGTATAAAAGGAGACTGCTTGCTGCTGAATAGTGGCAAGTGTATCACATAAGACACCCTCCTCAATATGAATAGTAGTAATAGCTCCCGATGGTGAAGCTCCTTCACTATGATATGTAAATAGGATGTATTTGCATCTCCAAATCTCAACCACTTTAACCTAGTCCGCTGCTCCCAAAAGAATAATTCATGTCTCGCCGCAATCTTATACCGAGTCTGAGCTGCATGATATGCCGTTTGCGTTTCTGGTGAAGGATGCTGATCAAACAGTCTCTCACAGTGAATTATTTCTTGTTCCGCCACTCTTAGTTTGTCGAAGACATTTCCAAATACTGTAGTATTCCGTTCTCGCAAGTCTCTCTTTAAAGAGTGTAATTTATCATACAAACCCCTCATACCCCCTCTAGTTGGATATGAGTCCAAGGATGCTTGCACAAAAGGTATAAAATCTGCATGGTCGATCCAAACATTGAGAAATCGAAATGATCTTGGCCCCTGCACCTCCTGCTGAACACATCACAATAATAAAGGGGCATGATCTGATGTTACGCAGGGTAAATGACGTACTCGTAGATTCTGGAAAAGATTATTAAAAGCTTCCGTGCACAAAAAGTGATCCAACCGCCGCTTAACAGTTCCCAGTCCACGTCCACTTGACCACGTGTGCATAGGACCATCATATGGAAGACCAATCAATGAACAATAATTTACACAATCATTAAACTCCTCCAATGATGAGATCACCGGATTCGATAAACCAACATGCTCATCCACCGATAGAGAAGTGTTAAAATCTCTCCCTATTAGCCAAGGTTCCAAATGCGTGTCATGGTGACGTTGTAGAGATGCCCATAATTGCCTCCTAGCTATAATAACATGTAAACCATATACTGGAGTGACCCATGCCGTGTAATCCGAGCCAATCATGTGATGATGAAAAATGAGCATTTCTCCTCATGAGTACCCGATAATAAATGAAGATAGGAGCTGTTCCAGAAGACCCATACTTTCCCATCACACACCGCCTCAGCATGTGAAAGTGAAGCTGCAACTGAAAACGACCCAGATGTGTCATAGCCTTCTTTGGTTCAATAATTGCCAACAACTGTATTTTTTGAGATATAAGTAAGCATTTCAACCATACTAACGAGGTGGATAATCCACCAACATTCCATACTAGACAATTCATTGAGATGTAGAGGTTTGGAGTGTAAGGACAGAGTAATCCTTCCTGCCGAAGGTTGATACGATCGCATCATCTCTTGCTTAGTACGACGACGTCTTGGTTCGGATAGGTAGAACCAAATTGCATATTAAGCAGCTCTTGTAAAGGACGGGGGTTGCGTTCTACTGAGCTCATAATCCTCTGAAATTCTTCTGAAGAGGCTTTCGTGTCTGCCTTCCATGCCGATGTTACTTTAGAGAGCCCCTGCTCTGTGGACTTCAACATCTCATCTTAAATCGACAGGCTAGCATCGTCCCGGCCTCCTGCTTCCCGGAGGAGTTCAGTATCAGAAGCAGAGGTGCATAAAAGGTCATCATGATCTTCAACAACCATCTCTAGATATATTCCAATGTTCTGCAGTTGTGGAGCTTGAAGTTCCTCAGGTATTAAGTCAACTTGAGCTCTACTCTGCCGAATCATATCCTGACTAGTGCCAGCATTTTTCATGTTTGATGGCTCCTTCGCAACCAATTGCGGTATCTCAGGCTCAGGAATAGTTATGTTGCCAGACTTTTGAATTGGATTCCCTATAGTGGGTGATGGAGGAGTAGGGTTTTTGTCAATCAATATTGGATCCGGCATATCCTTCAACTGTCGTGACATAGAAGCCTGCTTTGGAGTCCATCGTTTGGAAGCTGCTCCCAAAGCCTTTGGTAACGAGATCTCAGCCTGAGTATTGGTTACTGTAGACACTACAACCAGTGATGGATAGTCCTTCTGATCATGTCCCAATGTCCTTTTGATCATGTCCCAATGTCCGACTTGTAATATATATTATGTCAAGTATTTGCCATATAAAGATGGCCAGCCCATATATTTCAAAAATGTCTAAACATTTTGTGGCACACATGTTACAAACATCCACTAAGTCATTCCATGTTGGCACACACAAATCACCCACAATTTAGGCTAGATTTGTGGAAAATTCGAATTCAATCTTATCTTCTACACATGTGAAGTTTATCTTTGGCCATTAGAGCTGAATATACACTTCATTTTACATATATTATGTGTGACATAATATATATTACATGTGTAAGAATTTTGAAATTAATCGGAGAAAAATCACATAATCAATGAAAGTCAAAAATTCGATTTTCTACAAACATACACACATGGAACGTTTTTGGCTAGATGTAACAGGTATCTAGACACATTTTACACATTCAATACATGTTAGAGTGGTCTAAAAAAAATTTAAAATAGGACTGGTTATTATTTACCATATATGTGTAAATATTGTGCATTATTTGACAAAGCTTGCCAAAATAGAATGAATATCAACACATGTGCAACTCATCATATACGCCTACTACATCTTTGTTGGAGCCAAGATGGAGCTTATTTGACACTTAAATTGATGGAAGATATGCCACATAAGATTGGTGACATTGAAGAGGGCACCACACAAGGAAAGAATCCAAAAGAGACATGCTGAAAATTTCATCACATGCTCTTAAGTTGGGCGATTTTTTGCTCTTTATTGCCTTCAATTTGTCTTCCAAAATTGAAGGGGGGTTAATGTGTGATTGTATGGTAATGTTTTGACTGCAATTTGAGCACATGTTTTCAGTTTTTTTAGAATTTACAGCTCACTATAAGGGTGCCAAGGTGGACCAATCAACAAGTGACAACTAAGCAAAGTCAAGTCATCCTTCCAATCATATTGCACCAAGTAAGCAAGATTGTGTCATCTCTTAAAAAAGGCAATCTTCCAAGGACATTAACGGCAATTCTCAAGAAGGGGAGATAGTGCAAGACAAGGCCAAGCTACAATTCACATTCTCTCAGGTGCAAAAAGCTAGACTACTCTCTTCTTGTTACTTTATTTCTTCTTCTTCTTAGTCTCAAGCCTATTGTTCATATATTCTACATATTATATAGGCTTTGAATATACCACACATACACATTCAATTGTCGTAAAAGGTTGATTAAGGTGTGATCAAACCTTCATTCGATTGGTGGTGGTGTTCATGATCAGTTTATTTGGTTGTTTTGAATGTAATAGGGTGGAGTTATTGTTTAACTCCAGTCACCCTTGTGGTAAGGTGTTTTTTGTAATTAGGAATAACCGAGAAAGGTGTCCTCGAAGACTGAAGTAGGTTATTTTAACCGAACCAGTATAAACTTCTTGGTGTTCTTACTTTTTAGCACTATACTTTCAGTTTCTAGTTTTCTACATTGATTTCATTGCAACAGAAAAATAGTAAAAAAAATTCAAAAATCATAAACTTTTGCAGAAACATAGCCACACCTCCTAGTTCTCATTTGGCGCAAGTTTAACCCCATTTGGATAAGTATAAATCAGTCAAACATTAGTAGTTCTGAGACTAGTGCAATCTGATTTTCAGATTTGTAAAGGTTGAGAACATCAATGTGTTTGATATACTTCCCAAAGGAATTTTCACACACTGTTTCAACCCACTAAAATACACATCTTGAGGGTCTTATTATATAATTTTAAAACCATTTAGAGTTACCAATAAATAGGAATAAATTTTTCAATTCGTAGTACAGTTTCTGTCAGATTTGTGTAATCTGACAAAAAACATATTTTCCAGGGGTTAGGCTTAGATTTTTAATTTGAAATTTTTGTACTTCTCTCACAACATCTAAGAGTACGTCCTCACCAAATTTCATAATTTTGGGAGGTCTTCAACTAGGTCATTTATATAATTTAAATCAGGATATGAAAACAGAAATTATTTTCAAAAGTGAGTAATTTGGGTCAAAAAGTTTTAAAAACCAAATTTTCCGCACGCACTATTCAACCCCCCTTCTAGTCGTTCTATATAGGTCCTACAAGTGGTATCAGAGCGCATGCACACTCACTACAAGAGGATCCAACGATCTTTGTGAGATGGCATCTACTAGTCATAAGACCGAACAAGAATGTATGTCGAGTCAAAGGCCTCCTCTTTTTGACGGTGAGTCCTTCATACAATGGAAACTTTGAATGAAACTTTTTCTTATGTCCATTGATATAGACTTGTGGTCTATTATAGAAGATGGTCCTTTTATCCCTTCGAAGTTATCCAATGTTGATGGTGTCACACTAGAAGTCGTAAAACCAAAACAAGAATATACTAATGATGATAAAAAGAAATTAAGTATGAATGCTAGAGCCACGCAACTTCTTTTAAATGGTTTGAGTAAAAACGAATCTAGTTATGTGTCAAATTGCTCTAGTGCCCAAGAGATGTAGAGAATTCTTGAAATGAAACATGAAGGGACTACTCAGGTTAAAGAGTCTAAAATAAATATGTTCATGTCTACTTTTGAGTCCTTTAAGTTATTACCAAACGAATTGATTGTTGATATAAACTTACGCTTGACTAACATTTATAACTCTCTTGAGTCTCTTGGAAAAGCTTTTTCTACACAGGAAAAGGTTCAAAAGGTGCTGAGAAGTATCCCATCCGAATGGGACCCCAAAGTCACAGCGATTGAGGAAAGTAAAGTAACCAGATCAATAAAAATAGAGGAACTAATCGGATCCTTAAAGATATGTGAAAACAAACTTATACTAAGGAAATCGGAATCAATGTCAAAACCAGGTAAGACTATTGCCTTTAAATCAAATGAATACGTCTATACCTCTTTCGGTCACATAGATGATAGTGATACTGAATCGGACAACGAAGATCTAATATTATTGGCTAAAGGTTTGAGAAAATTTATGAGAAAATCATTAAAGAATAAACCTAAAGCTGTTCCAACTAAGAGAAATAAAAATAAAAATAATGATACAGACATAAAATGCTATGAATGTGGGAAACTAGGACATTTATCATACGACTACCCGAACAAGGACAAACAAACAAACAATAACCGTGACAAGGATTGGAACAAAAATAGACATGTCTCAGAACCTAATCTGACTCTGAGACTGATGATACCGAAGAAGAGATGGCACAAGTATGTTTTGTATCCAAAGCATCAAACGAGGTATCTTATCATTCTGATTCTAATTCTGAACCCTCTTATGATGATTTATTTAGTCAATATCTTGAAATGCATAAATTCACAAAGACTCTTGTGAAAGAAAAGAAACGGTTAATTGAAGACAGAAAGTTGTTAGAATCATCTAACACGAACCTTGTGTCTCAATTAAACGATTCAAAAGAAGAGTTGTCTTGCATAATTAATGCATTAAAATCAGAGGTTTCATCATTAACGGAAAAAAATAATGAAATGAAATTCGAGATTTCAAATTTGAAATCAAAAAATGTGGATTTAGAAAGAATGGTAAAACAGTTTGATACAGGTACGAACATGCTAGATCGCATCATCTCCTCATAAAAGCATGAAAGCGACAAAACCGGATTAGGATACATTGAGAAAATTAAAATACAAAATAAGCCAATCAAATTCATTTTATCTTCATCCAACAAACCACATGCATTCAAGACAAATTTACCACCTAAAAAGGCGCCTAGATCACCCCTCACTTCATCTCATCGTGCTTCTTCTTTTTCATCTCATACAAAATATATTTATGTGTCGTGTAAATATGAAAGGAAACCATTGATGCAAACAAGACATTCATATGACATAAATGCATCTAGATCACGCACCATGCACACTAACACAAATGCATATCAAAAATGAAAATCATACCATGTGCGTGATGGCATTATCGGCCAAAGGCCGAACGCATTTCCACCTAATATATATTATATTGCTTCTTCATCTCTATTCTTACCACTTTTAAGACCGAGAAAGGTCACCCAAGTTTGGGTTCCAAAAGGTACTCTTACAAAGGGGTAAAAACTAACTCGTAAGGACCCAACATAAAAGGGTACCTAAATCCTTGTTACACATTGCAGGGAACACACACGTCTAAAGATACACCAATCAAGTGGTTCCTTGACAATGGTTGCTCAAGACACATGACGGGTGACCAGAGCTTGTTTTTAAAGTTCAAGAAGGTTATAAAAGGCGGATCGCTGACATTTAGGGACAACAACGAAGGAGGAATCATCAAAAAAGGTATGATCGGAAAACTGAGCACTCTTTAAATCTCCAACGCCTTTTTGGTAAGTAATCTATCTTACAACTTGCTTAGCATCTCATAGTTTCTTAATATTTTTATACTTTTTATGGATGACATGTTAGACGCTAAAGTAAAATGTTTTATGTCAAATGAACCTAACGTGAATTTGTGGCATAGGCGGTTAGGACACATTGGTATCTCAACTCTTGAGAAACTTCAACGAAAGAATCTAGTATGAGGATTGCCTAAACTTGATTTAGACAACTTTAAGTTGTGTGAATCTTGTATTAAAGGCAAACAAACACACGAGTCGAGTCACTTAAATCTAAAAATGAAATTAGCACGTCTAGAGTCTGAGAATTATTACACATTGACTTGTTTGGTGCTTGTCATACTAGGAGCCTTAGTGGGCGACATTATGTGTGTGTCATCATTGACGATTTTTCTCACTATACATGGACTTTATTTCTTGCGAATACAGATGTTAGTGCCATTGAGATTGCTAAATTAATAAAACAACTTGAAAATGAGTATGGTTTGAATGTGAAAAAGATTAGGAGCGATAGAGGCGGTAAATTTAAAAATAAGGACATGATTGCATTTTGCGAAGAAAAAGGTATTAAACACGAGTTTTTGGCACCTAGAACACCACAATTAAATGTATTAGTAGAAAGGCAGAATAGGACACTACAAGAAATTGCAAGACCATGCTATATGAAAATAAGTTGCCTAGATTTTTGTGGACGGAAGCCGTAAATTGTGCATGCTATATAGTTAATCTCTTATCGATTAGAAAGAAAATAAAAAGCTCCTTATGAAATTTTGAATGATCGTATGCCTAAAATTGATTATTTTCGTGTGTTTAGTTGTAAGTGTTTTGTTTTGAATACAAAAGATAATCTAGATAAATCTGATTCTAAATCCATTGAATGCATTTTTGTTGGATATTCCGAGAATTCTAAGGCATATAGATGTTATGATCCTATCACTAGACAAATTTTAGAATATATTCATGTGAAATTTAATGAATTCGGTGAATATGAAATAAATAAAGAATATGACGATGATTTTGAACTAAATCTTGTGCTAGATGATGTAGAAGAAAATATCGTACATGATGAACACGACACACTAGAAATACATGATCACTTAGAAATTCATGAAAACTTAGAAAATAAACAACCAAGATGGCATAGGGATCACCCACATGACCTTATCATAGGCGACATAACACAAGGTGTACGACCACGTAGAAGAATAAATCAGGATGAAATAAATCAAGTTCATGCTATGATATCTGAAATTGAACCCAAGAATGTATTTGATGCTTTAAATCATTCTTCTTGGATTGACGCTATGCATGATGAATTAAATCAAATCCCAAGAAATGATGTATGGGATTTAGTGCCACGACCACAAGATAAAACAATAATAGGCACAAAGTGAGTCTTTAGAAACAAAATAAATGAAGATGGTAAAGTCGTTAGAAACAAAGCAAGACTTTTAGCATAAGACTATAATCAAGAAGAGTGAATAGACTACGAAGAAATATTTGCACCCATAGCACGTTTAGAAGCCGTACGACTATTACTTGCTATTGCTTGCATGAAGGAGTTCAAACTTTATCAAATGGACGTAAAAAGTGCATTCTTAAACGGTTTTATACAAGAAAAAGTATATGTAAAATAACCACCCGGTGTTAAGGATTTAAAATATCCTAATCATGTGTATAAATTAAAGAAGGCACTATATGGTTTAAAACAAGAACCTAGGGCTTGGTATGATCGTTTTGCTGCCTTTCTTTTAGAAAATGGATTCAAAAGAGGAACCATAGATAGTACTTTATTCTTGAAACAAGAAAAATCGGATTTATTTATTATTCAAATTTATGTTGATGATATTGTCTTTGGATCTACATCTCATAAGCTAGTTGAAGAATTTGAAACATGCATGAAATCCGAATTTGAAATGTCTATGGTTGGTGAGTTAAATTATTTTCTTGGCTTGCAAATTAAACAAACTAGTAAAGGCATCCATATAAGTCAAGTCAAATATGTAAATGACATAATTAAAAAGTTTAACTTTGAAAACTTGAAACCATCCCTCACTCTTATCAGTGTAACCACTAAACTTCATAAAGATGAGAATGGAAAAGACTTTGATAATAGCTTGTATAGGTCTATGATTGGTTCTTTGCTTTACCTTACTGCAAGTAGACTCGATATCATGTTTAGTGTTTGCATGTGTGCTCATTTTCAAAGCAACCCTAAAGTGTCCCACTATAATGTTGTAAAAAGGATATTTCGATACATTAAGCATACTCCCACTTTAGGAATTTGGTACGATAAAAATTGTGAATTTGACTTGCATGCTTATACTGATACAGATTATGGCGGATGTAAAATAGATAGAAGAAGCATAAATGGTACATGTCAATTTATTGGAAATTCATTGATATCTTGGTTTTCGAAAAAGCAATCAAGTGTAGCATTATCTACCACTGAAGCGGAATACATGGCACTTAGTCTTTGTTGCACACAACTTTTATGGCTAAAAAACCAACTATCTGATTTTGGAATAACTGTAAATGGCATTCCTATTTATAGTGATAGTATGAGCGCCATCAATTTGTCTAAGAACCCCGTATTACACTCTAAGGCAAAGCACATAGAGGTACGATATCACTTTCTTCGTGATCATGTAAACAATGGTGATATCGTTATAGAACATGTTCGTGTAGGATCTGCAAGGCACCACTAGAAGGGGGGGTGGGTTGAATAGATGGTGCGGAAAGTGTGCTTTTTAAAATTTCTTTAAACTTGAACAATTCAAGTTCTGAAAGCAGATTCTGCTTTCAGGACCTGTTTTAAAACGTTTTTAAAACCAGGTTAGAGGTCTCCAAAAATTATGAAATTTTGAGAGAACTTAGCCTCAGATGTTATGAGGGTCCCCTAAAAATTTCAAATCAAAATTCAACCTTTAACCCCTTCAAAAACCGTTGGCACTCAGATTGTGCAAATCTGCCAGAAACGGTAGATGGTTTTGAAAAATTAATTCCTATTTATGTGAATGTCAAAATGATCTGAAAATTTGACCAATAACTCCTCACACACTATATTTAAATAGGTTGAAACAGTTTTTGAAAATTCTTTTGGGAAGTAGGTCAAACACAACCAAAGTCTCAACCTTTACAAGTCTGAAAATCAGACTGCACTAGTCTCAGATCTTTTGATGTCTGACTGACCTATACTTGTCCAAATGGGTTGAAACTTGTGCCAAATTAACCCTAGAACGTTTATGTATGTTTCTGGAAATTTTTATAATTTTTGGAAATCGTTTACTATTTTTCCGAACGTGAACAAAACGGATAAACAGTGCAGAAACTGAAAAGTAAATGCTGAAAGTAAATTGCACCAAGAATTTTATACTGGTTCGGTTATAAACAACCTACTCCAGTCTTCAAGGAACACCTTCCTTGGTTCACAATAATCACACACACGCAGTACACCTTACCGCAGGGTTGATAGAGTTACACCTAACTCCAACCCTTTACAAACCTTGTATGTCGAGTACAATTCACACGAACACCACCACCTCGCTAGAATGAAGATTGATCACACCTTGATCAATCTTTTACAAAGATGAATGAATGGTGGTTTATATGAAGCCTATTCAAGATTGAAAGAAGTAAAATACAATAGGCTTTTTACAAGAAAAGAAAGAAAGAAGATGTAGGAGAAAAGAGGCATGGCACTTTGATCACTTTAGAATGCAAATCTTGGTGTTGTTTTTGTTTGTTCTTCTCTTCTCCTTATAGCTCTTCTAGCCGTCCCCCTTATGGCCTTCTCCCCTCTTGAAAATTTCCTTTTAAGTGCTTGAGAGAGTGTAAGACATCATGGTGACAATGCTTTGCTTACTTGGCATCACTCCATTGGACCATCATTTAGTCATTGCTTACTTGGCACCTCTTGATTGGCTTAATGTTGTCATCATTTGATGACATGGAAAATCTGAAATAAACACTAAATATTTTCCAAATAATCAATCATTAAATCATACCATAATTCTCAAATTTTGTCATAAAGTGCAAGACACAAAAATTCTTCCTTCCATCCTCAAAGAAATCGGCCAGCACCCTATTGTTAATACTGAAATTTTCAGCATTTACAACATGAGATAAATTCAGATTTTTTTTACATTTTCCTTTGAATTTTTGTCATAAAAATAAATCAATTATATAAGGTAAGTCTTGCTACTAAATGAAGAGTGAACTTGGACACAATGAGAAGCAACATTCGGCCAGCACACCCCTCACACATGCTGAAAAATTTCAGCATGTGTGATATGTAAAATATCACACTTAATTACCCTACATAAAATTCAAATCATTTTCATAACTCCTTTAATTTATCCTTTAATGAAAAATTGACAAAATATCTTGCTTCATGGTGAAGAATTCGGCCACCATGTGTGTAACATGCTGAAATTTTCAGCATGTGACATAAGAGAGGTATAAGTTGAATACTTACCTTTTGTAGCTTCTCTCTTTGATTCATCAACATTGTATGATTGATCCTTGACCAATCAACATGCCAACAAGGCTCCACATGTGCTCCATCTCAGCTGTAGTAACGTTGGAATGTGTATATACATGTGCTGAAATTTATTTTTGCTAACTTTGTAAAATAGTGCACATTTAATAATACACACATGTAATATTCCAATCAGCCCTTAATTTAATTTTCTAGAACACTTTAAGATGTATATTATATGTAAAAAGTGTCTAGATACGTGTCACATGATGTTCAAGAAAAACATTCCATGTTATGTGCGTAGAAAACTGAATTTTCGATATTTATCGATTACCCGATTTTTCTCTAATTTAAATTCCAACTTTTACACATGATATATATATTATGTTATACATAATATATATAATATATACTTTGAATTTCAGCACTTGGCTGATTTAAAGTGGTACCATAAACATGTGACAAAATTAAAATTGGAATCTTCACATTTTGGCCTAAATGTGGGGTGATTTGTGTGTGCCAACATGGAAAGTATTTTTGGCTAATCACACCATGTGTATCACGAAATTTTCATCAATTTTTGATGTATATGGGCTGGCCATTTATTTATGGCAAGTACGTGACACATTGGCGAAGTTTCGGTATTCGCCCGATACGACAAATTTCGGTTTAGAACCTTTTATCGTGTCGTATTTAATTTGTCATCACCATATCTTATATCATATGATATAAGACCTGAATATACTCATAAATATGAGTTAAGTATAGTTGTGTGACGTTAACGTACGTACGTAAGATATATAACGTGTCGGTAGTACGTTGGAATACATGTGTATGTGCCTTTTATAAAAAATCTGAAAATATAGTATATATATGTATAAAAACGTGTGGAATTAAATGTGGGGAGGAGGAGAAGACTTTCCTTCCATAGCCATGTTGCCTTTGTGCCTTTTCCAAATGCATCTTCCTTTAATGAACTACTTAGTTTATTAATCTAAGTACTTTACTTAATGAACTACTTTAGTTCATTAATTGTGGCACCTGAAAATAGTTCAAACTCAACAAATGTTCGCCATATGATGTAAGCTTTAATGCTTCATGGCTCGTTAGTACGGCAACATAATATATAAGCTAAATAAGGCAAGTAGTGGCAAGTTATCATGCATACATGTACACACTTATACACGTTTGTATATATGTATATATATTCAACGTTTCTTATTTTGAAATCACTCAAACCCTCTTATTTCTACAATCTCCCCCTTTTGATGATTTTCAAAATAACTAGTGTACATGATTTAAGTACTATCTCTCCCCCTTGAATTATGCACAGATTTGAAATTTGAATTTCGAATTTCAAATCCGGCTCCCCCTTGATTCATGCAATTAGGATCAATCAGTCTCTCTCTCCCCCAGTCTCTTTCTCCCCCTTAAATCATGCTTCTCTCTCCCCCTTTATTTTGGAAAGTTAATCAAAAGATTCCTGTCAAAAAGGAAAGTAAATCAAATAGTATCACATTAAATCACATCAACAGGAATCATGCCTAATTTAGAACGAAGAGATTCAAATGTGGCTTGATTTAAGGACTTTGTAAATATATCCGCTACTTGTGATTCTGTGTGTACGTGATCTATGATAATATTACCATTGTTAACGTGATCACGAAGAAAATGATAGCGAACTTCTATATGCTTAGCCTTAGAGTGTAATACGGGGTTCTTAGACAAATTTATTGCACTCATACTATCACAATATATAGGAATTTTATTTACGGTAATTCCAAAGTCCGAAAGTTGTTGTTTTATCCACAACAACTGTGTGCAACAAAGGCTAAGAGCTATATACTCAGCCTCAGTAATGGACAAAGCAACACTTTCTTGCTTTTTGGAAAACCATGAAATAAGGGAATTTCCTATAAATTGGCAAGTTCCGCTCGTGCTTTTTCTATCTATCTTGCAGCCACCATAATCTGCATCAGTGTAAGCATGTAAGTCGAATGTAGAGTCCTTATCATACCAAATACCTAAGGTGGGCGTGTGCTTAATATAACGGAATATTCTTTTTACCGCATTTAAGTGTGACACCTTAGGTTGACTTTGAAAACGAGCACACATGCATACGCTAAACATAATATCAGTCCTACTAGCAGTTAAATATAGTAAAGAACCTATCATAGATCGATATAATCCATTATCAACGTCTTCACCATGTTCGTCTTTGTCTAATTTAGTAGTAACACTCATAGGCGTGGGGGATGGTTTCAAATTTTCAAAACTGAACTTCTTGATCATGTCATTTACGTACTTAGCTTGGCTTATATGAATTCCTTTACTCGTTTGCTTAATCTGCAAGCCAAGAAAATAATTAAGTTCACCAACCATAGACATTTCAAATTCAGCTTTCATACAATTTTCAAAATCTTTAACGAGTCTATGTGAGGTAGATCCGAAAATAATGTCATCTACGTAGATTTGAATAATGAGTAAATCTGATTTTTCTTGTTTCAAAAACAGTGTGCTATCTATAGTACCACGTTTAAAATTATTTTCGAAAAGAAAAGTAGCAAAACGATCATACCATGCTCTCGGCGCTTGCTTTAGACCATATAATGCCTTCTTTAGTTTGTACATGTGATCTGGATGTTTCAAATCTTCAAAACCGGGTGGTTGCCTCATGTATACTTCTTCTTGTATAAATCCGTTTAGAAAAGCACTTTTGACGTCCATTTGATATAATTTAAAATCTTTCAAGCAAGCAATAGCAAGTAAGAGTCGTATAGCTTCTAAACGTGCTACGGGTGCAAATGTTTCATCGTAGTCTATTCCTTCTTCTTGATTATATCCTTGAGCTACGAGTCTTGCTTTATTTCTAATGACCTTTCCTTCTTCATTCATTTTGTCCCTAAATACCCACTTTGTGCCTATTATTGTCTTATCTTGTGGTCGTGGCACTAAATCCCATACATCATTTCTAACGAATTGATTAAGTTCGTCATGCATAGCATCAATCCAAGATGAATCACTCAAAGCATCATGCACATTTTTGGGCTCAATTTCAGAAATCATAGCATGAAATTCATTTATTTCATCCGAAGTGATTCTTCTACGTGGTCGCATACCGTGAGTAATGTCGCCTATGATGAGATCTTGTGGGTGATCTCTATGCCATCTTGGTTGATTATTTTCTAAGTTATCATGCATTTCTATATGATCATGCATTTCTAGTGTCTCATTCATCTCATGCATATCAAAAGAATCATTATCTTCATCCAAAACGGGTTTCAATTCAAAATCATCGTCATAGTCCTTATCTTTATCAATCTCTCCAAATTCATTGAATTTAACATGAATAGATTCTATGATTTGTCTAGTGAGAGGATCATAACATCTATATGCTTTTGAATTTATGGAATACCCAACAAAAATGCACTCAATTGATTTGGATTCAAATTTATATAAATTATCTTTTGTATTCAAGACAAAGCATTTGCATCAAAACACACGAAAATAATCAATCTTAGGCATGCGATCATTCAAAATTTCGTAAGGCGTCTTATTTATTTTCTTTCTTATAGATAGGCGATTTACAATATAGCATGCACAATTTACGGCTTCCGCCCACAGAAATCTAGGCAATTTATTTTCGCAAAGCATGGTTCTAGCAATTTCTTGTAGTGTGCGATTCTTTCTTTCTACTACTCCATTTAATTGTGGAGTTCTAGGTGGCGAAAACTCATGTTTAATTCCTTTTTCTTCACAAAACGAAATCATCTCTTTATTTTTAAATTCACCGCCTCTATCGCTTCTTATTCTTTTCACATTTACGCCGTATTGATTTTCAAGTTGTTTAATAAATTTAGCAATTTCTACGGCGCTATCATCTTTATGTGCAAGAAATAAAGTCCAAGTATAACGAGAAAAGTCATCAACAATCACGCATGCATAGTGACGCCCACCAAGGCTTGTAGTGCGACTAGGACCAAACAAATCGATATGCAATAGTTCTAGTATTCTAGTCGTGCTTATCTCATTTTTAGGCTTAAGTGACTCACGTGTTTGTTTGCCTTTTATGCAAGATTCACACAACTGAAAGTTGTCTAAATCAAGCGTAGGCAATCCCCGTACTAGGTTCTTTCGTTGCAATTTTTCTAGTGTAGAAATACCTATGTGTCCTAAACGTCTATGCCACAAATTCACATTGGGTTCATTTGACATAAAACATTTAACTTTAGCGTCTACTACATCATCCATAGATAGTGTAAAGATATTTCCTTCTCGTTTTCCTTTCAAGACAGTTTCTCCATTTTTATTTATTATATTGCAATAAGGGTGAGTAAAACAAACATTGAAGCCATTGTCAACAAATTGAGAAATACTAAGAAGATTGTAAGATAAGTTGCTTACCAAAAATACGTTGGAGATTTGAAGTGTATTTGGATTTCCAATCGTACCTTTTCCAATGATCTTCCCTTCATTATTGTCTCCAAAGGTCACGGATCCGCCTTTTGTGACCTTCTTTAATTTGGAGAACAGGCTCGGGTCACCCGTCATGTGCCTCGAGCAACCACTGTCAAGGAACCACTTTATTGTTGTGTCTTTTGATGAGTGGTCTCCCTGCAATGTGAAAAGGTGATTTAGGTACCCTTTTAATTTTGGGTCCTTTCGAGTTAGTTAATCACCTTTTGGTAAATGTACCTTTCGGTACCTATACTTGGGTGATCCTTCTCGGTCTATCAAATGGCAAGAATGAAGGTGCGATATAATATACATGTGGTGCATGTACTTTGGTTCTTTGCCCAAGGACTCCTCTATACTCATTGAATGAAGGACGCTTTTGATATGTCCTTGTGTGCGTGTTCGTAGTGCGTGGATGATATGTATTTTGTGTATGCATTGTTCTTTTCTTCTCATATCTATATGGTACAACGTTATATTTCACATGATATGAGGGAGTGGGGCGTGTGGAAGGGGGCGCTTTTTGCGTCATCTTAGACGCCACTTGATGCTTAGGGGTGTCTACTTTCTTAGACACAACAAACTTGGTTGGTTTGGTTGATACTTCGTTAGTATCAACGTATCCCAATCCAGTTTTGTCACTGTCATGCTTTTGCGATAATATGATGCGATGCAGCATGTTTGACCCTGTATCGAATTGTTTCATCATTTTCTTTAAGTCTGTATTCCTTGATTTCAAATTTGAAATCTCGGATTTCATTTCATTATTTTGTGAAGTCAATGATGAGATCTCGGTTTTTAATGCAGTGATGACACATGAAGACTCTTTCTTTGAATCGCTTAATTGAGCGACAAGATTCTCGTTAGAAGATTCTAACAGTTTCTTGTCTTCAATTAAACGTTTCTTTTCTTTTGCGAGAGTCTTAGTAAATTTATGTAATTCAAGATACTGACTAAAAAGATCATCATAAGAAGGTTCAGAGTCAGAGTCAAAATCGGATGATACCTCATTAGACGCCTTTGAAGCGAAGCAAACTTGAGCGGTCTCCTCTTCGGTCTCAGTTTCAGAGTCTGATGAGTCACTCCATGTGGAGGCCTTTAGTGCACGTTTCCTTTGTTTAGGATCTGAGACGAGTCTATTTTTGTTCCGCTCCTTGTCAGGGTATTTATTAGTTTGCTTTTCTTTGTTTGGGCAGTCATATGATAAGTGTCCGAATTTGCCGCATTCATAACATTTAATGTCCTTATCATTTGACTTGTTTTTATTTCTCTTAGATGTAGTGCCCTTGTTTTTATTTCTAAATGACTTTTTCATGAATCTTCTTAGTCCTTTAGCCAGTAGAATTAAATCATTATTATCCGATTCGGAATCACTATCATCTACGTGATCGGAGGGAGGGGAGACGTATTCATTTGATTTAAAAGCAATTGTCTTACCTTGTTTAGATGATTCCGATTTCCGAATAGTAAGTTTGTTTTCATAAACTTTGAGTGAGCCAATGAGTTCTTCCATTTTTATTGATTGTCTCCTTACTTTCTTCTATAGCAGTCACTTTAGGGTCCCATTCCGAAGGAAGGCTTCGTAGGACTTTCTGTACCTTTTCCTGCGTAGTAAAAGCCTTACCAAGAGACTCAAGAGAGTTATAGATGTTAGTTAATCGAAGATCCATATCTACAATCGACTCATTAGGAAAAAATTTAAAAGACTCAAGAGTAGACATGAGCATATTAATTTTTGACTCTTTTACTTGACTCGTGTCTTCGTGTTTCATTTCTAAAATTCTCCACATTTCTTGTGCACTCGAACAATTTGACACATAACTAGACTCACTTTTACTTAATCCGTTTAAAAGCAATTGCATAGCCCTAGCATTCATACTAAGTTTCTTTTTATCATCACTCGTATATTCTTGTCTAGTTTTAATAACTTCTAAAGTAACTCCGTCTACAGTGGATACATTAGATGGGACATATGGACCATCTTCAATTATTGACCAAAGATCTATATCTATAGCCATAAGAAAAAGTTTCATCCTAAGTTTCCATTGAATAAAAGACTCACCGTCAAAAAGTGGAGGCCTTTGGCTCGACATACCTTCTTGTTCGGTTTTGAGATTTGTGGATGCCATCTCATTGAATCGTTGGATTCCTTTTAGTGAGTATTTCTGCGCTCTGATACCACTTGTAGGATCTGCAAGGCACCACTAGAAGGGGGGGTTGAATAGATGGTGCGGAAAGTGTGCTTTTTAAAATTTCTTTAAACTTGAACAATTCAAGTTCTGAAAGCAGATTCTGCTTTCAGGACCTGTTTTAAAACGTTTTTAAAACCAGGTTAGAGGTATCCAAAAATTATGAAATTTTGAGAGAACTTAGCCTCAGATGTTATGAGGGTCCCCTAAAAATTTCAAATCAAAATTCAACCTTTAACCCCTTCAAAAACCGTTGGCACTCAGATTGTGCAAATCTGCCAGAAACGGTAGATGGTTTTGAAAAATTAATTCCTATTTATGTGAATGTCCAAATGATCTGAAAATTTGACCAATAACTCCTCACACACTATATTTAAATAGGTTGAAACAGTGTTTGAAAATTCTTTTGGAAAGTAGGTCAAACACAACCAAAGTCTCAACCTTTGCAAGTCTGAAAATCAGACTGCACTAGTCTCAGATCGTTTGATGTCTGACTGACCTATACTTGTCCAAAAGGGTTGAAACTTGTGCCAAATTAACCCTAGAACGTTTATGTATGTTTCTGGAAATTTTTATAATTTTTGGAAATCGTTTACTATTTTTCCGAATGTGAACAAAACGGATAAACAGTGCAGAAACTGAAAAGTAAATGCTGAAAGTAAATTGCACCAAGAATTTTATACTGGTTCGGTTATAAACAACCTACTCCAGTCTTCAAGGAACACCTTCCTTGGTTCACAATAATCACACACACGCAGTACACCTTACCGCAGGGTTGATAGAGTTACACCTAACTCCAACCCTTTACAAACCTTGTATGTCGAGTACAATTCACACGAACACCACCACCTCGCTAGAATGAAGATTGATCACACCTTGATCAATCTTTTACAAAGATGAATGAATGGTGGTTTCTATGAAGCCTATTCAAGATTGAAAGAAGTAAAATACAATAGGCTTTTTACAAGAAAAGAAAGAAAGAAGATGTAGGAGAAAAGAGGCTTGGCACTTTGATCACTTTAGAATGCAAATCTTGGTGTTGTTTTTGTTTGTTCTTCTCTTCTCCTTATAGCTCTTCTAGCCGTCCCCCTTATGGCCTTCTCCCCTCTTGAAAATTTCCTTTTAAGTGCTTGAGAGAGTGTAAGACATCATGGTGACAATGCTTTGCTTACTTGGCATCACTCCATTGGACCATCATTTAGTCATTGCTTACTTGGCACCTCTTGATTGGCTTAATGTTGTCATCATTTGATGACATGGAAAATCTGAAATAAACACTAAATATTTGCCAAATAATCAATCATTAAATCATACCATAATTCTCAAATTTTGTCATAAAGTGCAAGACACAAAAATTCTTCCTTCCATCCTCAAAGAAATCGGCCAGCACCCTATTGTTAATGCTGAAATTTTCAGCATTTACAACATGAGATAAATTCAGATTTTTTTTTTCATTTTCCTTTGAATTTTTGTCATAAAAATAAATCAATTTTATAAGGTAAGTCTTGCTACCAAATGAAGAGTGAACTTGGACACAATGAGAAGCAACATTCGGCCAGCACACCCCTCACACATGCTGAAAAATTTCAGCATGTGTGATATGTAAAATATCACACTTAATTACCCTACATAAAATTCAAATCATTTTCATAACTCCTTTAATTTATCCTTTAATGAAAAATTGACATAATATCTTGCTTCATGGTGAAGAATTGGGCCACCATGTGTGTAACATGCTGAAATTTTCAGCATGTGACATAAGAGAGGTATATGTTGAATACTTACCTTTTGTAGCTTCTCTCTTTGATTCATCAACATTGTATGATTGATCCTTGACCAATCAACATGCCAACAAGGCTCCACATGTGCTCCATCTCAGCTGTAGTAACGTTGGAATGTGTATATACATGTTCTGAAATTTATTTTTGCTAACTTTGTAAAATAGTGCACATTTAATAATACACACATGTAATATTCCAATCAGCCCTTAATTTAAATTTCTAGAACACTTTAAGATGTATATTATATGTGAAAAGTGTCTAGATACGTGTCACATGATGTTCAAGAAAAACGTTCCATGTTATGTGCGTAGAAAACCGAATTTTCGATATTTATCGATTACCCGATTTTTCTCTAATTTAAATTCCAAATTTTACACATGATATATATATTATGTTATACATAATATATATAATATATACTTTGAATTTCAGCACTTGGCTGATTTAAAGTGGTACCATAAACATGTGACAAAATTAAAATTGGAATCTTCACATTTTGGCCTAAATGTGGGGTGATTTGTGTGTGCCAACATGGAAAGTATTTTTGGCTAATCACACCATGTGTATCACGAAATTTTCATCAATTTTTGATGTATATGGGCTGGCCATTTATTTATGGCAAGTACGTGACACATTGGCGAAGTTTCGGTATTCGCCCGATACGACAAATTTCGGTTTAGAACCTTTTATCGTGTCGTATTTAATTTGTCATCACCATATCTTATATCATATGATATAAGACCTGAATATACTCATAAATATGAGTTAAGTATAGTGGTGTGACATTAACGTACGTACGTAAGATATATAACGTGTCGGTAGTACGTTGAAATACATGTGTTTGTGCCTTTTATAAAAAATCTGAAAATATAGTATATATATGTATAAAAACGTGTGGAATTAAATGTGGGAAGGAGGAGAAGACTTTCCTTCCATAGCCATGTTGCCTTTGTGCCTTTTCCAAATGCATCTTCCTTTAATGAACTACTTAGTTTATTAAACTAAGTACTTCACTTAATGAACTACTTTAGTTCATTAATTGTGGCACCTGAAAATAGTATAAACTCAACAAATGTTCGCCATATGATGTAAGCTTTAATGCTTCATGGCTCGTTAGTACGGCAACATAATATATAAGCTAAATAAGGCAAGTAGTGACAAGTTCTCATGCATACATGTACACACTTATACACGTTTGTATATATGTATATATATTCAACGTTTTTTATTTTGAAATCACTCAAACCCTCTTATTTCTACAGTTCGTACTGAAGCACAGGTAGCCGACATATTCACCAAAGCACTTAATCAAGCCACGTATGAAAATCTACGCTCAAAATTAGGCATGATTTCGGTTAATTTTCTATAGATTGATATTTCTTTCCATCCTTACATGTACTTTTGATGCCATTACAAAATAAAGGGGGATAGAAAAGCATGATTTAATGGGGAGAGAGAGAACATGATTTAAGAGGGAGCACACGACAATATAAAATTCAAAATTGTGCATAATTGGAGGGGGAGTGATCATATTTTAATCATGGACCAATGTTATTTTGTAAATCATCAAAAGGGGGAGATTGTTGAGAAAAAGGGTTTGAGTGATTTACAAATGCATGATTTAAATGCTACGTACTTACAAAATGCATGAATGAATTATTACTTGATACGTTCATATGATAAACATGCTTTATATGCATATATATATTATTGCTGTACTAACAAGCTATGAAGCATTAAAGCTTACATCATATGGCAAACATTTTTTTGTCTTTATACTATTTTCAAGTGCCACAATTAATGAACTAAACTAGTTCATTAAGTGGATTGCTTAAGTTAATGAACCAACTAGTTCAATAAATGAAGACATATTTGGAGAAAGATTTATGACAACAAATTTAAGCGTGGAAAGTCTTCTCCCAATGCATTTGCATGCCATATTAGTATTTAGAGCTGAATATACACTTCATTTTATGTGTATTATGTGTGACATAATATATATTACATGTATAAGAAGTTTGAAATTAATCGGAGAAAAATCACGTAATCAACGAAAGTCGACAATTCGATTTTCTACGAACTACACACATGGAAAGTTTTTGGATAGATGTAACAGGTATCTAGACATATTTTACACATTCGACAGATGTTAGAGTGATCTAGAAAATTCAAAATAGGACTGATTACTATTTACCATATGTGTGTAAATATTGTGCATTATTTGACAAAGCTTGCCAAAATAAAATTTCAGCACATATGCAGCTCATCATACACACCTACTACATCTTTGTTGGAGTCAAGGTGGAGCTTATTTGGCACTTCAATTGGTGGAGGATAAGACACACAAGATTGCTGATATTGAAGAGGGCACCACACAAGGAAAGAATTCAAAAGAGGTACTGGTGAAAATTTCAGCACATGCTCTTAAGTTGGGCGAATTTTTGCTCTTTATTGCCTTCAATTTGTCTTCCAAAATTGAAGGGAGGTTAATGTGTGATTGTATGACAATGTTTTGATGACAATTAGAGCACATGTTTTCAGTTTTGGAATTTACAGCTCACTACGAGGGTGCTAAGGTGGTCCAATCAACAAGTGACAACTAAGCAAGGTCAAGTCACCCTTCCAACCATATTGCACCAAGTAAGCAAGATTGTATCATCTCTTACACAAAGCAATCTTCCAAGGACATTAAAGAAAATTCTCAAGAAGGAAGAAGGCCATAAGGGGGCGTCCTAGAAGAAATAAAAAGGGGAGATAGTGCAAGACAAGGCCAAGCTACAATTCACATTCTCTCAAGTGCAAAAAGCTAGACTGCTCTTCTTATTCCTTTCTTTCTTCTTCTTCTTCTTAGTCTCAATCCTATTGTTCATATATTCTACATATTATATAGGCTTTGAATATACCACCCATACACGTTCAATTGCTGTAAAAGGTTGATCAAGGTGTGATCAAACCTTCATTCGATTGGTGGTGGTGTTCGTGATTTGTTTATTTGGTTGTTTTCATTGTAAAAGGGTGGAGTTAGTGTTTAACTCTAGTCACCCTTGTGGTAAGGTTTTTTTGTGATTAGTGATAAATGAGGAAGGTGTCCTCGAAGACAGGAGTAGATTGTTTTAACCAAAACAGTATAAAATTCTTGGTGTTCTTAATTTTCAGCACTATACTTTCAGTTTTTAGTTTTCTGTGTTGATTTTATTGCAACAGAAAAAATAGTAAATGAATTTAAAAAATTATAAAATTTTGCAGAAACATAGTCACACCTCCTAGTTTTCGTTTGCCTCAAGTTTCACCCCATTTGGATAAGTATAAATCAGTCAAACATTAATAGATATGAGACTAGCGCAATCTGATTTTTGGATTTGCAAAGGTTGAGAACATCAATGTGGTTGACATACTTTCTAAAGGAATTTTCAAAAACAGTTTCAAATAACTAAAATACATATCTTAAGGGTCTTATCATATAATTTTCAGACCATTATAGTTACCAATAAGAAGGAATAAAATTTTCAATTCAGAGTATAGTTTCTGGCAGATTTGCGCAATCTGAACAAAAACATATTTTCAAGGGGTTAGTCTCGGAGTTTTAATTTGAAATTTTCGTGAGTATCTTATAACATCTGAGAGTACATCCTCACCAAATGTCATAATTTTGGGAGGTCTACAACTAGGCCATTTAAATAATTTAAATCAGGATATGAAAACAGAAACTGTTTTCAGAAGTGAGTAATTTAGGTCAAAAATTTTTAAAAACCAAATTTTCTGCACTCACCATTCAACCCCCACTTCTAGTGGTGCTATACAGGTTCTACAGTGTGGATAGCCTTGTGCATCTGCTCTTCTAGCTCCTAGGTTTCTTTGTGCTCTGTATGATTCGTCCACTGAACCTTAACGTATGGAATCACCCTGCGTCTCAACACATGATCCTTCCAATCGACTATTTTGACCGGAGTCTCCTCATATGTTGCATCAAGTCTTCACCTTCAGTGACCGTGCCTCAAGTACATGTCCTGGGTTTGGAAAATACTTCCACAGCTGCGAGACATTGAAGACATTGTCCACCTGCGCCAATGTTGGAGGTAGAGCAAGTCTGTAGGCCAAGGTGCCATTCCTCTCAAGTACTTCGTACGTACCAATGTAGTGAGAACTTAGCTTAACCTTTTCTCCAAGTCTCATCATACCCTTGGTTGGAGACACCTTCATGTAGATCTTCTCCCCTACTGCAAACTCTAGAGGTCGTCGCTTTGAATCGGCCCAACTCTTACTCCGATCTTTTGCTGCCTTCATCTTATCCCAGATGACCTTGATCTTTTCTCGAGTCTGATCTACCAAATCAGGCCATGCGGTAGTCCTCTCACCAACCTCATCCCAATAAACCGGTGACCTACACTTCTGCTCATATAATGCCTCAAATGGAGCCATTTCGATCGCGCTGTGATAATTGTTGTCGTAGGAGAACTCCATCAATTTCACCATACTGTCCCAGTTCCCCTTGAAATCTAAAGCACAAGCTCTAAGCATATCCTCCAAAGTATGGATAGTCCTCTCTGACTAGACATCGGTCTGAGGATGGAATGCCGTACTCAATCGCAGCTCGGTCCCTATAACCCTCTGGTAGGCTGTCCAGAATTGGGAGGTGAACATTGGATCTTGATCGGATATGATGCTTGTTGGTACAGGTGTAGACTCGCTATATTATCAACATACAATGTGACCAATTTTTCCATCGTGGCCTCACTAGACACCGGAAAAAAATGTGTGGACTTGGTCAAACAATCACCTATTACCCAGATCACGTTGTTGACATTCCTTGTCTTGGGAAGCCCTACCACAAAGTCCATCGTGATCTGCTCTTATTTCCACTCTGGTACCTCCAATGGAAACAGAAGATCGCCTTCACCTGCTGGCACATAAGACATCTCTCAACAAACTCAGCAATGTGCCTCTTCATACCACTCCACCAATTGTTCTTCTTCAGGTCGTTGTACATCTTTATGGAGCCCGGATGAATAGACATCTTGGAGTGGTGTGCCTCCTTCAGTACCTCTTTTCTCAGGTCATCATCATCCGGTACACATAGTCTCCCCTGACACATAGACTGCCATCATTATGTATCTATAACCCATCGACTTGGCTAGTCATCATCTTTTCCCGGATCTCTCTAAGTGTTGTATCCTCCTTCTGAGCCTCCTTGATCCGCTCAATCAGTGAAGGTGAAATGACCAATGCCGCCAAAACATTCGCCGTAGAATCTACAACATCAAGGTCAAACTCGGCAATTTCTCTATCCAATAGTGTCTGGCGGGCGTGACCAGACTTTTTGCTTAGTGCTCATCAATATGGTTGGCCTTTCCCAGATGGTAGCTGATGGTCAGATCATAGTCCTTCAGCAGCTCTAACCATCTCCTCTGACGCATATTCAGCTTTTTCTGGGTGAACATATACTTGTGACTATTATAGTCGGTGAATACTTTGCACTTCTCTCTGTAGAAATAATGCCGCCAAATCTTAAGTGCAAAGAACACCGCAGCTAACTCAAGGTCATGAGCCAGATAATTTTTCTCATAGGGCTTCAGCTGTCGTGAGACATAAGCGATAACTCTGCCTCCTTGCAAAAGAACGCACCCTGAAACAGAGAAGTTAGACCACAATCGGAGCATATATAAGTTTAAATCAAAACCATTTATATGTACCTAGTCTGTTCTTGGACGCGTCGCTGTAGATGAAGCCGGAAGGATGCGCCAAAACAGGAGTAGTGGTCAACCTTTTCTTTCACAATCAGTGGTCCATTTGAACTTTGTCTTTTTCTGTGCAATCTGCTTAGGGGCACCGCTATGGTGGAGAATCCCTTGACGAACTTCCTGCAGTAACCTACCAACCCGAGAAAACTCCTCACCTCCGTCACATTGGTCGGTCTAGGCCACTCTGTGATCGCCTCTATCTTCTTTAGGTCCACTGAGATTCCTTCTTCTGAGACGATGTGACCAAAGAAAGCCATGCTCTTTAGCCAAAATTCACACTTACTGAATTTGGCATACAATTTCTTCTGCCAAATGATCTCCAAGACTTCTCTCGGGTCTCCTCATCAGGTGAGTATACCATAATATCATCAATAAACACCATAATGACCTATCTAGCTGCTCCCTGAACACGGTGCTCATCAGATCCATAAAAGCGACTGGTGTATTGGTCAGTCCAAATGGCATCACCAGAAACTCGTAGTGGCCGTATCGTGTGCGGAAAGAAATCTATGCCATGTCTTCTGCCTTGATCCTCAACTGGTGGTATCCGGATCGAAGATCAATCTTTGAAGACACCTTTGCGCCCTGTATAGACGCAATATGGTGCGATTAAAATTGGATTTCATCTTTTCAATCGACATTGCTATAATTAAAACTTACCTTTAGTTGATCGAAGAGGTCATCGATATAAGGTAGAGGATACTTGCTCTTGATGGTGATCTTATTGATTTCTCGGTAATCTATGCACAAGAGCATGCTCCCATCCTTCTTGACAAACAGTACAGGAGCTCCCCATGGCGACACACCAGGGCGAATAAATTTACAATTGAGTAACTCCTATAGCTGCTCCTTGAGTTCCATTAGTTCCATCGGAGCCATACGGTAAGGTACCTTCGAGATGGGTTCTGCTCCAGGGGTAAGGTTAATCTCGAACTCTACTTCTGGACTCAGTGATAATCCAGGAAACTCGTCCGGAAAGATGTTCTTGAACTCGTTCACAACTGGAATCATATCGATATGAGGCACTTGCTGTTCTACGTCCAATGCATAAATAAAGAAGCCTTCATCAGCCTTTTTCAATGCCCAGTGGGCTTGTACAGTAGTTAAGTACCTCTGTTTAAGCACCTTCTCTATTTTAGAGTTCCCCTGCAAAACAACTTCTCGCATGCTCGGACCCCTGATGGTCTCCTGCTTCTGCCTGCAATCGATGGTAGCATGGTACTTCGTCAGGACACACATTCCCAGAATGACATCAAAGTCCTTTATCTGTATCAGGATCAGCGTCACTGTAAACTCCTGACCATCAATCTCCAACTTGAACCCTTTATATTGATGATGAGACACGATCACCTGTTCGCCTTCCTTCTGAATTCTGTATGGAGTCTTAAGCCAATCAGGTAAACTATCTAGATTCTTAACGAATCTCCTTCCGATAAAAGAATGGTTGGTGCCATTGTCAAATAACACGTTGGCGGGTACTTTATTTAACAAGATTGTACCTAATATATTTTAGGTTAATCACACGATAAAAGAATGGTTGCTACTACTGCTCTGGACAATCTCTGGTGTAATGCCCCGTCTTGCCACACTGGAAGTAGAGATTCGGCTTCTTCCAACGCTTGCCCGGGTAAGTGCGTCACCAGTAAGTGCATGGTAGTGCTGATCCAGTTTTTCTCGGTGGCTGCTGCTGAGGTGGTCGGACCTACTGACCACTAGACTGACGCCGGGGCATCTTCACCCAACGTTCGGCTCTCCCCGAGTTAGAATCTTCACGGGGCCTCTTACCCCTACTCTCCTCTGCGACCCTCTCCAAATTGATCTCCACCTCCCGACAAACCTCCAATAACTCCTCAAAAGTAAATGCCCTGTCATAGACAATCCCAGCCTAAATCCTGAAGTTCAAACCCGTCTTGAACTTTAGCATCTTCAGCTTCTCATCGCCCATAATAGATGGCACAAACTTGCCCAGTGCATGGATGTGGTTGGTGTACTCCGCTACTATCATCGAACCCTGTGTCAGTGTCTGAAACTCTACCATCCTCTTCAGTATGACACTGTCTGGGATATAGAACTTCTTAAACTCCTCTCTATATTGCGCCCAAGTGACTGGTGGTGGTAGGTGCACATCCACGCTGTGCCACCACTCCTCTGCATCTCCTGCCAAGAACGGTACCACAACCTCCACTCTCAGATCCTCCGGTACCTGCAGCAGTCGAAGGTCATATATCTCCTTAAGCCAGATCTTAGCCTCTTCTGGTCATGGAGTCCCTCTGAATGTCAGGGCTCTAGAATTCTGCATCTTATTGTAGAAGAACCGGAGACCGGGTAAGGACGGCAGTGACAACGGTACCTGCTCTGATTAATTTGTTGCTGCTGCTGTTGCACCAGAATGTGAGTTAGAGCGGCAATAGCGTCTGTCAACGCTTGGGTATGGCCCCCTGACTCTGATCGTCACCTCCGTTTCTGCCGTTTCCCTGTGTCTCACGTCTGTAGGATCTGCAAGGCACCATTAGAAGGGGGGCTTGAATAGTTGGTGCGAAAAGTGTGGTTTTTAAAATAGTTTTGAACCAAGAACTCAACTTCTGTAAATAGTTTCTGTTTTCAGGACAAGTTTTAAAACGTTTTTAAAACTAGGTTGCAGATCTTCCAAAATTCTGAAATTTTGTGAAAACTTAGCCTCAGATGTTATGAGTGTCTCCTAAAACTTTCAGATTTAAATTCAACCTATAACCCCTTCAAAATATCGTTGGAGGTCAGATTGCGCGAATCTGCCAGAAACAGTAGACTGATTTGAAAACTATATTCCTATTTGTACATAACTCCAAATGCTCTGAAATTTGAAATACTAACCCCTTACAAGTTTTATTTAAATGTGTTGAAACAGTTTTGACAAATTCTTTTGGGAGGTTAGTCAAATACGATCAAAGTCTCAACCTTTGAAAGCCTAAAAATCAGAATTCACTAGTCTCAGAACTTTGGACGTTTGGGTGACTTATACTTGTCCAAAAGGGTTAAAACTTGTGCCAAAAGAACCTCAAAACGTGTGGCTAAGTTTTATGAAAGCTTCATGATTTCTGAAGTTCGTTTACTATTTTTACGAACGTGATTAATAAACCTTGTGGTGAGTTTGTTCTCATAAACCTTAAGTGATCCAATTAATTCTTCCATCTTAATCGACTTGGTTTCTTTGCTTTCTTCTATTGCGGTTACTTTAGGGTCCCATTCGGATGGAAGGCTTTGCAAGACTTTTTGCACCTTTTCCTGCATAGTAAAGGCTTTGCCAGGAGTCTTAAGAGAATTGTACATGTTAGTCAAGCGAAGATCCATATCAACGATAGATTCATTGGGCAATAATTTAAACGACTCGAGTGTGGACATAAACATATTTATCTTGGACCCTTTTACATGACTAGTTCCTTCGTGTTTCATTTCGAGTATTCACCACACTTCTTGTGCACTAGAACAATTTGAAACATAACTAGACTCACTCTTACTTAATCCATTTAAAAGTAACTGCATAGCCCTAGCGTTCATGCTTAGTCTCTTTTTATCCTCACTTGTATATTCTTGTCTAGATTTAACGACTTCTAGTGTGACTCCATCTACAGTAGATAACTTTGATGGAACAAAAGGATCATCTTCTATAATCGACCAAAGATCAATATCGATTGCCATAAGAAAAAGTTTCATTCTTAATTTCCATTGAATGAAAGACTCACCGTCAAAGAGAGAAGGCCTTTGGCTCGACATACCTTCTTGTTCGGTTTTGAGATTTGTGGTTGACATCTCATTGCGATCGTTGGATCCTTTGATGTGAGTGTTCCTGCGCTCTGGTACCACTTGTAGGATCTGCAAGAAACCACTAGAAGGGGAGGTTGAATAGTTGGTGCAGAAAGTGTGGTTTTAAAATAGTTTTGAACCAAGAAATCAACTTCTGAAAAAAGTTTCTGTTTTCAGGACTAGTTTTAAAACGTTTTTAAAACTAGGTTGCAGATCTTCAAAAATTCTGAAGTTTTGAGAGAAATTAGCCTCAGATGTTATCAGTGTCTCCTACAAATTTTAGATTTAAATTCAACCTCTAACCCCTTGAAAAATCGTTGGTGGTCATATTGCGCGAATCTGCTAGAAACGGTAGACTGATTTGAAAAATTTATTCCTATTTGTAAGTAACTCCAAATTCTCTGAAATTTGAAATAATAATCCCTTATAAGTCTTATTTAAATGGTTTGAAACAGTTTTAAAAATTTCTTTTGGGAAGTTAGTCAAATATGATCAAAGTCTCAACCTTTGCAAGCCTGAAAATCATACTGCACTAGTCTCAGAACCTTGGATGTTTGGGTGATTTATACTTGTCCAAAAGGATTGAAACTTGTTCCAAAAAAACCTTAAAACGTGTGGCTATGTTTCCTGAAAGTTTCGTGATTTTTTAAATTCGTTTACTATTTTTACGAATGTGATTAATAACAGTAAACAGTGTTGAAACAGAAAATCAGTGCTGAAAGTAAATGACACTAAGAATTTTATACTGGTTCGGTTATAAACAACCTACTCCAGTCTTCGAGGACACCTTCCTCGGTTCACAATAATCACGCACACAAAGTATACCTTACCACATGGTTGATGGAGTTACACACCAACTCCAACCCTTTACAAACCTTGTATGATGAATACAATTCACACGAACACCACCACCTTGCACGATTGAAGATTGATCACACCTTGATCAATCTTTTACAATGATAAAGAATATGTGGTGGTCTAAGAGAAGCCTATTCAAGTATATGAACGTAAGTACAATATGCTTTTAAGAAAGAAAGAGTGTGTAGAAAAGGAGAGCTAGGCATTTTTATGCTTCAAGATTGCAATGCTTGTGCTTGTCTTTGTTTTGCTCTTCTTTCTTTCCTTTTAACCTTGTGTTGGCCTCCCCCTTTGGTACCTTCTCCTCTTGAAAATTATCTTCTAAGTCTTTGGGAGAATATGTGGCATAATTGTGACATGTTCTTGCTTACTTAGCACCTCCTCATTGGATGATCATTAAACTCTTGCTTGGCACTCATTGATTGGTTGAATGTTTTCATCACTTGATGACTAGGAAAATCTGAGAATTCCACTAAAACATGTGCCAAAATCACCATAGAATAATTACCATAACTTCCAAGATCATCACATAAATTAAGCAAGAAAATTTTCTCCAAAAAGAGGTAAGAAATTCGGCCATAAAGATGAATTTACATGCTGAAATTTCAGCATGTGAATCAGTAGCATTCTTTTCAAAATGTTGCCATATTTTCTTTGATTTATTTCTTGAAAATGAATCACCATTTAGTATGCAATATTCTCATCTTTTATGGAATAAAACTAGAAACCTACAAGGCCAAAAAATCGGCCTAGATGCATTACACACATGCTGAAATTTTCAACATGTGTGATATCCAAGAATATCACTTTCTTTATTCCATAAAATATTTAAAACACTTCCGAATTGTCTTCTAATTAATCCTTCTTAATCAAGACACAAAATATGAGCCATTATGAGAAGAATTTCGGCCAGCTCTTTAGTGCACATGCTGAATTTTTAGCATGTGTCACAATTTTGACAGAAGTTTGAAATGTTACCTTGTGTAGCTCCTTCCTTTATGTCATCAACATTGTATGCTTCATTTTTGACCAATCAATATGCCAACAAGGCTCCACATAGGCTCCAACTCAGCTGTTTTAGGCGTGTAATACATATTGTGCATGTGCTGAATTTTATTTTTGCAAACTTTGTAAAATAATGCACATTTAATAATACACACATGGTATATTCCAATCAGCCCTTAATTGAATTTTCTAGAAAAATTTTAGATGTATGACCTATGTAAAAAGTGTCTAGATACATGTCGTATGATGTGCCAGAAACGTTCCATGTGTTGTGTATGTAGAAAACCGAATTTTCGATGTTTATCAATTACCCGATTTTTCTCTAATTAAATTCCAAATTTTTGCACATGTTATACATATTATGTTACACATAATATACATAAATTAAACTTTAATATTCAGCACTTGTCTGTTCTTAAAGTGGCGCCTTACACATGTGACAAAATTGAAATTGGAATCTCCACAATTTGGCCTTAATGTGGGGTGATTTGTGTGTGACAACATGGAATGATTTTATGGCTGTAAATATCATCATACCCACGAAATTTATTGATATTTTTGATGTGTAGGGGCTGGCCATCTATTTATGGTAAGTACGTGACACGTTGGCGAAGTTTCGGTATTCGCCCGATACGACAATTTTCGGTTTAGAACCTTTTAACGTGTCGTATGTAATTTGTCATCACCATGACTTATATCATATGATATAAGACCTGAATATACTCATAAATATGAGTTAAGTATGGTGGTGTGACGTTAACGTACGTACGTAAAATATATAACGTGTCGGTAGTACGTTGGAATAAATGTGTATGTGCCTTTTTAAAAAAAATCTGAAAATATATATATATAAATGTATATAGGCGTGTATTTATATGGGAGGAGAGTGGAAACCTTTCCTTTCTTCACCTTGTTGCCTTTGTGCCTTGTCCAAATATTGCTTCCTTTAATGAACTACTTAGTTTACTTAACTAAGTACTTCACTTAATGAACTAGTTTAGTTCATTAATGGTGGCACCTGAAAATAGTTCAAACACAACAAATGTTTGTCATTTGATGTAAGCTTTAACGCTTCATGGCTCGTTAGTATGGCAACATTATATATGAACTATATAAGGCAAGTTATATGCAATATGTCATGCACACGTTTATGTCATGTACGTTTTTATGCAATATGTCATGCACATTTAAATCATGTATTTTCAAATCACTCAAACCCATTTTTCTCTACAACGTCTGGGCGGCATTTTTCCTGTGAATTTTTGCAACAGTACAAAAACTTCGTTAGTCCAACAAAATTTGAGGGGCAATTTGGGAAATTCGTTCGTTTTCAGAATTCATGCTAAAATTCAGGGGCAGAAAGCTAAATTAGTGAATAAAACGATTGCTCAACCTCGTACCTCTTAACTCGATCATATCTTAAGTCTAAGATCATCACTTAACCCTATTTTGTTGCTTAAGGGTAAAATCGTCATTTTAGGAAAAGATCGTAGCTTAAGTCTATGTGATCTAGTTAATCCTGCGTTTTCGAGGTGGGTTTGGAGCCTCGGCTCTGATACCACCTGTAACGCCCTGCTCCTGAGCCCTATCTTCAGGAACAGTGCACCCGCTGTAGTCTGTTACGAGAACTACAAGACGTCGTTCAAACTTCTTTACACGTCAGAAATGACGTAGAAATTTTTTCTTTCGCGGAAACGATAATAAAAATAAACATCTCAATTAAATTTAATCAATCAGAAATGTAATAAAGTACAAGGGTTGACGAGATCCGCTACGCAAGTATGAAATAATGGAATCAAATAATAATGATTCTAGGTAGAGGTCTGACTGACTATCCCAAGAAACAAGCATCTGGTCACAAGATCCCGTCTCAAGCCCAGCTCACTCTCCCCAGCTCGCGTTATCTGCCCCATCCTCGATAAAAATATACTCGTAATCCTGCTCACCTATGGAGGGAAGGTAGAGGGGTGACTGATGGGAGTCAATCGTAGATTACCCGTTTCTCTCGAAAAAGGATTTTCACATACTCAGTCGGGTAAACAAATAAAGCAGATAAAGCAACAAACAAATAAAAAAAGCAGTAAAACATAAATAAAGAGACAACACATACCCAACTCGATCCGTATCCCAATCGTACCACTAAGACAGCTTAGTAACCAGATCAACGATAATCACATCAATAACAATGCAATGCGCATCTTCATGATGCATGCTCTTTCATCATTGTGTCACACGCAGTCATTTAATATCACATGCCATGCTCTTCTTTTTCCATGATATGCTATGCATGTCCCGGGTCCTATTAGGTGAAGGTGACCGTTATCACCATACACCCATCACGCACCTCGTCAGGCCACACGTCCCGTAGGATCACACGGCTCATAGGCCCAATGCAATACTCGTGCCATGAATTCTTCACACTTTCACACCGTTTCTTTTCATTCTCCTATGTTGCATGCTCCGTTCTATGTTGTGTATTACTTATATTGTGTTATTATCCTATGTTGCGTGGGGTTCATTACTGTATCTTATGTCCACTATATTTTATCTTTCTACCGTATTTTAGGTTCCTACACTTTATTTTATTTTTTCTAGGCTTTCACGGACTTTAATCTTTTATTTAAATATTTTTATCTTCCACTACTGCTTTTTATTTCTCTTATTTCAATTTATTTAATGTGTTTCTAAATTTTCTTGTATTTAGAACATTTTAATCTTAAACTAATTAATTATATATACATATACAAATTTTTTTATTTTTTTCTTTTCCACCTTCACCACACACGGTCTATCAATATATATTTTTATAAGAAAAAGTTTTTATAAAGTTTTTTTTTATTTTTTTATTTTAATCATAGAGTTTATTTAAGCAATAATTAAATTACCTTCTTTATTGAATTTAATTAACATTTAATTAAAGCAACCCTTTCAGGCCCCTTATTTTTTTTTCTGGCCCCTTTCTGCAGTCTGGCCCGCTGGCAGCTGCGGCGCACTGGCCTGCTGGCTTGCCAGACGCCAGTCACTTTCTTTTTTTATGCAACGAAATTTGGCAGCGGCTGGCCAGCAGCCTTCCACCCTTTTTAACCCTTATATATATATGTATATATATATATATATGTATATATATATATGTATGTATATATATATGTATATATATATATTATAATAGAAAAAAGATGGAGGCGGCGCTCTGGCGATTCACGCCGGCACAACAGCGATGATCTTCATCGACAATCCTTCTGCATTATCACAATCTGCTTTCTTCTCTATTTCTGATCATCATTTTCATATATATGATCAAGTCGGACATTCACGATTGGATTCGACACCAGGGCTGAAGGGCGATTTGCGATAGAGAATGGCGGCGGCACTAGCCGCTGCCGCTGTACTCCCTCCTCACTCTTCCGCTACTGTCCGGAATTATTGCAGCTCCATTCTTTTTTAATTTTACAGCATCGACAACCATGACGGCTGCGCCTTCATTCGCCGCAGTGGTCGCAGGATCATCAACCACGCCGATATCCATCTCTCCTAAGACAGCAACGCGTTATAAAGGTATTCCGCTGGTTTCATTTCTTGATTCGGAAATTGATGCATTGGCTGTCCCTTTTCGGTACTCTCTAGTCGGTACATTTTGGTATGGGCGCCCCCCCTAAAGGTGATACGCGATGTTTTTGAAAAGATTGGTTTTCACCACGACCTTCGGATTACTCTCATTGATCAAACGCATATATTGCTGAATTTTACCAATGAAGCAGATTATTTTCGATGTTCTTATCGTCGTTCTTGGCATATTTCTGGTTGTCACATGAGGGTTACAAAATGGACAGTGGATTTTGATCCTTCCTCTGATGTCCCAATTGTGCCGGTTTGGATTGCACTACCGGCATTGCCGATTCACCTACATAGGCAGGAAGCTTTGTTCGAAATAGTGCGCACAATCGGTTTGCCTCTTAAATTGGACGTAGCCACCTCTAAAGGCTTACGTCCATCGGTAGCTCGTGTATGTGTGGAGATTGATGTATCATAGGAGTTACCGCAAAAAATTTATCTACAAGCTAAAGGTCGTTTAATTCTTCAGTCTGTTGTTTATGAAGATTTGCCGTTGTTCTGTACTGACTGTCGTAGACTGGGGCATAAACATGCTGATTGCACATCTAAGGGTGAGACTGGAATTCCGCCCCCACCTCCTCCACCCCCGAAATCTCGTCCATCCAAGACGCGATGGACTCCAATAAGGCACACCCAACCTGTTCCGCTGCCAGGAAATGAAAAGGCACAGCACCCCATTTCATTGGAGGATCAATCGCCGCTCTCAAATGATCCGGGGGCAGGGGGTCCTGTCATAGGGGAATCGATCCCTATGCTGGAGCAACATTCTTCCGATAATGCCATACACAGTGAGTTTTGTGATGCAGTATACTTTCCTACAGATACCATGCAACACGATATTGGACATGTATCGGACACTGATTTGCCAACTGACACTTTAGTAGAGGACATATCGACGGTTGATCCATCACGCGATCCAGACGCTCTGGATGAAGCATCTGACACCACGCAACACCCTGTGCATACTGCTGACCCATCTGTATCGCAGATTTTCTCTAGATTGACTGCAGATTTATGTCCGGTACTGGTAGTGCCGCCTACATTGGAGCTTCAAAAGCAACAGGATCCGCAACACACAGATACACCTACACTATCTCCGCCCTTGGAGATTTCATACACGGCCATACAGCATGCTCACGAGATGACCTCACCGTCTGTAGTGGCTCCAGAAGTCCAAATTCAATCCATTCAAGTTGAATTGCCAGTTCCACTAGCGATAATGCCAGCCCATTATGATCCCTTAGTTGAACAATTCTATCAAGATCACTTTCGTGAAGACGAAGAGGAAGTGGCTTTGGCACTAGGTTCGGAAAATGAGGCTTCTCTCTCATATACTCGCCGTAAAGGGACTGAATATGATGATCTACGCGATAGTTTGATCATTGCGGGCGATGATTTGGATTGTTGCAGGACATCGACTAAGGGCGGGACTCTCCTTGGTGGACTATCTCGGAAAAAACGCAGGTCTCGGAAGGATCTTCCACCACCTCCACCATCCTCAATGGTTACTAGACGGCGCAGCCATCGTTCTTTTGAAATATAGATAGATTAGCAGTCCCACGACTGATCATTTGGTTTCTTTTTCTTTTATTTTCGCTTGTACTCACGGCTACCCTCGGCCATTAACGCGGGATATGATATATAAATAAAAGCCGGAAGGTATCCTTCCGTTTAAAAAAAATGTATATATATATATATATATTTGTATATATATATATATTTGTATATATATATATATTTGTGATATAATACGCTGAATATGGCTCCGGCAATTGTGGAACTCTGAAGCACGTCGCCGGCCCTGCTCTGCCCTGCCGTTGACCTCCATTGCAACAATCTTCTTTTCTTGCATCAATCTTGATCACACCATCGATTCCATACCATTTATTCTTCAAAGCGTTAATCTTTCCGACAAACTGCGATGGCTTCAGCACCGCTACCCTCCTTCGCTGCAGTGGTTGCAGTCGAAACCTCCTCTCAACGTATTACTATATCGCTGAAAACAGTATCGCGATACAAGGGCATCTCAATGATTTCATTTCTTGATTCGGAAATTGATGCACTTACTGCTCCATTTAGACATTCATTGGTAGGCACGTTCTGGAATGGCCGACCTCCATTGAAGGTGATCTGCGAGGTATTTGAAAAGATTGGATTTCATCATGATTTGCGCATCATGCTTATAGATCAAACGCATATCCTTTTGAATTTTCGGAATGAATCCGATTATTTAAGATGTTTCTATCGCCATTCCTGGCACATATCCGGTTGTCACATGCGTATTACGAAATGGATAGTTGATTTTGATCCTGCTGCTGATGTTCCGATAGTCCTGGTTTGGATTGCATTTCCAGGCTTACCGATTTATCTTCATCACCGAGACTCGCTGTTTGAAATTGTTCGCACTATAGGCACAACGATCAAGCTAGATGTTGCGACGGCGGAAGGATTAAGGCCGTCTGTCGCACGTGTATGCGTGGAAGTGGATATCTCTCAAGAATTGCCTCAGAAAATATATTTGCAGGCAAAAAATCGAATGATCTTACAATCTGTGGTTTATGAAGATTTGCCTCAGTTTTGCTCCTCATGCAGAAGACTTGGCCATGCAGATTCAGACTGTCGTCCCAAAGAGAAGGCCCCTATACCACCTCCGCCGCCACCTCCACCACCCCATCCGCAGACATAACGCTGGACTCCGTTGCCAGCCACAACAGCTGCACCTTTGCATAACATTTCCACCGATACTCAAGCCCAGATGACAAACTATCCAGCAATGATGCTCCAGTTATCGACCCTCCGTCACATGTGGGTGATGATCTGCCGCCGGCTGATCACCAGACAGCACCCTAGAATACTTAAAATTATGATCTTGGTCACTGTTCGGACAATGAGTTGTCAGAGCATGATCAACCAACGAAAGTAGCTACTGTCTCTGCAGAGGTGGTCAGGCGTATGGAGATGATTCCTACATCGCCAGACGACGATGTTTTATTATCTCGCCTGCAGGATTCTAAGGATACAGCAGAGTTCATTCTTGTTGTTCCTTGTCGAAAGCGTCGTGCAAGAAAGGACCTCCCACCTTTACCGCCCTCTACGATCTTAACTCGTAGTGCGTCACATGCAATCCAGGAAAGTGATACTACTCTGTCTCAATGAATATATTAGTCTGGAATATACGAGGCGTGCGTGCCTCTCTGCCTAGATTTCATAACTTGATACATGAACATCATTTAAATATCATAGCAGTGATCGAACCGAAGCACTCACCATCTCATATAGATCGTTTCGCTATGGATATTGGCTTTTCAAATAATTTCTTTTCTCAATCAGAACGTATTTGGTTATTTTGGCGTGACACGGATTACCATTTGGTTCGTTTGCAGGATCAACATCAGGTGGTTCACTTCACTTTTTTATTTCGTCGGCTTCAGCAGCATTTTGTCTTATCTGTGGTCTATGGCAATCATACATTATCCCAGCGTCGCCCTCTATGGCATTCGCTATCTACTTTCTCTGAATCCAATGACATGCCATGGATCATTGAGGGCGATTTTAATACTTTTCGATCTCTGGAGGATCATGCAGGCCGTTCTCAACCGCCCATCTCATCCCCGCAGGATTTTAATGATTGTATTGAATCATGTTCTCTAATGTCTCCATAGTATCATGGGCCGCGATATACTTGGACAGATGGTAAAGGACTTGGTCGAGTCCGTCGCAGGCTAAACTGGTTATTCTTTAACTCCTCCTTTCAAGATGTTTTTGAAGACACACTTCTTTCACACCTACCTCGCGTTTCTTCAGATCATACACCATTACTATTTTCATGCCGATTGGGTCATACTGGGGGCCACAGATCTTTTCGTTTTTTAGACTCTTGGTTACATCATCTAGACTTTCATAATTATATGAGAACTGCTTGGACATCCTATCCAACAACGGGGGAATGTATGGCTTTTATGCGAAGTTGCTCCGACTGAAGAAGGAAGTACAGAGATGGAATAAGGAAATTTTTGGAAACATCTTTTCCAATGTTAAGAATGCGGAATCAATTATGGCACAGGCGGAGCAGGCTTGGGACGCTGACTCTACAGAGGCGAGCCGTGAGGTATACCATAAAGCAAAAGCGGAATATCTTCAAGCCCTGTTATACGAGTTTCATTATTGGAAACAGAAGGCACGGGTTCGGTGGTTACAAGATGGGGATGCAAATACCCGCTATTTTCATTCTATAGTTAAAGGTCAGCGAGCTCAACTGCGTATACAGCAAATCCATACAGCTGACGGCAGATTATGCACTGATATTGCAGCTATTAAAGACGAACCAGTGTCTTTTTACACCTCATTATTTACGCGGGAACACACTCACACTTATGAGTCCGTGCTTAGCAATATACCATCCATAGTTACAGCGGAGGACAACTTGATGCTTACAAAGATGCCTACTGAAGAGGAAGTTAAGACATCAGTCTGGCATTTAGACCCCCGTAGCACAGCAGGCCCTGATGGATTCAATGGTAACTTTTATCGTTCCTGCTGGTCAATTATTCATTCTGATGTGGTTAAGGCAGTCCAGGAGTTCTTCCTTGGCATCCCTCAGCTTACTGTCATGGCAAGTGCTCTCATCACATTAATACCTAAAAGTCCGTCGCCGGACACATTTAGTGACTTTCGGCCAATCTGTCTCACTAATTTTCTGAGTAAGGTCTGCACGAGAATCATTGCTACCAGACTCAATACCTTTCTCCTAAGACTAATTTCGCCAGAGCAAACTGGTTTTCTTCCAGGCTCTAATATTTCCACACAAGTACCAATGGCCAGAGAGATGACACATATGTTGGATAAGGGTGGTCCTCAGCTATGCTTGAAGCTTGACATGATGAAGGCATTTGACCGGGTAAGCTGGAAATATCTTGAGAGGTTACTTCGTACTTTTGGATTCTCTGAGTTTTTCATTCGCCTCGTTTTGAATCATTTGCGTTCCACCACATTATCAGTTCTAGTTAATGGCCAGCCTACAACATCCTTTCGGCCATGCATGGGTGTTAAGCAAGGGGATCCTTTATCCCCTCTGCTTTTTATTCTTTCGTCTGAAGGCTTTAGCAGGGGGTTAAAATCATTAGTAGCATCGGGTGCCATACAACCTTTCCGTCTTGGCAGGGTTCCTTTTACTGTCACCCACTTAGCCTATGCAGATGATCTCTTGGTGTAATCTTCGCCCCTTTCATACCTTCTTAGCACAGTACGAAAATGCCTCTGGTCAAAAGATAAATTTTCAGAAAAGTAGTTTCATTCCATCTGCTGCAATTACGCCACAACAGCAACGGAACTACGAGTCTATCACGGGAATGAGGGGTTCACATCTACCATTTCGATATCTTGGTTCCTATTTACATACGGGTATTAACAGATCCAGATATTGTGTTTCTTTATTGTAGCACATAGATGATCGTCTCCATGGTTGGCACGCTAAATTATTATCTTCTGCTGGTCGACTTGTTTTGTTGCGCTCAGTTGTATCTTCTCTGCCATTACATATTCTCGCAGCAGGAGGCCTGCCCAAATCGGTAATTCATATCATACATCGCAAAATGGCGACATTTTATTGGGTCCGTAGGCGTCATTGGGTATCCTGGGCAACTATTACAACGCCCCGGGAGGAGGGCGGATTGGGAATTCGGAATTTATGCATGTTACAAAAAGCGTATCAATGCTGTATTTGGTGGTCATATCAACAACAACAACCCTTTGGAGTAACTACATGTATGCTAAATATGGTCATCACGGAGATTATCTGCCTCGTCAACCAGACTCCCCGGTGAGGAAACTCATTTGCAGGATTCACCCTATTTGTTTTGCACAAACCGAGGGACAGGCGGCACACCTTACATGGACTCCAACGCCAACGGGGGAATTCTCTTTGCGTAGTGCATATGAGATATGTCGAACTTCCAGACCATCACTCCTCTCGACAAAATTTATTTGGTTTAAACATCATTCGCCCACCACTTAGATATTTCTATGGCGAATATTTCATTCAGCGTTACCTTTTGAAGAATATACTTGTAAGTTTTTTGTTGCATGCCCATCCCAATGTCCATTTTGTAAGCAGGAGTCTGCTACGGTGGATCATATATTTTTATATTGCCTGGGCATTCGATCGATATGGAGTTATTTTGCCAGCGAGTTACACTGCCCTCTCCCGACATCCTTGAGGCTCCGATAATTTTTACTCTCTTGGTGGTATCGTTCAAATTTTTCATCTTTCCTTGGTGTTTTGCGAGTCACCATCCCAACAATCATCGTTTATGCGGTGTGGCGCGCCTATGCATCTCTGGTATATGGTGAGAAACACAATTTTTCAGTTACATCCTTAAAGTTCACTATACAGTATGATATTCAATGTGGTGTAAGTCAATAGCGGGTTCTAAATTGTTGACTGGTCTGCGCCATCCCTTCTCTTGGCTTCCTCCACTACAGAACCCACGTCCAATTTTGGTGCGATGGAGGTTGCCACCATCTGGTCGGCTTAAATTAAATACGGATGCTGCAGTTGGAAGGCACTATAGTGCAAGTGGTGCTATTTTGAGAGACCACGCTGGTGTATGTGTTGGAGCAGTTTCGTTTAGATTACCACCAAGTTCCCCTATTCATGCGGAGATACAGGCGGCGTTATTTGGACTACTGTATTTTCTACTTTTATATCGATCGATTATTCTAGAATCATATTGTGCGATGCTTGTATCACGGTTATCACGCCCGCACACGGCAACTATCATCTTCAGTTCCTACACACGTTAGTTGGTCTACATCATTTAGACTATCATCACATTTACAGAGAGGCAAACATGGCGGCTCACTATCTTGCACAGAATGCTATGCTAAACCCCTGTACTCAAGTATACAATTCTCGCTCTCTTCCGCCATTAGTGCGTAGTTCCGACTCATTGGATCTTTCTTCAGTACATTTGAGAGTTCCTTGACCTATACAAGTCTTCCATATGGATTGGCCTGATCTGAATTTACTTGCCTGTGCCCTTCAGGGTTCAGGCAGGTTTGGTATGATTTGTTACCTACTGGCTTTCTTTATTTCTCACAGTTGGTTTCATGCGGATAATATTGCTTCTTTATGTCTTTATGTATGGCTTGGACATTTTCATGTCACGCTTGAGTGGAATCCGGCTGAGAAGCTGCCCTCACGCTGGTTAGCTGCATCGGACCTCACATTCATAAGACAACGATTACGCCATTTTCATGTATTCCGTATGGATTGGCACCTTTTTCACTATTTCTGTTTGTCCACAAGTCGGGGCAGGCGGACTTGGTACGCCTTTTTTTCTGGTTGTCACTACCCTTTCCCTATATATTATAAGTCTGCTTCACTCAGAGCATACTCTCATTTCTGCATGGTATGTCTTGCGACCATTATTTGCTAGCCAAGTTGATGATGTGTATCTGTCTGCTGGGACGAGGCAATCCTATATGCAAGCACGTGATTCACTAATATTGCAAGTCTTCCATATGGATTGGCATTTCTTTATTATATATGCCGGTACCTCATCGAGTACCGGCAGACTTGGTATGTTCCTTATTCTCTTTGCCTTCATCTTTTCAGCATGTCAATTATATTGCTCTCACTCAGTCACGCATTTATTTTGTGCATGGACGCGACGATTCTCATTGGTCTGCTTTATCGCTGGCAGCTCTCCTATCTCTGACGATGCGAGGACACACAAACCGTGGACTTCCTCATGGCTTACTTTCATTTTACAACTCTTGTATTCTTTTTGGCTTGTACATTATTTTATTTTTTGCTGTAGCGCCTATCAATAATCCATCTATGTAAATATGTATGCTTTTTCCTTTGCCAAGGTTTTATCCACAAGGGTGGTTTTTCTTGGCAATGTTTTAATGCGGCATATCATATATATTTGGATGTTGATAATCATATACTGCTACTATCACCATGCTTTTCAATTTGTAATAAGGTTTTCCTCCGCCAGAAGTGAGGGATAGTTATAATATATTCTTTTTATAAAATATATGTATATATATATATTGGTATATAAAGCAATTTTATTGAAAAGCATCACTTTTGGTGGAGGGGAACCATATTACATCAAAATCAATCAGCAAGCGTCATCATAGGCAAAAAGCAAATGTAGGAAAATGAGAATGCTCAACCTCCAGTCATATACGATATGCCGCATTAAAACCTTGTCAAGTAAAACCACCCTTGTGGATAAAACCTTGACGAAGAAAAAAGCATACATATTTATATGAGCGGATGGTTGAGACTGAAATCTGTACAAATATGCGAAAATTATGTTAACATATGTTGTTCTCGTTCAGTCAGATTGGGCTTCGACTTGGTTGGTGATTTGCCAGGGAAGCAGAATGTGTGTGGCCACCATGAGCAAAATATATGAGCAGTGAATCCTTCGGCGGCGGCATGCATCACCTCGTACAAATTGCAAAATGTTCATGTAATAACACCTCAACAGATAAGTTTGAGAATACACACGTCGAAAGCAGTAAAGGCATACCCGCGTTGCCCGTAACCTGGCGACCACGGGCAACCTCCAGCAGGCTTCGCCATATCGAACCGTCCAGGTTAGCTCCCATGCATGGTGTATCCAGTCACCGGAAAGCACAAAGTTGCAAAAGCAGTTATACAGAGAGATAGCGTAGTGAACATGCAATTGAAATAAGGCACATAATATGCATAATGTATGAAAGACATACCAAGGCTGCCTATGCCATATGTGGACATAGGCAACCCCCAAAAAATAAACATCGACAAATCAGCTTAATACTCATTAGCGGAAGTTTGGAAGAGTGGTATCCAAGAGCATGGAACCGCGCACTTCGCATGGCAGAGAAGAGGCAGACGTGTACGTACGCAGTCCTGAAGTAGCAACACCATAACGTGCTAGCTGATGTGCAACTGTGTTTGCTTTGCGGGGACAATAACTGATAGTTGATGCATTTAGGCATAGCAACTGAGTAGTTCTTTGTATATCAACAGAGCATGAACCAGCATATTGAGAAGGATTTGCAAGCATCGCAAGTAGCATGTGGCAATCAGTTTCAACATGGAGACCATCATATGTCATGGCATAAAAGAGTAGAGAATAGAGCAACGCCATTAATTCTGCACGAACTGGTGGAGCAATTGGTAGTGCAAAACAAACTTCTGAAACAAAAGTGCCTGTGTTAGTTCGCAATACAGCACCCGCTGCAGCTCCACCTCGACCAACTGCAGCATCCACATTTAACTTCATTCGTCCAGAAGGTGGCAATTTCCACCGAATTAATCTGCGTCTAGAAACCTTTATATGTGGGGAAAATCCACAGGCTATTAAGTGAGGGAGTGGTTGCGCAAATTTACGACCTTGCGCCGATGCACACCAAGAGTATATGTGCCTACAGACTCTATCAAACAGGTGCCGATAAGAAAATGTATTGTCACCAAACCTGACAGACGAATACTCCTTCCAAATCACCTAAAGCACCATCGCCGGTATCACTGCTCGAAAATGTCCCAGCATGGTTGTAGGTGAGGCATGGCGCCACCAGTAAATCAAATAGGCCTGAATGATAGAATGACGTGGCAAATGACCCGAGAAAAGGACAGCAATCTCAACCCATAATGATTTGATATCAGGACATTGCAAGAATATATGGTCCTTAGTATCCGAATGTTATAAACAAAAAACACATTGCGACGGATATATCGTTTGCCAAGACTTTAAGTTGTTAGTGAGGGGCAGCGCACCAGACCACAAACGCCATAGAAATATTTTTGCGCCCAGAGGTGACGTAGACCACCAAATGTAGATAGAAAATTGTAATCTCGGTGCCACTGCATAACAGAGGCTATATGCAGATTTAATGGTATATGTACCGGTTGACTCTGACTCCCAGGTTAATCCATTCGGCGTTTCAATAATATGTGCCTGCATGTAAGAATGAACCTGACAGAGGCGTTTCCAAATTGCAGAATCATATATATGCGAATAAATTGTTGTACACTGGCCATATTTCACGCGGCAATAGTTGGCCCATAAGGAATCGGATGTATGATACTTCCACCAGAGCTGACCATCATACACTTGCTGAATGTAGTCAAGGTTTCGGATACCAAGACCACCATGTTCTACCGGTCTACATACCTGCTCCCATGAAACCCAATGATGGCGACCTTTCCACAAGTAATTTGCCATTTTCCGATTTAATGCAGCAACGACACTTTTAGGTAACCTGGAGCTTGCAATGAGATGAAGTGGTATTGTTGCCGAGACATGCCGAATTAATATTAGCCTTCCCGCCATAGATAATAGTTTAGATGACCAAGAGTTGAGCTTTTTGTCAAAATGCTCTAAGATTCCAGTATAGTATGACGACCTATTAACCCCGCGATACAAATAAGACCCAAGATATTTTATAGGCAACCCCGCCAACCGCATACCAAGAGTTTGAGCCACCCTTGTACCGTCTACAGATTTTCCCACTACTATCTGACTTTTGTGGAAATTGATTAATTGGCCCGAGGCAGATTGATACATATCTAAAAATTGACGAAAGCGGCGCATATTATGATGTCTGCCATTCAGGAAAACAACCAGATCATCTGCAAAACCCAAGTGAGATATTTGTGGTGCCCTCCCAACATTAAAACCACTTAACTCACCTGATGCTATGAGAGACTTAAGACCTCTGGAAAAACCTTCTGAAGCTAAAATGAAAAATAAATGTGATAGTGGATCACCTTGTTTTACGCCTCGAGTGATGGGAAAAAACCAACTGGCTTACCATTGATGAGAATAGAGCAACGTGTAGCAGCGAAGTTATTCAGAATAATCCTGACTAGCTTGGCATCAAATACGAATTTAATTAGAAGCTGTTGAAGATAGTTCCAAACCACTTTGTCAAAAGCCTTTGCCATGTCTAATTTAACCATTATCTGACCACCATGTACATGCTTGTCTAACATATGAACCATTTCCTGAGCTAACAAAACATGATCAGTAATACCTCGCCCCTTCAAAAAACCTGTCTGCTCCGGAGAGATTAGTCGCGGGAGCAAGCTGGATAGCCGTGATGCCAACAAATGTGTGATGATCTTGGCCAAAACATTTGTCAAGCATATTGGCCTGAAATCTAAGAAAGATTGTGGATTCGCTACTTTGGGAATAAGCTTAATCAAAGATGCTCCAAGCTGAGTAGGAGGCTGAACCCCAAGGAAGAATTCATGTACTGCCTTATGCACGTCAACTTTAATTATTTGCCAAAATCTGCGATAGAAGGAACCCAGAAAACCATCTGGACCCACCGAACTAGTTGGGCTTAGATCCTATACAGCTTGTTGGACTTCCTGTATATCTGGCAACGCAAGTAGCATGGCATTGTCTTCATTTGTTAAAATAGTTGGGATATATTGGAGCAGTGAAGATGGATTTGTTAATGATTCTGCTGTGAACAATTGCATGTAATATTTTATTGCTTCCTACTCAATTGCTGATGGGCTGGTATGCTCATCGCCATTTGAAGCAACAATTCTAGTAATCATTTGTCTCTGCCGCTTATCCTTAACAATTTGATGAAAGTAGATAGTATTCGCGTCGCCCTCTTTCATCCACTTCACATTGGCTTTTTGCTGCCAAAACTTAGTCACACGAATTTGTTGTTGCTTTAATGTTGCCATACTGCTATGATAAAGTTCACGTGATTCAGCAGTGGGTCGAGCATCATACTCCTTCTCACAACGAAGCACTTCTAATTCTGCATGTGCCACAGCATCAAAAATATTTCCAAACCCCTCTTTATTCCATTGTCTTAACTGTTGTTTTAGCTGCCTCAATTTTGCATAATATCCTCGCATGCCACCTATGGTTTCATAAGATTGCCACGAATGCATGACCAATGTATCAAAATCTTGATGTGTTACCCATGCATCCAAGTAACGAAAAGCAGCAGAGGTATTAGATCTTTCGGCTAAACACTCCAGGTAAAGAGGGCAATGATCTGATGTTGTTCGACTAAGATGTTGATACTTAACTGTGTGGAATAGATCAAAGAAACTGCACGAGCAAAGAAATCTATCCAATCTGCGCCACACCCAACCCAACCCTCTTCCGTCACTCCAAGTATACTTTGAACCCTAATAATCGATTGATTGCATCGAACAAGAAGAGACATAGTCATTAAAGTCTTGCAACGATCTAAGAGATGGTGAAGATCTTCCTTTATGCTGATCTAATGTCAGGAAAGTATTAAAATCGCCTCCAACTATCCAAGGAACCTCAAGGCCCACATGCAATGTTATAAGGTCTTCCCAAAGCGGGTGGCGGGAGAACACTGAGTGCAATCCATACACAAAAGTACTGCAGAAAACTTCTCCAGATGGATCCATTGGAAATACAACGAATGATTTTGGAGACCTATACGTGCACCCTCTAGTTGCAAGAAAGCAGAACTCCAGAATATCCATATTTTATCCTAACACACTGAGATAGCTTGCGTAAAACCAAATTTCAAACGATAAAATAACAATGATGATGGTTGTGACTTAGGTTCAATAAGAACAAGGACATGCAAAGTATAGCGACGCAATAATGAAAAAATACATGGAAGTGATGTACGAACTCCACGAACATTCCAAATTTTATTTGGTGGCCTACGTTGCCAAAGTCTGCTAGTTTGTTTATGTGACGTCTTTTTCACCGTGCATTGTCTTTAGAGGATAATTTGGCCCGTTTCACCTCCATTTGTCTTACAGTCTGCCCATTTTGCCACATGCATTCAGCTACTATCAATCATGTTTTCCTTAACTGCTCTTATGTTAAGGACGTTTGGTTACGATTTTCATGGATATTAGAGGGTCCAATGCATAAGATTATTCAGCTTCAAACATATTTGCTCCAATGGTGGCTGACATCTACATCTAGGACTGTAAAGGGACACTTTCGAGTCATTGGTCCCATTATGCTTTGTTGGGAAATTTGGAAGGTCTACACTAATAGAGTTTTTGGGGATGCTGATTTATCTCCTGAGAGTATATATAATCTGGCACGTCAATCTTGTTATGATTGGTCTTCAACATTATCGGGCACATCCTTGGCAGCCACCATTCCATCTCTCACTTCTGTAGGTTTCTCACCACGGCTTCGTCCTAAATTAGTGCGAAAACTAAAATGGGAATTACCACCATTTGGGAATTAAAAACTTAATGTGGATGCTGCTGCTGGAAAGAATTCATCCTTGGCCAGAGCGATACTACGTAATTCGGATGGACAGCTAGTTGCTGCTCTTTCATTCACTCTTCATTGTCTTCCGCCGCTAAGAGCAGAACTTCAAGCAACATTATACAACATAATGTATTTTGGTATGTTATATCATGACATATTCATAGAAACAGATTGTTTGAGTGTTACTCAAATAGTCAATGCCCAGTCTTCAAGACTTCCTGAATACTCCCGGCTTCTTATGTTCCTAAACATCACTGGGAGTTGCATCCGTTTCATACCTTGGAAAATCAACATGGTTGCTCATCATCTTGCACAATATGCGCGTACGCATCCTGGCACAACAATATTTTCTACAGAAATGCAGCTTCCATTTGTGGTTCGTGCATTCTATCATACGGACTACACAACTCATGCATTACTATCATAGTCTCTTAAGACACTGCACAACATTGCTGCATGTTTCTTGTATTGATTTGATACGGGAAACTTGGGTATGGTTTCTTTCCTTGTTTCTTTCTTTCTTATCTGCATTATACTATCCATACAAGATACATGAGCTCCTCAAAATGTTGCCCGCAGTTTTTAAACTACAGGCAACTTTGGTATGTGATTATTCCCTTCGATATTTTATTATGTTGATGATCTCCATCCTGCACTCTAATGCATGTGCTTTTGCACGTTGCCAAGGAACTATGTTGTGGTGGTGGATGATTCTTTTACACTGGAATGTCTACAGTTTACCCATTCTCCCACAAGGGTTGGACAACTCATGCTTTGTGTTGCCTTGGACTCCCATAATCCAAGGCGACAAAGGTATGTGTCTTGATCCTAATGCCAATCCAGCACATTTTCAGACTTGTATTCTTTTTACTAATCATGCTGCTTTTTTGAGCTACGGACGATGTCTTCTCGTTTCAATATGGACAAATGCCAACAATTACAAGCACATCATTGCAATGTCACACCTTCCGCTTGCACCTAAATAGAACTTCACTTATGGACACATAGAGCGCTATCTTTGTATCAATAGATTTTCCATTCTTTGATATATCATTTATCGTATTGTACTCTCCAATTTCTCCAATTGTATAAATTTGTACGCTTTTTTCCTTCGACAAGTTTTTATCCACAAGGATGGTTTTTCTTGGCAAGGTTTTAATGCGGCATATCATATATGATTAGAGATTAGAAATCATTTCTTCTTTACACTATGGTTTCTCATATGATAACAATTCCTATGATGCACTATGGTATTCCTCCGCCATAAGTGAGGTGTTTATTTAATAAATAGTCACTTTTGTAATATACATATATATATATATATACATACATATATATACATATATATATATACATATATATATATATCTATGTATATATATATATATATGTATGTATATATAAAGACATCAAGATGGCGGCGCAGGGCTCTGGAGATTTTCGACGGATGGCGTAAGCCATCATTGTCTTCCTCATTTCTTCGACGATCGTTATTCACTGATGAAATTCTATCGCCCTTCTTCCTTTTGTTATTATCGCTATGGATCCGCCATCATAGAAACAGTCCCGCTCTTTTGCTTCTTTATTCAAGCCGTCATCTTCCACCTCTATTATTTCCAAGCCAATTCAAAAATATAAGGGTAGCCCCATGATCTTCTTCACGGATGAGGAAATTGCATCGTTATCGGCCCCTTATCAGTTCTCATTGGTCGGATCTTTCTGGTATGGACGCCCGCTGCTCGCCACTATCCGCACCGCCATTGATCGCATTGGTTTTACTGGTGCAGTAAGTATTGGCCTTCTTGATCCCAATCAAATTTTGATGAATTTTGCTCATGAGCAAGATTACTTACGATGTTTTGCGAGACAAAGTTGGACTATTTCAGGTAGATATATGCGCGTTACCAAATGGACTCCTGACTATGATCCTACAGTGGATGTACCAATTGTACCAGTTTGGGTATCTCTCCCAGGGCTCCCTGTTCATTTTCATCAATGCGAGGCGTTATTTCAGATCGGTCGTATGTTAGGCAATCCAATGAAATTGGATTCGGCAACTGCCGATATTTTGCGGCCCTCGGTAGCTCGATTATGTATTGAATTAGATGTATCCAAGGACCTTCCAGAACGTATTTTTATTCAGACCTCCAGCCGCAGTATCTCACAAAACTGTAGTTTAAGAAGATTTGTCATTATATTGCACAGCATGCTTGAGGCTTGGTCATCAAGCGCAATTATGTGGAAAGGAATCTACAAATGTTCCGGAGCAGACTAAGTCTGCGGTTCATCTTCCGGCTGCTCAGGTAAATAATAAGAAACGTCTTCAGGAATGGACTCCCAAAAAATTGCCCCGCCAACCTGCTGAGATTTTGTAGCACCCTGTCAGTGATATTGAACATGCTCATATGGGTTTCGCACAAATGGATATTCAATCTCCTTACATGTTCACGCATGAAGTCTCAACCACGCAAGATATAAATCGTTTAAAAGGAGTTGATGATACTATACTATTTGATCTTCATGCTACTCAAGACACTGGAACACTCTTGGAGAGTGAAATTGAAGATGTAACACATCACTCTCCATCAGCTGCGAATGATGACAATTTGTCCCGCACAATTGTGCCATATGAACCGCAGCCTAGTTCTTCTTCTGATGTTTCTGCTAATCCTGCTACGCCATTATCCATGGGCAATGAACAACATTTACAGGTACCACTCATGCTCTTACGTAGACCACGTCAACATTTGGAACTGGGTTTACCTCCGTTAACACGTTCCCGAGCTGCTCTCTCTAACTCGTTTGACATTTTATCGAAACAATGTGCCGGGTATACGTACCTCTATATCTAGATTTCTTTCTTTGAATCGTAGATATAATTTTCACATAATTGCTATTATTGAACCAAAAGCCCCGCTAGCTACAATAGTTCAATATCGGTTGCAGCTTGGGTTTCCTCAGGCGCAGTCAGTGTGTGATGATCGGATTTGGATTTTTTGGCGACATTCGGATTTTGATAATTTTGTCACAGCTAATTGGCGTTCTTTCCCTACTATAGGAGGAATGCGAGGCTTTTATTCTAGGTTACAACAGCTGAAACGCTGCCTTAGAAAATGGAATAAAGATGTTTTTGGAAACATATTTGACGCAGTGACACATGTTGAAACGGAGGTATCGTGATTGGAGCGCGTATATGATTCCAATCCTACTGCTGATAATCGCTCGTCTTATCATCAATCAATGGCACAATTACGGTTGGCTTAATCTCGAGCTTTATTATTTTGGAAACAAAAGGCAAATATCAAATGGATGCATGAAGGGGATGCAAATACAAGATTTTTTCATCAGACAGTGAAAGAAAGGAGACGAAAGCAAGTTATTCAACGAATTTTCAATGGCAACGGCAATGAATGCGAAACACAGTAAGCCATTGAAAATGAAGCAGTATGTTTTTTTCAAACGCTGTTTACAGGACATCACACGGTTGAACATGAGAATATCTTACAATATATTCCATGTATGCTAACTGATGATGACAATTCACAATTGCTTGCTTTGCCCTCAAAGGAAGAAGTTAACCAAGCAGTGTGGGAATTGAGTCCCACGAGTGCAGCCAGCCCAGATGGTTTTCCAGGATCCTTTTATAGACAGTTTTGCCAATTAATCTCTATTGATATGGATAAAGCTGTGCAGGAATTTTTTTTCTCAGGATTCAGCCTCCGACACAAATGGCGGCGGCCCTTATCACATTGATACCTAAAGTGTGAAATCCTATGTCTTTTTCACCATTCCGACCGATTTGTTTGACAAATATTATAGCCAAGGTTGTCACCCAGCTTATAGCTACTCGTTTGTCACCAATACTACCAAGATTAATTTCTCCAGAGCAGGCTGGTTTTATGAAAGGCCGGGATATTAACGAGCATATATTATTAGCACAAGAGATGGTTCATATGTTGGATAAGCCAGTGAGGGGAGGTCACATCATAATCAAATTAGACATGGCGAAAACGTTTGACAGGGTGAGTTGGAGTTATTTAGCAGCACTTTTGACGAAAATGGGTTTTCACCCACGATTAGTTCGTATATTGATCAATAATTTGGCAGCAACTAGATGTTCAGTTTTAATTAATGGGAAGCCAGCGGGTTTCTTTCCGGTGTCGCAGGGTGTTAAACAGGGTGATCCTCTTTCGCCTATCTTGTTTATATTAGCGTGATGGAACAAGGGTTCTCTCGTGGTCTCAACAAACTAATGGGTGATGGAATCATACAAGGATTTCAGGCTGGCCGTGTGCCACGGATTTCGCATTTGGGATTCGTAGATGATTTGGTTATTTTTCTGAATGGAACAATTCGAAATTTGAGGCGATTTAGGACATTTTTGGATACTTATCAACAAGCTTCGGGACAATTGGTGAATGTAGACAATAGTCAGATTGTCGTGGGAGAGGGGGTTATGGGTTCGAGGGTTTGCAAATTCTTTAGGTATGCAACTCACCACTTTGCCAATCAAGTATTTAGGCTCCTACTTATATAAGGGTATAAATCGAGCGGCTTATTGCACATCTTTAATTAATCACTTTGATGCGGTGCTGAATTCTTGATCATCAAAACTTCTTTCAATGGCTGTCGAGTGGTATTATTGCGACATGTACTGACTACGATGTCATTACATATAATTGCTAGCTCTAAATTGCCAAAGAGTGTCATTGATTTTCTTAACAGGAAAATGTCAAATTTCTTATGGAATAGTCGTCGTAGTTGGAAGTCTTGGGATAAAGTTAGTCGACCAAAAGAGTATGGCGGTTTAGACATTTGGTCGCTCTCATTGTTGCAAAAAGCGTATGACTTTCGCTTGTGGTGAAGTTATCATCATTCTAATTCATTGTGGCCCAAATTTTGTAAGGAAAAATATGGCAGACGAAATGCAATATATGCACATATTTATGATTCGCCAGCATGGAAACACATTTGCAAAATAAACGCATATATGGCTCCTTTAGTACAATCAACAAATGATGGTTTCAGTTGGACGGCTGACAGCAATGGCCGGTTCTCTTTAAAATTGGCTTATATGATGATGTTTAGGGAGCACGAGAACTTCGCGGTTGTGAAGTATATCTGGTGGCCGTCATTACCACTTGGGGGATGACTGTTCATATGGAGGCTGTGGATGAGGGCTCTGCCCATTGCTGATAATCTTTGTTTGCGGCAGAAAATTTATCCGACACAGTGTGCTTTTTGTCGGATGCAGTCAGATGCGCTTGACCATATTTTCGTTCAATGTTCAGCAATTATGCAGTTATGGCAGGAGTTAGCTATATTATTTACTGGGCCTGTTTTTTCCAGGCATGACACAATTCGATCATACCTCATACGATGGTGGCGATCTTCTACGGCACACACCATGCTGGGTCAATTGAGGGCAGTGGTTCCATCATTCGTAGTCTAGGTTATTTGGAAGGAATATGCTGGCATTCGTTTTGGTGACATCATTTTTTCATATAACCGTATGGTTGAGAGGGTTAGAGATCACATTTACACTTGGTGTGGAGCAATGCAGGGACGAAAATTCTCTCGACATATTCCACATCTATCCACTCTTTCCTTTTCTCCAATCATTCGATCACGCAGGGTCAAAATAGTAAGATGGTTGCAACCACGGGTAGGAAAATTCAAATTGAATGTGGATGCCGCGGTTTGACACACTAAAGCGACAGCAGGAGCTGTTCTCTGTAACCATCGAGGGGAGTTTGTATCGGCTATTTGTTTCTATTTACCTGCTGCCTCACCATTAAGAGATGAGCTTATGGCGCTTCAATATTCGCTTATTTCTTACTCTAAGGAGTATGATCATTTAATCATTGAGACAGATTGTCAGGTATTGCTTCGAAACATTACCAGGACGGATGCATTTACAGGCAGCTATGCTGTAGATTTACGCCGCACCATTCAGTTTTTGCAGCTCAATAACTCCACGCTAACATATTGTCCTCGCGAAGTGAATACGGCAGCACATTACTTATCTCCTTATGGATTAACGGCAAAAGGGGCCATTCTATATATATAGAGCCATACAAAAAAACGCTCTGGTAATTCTGCGACGCCGCCAGGCTTGCATCACTACGATCGCTTGCGTCGATGTCTCAGCTGCCGCCGCCGGCAGCCCCACTGCCTCCTTTATCTTTTGCTGAAGTTTTGCGTGGTAAGTCTACGCCTTTAATCCAGTCGAAGCCAACTCTATGATTCAAAGGCTATCCTTCACTACAATTTTCCAACGATGAAGTGGACTAATTGATCACTCCATTTCAACACACTCTTGTCGGATCATTTTGGCATGGTAGGCCAGCTATGGCGGCATTGCAAAAGGCTTTTGATCGGATCGGTTTTTTAGGATCCGTCACACTCGGATTGTTGGACAAATCCCACATTCTTATCCGTTTTGATCAAGAATGGGAATACAACCATTGTTTCTGTCGACGAACGTAGAATATTCTAGGTTATCCAATGCATGTCGCGAAATATACCCATGATTTTGATCCTAGATATGATGCTCCAATTGTTCCTGTATAGATATCTTTGCCTGCCCTACCCGTATACTTGCATAAACAATCTGCATTATTCGCTCTTGCTTCCATGATCGGTACCCCATACGTTTGGACACTGCCACTCAAAATTTGCTCCGGCCCTCAGTAGCTCGTGTTTGTCTAGAGCTAGATGTTTCAAAAGAGTTGCCTGCAAAGTTGCACATCCAAAGCAAAAATCATGAATTTTTTCAGCCGGTCATTTACGAAGATGTTCCACTATTTTGTGCTACATGCTGTGTATTGGGCCATAAAGCAGGTGCCTGCCCAACCCAAGAAAAGCCATCTCAGCACGATGCACCTGCGAAAATCTAGGAAGAAAATGTTTCTACAGTTCCATCATCTAACACCAATCCTTTACCACTGTCATCAGAAGATCCTCCCACAATCACGGTCTCACCTGCTATGGAATGCATACCATCGTCATCAGATGCCATGATGCCATCAGAGATTCAGCCTGAACCCTATCAACAAACATACTCACAAAATTTGAGCATATTAGGACGATCAAAAGAAGATGCTCATCAATCATCTTCCATCTCAGAAGATATGCTGCATGGACACTCGGATACCGAGTTGTATGATTCCATTCCATCATCAGCAGACGCCTCTACTATTTCTATTCTACGTTTGGATTTTCAGATGGCAGCCACTACTATTTCACGATGTATGGCTCATATGGCAGCTCCTCCCACAGATGAAGTATTGTTCTAGCAGATGTTGCACCCTCTGCCCATTTTGGATGATCATGGCTTTGTTCTTCATGTTAAAAAGTGTCATCGCTATCCTGCAGCTTAGGTCTCTCGTCCTCCTCGCCAAGTGATTACCCGTAGCTCTGCTCGTGCCACACATTCTTCATCTATTGTTTCCTCATGAATCTGCTCACCTGGAATATTCGAGGTTTAAGTACCTCTCTATCTCGATTACGTTTATTGTTGTGTCAGTATGTTGTTGCTTTTCTTGTTATTATTGAACCAAAACAATCTTCATCTCGCTTACAGCGAGCCAAACTACATCTTGGATACTCATCTGCTTTATGAGTTTGTAATCATCGAGTTTGGTGCTTTTGGCATAGTTCTACATTGGATCTGCAGGATTTTAAAATATCAGACCAGGTTGCCCACTTTCAGTTTCGTCATGTCATGATCAACGTGTCCTTTTGGCATTCTTGTATTTACGGTCACTACACAATTCTAGATCGACGTCAACTGTGGACGGAATTATTATCCTTTGGTGCTGACCAGTCATCCCCTTATATCTTAACTAGTGACTTTAATACTTCTCTCAGTTTGGATGATCATCACGGTCGCAGTCGGCCATCACTTTTTCATTGACAGATTTTAATGCAAATATTGATGCTTTAGCATTACATATTATACCTCATTTGGGATCACACTTCATATGGCATGGAGGCCGTGGTTTGGGATAGGTGCGACGTCGGCTGGACTGGGTTTTTTGTAACGCAGCATTCTACGACCTGTATCCCCATGTAAAGCTTGAACATTTAAGCAGGGTAACTTCATGTCACTGTCCGCTTTTGTTGAATTGTCTCTCCTCCTTGCCTAGTTCGCCTAGGAAATTCTGCTTCCTATCAGTCTGGGCCTCCCACCTAGATTTTTTAGCTTATGTTTTGGAAAAATGGGAAACATATCCTACAACGGGAGGCATGTAAGGTTTCTGTAACAAACTTCGGTCGCTAAAACAGGATTTATCTACATGGAATAAAAACGTTTTTGGTAATTTTTTTCAGAAGGTGGCTTATGCTGAATCACTCGTGCAGCATGCGAAAATTATTTATGATCAGTCGCCTAGTGATGAACACCGACAGTTGTATCACGCGGCCCATGCAGACTTTCGTCTTGCATGTAAGCAGGAATATGATTATCGGCGTCAAAAGGCTAGGGTAAAATAGATAAAAGAGGGTGAGGCAAATACAGCCTACTTCCATGCCCTTGTTCGCGATCGTCATCGTAGACAACATATACATCAGATTAAGCGTCTCAATGGAACTTTTTGTGAAACGCAGCATGATATTCAACAGGATGCAGTAGATTTTTATGTTGATATGTTCACAGCGCATGATACACAAAATCACCCGATGATAATGGACTCTATTCCAACACTCATAACTGAGGAGAATAATACATTCTTAACAGCCATGCCCACGGAAGCTGAGGTTAAAGAGACTGTTTGGGCACTTGATCCTCATAGCGTCGCAGGCCCAGATGGCTATAATGGATAGTTTTATCGAGTATGTTGGAATTTCATTCATCTTGATGTTTATAAAGTTGTGCAGGAATTTTTCTTGGGATTTCCTTTGCCAAAGGCGGCGACACATACCATGATTATCTTGCTCCCCAAAGGAAGTTTGCAGGCCACTTTTGCAGATTATAGGCCAATTGCGCTATGTACTTTTCTCAGCAAAATACAGACAAGGATTCTTGCGACACGTTTGAGCTCACTACTCCCCATCATTATTTCATCGGAACAGGCAGGCTTCCAAAAAGCCAAAGGTATCGCAGACCATGTTTTGTTAGCCAACGAAATGATTCACTGGTTAGATCACACAGCCCGCTCATCAAATTGCTTGATTAAATTTGATTTAGCCAAGGCTTTGATAGCGTCAACTGGACATTTTTACACTCGGTTCTACGCAAATTTGTCTTCTCTGAATGCTTTAGTAAGTTAATATGGAATCATCTCAGCAGTACATATTTTTCGGTCCTAATCAATGGAATTCCTAGCGGTTTTTTCCACCCCACGCTAGGGGTTAAGCAGGGGGGTCCCCTTTCGCCATTACTTTTCATTATTGTCGCTGAGGCATTTACACGGAATTTGCACAGACATATCCAATCTGGATATATTCGGCCTCTTCATCTTGGACTCTGTCTCTACGCATCTCCCACTTGTCTTATGCAGATGACCTTCTCTTATTTGTGGTGGATGACAGATGAAATTTACGACATGTAAAGCATTTTCTAACTTCTTATGAGCAAACATCCGGTCAAGCAACAAACTAGCATAAAAGCACAGTGGTCTTTTCTACGGCAATACATAGCTCAAGGCGGGCTGCGCTTCTTGACTTGTTAAATATGCGCCAATCATCTCTTCCCATCAAATATCTGGGCTCCTACTTACACAAGGGTGTTACGCGAGCCTCTCACTGTGTTAACCTATTATCTCATGTAGATCGACGATGAGAAAGTTGGCAACAACAGCTTTTAGGAATGGCGGGCAGGTTAGCCTTAATTAAATCTGTGCTTACATCTATTCCAGTTCACTTAATGGCAGCCACTAAACTTTTGAAAAATTTTATTCGGGAATTGGAGAGGAGCTTCTCTTGTTTCTTATGGGGTCCTAGTCGACATCACTGGCTCAGCTGGGAAAACTTTGTTTACCCACTTCTGAAGGGGGATTAGGCATACACGATCTCACGTCTATTCAGACAGCTTACTCCTGTAAGCTTTGGCATTTATATCATTGCAGCAGCTCCTTATGGGCCCATTATATGCGCGCACACTATGGGCCACGTCAAGATTTTCAGCCTCGCTTGTATGATTCACCTGGTTGGAAGCGTATATGTTCTATTCATCCTCTCTGTTCGACTCAGACTACCTTTTCCAAAACTCCTAGATGCCCTACTTCATCTGGTGAATTCACGATGAAAGTAGCATATAATATTTTAAGACCTACTCACGCATCATTGCTTTCTTTCGCATATATTTGGTCAAAACTGTAGCGCCCTTCTCTTCAGCTGTTTTTGTGGCGATTATATCGTAAGGCCATCCCTCTGCCTGATAATCTGTGTTCATTTATGACGTTTTAACCTTCCATCTGCCCCTTCTACAGAGCAGCCACTGCATCCACTCCGCATCTCTTCTTTGATTGTACAGAGGTTCGTATCATTTGGTCATATTTCACCGCCCTACTTGATCTGATGCCTTTACGTACCGGTTCATGGCGTTCATATCTACTACACATTTGGTATTCGACTTCACCAAATTTTTTAGGGGCTATGCAAACCATTTTCCCAGGCGTAATACTTTGGAACATCTGGAAAATGTATACCTCCATCCTATTTGGAGAGGAATTGTGGTCTCCTACACTGCTTATTTGTTATATCCGAACAGACATTTATTCTTGGGCCTTTGTAATGTCTGGCACACGTATTGCAGCCACGCTACACAGTTTAGTCGCAGCACGACTATCCCCATCTTTGTGAATGCATCGTCCCCCTTTGTTACGTTGGGTTGCACCTCCATCAGGCCGCTTAAAATTAAATAAGGATGCCTCACTCGGTCGTGTGCATGCTAGCGGTGGAGCCATTCTCTGTGATTCAACTGGCTCTTTTCTACATGGCATCTATTTTCCTTTGCGCTTTGACATGCCTTTAAGAGTAGAGGCACAAGCTGTTGTACTTGCTCTTTTATATTATCTTCCACGTTTATGCCCACTAATTTTGGAAGTTGATTGTGCGGACTTACTATGATACACCGCTTCTGCTACTGTACTCCTGGCCCCAGATTTAGCTCGCCTTCGTTCTCTGTTATCCATCACACCGGTGACCATTATACATACGCATCATGAAACAAGTCTGCCAGCGCATCATAGGGCTCGCACTGTGCTTGTCAATCAGCAATTTACAGCTTTTGACTCATTGTTAGCATTACCTGCACGCGTAAGCGGCGCAATCCTGACAGATATATCACTTCCGTCTTTTCATCACCATGATCACGCTATACATACTGGGCCACGGCCACCATGACACTGTAGTTTCATCTATTGTCTCCCATACGGGTTGGCATAGCTACTATCTATTGCCCATAGTTTTGTACACTACGGGAAACATTGGTATGATTTTATCTTCTCGATTCTCATTAATTCTCACATTACATATGTCATTATTAATTCCTCTGTTTCGTTTGTGCTGGAGCTTTGCTTACAAGGAGCCTTTCTGGCACACTCCTATATGGGTTGGCTTGTTTTTTGGATTGTTACCTTGGTCCTCTTGACCAAGGTAACATGGGTACGTTTTTACTGCTTTACATATTCAGTTATCTCTTTCCGATCACATTCGTTTAACTTGTCTTACTTTCTTGCCGCATGAGGGACTACTTCAACAAACTATCTGGGCGATCTACACAGCAGCATCATTTTCCATTCCCTTCTCCTCCAATGTATTCGCATTGCTTCTTTTTTTTTAAATATCTAACGACTGGTAACTTTTCCTATTTATTGTACATTTACTCTTATCACTTATGTATTTACATTTGCACTTTCATTTGGGAGAGTCTCCTGTCGATTTTAGGGCCTTATGTAACCACGGTATTCCTCTGCCATAAGTGAGAGCTAATTATATCGATAAAACCTCGGACGGTACCGCCTGTCTTTCATCTAAAATTTTTTCTGAAAGAATGAAAATTATTTATTAAAAGCCTCACTTATGGTGAAGGAAAACCATAGTACAACCATCATTGTATGAAAATAAATGAAATAGTGAGCTAATGATGTCGTATCTCCAGTCGTATATGATATGCCGCATTAAAACCTTGCCAAGTAAAACCACCCTTGTGGATAAAACCCTGGCGAAGGAAAAAGCATACAAATTTATACGGCTGTCATGGATACCGAAGCTATATAAAATGGAATACATGATTGCGAATTCTGTATAAGTAAAAACACTACTGTTCCGTTGGAGCTGGGGATCGCGTGATGCTGTTGTAGAACCTTGGCTTGATCTTGATGAATCCATTTTGACGTGTACCTCATGAGTGTGCAAGGAAGCAGTTATAACGATGGCAATGAGAAATGAAATGGTAGCATACATAATAGTCAAACTCGTACCCAAGTCACCCTGGCTCGGCTTGAGCCAAGACGACTATATCTTCTTCTTGTCTCCGAGTAATATAGTGTTGCTGTACTGGCATGTGATGATAGAGCGTGTGAATGTCCTTGTGAATGATATGTATATCGATGTCCACCATGACAAAACAAATAGCGGTGTCAGGCAAAGAGATACATATGATCATAATGTATGGATTGTGGTATGCATAATAGAATAGAAAATGAAACAAAAACGCACCAGCGTTGCCTGTGTTCAAAAACACAGACAATGACACGGGTATATAGCCGATAGAATGTCTGACATATGTCAACGGCGAAAGGATGGAAGCTGAAGGTCCATGAGCAAAGCTCCACGAACTTCACATGGAAGCAATTGGTTGGAGACGTAAGACTGTAAACCTGCCATCATGTATCCATGTCTTGCTAACCAGTGGGATGCTGTATTAGCCTCCCGGGGACAGTATTGAAGGGTCGAATGGTTCAGATTGAAGAATTTTTTGGCTCGTGCAATATCCATGGCTAAAATACCTGTTAAAGGCCGAGTTGCCGCCATTAACGTGACCATCGTTTGGCAATCAGTCTCCACTATAATGTTGTCATATTATTGTGTGTAATAAATCAACGCATATGTTGTGGCTTGTATCTCCCCCCTTAGTGGACTTACCAAAGGTAATGCGAAGCAAATAGCCGATAGAAATTGGCCTTCAGCCGTTCTCAGAACTGCGCCCCTGCTGCATATCGGTGGCCAACTGTTGCATCAACATTTAATTTCAGTTTTCCTGACGGCGGAAGCTGCCAACGGACAATTGTGAATCTCTTTGTTTTGATCGGTGGGGAGTAATGCTGTTGGACTAGGTGAGGTATAATCGAAGCAAATTTTTTCTCATTCATTGCGGCATACCATGTATAGATTGCTCCCTTTATCTTTGTATGTATGTGGTCATAATTGAAATGACCTTCTCCAAATCTACAAGCTGCATATGATTTCCAAATTTCCCAAGTAACCAACGATGGCACAATCACTTTAAGTTGACCCAACATGGTGCTTGATGAGGAAGTCTTCCACCAGCATAATAGGTGCGCTTTAATTGTGTGAGATTGTGGCAGTGGACCCGAGAATGTGATTGCTATGTCCACCCATAGAGGCCGAATTTTTGAACATTGTAGAAATACGTGATCTTGGTGATCGTGCTGTTGGCAGCAAAAGATACATTGTGATGCCAGTGATGTGAGCTAGCAGCGAAGGTTATTAATCATTGGTAGAGAATTGTTCCATAACCGCCAGAGAAATATTTTTTGCCCCGGATGAGAAGATTTACACCAAATATAACGTGATTCAACCGTGGGTGGGCCTTGAGCTGTGATTAATGAATAGGATGAGCATATAGAAAATTGGCCATGTTCATCCGGTAGCCAATGTAGCATACCTTGCGACCATATAGTGTGCAACTCCATATATTCGTTGATTTTACATATTCGCTTCCATGTTGATGAGTCATAAATATCCAAATATGTAGAAGGGCATTGTCCGTACTAAGCTCGGCTGAATTTAGACCATAGTGTATTGGATTGGAAGTATTTCCACCAATGTTGACAGTCATAAGATTTTTGCATATGCGTAAGATTTTGAATGCCAAGTCCGCCAAGTTCAACTCCACGACATACAGAAGACCAAGACTGCCAATGGTGTCGTCCTTTCCAAAGGAATACTGCCATTTTACGATTCAAAGTGTTGATCACACCTGTTGGAAGCTTGGAGCTGGCTATGAGATGAGTGGGAATCATATTGAGCATGTATTTGATAAGTATAATGCGACCCACCATTGAAAGTAATTTCATTGACCATGTAGACAACTTAGCGCCGAAATGATTAATTAGAGGTGAGCAGTACCTAGATTTGTTAATTCCCTTATACAAATAGGACCCAAGATACTTAATGGGCAATGATGTGGAGCGCATGCCCAAAGCTGCCAGTGTATTATGAATTGAAACTCTTTGTCTCACCACAAATTGACTTTTGTTATAGTTTACCAGTTGCCCTGAAGCCTTCTGGTATGTGTCCAAAATTTTTCAAAATCTGGCCAAATTGTGCGCCACCCCATTTAGAAAAATTAATAGATCATCAGCGAATCCCAAATGCGAGATACATTGAACTCGACCTGCCTTAAATCCTGAAATCGCTCCCATCTGCATTAGATCTTTAAGACCTCTTGAGAAGCCTTCAGAGGATAAGATAAATAACAGCGGTGATAAAGGATCACCCTGCTTGACGCCACGTCCAAGTGAAAAGGAACTCGTCAGCCTGCCATTGAGGAGGATGGAGCAGCTTGTTGCGCTCAAATTATTTATTAGAATTCGCACTAGGCGTGCATCCATTCCCAATTTCCGCAACAATAATTGTAAGTATTGCCAACTAACACGGTCAAATGCCGTGGCCATATCCAGTTTGATAATAACTTGGCCTCCTCTTGTGCGTTTATCAATAACGTGGACCATTTCTTGTGCTAGTAAGACTTGTTCTGTGATGCCTCGACCTTGCATGAATCTTGCTTGTTCCGGAGAGATTAGCTTTGGTAGGATCTTTGCGAGTCTGGACGCAAGAAATCTTGTAATTACCTTGGAGATAAAGTTGGTGAGGCATATTGGGCGGTAGTCTGCAAAAGTTTGAGGGTTGCAGACTTTTGGTATAAGAATAATGGTGGATGCGGCTGTAGGCTTTGACATTCTAAAATCTAAGTAAAATCTCTGATAAAAGGACCCTGGGTAGCCATCCGGCCCCGCTGCACTTGTGGGGCTGAGATCCCAAACAGATGCCTTCACCTCTTCTAACGATAGAATCTCTTGCAACATGTTGTTATCCACTGGAGTGATCAATGTTGGTATATACTGCAGAATTAAATCACAATCTGCTACTGTTTCTTCCGCAAATAGGTCCGAAAAGTACCGAATGGCTTCAGTTGCAATATCATTTAGTTGAATACATTCAGCACCATCCGGCTTCAATATTCGACGAATGAACTGTCGGCATCTCTTATCTTTAACTGTCTGATGAAAAAATGAAGTGTTGCTGTCTCCTTTCTTCAACCACATGACATTTGCTTTCTGTTTCCAGAAGAGAAAGGCGCGATTTTGAGCAATTTTTAGCTCTGTAATTTTTTTATGATATAAAGAACGTGCTATGTCTGTTGGGTCCGCATCATACTGGACTTCTGTTGATTTCACCGCTGCTTCTGCTTGGGACACAGCGTCAAAAATATTGCCAAATGTATCTCTATTCCACAGCTTTAAGTCTCTGCACAGAAGAGTTAATTTTCTATGGAATCCCCACATGCCCCGAAAGTATTGAAGTCTCCGCCGATTAACCATGGTAGTGTGTTGACTGCATGAAATTGTTCCAGCTCTTCCCACAATATCCGCCGTTCTAAAATGGAATGACCCCCATATACGGCGGTTAACCAAAAGCAATCGCATGTGGCAAGCCACTAAAATTTTACTGAATGGTGTTGATTTCCATGTTGGTCCGCTTCCAAAGTCAAGATTGATTCCTTCCAAAAAATCAAATTTGATCATTACAAGACGACAATGATTTTGAGAAACCCAATTGCAGTTGATATGCTAGCAATGCTGCTGGTCTATGCATTGGCTCAATGACACTTAAAGCATGTAGGTGATACTTTCGGACTAATGATATCAAGCGATTAAAAGAAGTACGAATGCCACAAACGTTCCATAACAGTATATTCATTGTGACAATACATCAAAAGAGTTTGAGAGGTGGGTAGCACATAACCTTGTTAGACGCGGTGATGTGGGATTGTCATGACTCCTTCTTAAGATCTGTGGCCCTTGGCTTGGTTGGGGATCAGGGGGGATCTCAGGTGCGTGTTCAGTAGAGTGTGCATCAACATAAGTGGCTTCAATCATATTTGTGATGTTCTCTGCACAGCTCTAATCAAGCTCATCCATCCGGCTCACATGTAATGGTGGATCTACTTCCTTGTCCGAATGAGAATCAAATAATGTTGTAGCTGGGATATCTCCTAATATGCTATCATCCACACCTTTTAGCCTTGAGATATCTTGAATATTGGATACTTCATGGGCTGCTACCATGTCAGGTGATGGTGGGATCATTATGGCATGTGCTTCGACCATGCTCTGCGATGCAGGCAATTCTGTGTCTGTCTGTGGTTCAGCTGTTTCGGTTTGAGGATTTTCAATCGAAGATCCCAATTTTTTTGGTGTCCAACGTTGGTTTTTTTGAGTTATCTGTTGGCTTTGCCTTGGGAAACTCTATTGGCTTATCAACTGGTACATGCGGCTGTTTAGGGTTTGGAGTTTCGTTGCCACAGTCGGCTGCGACGTGTCCAAGCCTACAACATTTTGAGCAGTATTTCGGTAAATCTTCGTATTCCACGTTCTGCATGATCACTCGAGATGATGTCTGCATGAATACCCATTGAGGTAGTTCTTTAGAGACATCCATTTCAATGCACACTCGTGCTACAGATGGGCGGTTCATCGTGGCCGTCGCTATATCTAATTTTAGCGGCTCACCTAGCATAGCTGTCACTTGAAAGAGAGCATCTTTACGATGCATGTGTATGGGGAGACCCAGGAATGATACCCATATTGGGACAATTGGCACTTCAACCGCAGGATCATAATCTGGTATTCATTGGGTGATTCTCATTTGTTTACTGGAGATGATCCAACCTCTTCTCGAAAATCATCGGATATAATCTTGTTCTTGATCAAAGTGAAGAATAACGTGCGTAGGATCCAAAAGTCCCACCTTTACCTCTCATATGAATCCAATACGATCAATGGTGGAGCAGATCATTGCTAGCGGTGGCCGGCTGTACCAAAAAGTGCCCACCAATGTGAACCGATACGGGGCGACTAAAGAGTGAATTTCTTCATCCGTGAAAGTAATCATTGGGCTGCCCTTGTATTTCTGGACTGTCTTCAGTTGAACATGGGTTGTCGACGACATAAAGAGAGAGGCAAAAGATCTTGCGGGAGAAACAGTTTTTGCCGCTACAGTGGCTGACGGAGACGCCATGTGGTGGCAGTTGATAGCTACGATAGCAGAGGTGGAAGGCAATGGCGAAGAACAAAGAAGCATGGATGAGAGCACTCTAGGGAGGAGGGCAGCATCCGAAAAATTTTATTTTCAGCATCTAAAATATATATACATATATATATATACATATATATATCTATATACATTTTTTTTATAAAAGCGATTTTTTATTAAGTAAACTCACTTATGGTGTGAGAAAACCGTATTACAACCTTGATAGTGTCAGCATAAGAAAATAACGCATGAAGTGATTCTAGCATGCGTAACCTCCAGTCATATATGATATGCCGCATTTAAACCTTGTTAAGTAAAACCACCCTTGTGGATAAAACATTAACGAAGGAAAAGGCGTACATATTTATATGAGAGGAAGGTTGAATGTAAATGATAGATAAGTGATCAAAAAGCGATAACAGTAGACTAATAGTTACAGCAGCCAGCATTGCAGCATTTTGAAGCTCTTCACATATCTTCCATATCAACGCCATGCAAGCACCTCGCACATCAAGATGAATCATAAGGCAAGTAGCTGTGTCAATCCAATATGGATGAGTTAGTGGGAGAAAACATACCCAAGTTGCCCATAGCCATATGACCATGGGCAACCTCCAACTGTTGTTGTAATAAGTGAAAGCCCACAGTGAGAGCAGCACGCATGATGTCCAATCCACAAACAAATTGCACAAACACAAGACATTACCCACAATCATTGAAAGTATTAGAGTATCAATAATATGTAGAAACCAAAAGTATATGTAGAAGTAGACATACCAAGGCTGCCTACACCCATGATTGGCGTAGACAACCCCCAACAGTGTAGGCCAATCCATCAGAGGCGAAAATTGGGTAAAGAAGTATCCAGCATCAAAGACCCTCGGACATCACAAGGTAGTGACGCAACCGAAGTATATAATTTTGTAGAAATAAGAGGGTTTGAGTGATTTCAAAATAAGAAATTTGAATGCATATATATATATATATATATAAACGTTGAATGCATATATATATATATATAAATGTGCATAAGTACATGTATGCATGATAACTTGCCATTACTTGCCTTATTTAGCTTATATATTATGTTGCTGTACTAACGAGCCATGAAGCATTAAAGCTTACATCATATGGCGAACATTTGTTGTGTTTATACTATTTTCAGGTGCCACCATTAATGAACTAAATTAGTTCATTAAGTGAAGTACTTAGTTTAATAAACTAAGTAGTTCATTAAAGAAAGATTAATTTGGAAAAGGCACAAAGGCAACAAGGCCAAGGAAGGAAAGTCTTCTCCTCCTCCCCACATTTAATTCACATGCCATATATATATATACACACTATATATATTTTCAGATTTTTTAAATAAAGGCACATACACGTGTATTCCAACGTACTACCGACACGTTATATATCTTACGTACGTACGTTAACGTCACACCACTATACTTAACTCATATTTATGAGTATATTCAGGTCTTATATCATATGATATAAGATATGGTGATGACAAATTAAATACGACACGATAAAAGGTTCTAAACCGAAATTTGTCGTATCGGGCGAATACCGAAACTTCGCCAACGTGTCACGTACTTGCCATAAATAAATGGCAAGCCCATATACATCAAACATTGATGATAATTTCGTAATGTACATGATTTATTCAGCCAAAAATACTTTCCATGTTGGCACACACAAATTACTCCACATTTAGGCCAAAATGTGAAGATTCCAATTTTAATTTTGTCACATGTTAATGGTGCCACTTTAAACCAGCCAGGTGCTGAGATTTAAAGTATATATTATATATATTATGTATAACATAATATATATCATGTGCAAAAGTTGGAATTTAAATTAGAGAAAAATCGGGTAATCGATAAATATCGAAAATTCGGTTTTCTGCGCACATAACATGTAACGTTTTTCTTGTACATCATGTGACACGTATCTAGACACTTTTTATATATGATATACATCTTAAAGTGTTCTAGAAAATTAAATTAAGGGCTGATTGGAATATTACATGTGTGTATTATTAAATGTGCACTATTTTACAAAGTTAACAAAAATAAATTTCAGCACATGTATATACATCTTCCAACGTACATACAGCTGAGATGGAGCACATGTGGAGCCTTGTTGGCATATTGATTGGTCAAGGATCAATCATACAATGTTGATGAATCAAAGAGAGAAGCTACAAAAGGTAAGTATTCAACATATATCTCTCTTATGTCACAATGCTTAAAATTTCAGCATACTAACATTATCATGGCCGATTTTTTCATGTTTAAGGTGACATATTTTGTCATCTTTTACTAAAGGATTAATTGAAGATGTTATGGAAATGATTTAAATATTATGTAAGGTAAGAAAGTGTGATATTCTACATATCACACATGCTGAAATTTTTCAGCATGTGTGAAGTTATGGTGGCCGAATGTGATGGCTATAGTATGTCCAAATTCATTTCTCAATTGATAGCAAGACTTACCATGTATTGTTGATTCATTTTTATGGTGAAAAATCAAAGAATAATGGGTATTATCTTGGATAAAAATGGATGATGTAAATGCTGAAAATTCAGCATGGAAATTATGCTTTATGACCAAAATTTTGAATGGAAAAGGAAGAGATTTCTTGTCTTGCAATTTATGATGGAATTTGTGATTTATGGTATGAATTTATGGTTGACTTTTTGGCACATTTTAAGTGATTATTTCATATTATTTCCATGTCATCTTGATGACAACATTGAGCCAATAAAGAGGTGTCAAGTAAGTGAAGACTAAATGATGATCCAATAGAATGATGCCAAGTAAGCAAAGCATTGTCACCATGATGTCTTACACTCTCTCAAGCACTTAAAAGGAAATTTTCAAGAAGGGAGAAAGGCATAGGGGGGACGGCTGGACTTCTTAAAAAGAGAAGAGGAGAGCAAACAAAAACAAGAACAAGAATTGCATTCTAAAGTGATCAAATTGCCAAGCTCTTCTTCTCCTACATTTTCTTTCTTTCTCTTTCTTGTAAAAAGCCTATTGTTCTTTATATCTTTCAATCTTGAATAGACTTCATATAAACCACCATTCATTCATCTTTGTAAAAGATTGATCAAGGTGTGATCAATCTTCATTCTAGCAAGGTGGTGGTGTTCGTGCAAATTGTACTAGCAATACAAGGTTTGTAAAGGGTTGGAGTTAAGGTGTAACTCTATCAACCCTGTGGTAAGGTGTGTTGTGTGTGTGAATAGTGTGAACCAAGGAAGGTGTTCCTTGAAGACTGGATTAGGTTGTTTATAACCGAACCAGTATAAAAATCTCGGTGCAATTTACTTTCAGCATTTACTTTTCAGTTTCTGCACTGTTTATCCGTTTTGTTCACGTTCGTAAAAATAGTAAACGATTTCCAAAAAGTATAAAAATTTCCAGAAACATACTAGCACGTTCTAGGGTTAATTTGGCACAAGTTTCAACCCTTTTGGACAAGTATAAGTCAATCAAACATCAAACGTTCTGAGACTAGTGCAGTCTGATTTTCAGATTTGCAAAGGTTGAGACTTTGGTTGTATTTGACCTACTTCCCAAAAGAATTTTCCAAAACTGTTTGAACCCATTTAAATATAGTGTGTGAGGAGTTATTGGTCAAAATTTCAGATCCTTTGGACGTTCACACAAATAGGAATTAATTTTTCAAAACCATCTACCGTTTCTGGCAGATTTGCACAATCTGAGTACCAACGGTTTTTGAAGGGGTTAAAGGTTGAATTTTAATTTGAAATTTTTAGGAGACCCTCATAACATCTGAGGCTAAGTTCTTTCAAAATTGCATAATTTTTGGAGACCTCTAACCTAGTTTTAAAAACGTTTTAAAACTGGTCCTGAAAATAGAATCTGTTTTCAGAACTTGAATTGGTTAGGTTTAAAGAAATTTTAAAAACCATATTTTCCGCACCATCTATTCAACCCCCCTTCTAGTGGTGCCTTGCAGATCCTACAAATTTAACACCGGCTGTATGTAAGCCATATCGCGCTAAGTAATGTGCAGTGTAGTTTGCCTATCGTGGACAATAGCAGAGTGTGGAACCATTCAACCACAGCATCTTACACGTTAAATATCCATTCCGACTGATCCTGTGTAGTTTGAAGAGTGACTAACCAAGTGAAGCAGATGACAGCAATCTGTTTCTACGTACAGACCTGCATAATGAACAGCGTAATATAGAAGAGAAAACAGCAAAGCCTGCAATTCAGCCCGAGCTGGTGGGACACACGGTCGTACATAACAAATGGCAGAGATAAATCGCCCATATTTATCCCGAAGTACCGCACCAGCTGCGGCTTTTGTGCGTCCAACAGAAGCATCCACATTCAATTTCATACGTCCGGATGGAGGAAGGGACCATTTGACAAGTCTATGCCGATAACGCTTTAACTTTGGCAATAATCCTTGGGAACCTAGCTGAGGAAGAGATTCTGCAAACTTGCGACCTTGAAGTGTTGCACACCACGTAAATATATGTGAATGGACTTGTTGAAAGAGATGATTCGACGAAAATGTGTTGTCGCCAAACTTGATAGAAGAATATTCTTTCCAAATCCCCCATGTAACTAGTGTTGGTATTACTGCTCTCACATGTCCTTGCACCGTAGCCATGGATGCTTGACGCCACCAACATAAAAGATACGAATATATAGTATTCTGGCAAGGCATAGGACCAGACAGCAAATTGGCTACTTGTATCCACAAGGATTTAATTGCTGGACAATGCAGAAAGATATGATCACGAGTATCTGACTGCGCCATGCAGAATACACATTGAGATGGATAAATCACTTGCCATGCCCGAAGATTGTTGGTTAAAGGAAGTGAATGACACCACAAACGCCACAAAAAGACCTTCGCGTTTAGGGGCGATGTAGGCCACCAAATGTATTTCGATGCCTCGAACAATGGTGTTTGCGTGTGGCACAGCGAATATGCCGATTTAATAGTGTATTGACCAAGGGAATCAGCTGGCCAGCTATAGCCATCCGCTGTGGAAATAGTATTAAGCTGCATGTAATCATGAGTATCGCAAATACGCTTCCAAGTGGCAGTCATAAATGTGTGCATAGATATCATTTCTGCGGCCATATTTTGCCCGGCTAAAAATAGCCCACAACGAACCAGAAGAGTGAAACTTCCACCAGAATTTCCCGTCATACACTTTCTGTAGCAGCTCTAAACTTCGAATACCCAACCCGCCACTATCAACTGGACGACATATTTGATCCCAAGTCATCCAATGATGCTGACCATTCCATAAGAAAGATGCCATTTTCCAGTTTGAGACCGTGATTACACTTTTTGGCAGTCTAGAACTTGCTATAATGTGGATAGGCATAGTAGACAAAAGATTTTTGATTAGGACCATGCGGCCTGCCATAGATAACAAATTCGACGACCAAGCATTAAGCCGCTTGTCAAAATGCTCTATCAATGAGGTGCAATATGACGAACGGTTTATCCCCTTGTAGAAATAGGATCCTAAGTACTTAATGGGCAAATTGACCAGACGCATATTTAGCTGTTGTGCCACTCGTCATCCTACCACAGTTTTCCCTACGACGAGTTGGCTCTTTTGGAAATTAATTAATTGTCCGGATGCTACTTGATAAGTATCCAAAAATTGTTGAAAGCACCGCATGTTAGAAGAACTGCCATTGAGAAAAACCACCAAATCATCTGCAAAAGCCAAGTGGGATACTTGTGGCACACGGCCAACTTGGAAGCCACGCAACTCCCCCAAAGCGAATAAGGAATTGATACCCCGTGAGAAGCCTTTCGATGCTAATATGAATAACGATGGAGAAAGCGGGTCTCCCTGTTTGACTCCACGTGAGACAGGAAAAAAGCCCACTGGCTTGCCATTTATGAGAACCAAACACCTTGTAGCTGAGAAATTGTTCATGATCATTCGCACGAGTCTTGCATCAAAACCAAATTTGATCAAGAGTTGGCGAAGATACAACCAATCCACTCTATCGAAATCCTTTGTCATCTCAAGCTTTATGATGACATGTCCGCCATAGATGCGTTTATCAATCATGTGGATCATCTCTTGAGCTAACAGAACATGATCAGTGATACTACATCCCTTAAGGAACCCAGCTTGCTCAGGAGATATTAATCTCGGAAGAAGATCCGAAAGACGCGAAGCAATCAGTCTTGTGATAACTTTGGCCAGAAAATTGGTTAAGCAAATGGGACGATAATCATTTAATGATTGAGGATTTGATACCTTTGGAATGAGTGTGATTAATGTTGCCGCAAGCTGTTTAGGTGGACAGATACCAAGAAAAAATTCTTGCACAGCTTTGTGAACATCTGCTTTTATAGCAGACCAAAATGTACGATAGAAGGATCCGGGAAAACCATCTGGGCCAGTAGCACTAGAGGGACTAAGATCCCAAACAGCCCTCTGTACTTCCTGTATGTCTGGTAGAGCCATTAGAATTTCATTATCATGATTTGTCAAAATAGATGGAATATATTGTAATAATGGCGATGCATCCGACAGGTGTTCCGCAGCGAATAATGTTGCATAGTAATGTACTGCCTGGCGTTCAATATCTTCTTGCTGTAAATATTCCGTACCACTAGAATCAACAATTCGCGTAATTGTCTGGCGTCTTCTTCATTCCTTAACTATTTGGTGATAATAATGTGTGTTTGCATCGCCCTCCTTCATCCATTTCACATGCGATTTTTGCTGCCAAAATAATGTAGCACGATGTTGCTGCTTTAACAGAGACGCCATGCTGTGATGGTACCTTTCACGTGAATCATCTGTGGGATTGTTGTCATACTCACGTTCCAATCTTAGAGTTTTAGTTTCGGCCTCAGCAATAGAGTCAAAAATATTCCCAAAAATATCCTGATTCCATTGTTTGAGATGATGTTTAAGCTGTCGAAGTTTATTGTAAAACCCAACCATCCCTCCTGTTGTAGCATAAGATTGCCAATGTTGCACAACATAATGATGGAAATCCGAGTAAGTGGTCCAGACATCTAGATAGCAAGAAGCAGTTGTCCTAGCTGATCTATCCGAGAAACATTCAAGATAGAGTGGACAGTGGTCTGACGTGGTACGACTGAGATGCTGGTATGATACAAACTCAAATAAATCAAAGAAGCTAGATTTTCATAGATATCTATCCAATCTCTGCCAAACCAGACCAAGCCCTCGCCCATCACACCACGTAAAGGTGGAGCCCTGATAGTTGATTGGATGGAGCGAGCATGTGGATACACAATCATTAAAATCCTACAGTGTGCGTAGTGAAGGAGAAGAACGGCCCTTTTGTTCATCTAACGTTAAAAATGTATTAAAATCTCCACCCAACAACCAAGGTAGTGCAGTCTCATGTCGAATGTTGATCAGATCCTCCCAAAGAGGCCGACGCGTAGCAACCGTATGTAATCCATATACAAAAGTAGCATAAAATGTTTGACCTATAGGTTTCCACTGCAGTTGCATGGAGTGATTTTGAATACCCAAGCGCTCCACGTCCAACTGCAAAAATGCTGCACTCCAGAAGATCCATATATTATCATTGCAAACTGAGACGGCTTTGGTAAAGCCTAGTTTGAGACGATAAAACAGCAAAGAAGAGGGTCACAGTTTCGGCTCAATGAGAACCAGGAGATGTATATTATAACAACGTAATAAAGCCAACAGACGCTGTAAGGAAGTACGAATACCCCTGATGTTCCAAATCATTATCTTCATTGAGTTGACATACAATCAAACGAATTTGAGAGTGCTGCTCAGGACCTTGTTAGAGGTGGAGAAGAAAGCTCTAAAGGCTGACGTGTTCGACGAAGTAGACGAGGCGGTGCTTGAAAAGGAATTTTTGTAGTTGCTGCCATTGACGTTGTTGGATAATCGTCAGTTTGAGTGTGATCTGACTGCATAGCAGCATGAATAAGTTCTTGCATGATCTCTGAGACTACTGCTACTTGGGTTGTATCATCATCCAATGCGTTTGATGTCTCCAAATGATTATGCGTGTCCTCATTGTCAGACACAGAGAAAGGTTGATGGGAGTGTGTAATATCTGCCAAAAAACTATCATCAACCCCACGCAGCCTGGTAATGTCTGCATATCCGAAATAATGTGATTTGTTGTGATATCTGGCGATGCCAAAATTGGTATGGCCATCAAGTCATTATGTGGTGTAGAATCAGTTGTTTTTTTGGGAGTCCATCTCTGATCCTCGGATGGACCAGCAGCAGCATATTTAATTTTGTGTCTGTTATCTCTAGATTGCTGCTGGACTTCTATGGGTTGCGGCAACTCAACTGTATCTTTTTTCTTTTGTGAGCTACAGTCCGTTGATTTATGACCCAATCTGAAACATTTGGAACAATAGCTTGGCAAATCCTCATATATTACCTGTTGTGCTATGACCCGGTTCAACGCTTGGATAAAAATTCTAGACGAAGGATCCTGCGAAACATCGATTTCAATACACAAACGAGCGACTGACGGACGAATGGCTTCTGCAGTTGCAGTATCGAGCTTCATAGGGGTCCCCAGCATCCGTCCAATTTGCATGAGGGCTGATTTCTGATGATAGTGCAATGGCAGCCCTGGAAACGAAACCCAAACTGGCACTATGGGAACATCTACTGAGGGATCATATGTGGGAGTCCATTTTGTAACCCTCATGTATTTCCCCGCAATCATCCAACTTTGTCTTGCAAAGCATCTTAAGTAATCTTGTTCATGTTTGAAGTGAAGGATCACATGAGATGCGTCTAAAAGACCCACCTGTACTGGACCAGTAAAACCAATTCGATCAATCGTCGAACGAATCGTGGCGATCGGCGGCTTGCCATACCAGAACGTCCCAACCAATGAAAATTTGTATGGCTCAGCGAGAGAAAAAATTTCTTCATCCGTAAATGAGATCATAGGACTTCCCTTGTATTTTTGTATTGGTTTCTGAGGTATAATAGTCGAGAGCGACGTCTGAAAGAGAGAGGCAAAGCTTTTCTTATGAGTCGACCCCGTAGGGTTTATGGTGTGATCAAGTGTCGCCATGTTTGGTCAGAAAGACTGTATTTTTAATAAGTTTGCATCAGCGGAATTGATAGAGAGGGATGTGGATCGCAGAAAAAGCAAAAGAATGACAAAGTAAGCCGGTGATTCCATCGGCGTGTGTGTGTGTGTGTGCGAATCGCTTTCTGGCCGGCCTACTGGCAACAGCTAGCTTGCTAAGGCTGGCCCGCTATCCAATAGCCCATCGCCACTACCCCCTTTTTTATAGTATTCAAATCTGGGCCAAACTTTTGGCCTGCTGAGACAGAGGCCGGCCTGTCGGGGCTGACCTGCTGATCACGGCAGGCCAGGCCTGCCACCCTTTTATTCTTTTTAAATTCATTTCTTTTATTTCTTAAATTCTAATTTCATTTAAAAATTCATAACTTATTCGTTTTAACTCATGTTTACCCCAAACAAATTCCATTGCACTCCGTTTTGTAGAGAAAAGGGGGGTTTCGGTGATTTCAAAATATATGATTTAAATGAGCTTAAAAACGTGCATAAGATAAATGTGCATGATATGTTGCATATTACTTGCCTTATATAGTTCATATATAATGTTGCTGTACTAACGAGCCATAAAGCTTTAAAACTTACATCAAATGGCGAACATTTGTTGTGCTTATACTATTTTCAGGTGCCACCATTAATGAACTAAACTAGTTCATTAAGTGAAGAACTTAGTTAATTAAACTAAGTAGTTCATTAAAGGAAGCTACATTTGGACAAGGCACAAAGGCAACAAGACTAAGAAAAGAAAGTCTCTTCCTCCTCTCACCACACTTATATGGCACGCCTATACATATATAAATATATATATTTTCAGATTTTTTGAAAAAAGGCACATACACATGTAATCCAACGTACTACCGACACGTTATATATTTTACATACGTACGTTAATGTCACACCATCATACTTAACTCATATTTATGAGTACATTCAGATCTTATATCATATGATATAAGTCATGGTGATGAAAAATTAAATACGACACGTTAAAAGGTTCTAAACCGAAAATTGTCGTATCTGGCGAATACCGAAACTTCGCCAACGTGTCACGTACTTGCCATAAATAGATGGACATCCCCTACACATCAAAAATATCAATAAATTTCGTGTGTATGATGATATTTACAGCCATAAAATCATTCCATGTTGGCACACACAAATCACCCTACATTAAGGCCAAATTGTGGAGATTTCAATTTTAATTTTGTCACATGTTAATGGTGCCACTTTAGACCATCCAAGTGCTGAGAATTAAAGTTTATATTATATATATTATGTGTAACATAATATATATAACATGTGCAAAAAGTTGGAATTCAATTAGAGAAAAATCGGGTAATCGATAAACATCGAAAATTCGGTTTTCTACGTACACAACTCATGGAACATTTTTGGCACATCATAAGACACGTATCTAGACACTTTTTACATATGTCATACATCTTAAGTGTTTTAGAACATTAAAATTAAGGGCTAATTGGAATATAACATTTGTGTATTATTAAATGTGCACTATTTTACAAAGTTAGCAAAAATGAAATTCAGCACACGCATATACATGTATACACGCCCCTAAAGCTGAGATGGAGCATATGTGGAGCTTTGTTGGCATATTGATTGGTCAAGAATCAATCATACAATGTTGGTGATTTAAAGAAGCTACAAAAGGTAAGGTTTCAAATTTTATCTCATTTGAAACACATGCTGAAAATTTCAGCATGTGCACAAAGAGTGGCCGATTTTATCACCAAGAAATGCCATATTTTAATATCTTGAATCATGAGGATTAATTGAGGATGTTATGGAAATGTTTTGAATTAATTATAAAATTAAAATGGTGATATTTTTAATATCACATATGCTGAAAATTTCAGCATGCGTAGTGATGTATCTTGGCCGAATTCTTGGACATGTTGGTGTCCAAATTTGATTTCCAAAATGATGAGAATATTTGCTACTAATTGGTGATTTATTTTAAAAGAAAAATCAATGAAAATTTGGACGTAATTTGAATTATATCACCATGTATCACATGCTGAAATTTCAGCATGTCAACTAGTCTTTATGGCCAAATTTTTCAGCAATTTGGTGGAGAAATTATCTTGCTTAATTTATGTGATAATCTTATGAGTTATGGCAACTATTCTATGTTGATTTTGGCACATGTTTTTAGTGGAATTCTCAGATTTTCCAAGTCATCAAATGATGACAATATTCAACCAATCAATGAGTGCCAAGTAAGCAAAGGTTAAATGATCATCCAATGAGAAGGTGCCAAGTAAGCAAGATCATGCCACACATTCTCCCAAGGACTTAGAAGACAATTTTTAAGAGGGGAAGAGCAATTCAATGGGGCGGCCTATGTGATAAAAAGGAAGGAAGAATAACAAAACAAATACAAGAACAAGAGTTGCAAATTCAAAGATCAAAAGTGTTCTAGCCTTCTTCTTCTACACTCTCTTTCTTTCTTCTTCCTAAAAGCCTATTGTACTTATATTCATATTCTTGAATAGGCTTATCTTAGACCGCCACACATTCTATATCTTTGTAAAAGATTGATCAAGGTGTGATCAATCTTCAATCTTGCTAGGTGGTGGTGTTCGTGCGAATTGTATTCATCGTACAGGGTTTGTAAAGGGTTGGAGTTGGTGTGTAACTCCATCAACCCTGTGGTAAGGTGTACTTGCGCGTGTGACTAGTGTGAACCGAGTAAGGTGTTCCTCGAAGACTAGAGTAGGTTGTTTATAACCGAACCAGTATAAAATTCTCGGTGTCATTTACTTTCAGCACTTATATTCGGTTTCTGCACTGTTTACTCTTTTTGTTTACGTTTGTAAAAATAGTAAACGATTTTAAAAAATTACAAAAAGTTTTAGAAACATAGCCACACGTCTTAAGGTTAATTTGGCACAAGTTTCAACCCTTTTGGATAAGTACAAGTCACTCAAACATCCAAAGTTCTTAGACTAGTGCAGTCTGATTTTCAGGCTTGCAAAGGTTGAGACTTTGAGTGTATTTGACTAACTTCCCGAAATAATTTTTCAAAACTGTTTCAACCCATTTAAACACAAAATATAAGGGGTTACTGGTTGAAATTTCATAGCAATTGGAGTTAAGAACAAATAGGAATAAATTTTTCAAAACAGTCTACCGTTTCTGGAAGATTTGCGCAATCTGACCACCAACAATTTTTGAAGGTGTTAAAGGTTGAATTTAAGTCTAATATTTTTAGGAGACACTCATAACATCTGAGGCTAAGTTCTCTCAAAATTTCAGAATTTTTGAATACCTACAACCTAGTTTTAAAAACGTTTTAAAACTGGTCCTGGAAACATAATCTGTTTTCAGAAGTTGAGTTGTTTGGTTTTAAACAAATTTTAAAAACCACACTTTCCGCACCAACTATTCAACCCCCCCTTCTAGTGGTGCCTTACAGATCCTGCAAGTGGTATCAGAGAGCAGGAACACTCACAAGAAAAGGATCCAACGATCTACGTGAGATGGCATCCACTAGCTATAGGACCGTGCAAGAAAGAATGTCAACCATAAGGCCTCCTCTCTTTAAGGTGAGTCTTTCGTTCAATGGAAGGTAAGAATGAAACTTTTTTTTATGGAAATAGATATAGATCTTTGGTTGATTATAGAAGATGGTCCTTTTGTTCCATCTAAGTTATCCACCGTAGATGGTGTAGGATCTGCAAGGCACCACTAGAAGGGGGGGTTGAATAGGTGGTATGGAAAGTGTGGCTTTTTTTAAAAAAATTTGTTTAAACCAAAACAATTCACCTTCTGAAAACAGATTCTGTTTTCAGGACCAGTTTTAAAACGTTATTAAAACCAGGTTATAGGTCTCAAAAAATTATGAAATTTTGAGAGAGCTTAGCGTCAGATGTTATGAGGGTCCCCAAAAAATTTCAAATTAAAATTCAACCTTTAACCTCTTCAAAAACCGTTGGTACTCAGATTGCTCGAATCTGTCAGAAACGGTAGATGGTTTTGAAAAATTTATTCCTATTTGTGTGAACGTGCAAATGCTCTGAAAATTTGACCACTAACTCCTTATACATTATATTTAAGTGGGTTGAAACAGTTTTTCAAAATGCTTTTAGAAAGTAGGTCAACTACAATCAAAATCTCAACCTTTGCAAGTCTGAAAATCAGATTGCACTAGTCTCAGAACTTTTGATGTTTGATTGACTTATACTTATTCAAAAGGGTTGAAACTTGTGCCAAATTAACCCTAGAACGTGTGGCTATGTTTCTGAAAATTTTCGTGATTTTTGAAAATCGTTTACTATTTTTAAGAACGCCAACAAAAAGAATAAATTGTGCAGTAACTGAAAGTAAATGCAGAAAGTAAATGGCACCAAGAATTTTATACTGGTTCGGTTATAAACAACCTACTCCAGTCTTCAAGGAACACCTTCCTTGGTTCACACTAATCACACACACAACACACCTTACCACAGGGTTGATAGAGTTACACCTAACTCCAACCCTTCACAAACCTTGTATAGTGAATACAATTTGCACGAACACCACCACCTCGCAAGAATGAAGATTGATCACACCTTGATCAATCTTTTACAAAGATATATAATGAGTGGTGGTCTATGTCAAGCCTATTCAAGATTGAAAGATATGAATACAATAGGCTTACAAGAAGAGAGAAAGAAAGAGGATGTAGAAGAAGAAGAGCTAGGCTTTCTGATCACTTTGATTTGCAATGCTTGTTGCTTTTTTTTGTTTCCTCTCTTCTCTTTTCCTTTAATGATGCATGGCCGTCCCCTTGGTGTAGCCTCCCCCTCTTGAAAATTATCTTTTAAGTCCTTGAGAGAGTGTAAGACATCATTGTGACAAGGTCTTGCTTACTTGGCATCTTCTTATTGGATGATCATTTAGTCTTCGCTTACTTGGCACCTCCTTATTAGTTTAACGTTGTCATCATGATGACTCGAAAAAAAACTCTGAGAATTACACTTAACCATGTGCCAAAATCATCAGAAAATAACTTCCATAAATCATAAGATATATCACATAAATTGCAAGACAAAAATCCTTCCCAACTAAGGCATAATTTCGGCCATTATGTCACATTGCCATGCTGAATTTTCAGCATGTGCATCATTCAATTTTATTCAAAATAATGCCCAATTTTCTTTTGATTTTGTTCTTTATAAAATGAATCACCAATTTATGGTAAGTATTACTATCACATAAGAAATAAACTTGGACACTTTCAAGCTCACAAATTCGGCCACCATGTCTTCACACATGCTGAAAATTTTTCAGCATGTGTGATATATAAAATATCACACTTTATTAATTTAAATAATACTCAAATCATTTTCATTTCTTCTCTCAATTAATCACACAATAAAAGATGAAAAATTATATCATATTTATGTCACAAAATCGGCCAGCTAGTTGTAGCATGCTGAAATTTTCAGCATGTGATATAAGAGAGACAAATTTTGAATTCTTACCATTTGTAGCTTCTCTCTTCAATTCACCAACATTGTATGATTGATCCTTGACCAATCAATATGCCAACAAGGCTCCAAATAAGCTCCATCTCAACTGTAGGTGGCGTTGGATATGTATGTGTATGTGCTCAAATTTATTTTTGCTAACTTTGTAAAATAATGCACATTTAATAATACACACATGTTATATTCCAATCAGCCCTTAATTTAATTTTCTAGAACACTTTAAGATGTATATCATATGTAAAAATTGTCTAGATACGTGTCACGTGATGTACCAAAAACGTTCCATGTGTTGTGTGCGTAGAAAATCGAATTTTCGATATTTATCGACTACCCGATTTTTCTCTATTTTAAATTCCAACTTTTGCACATGCTATATATATATTATGTTATACATATATATATAATATATACTTTAAATCTCAGCACTTGGCTGGTCTAAAGTGGTACCATTAACATGTGACAAAATTAAACTTGGAATCTTCACATTTTGGCCTTAATGTGGGGTGATTTTGTGTGTGCCAACATGGAAACTATTTTTGGCTGAATTTTCTGTCATGTGCACGAAATTTTCATCCATTTTTGAAGTATAGGGGCTGTCCATTTATTTATGGCAAGTACGTGACACGTTGGCGAAGTTTCGGTATTCGCCCGATACGACAATTTTTAGTTTAGAACCTTTTATCGTGTCGTATTTAATTTGTCATCACCATATCTTATATCATATGATATAAGACCTGAATATACTCATAAATATGAGTTAAGTATAGTGGTGTGACTTTAACGTACGTATGTAAAATATATAACGTGTCGGTAGTACGTTGGAATACATGTGTATGTGCCTTTTCTTAAAAATCTGAAAATATATGTAATGCATATGTGTATAGGCGTGTATCATTAAAGAGGAGAGGAGGAGAAAACTTTCCTTCCTTAGCCTTGTTGCCTTTGTGCCTTTTCCAAATGTGGATTCCTTTAATGAACTACTTAGTTTAATAAACTAAGTACTCACTTAATGAACTAGTTTAGTTCATTAATGGTGGCACCTGAAAATAGTATAGACACAACAAATGTTTGCCATATGATGTAAGCTTTAACGCTTCATGGCTCGTTAGTCCGGCAACATTATATATAAGCTAAATAAGGCAAGTAATAGCAATGTATCATGCACACGTTTGTTTATATCATGCACGTTTTATCTTATGCTCGTTTTTGTGCACATTTAAATCATGTATTTGAAAATCACTCAAACCCTTTTTTCTTTACAATCTCCCCCTTTTGATGATTTTCAAAATAACTTATGCACATGATTTAAATCCTATCACTCCCCCTTTAATTATGCATAAATTCAAAATTCGAAATTTAAATTTCGAATCCGCTCCCCCTTGATTTATGCAATTAGTATATATCTCCCCTTAAATCATGTTTTCTCTCCCCCTTTATTTTGGAAAGCAAATCAAAAGATGCCTGTAAAAATGAAGAAAACAAATCATGCATTTCATATATGTGCGTTCGTAAGGGTTATTTATTCAACCCTTTGAAAATGTCCCTTTTGGCACCCACATTTGGGTGACCTTTCTAGGTCTTCCAAGAGGTGAGAAAGATGATGAGAACGCAACATAATAAACTTTTGGTGCAACTGTATCTGGCCTTTGGCCAAGAACTCCTTTATACGCATTATATGTAGGACGTTTTTGATATGTCCTCGTGTTTGTATGCGTAGTGCGTGGATGGAATGAATGTCGTGTATGCATTACTCTTTTCGTTTCATATCTATGTGGTACAAAGTTGTATTTCACATGACGTGAAGAGGAAGTGGGGCGTGATGTGGAAATAGGCAATTTTTGCGTCATCTTAGACGCCATTTTAGGCTTTGGAGTGTCTACTTTCTTAGACACAACAAACTTAGTTTGTTTGGTGGATATTTCATTAGTATCAACGTATCCTAACCCTGTTTTGTCATTATCATGCTTTTGTGATAAGATAATACGATGCAGCATGTTAGATCCCGTGTCAAATTGTTTCACCTTTTTCTCTACATCTGCATTCCTTGATTTCAAGTTTGAAATCTCGGATTTCAATACAATGTTCTCGGATGACAATGATGAAATTTTAGATTTTAATGAATTTATAATGCATGACGACTCTTCTTTTGAATCGTTTAATTGAGACACAAGATCTTTGTTAGAAGATTCTAACAATTTCTTGTCTTCAATTAATCGCTTCTTTTCTTTTGCAAGAGTCTTTGAAAACTTGTGCAATTCTAAATATTGACTAAATAAATCATCATATGAACATTCAGAATTAGAATCAGAGTCGGAAGATACCTCATTTGATGCTTTAGATGTAAAGCATACTTGTGCCTTGTTTTCTTCCGTATCATCAGTCTCAGAGTCGGATGTGTCACTCCAAGTGGAGGCTTTGAATGCTCTTCTCCTTTGCTTAGGTTCTGAGACGAGTCTATTCTTGTTCCGATCCTTGTCAGGGTATTTGTTTGTTTGTTTTTCTTTGTTAGGGCAGTCATATGATAGATGTCTAAGTTTGCCGCATTCATAGCACTTTATTTCCTTATTTTTATTTTTATGATCCTTAGATGAGGTAGACTTATGTTTAATCGATTTTCTCAATATTTTTCTTAATCTTTTAGCCATTGTGATTAAGTCCTCATCATCGGAGTATGTGTCACTATCATCTACGACGTATTCATTTGATTTAAATACTATAACCCTATCATTATTTGAAATGGAATCAGAATGTCTTAAACCAAGTTTGTTTTCATATACCTTAAGTGATCCGATTAGTTCTTCCATTTTAATCGATTTGGTCTCTTTGCTTTCTTCTATGGCCATTACTTTAGGGTCCCACTCGGATGGAAGGCTTCGCAAGATCTTTTGTACCTTTTCCTGCATAGTGAAGGCTTTGTCAAGAGACTCAAGAGAATTGTAAATGTTAGTCAAGCGTAAATCCATCTCAACAATAGACTCATTTGGCAATAATTTAAAGGACTCAAGTGTGGACATAAGCATATTGATTTTGGACTCCTTTACTTGGCTAGTCCTTTCATATTTCATTTCAAGAATATGCCACATCTCTTGAGCACTAGAATAATTAGACACGTAACTAGCCTCACTTTTACTTAGGCCGTTTAATAGTAGTTGCATGGCTTTAGCATTCATACTCAACTTCTTTTTGTCATCACTAGTGTATTCTTGTTTCGTTTTTGTAGCCTCTAGTGTGACACCATCAATAATTGACGTCATAGTAGGAACAAATGGACCGTCTTCTATGATGGACCATAGATCAATATCAATAAACATAAGAAAAAGTTTCATTCTTAATTTCCATTGCATAAAAGACTCACCGTCGAAAAAAGGAGACCTTACAGTTGACATTCCTTCTTGTACGGTTGTGGTTGCCATCTCACTGAATCGTTGGAATCTTTGAAGTGAGTGTTCCTGCGCTCTGATACTAATTGTAGGATCTGCAAGGCACCACTAGAAGGGGGGGTTGAATAGGTGGTGCGGAAAGTGTGGTTTTTTTTTAAAATTTGTTTAAACCTAAACAATTCAACTTCTGAAAACAGATTCTGTTTTCAGGACCAGTTTTAAAACGTTTTTAAAACCAGGTTATAGGTCTCCAAAAATTATGAAATTTTGAGAGAACTTATTCTCCGATGTTATGAGGGTCCCCAAAAAATTTCAAATTAAAATTCAACCTTTAACCCCTTCAAAACCCGTTGCTACTCAGATTGCTCGAATCTGCCAGAAACGGTAGATGGTTTTGAAAAATTTATTCCGATTTGTGTGAACGTCCAAATGCTCTGAAAATTTGACCACTAACTCCTTATACACTATATTTAAGTGGGCTGAAACAGTTTTGCAAAATGCTTTTGGAAAGTAGGTCAACTACAATCAAAGTCTCAACCTTTGCAAGTATAAAAATCAGACTGCACTAGTCTCAGAATATTTGATGTTTGATTGACTTATACTTATTCAAAAGGGTTGAAACTTGTGCCAAATTAACCCTAGAACGTGTGGCTATGTTTCTGAAAATTTTCGTGATTTTTGAAAATCGTTTACTATTTTTAAGAACGCCAACAAAAAGAATAAATTGTGCAGTAACTGAAAGTAAATGCAGAAAGTAAATGGCACCAAGAATTTTATACTGGTTCGGTTATAAACAACCTACTCCAGTCTTCAAGGAACACCTTCCTTGGTTCACACTAATCACACACACAACACACCTTATCACAGGGTTGATAGAGTTACACCTAACTCCAACCCTTTACAAACCTTGTATAGTGAATACAATTTGCACGAACACCACCACCTCGCAAGAATGAAGATTGATCACACCTTGATCAATCTTTTACAAAGATATATAATGAGTGGTGGTATATGTCAAGCCTATTCAAGATTGAAAGATATGAATACAATAGGCTTACAAGAAGAGAGAAAGAAAGAGGATGTAGAAGAAGAAGAGCTAGGCTTTCTGATCACTTTGATTTGTAATGCTTGTTGCTTTTTTTGTTTCCTCTCCTCTTTTCTTTTAATGATGCATGGCCGTCCCCTTGGTGTAGCCTCCCCCTCTTGAAAATTATCTTTTGAGTCCTTGAGAGAGTGTAAGACATCATTGTGACAAGGTCTTGCTTACTTGGCATCTTCTTATTGGATGATCATTTAGCCTTCGCTTACTTGGCACCTCCTTATTAGTTTAACGTTGTCATCATGATGACTTGGAAAAAAAATTCTGAGAATTACACTTAACCATGTGCCAAAATCATCAGAAAATAACTTCCATAAATCATAAGATATATCACATAAATTGCAAGAAAAAAATCCTTCCCAACTAAGGCATAATTTCGGCCATTATGTCACATTGCCATGCTGAATTTTCAGCATGTGCATCATTCAATTTTATTCAAAATAATGCCCAATTTTCTTTGATTTTTTTCTTTATAAAATGAATCACCAATTTATGGTAAGTATTACTATCACATAAGAAATGAACTTGGACACTTTCAAGCTCACAAATTCGGCCACCATGTCTTCACACATGCAAAATTTTTCAGCATGTGTGATATATAAAATATCACACTTTATTAATTTAAATAATACTCAAATCATTTCCATTTCTTCTCCCAATTAATCACACAATAAAAGATGACAAATTATATCATATTTATGTCACAAAATCGGCCAGCTAGTTGTAGCATGCTGAAATTTTCAGCATGTGATATAAGAGACAAATTTTGAATTCTTACCATTTGTAGCTTCTCTCTTCAATTCACCAACATTGTATGATTGATCCTTGACCAATAAATATGCCAACAAGGCTCCAAATAAGCTCCATCTCAGCTGTAGGTGGCGTTGGATATGTATGTGTATGTGCTCAAATTTATTTTTGCTAACTTTGTTAAATAATGCACATTTAATAATACACACATGTTATATTCCAATCAGCCCTTAATTTAATTTTCTAGAACACTTTAAGATGTATATCATATGTAAAAAGTGTCTAGATACGTGTCACGTGATGTACCAAAAACGTTCCATGTGTTGTGTGCGTAGAAAATCGAATTTTCGATATTTATCGACTACCCGATTTTTCTCTAATTTAAATTCCAACTTTTGCACATGCTATATATATTATGTTATACATAATATATATAATATATACTTTAAATCTCAGCACTTGGCTGGTCTAAAGTGGTACCATTAACATGTGACAAAATTAAACTTGGAATCTTCACATTTTGGCCTTAATGTGGGGTGATTTTGTGTGTGCCAACATGGAAACTATTTTTGGCTGCATTTTATGTCATGTGCACGAAATTTTCATCCATTTTTGAAGTATAGGGGCTGGCCATTTATGGCAAGTACGTGACACGTTGGCGAAGTTTCGGTATTCGCCCGATATGACAATTTTCGGTTTAGAACCTTTTATCGTGTCGTATTTAATTTGTCATCTCCATATCTTATATCATATGATATAAGACCTGAATATACTCATAAATATGAGTTAAGTATAGTGGTGTGACGTTAACGTACGTAGATAAAATATATAATGTGTCGGTAGTACGTTGGAATACATGTGTATGTGCCTTTTCTTAAAACTCTGAAAATATATGTAATGCATATGTCTATAGGCGTGTATCATTAAAGAGGAGAGGAGGAGAAAACTTTCCTTCCTTAGCCTTGTTGCCTTTGTGCATTTTCCAAATGTGGATTCCTTTAATGAACTACTTAATTTAATAAACTAAGTACTTCACTTAATGAACTAGTTTAGTTCATTAATGGTGGCACCTGAAAATAGTATAGACACAACAAATGTTTGCCATATGATGTAAGCTTTAACACTTCATGGCTCGTTAGTCCGGCAACATTATATATAAGCTAAATAAGGCAAGTAATAGCAATGTATCATGCACACGTTTGTTTATATCATGCACGTTTTATCTTATGCTCGTTTTTGTGCACATTTAAATCATGTATTTGAAAATCACTCATGTTGTAACCCAATTATAGAATCCTTCTTGTACCTAAAGTTGAACTAGTGAATATGTGGCAATGCACGCTTGTGTGTGAAATTAATTAAGTCGATGATCGTTGTAAGTATATTATGAGAACACTACATGTATTACAAGACAAGATCCAATTGTCTCATGGCCTTGTGATTTTCGGCCCATAGCCAAGAAGGGCTATTCCTAAAAGCCTTATTAAAAAGGAAAATAGCCTAATGGCATAAGATGAGTATTATTATTTTTTTAGAAAAATAAAAAGGGGGTAGCAAGAATTGATTTCAAAGGCTAGTTGGGGTCATTAAAGACCCCAACCGCCAGCTACATTAAGGGAGAGAAGGGGAGGGAGACTAATTAAGGAGAAAGGTGGCTAATAATGAGAACTAACCTAACCAACCTTAAAAGAAACCATAGTTAGCCAAAAGAAACTATGGTTGGCCTAAAGTAACCATTGTAAGTAGAAAGTAACCTTGGTTAACCAAAGGTAACCAAGGTTAAGCCACCCAACTTAAAGAACTAAGGCAAAACCCTAACCCCACCCCCTATACCCAACGGCTAACATAGCCAAGGAGAAGAAGAATTTTCCCTCCAACACACACTTGAACATCTCAAGAGCAAGAGAACCTCTTCTCTTCTTTTTCCTCTTCCAACCCACGGCCAAGAGGATCACCAAGAAGAGTTGGATTCCTCCAAGGCTAAGTGACACTAGGTAAGTACTCTTGGCCTCCTAAAAAAACATTTCTACTTTTATGAAGATGAAACTCATGGTGTGCCTCTCTTTGCTCCAAAACCGTGACCTTTATGGTCTCTAGGCTCAAGGATTCCAAGCTTTCAAGAACTCTAGCTTAGAGAAGCTTGTACACAACTCACACTTCTTTTGGTAAGCCCTTTAGCTTTCTTTTGAAAGAATGTTGAGTTAAAAGCATAGACTAACCATCTTTCCTTCCTTCTTCCCCACCACCGTGGGAATATTGTGTAGAGGAGAGAAAGACTTCAACTTTCCACCTATCCAAGAAGAGTAAGCAAACAAGGCAAGTACACTATACTTTTTATGGTTTAGATGTGAAAGTGTGTGCATGAATGGCTAGAAATGTCTAAGATTTGATCTTAGTTGTGAAATGGTGAGTTTTAAGTCCAAAACTTTCGGCCCTATGTAGGTAAAGGTGTAGGAGAGGCACTTTGCTCCAAAGATGAGTTCTTTGATGATCTTATGCATGTTTAAGTGTCAATGTAGGCTTGAATGTGTTAAAGATTCTTCCTTTCATGACCAAATGCTCACGGTAGAAGGATAAGGGAGGATGGGTGAGTTTTAAATGGAAAATGTCATTATAGCAAGGAAATGGGGACAAGGTTTAATCTTGTTGTGTGTTAGGCTTAAAATACTCTTGAGTTTGTCATTTTCTTGCATGCACCAAATAATGAGGCTGATGTGAAGGGTGCGTGTGTGTTCATCTCAAATTGTTGCTAAGTAATAGTGACAAAAATGTGAGCCAAGGATATTTAGGAAGAAGATATGATCACTGAAAATTCTGGAGCTGGACCGAACTTTTAGCTGTTTTGTGAAGCCAAAAAGGGACCTTAGGAACCTTCAATTCCACTGATTTTTGGTATGCTAATATTTTTATGTGTTTTTTAGGTGTGAGAGTTGGAATCACCTTAAAAAAAGTCACGGTTTATTTTTAATGAATTTTCTACTAAGATTGGTCTTACTGGAAAAATTGTACTGGACAGAATTCAAGTAATGTGTTTAGTAGCCTAAAAATGGACCTTAGGGGTATGCAAATCCATTAATTTTCATCATGGTACTAGCCTCATGAATAAAGGAGAGATGGCAGTTGGAATTTTATCAAAATAAGTTGTCGTTATTTTTAATTAATTTCCTAGTAAAACGGGTCAAACTGAATTATGTTGGATAGGCAGAATTTATGTCACGTTTTGCATGATCTGGAAAAAGGCCTTAGAGAATCGGTTTTGGGCTAAACATTGGCAGGATGTTAGCCCTATGAGTTTATTAAGTTAGGCAGTTGGAATTTCCAGAAAAAGATTAAAGGATTTGTCACAATAAATTTTATAGTAAAATATGGTCGTTTCAGAATCCAGATTGCATTGTTTTATGAAAAGGAGTAAATGAGTCCCATATTGATATCGTAAGTTCGCAACACATGCATGGCATTCACTTATGACAGTCACGGAGGATTACATGTGGTTAAATGGGTCTAAAACGTGCATTTCAGCAGAAAACTCCTAAGAAGAAGTAGACGTTACGAAGCTGGAAAATTCCAGCATGTCAACGGAATGTGTCCATTCGTTTTAGTTATGCACTATGCCGTCATTCGCATGTCACATGTCATATATTGCATTCATCGTCACATGCATGATTTATGGCATGGATTTTACGTGAAAGAAAGATGAAAAGCGTTTTCAAAAACATGATTTTTGGGTTTTTAAAAGAACGCTTCCCCACCGGTACCGTGTGTGAGTATGAACTGGCGAGTATGAATGATGACCGTGCGGGCCCGGAATAGAATAGACCCTGCGAGTATGATGACCGTGAGGGCCCGGAATAGAATAGACCCTGCGAGTATGATGACCGTGCGGGCCCGGAATAGAATAGACCCTGCGAGTATGATGACCGTGCGGGCCCGGAATAGAATAGACCCTGCGAGTATGATGACCGTGCGGGCCCAGAATAGAATAGACCCTGCGAGTATGATGTTACCGTTCCGAATCCGGGAGTAATAGATTCGAAGGGGTGAAGTTACCACCTCAGATCCGGGAAGATAGATCTGAACACTCTATTGTTTTATGATGATAATGATTTGAAAGTAAAGCATGAAAAGTCATTTTCTCATTTTATCATGACGCATTACATGTGCATATGCATGCATGTCACGTATGGAGTCATTGTGTAGCAACACATGGTACTTAGACTAAGTTGTGATGATCTTGTATAACCTAAGTGATGATGATTATTGTGTTATTCGTCAATGCATGTTACAACCTCCTTATGTTATATTTCGCTCTAACTAGTGATTTTATTAAGTTACGACCTTATTACATTAAGCGATGATCCTTATCGAATGTTGGTCGGAGGGCAGGTATGTTTCCAAACCAAATATTATTTGGGGTTCGGTTCTTGCTCGTACTTTCCATTTAACTCATGATTATTATAGTATACTTGCTGATGACGTTGTCACTCACCCTATTTTTCTCTCCAGAGGTGGCGGGAGATAAAGTCGAATGGATTGATGACGAGCCTAGGGTTCCCTACCCGTGAGTGCATTGGAGAATGGCCAGGATTAGTAGACCGAGCATACCAGTATTAAGGGATGATGATGTTTGTAATTGTGATGGGAAAACAATTTACTTTTGTCGTTTCTGCTACGATTTATGTGGGTTGTAAACTTTAACTGCTCGTGATGATGCTTTAATTTGAAGTTTTAAATTCTGCCACGGTTTCGCTTACATATTGCGCATAAGCACAAAAAATCCATGCAACCCTATCATGGATCACGACGCTTATGGATGACGCCTAGTACTCTCCTTAGTGAAGTACGGCGGGGCCAGGGTGCGGGGCGCCACAGGTGGTATCAGAGCTAAGGCTCCAGATCCGGACAGAATGTAGAACTAAGTTATGATTATAGTCGACTAAGTTTGATCCTAGACCTAAGAAATGATCTTAGACGAGAGTTGACCTTAGAACGGAATGACTTTGACCAAATAAGTAGGGCACGGCCCAGTGGTAGGTCTCACCTAACGACCTATCCTAAAAGTAATGTATGTATGCATATGTTCTCCCGATATGTTCAGTTACATTTTGTTACCGGTTGTGACGTTTCTGTACTGAATAAAGACAACACTGCGTGCTGCAGATGGTGCGACCCAGAGGAAGGCCGACCAGAGCTAGGCCCGAGGTGCAAGAGCCTGTCCCACCTCCACCCGCTCAGGCCCCTCCACCTCCACCACCTCAAGTCCAAGAACCACCGCCAGTGCAGATTGTCCCTCCACCACAAGGACCTTTTCCACCTATGATGCCAGACATGAATACTTTTCAAAACTTTTGCCAAATGGTTACACAAATTGGACAAGTAATGCTCCAGCAGAATAACCCTCAACCTCACGAGCCGATTAGAGATGCTCAGTATTACTTTGAGAAGTTTAAAAGAGCCAATGTTCCGCCGTTTGAAGGGAAGTCAGATTCTGATATGGCTGAAAAATGGCTTGATGAGGTAGAAAATTGCTTCGAACTGATCAGAGCCCCAGAGGAAATCAAAACTCAAGCAGTCAGACCTTTCTGTTAGGAGAGGCCAACCAATGGTGGAAGGCCAATCTCCAAGCTTTGCCAAGACCAATTCCCTAGGAAAGGTTTCTACAGGAATTTAATAAGTTCTACATACCCCCATCAGTCAAACTACAGAAAAGACATGAATTTGAATCCTTAATGCAAGAGTCGGGAATGACGGTCACTGATTATGCCAATAAATTTATAGCTTTGGGAAGATTCCAACCATCCACCATGAATGACGAAGAAACAAAGATGCTGAAATTTGAGAGAGGGCTGAACCCTAGAATCTGAACCTGGTTGGTTAATGCCAACCCAGCCAACTTCGGTGCCCTTTTAGATGCCTGCTATCAAATTGAGCGAGATATCATCCGCAGGAATGAGTTTAATCAGAAGAGTGGAAGGGAGACGACCGGAAGCAGAGGGCCCGTAAGACTGCCAATGGGGCCAGGGCGCCAAGGGAAGAACCGATTTCAGCGTCGCTCCCAGAAAAACCAATCACAGAATCAGGGACAACTTGCCATTCCAAAATGCGCTAACTGTGAAAGGTTCCATGTAGGAGAATGTTATGTCCAGGCCGGCAAATGTTTCGGATGTGGTCAGACTGGGCACATCCTAAAGGACTGCCAAAACAAAGGGACCACCTGCTTTGGATGCGGGAAAAAAGGACACATGGCCAGAGAGTGTCCTGAAAAGGGAACCCAGCAACAGCAACAGCCATCAAAACCTCAGCGCCAGCGTACCAACACACGAGTCCACGCTATGACTGACGCAGCTGCTGAGGAAGCCGAAAATGTAGTGACAGGTATTTTATGAAAACCGTACTACTTTTCTTTTACAACATCGTTGCCTTATGGTTGCTTAGTAAGAATTATGTGATTCAGGAGTTATATTAGCATGTTCCATACCTGCCAACGTACTATTTGACAGTGGCGCCAGCCACTCTTTCATATCCAAGAAATTCGCAAAGAATATTGAGAAAGACCCCACCTATAGTGATGCACCTTATAGAATCCAAGCAGCTGGGGAGCAGGTGCTCGTAGCTCACCAGGTGTTCAACAATTGTGAACTTGAAATTAATAACCATCGGTTTGACGCCGATTTGATTTCCATACCTATGATGGATTTCGATGTGATTCTTGGAATGGACTGGCTTTCCAAGAACTGTGCCAACATCGATTGTAGTGAAAAGCAAGTTACCTTTAAGGACCCCGCGCATAAAGACGTAACATTTCAAGGGGATCAAAGTTACGAAAGAACCCTAGGAACATTTATGTAAATGCGATTTGCGCCAGTAAAGCTTTAAAAAAAGGACATCAAGGATATCTGGTCTATGCTATAAACACTGACCAAGCACCCACAGATTTAACCCAAGTTCCGGTAGTCCGAGAATACCCGGAAGTTTTTCTAGAAGAATTGCCAGGCCTTCCCCGGATCGGGAAATAGCTTTCGAGATCAATCTGATTCCAGGAGCTGAACCAATATCGAAGGCTCCACACAGAATGGCCCCCGCAGATCTGAAAGAGCTGAAGGAGCAGCTACGGGAGTTATTGGAAAAGAAGCTGATACGCCCAAGTGTTTCACATTGGGGAGCTCCGGTACTGTTCGTCAAAAAGAAGGACGAAAGTATGCGGTTGTGTATCGACTATAGATAGCTCAATAAAATCACCATAAAGAATAAGTACCCCTTGCCAAGGATCGACGACCTGTTCGATCAGCTTCGGGGGGCAAGAATTTTCAGTAAGATTGATCTTCGCTCGGGATATTTCCAGTTGAGGATCAAGGCTGAAGACGTCCACTAAACCGCATTCAGAACCCGTTATGGACATTACGAGTTTCTAGTAATGTCGTTCGGACTGACCAATGCGCCTGCCGCGTTCATGGATCTAATGAACCGAGTTTTTCAAGAACAATTAGACAAGTTCGTCGTAGTCTTCATAGACGACATCTTGATATATTCACCAGACGAAGAAATCCATGCAACCCATCTAAGGATTGCTCTGGACATCTTACAAAGAGAACAACTGTATGCGAAGTTCAATAAGTGCGAGTTCTGGCTACGAAGCGTAGCCTTCCTAGGACATGTGATATCCGAAGAAGGAATATCTGTAGATCCCAAGAAAATCGAGGCAATCACGGAGTGGCCCCGACCGACAAATGTTACGGAGGTACGAAGTTTTCTAGGTCTTGCGGGTTACTATCGAAAGTTTGTAGAAGGATTCTCCCGGATTGCTATGCCCATGACCCGCTTAACCCAGAAGAAAACCAAGTTTGAATGGACCTCAGACTGTGAGGGTAGCTTTACCGAATTAAAGAAGAGACTGACTTCCGCCCTAGTCCTGGCACAGCCCATTTCCGGAGAAAACTTTGTGGTATATAGTGATTCCTCTAAGAACGGGCTAGGATGTGTACTAATGCAAAAAGATCGAGTAATTGCATATGCATCCCGACAGTTAAAACCCTTTGAACAAAACTATCCTGTACACGACCTTGAGTTAGCAGCTGTGGTCTTCGCACTAAAAATATGGAGGCACTATTTGTACGGCGAAAAGTGCAAAATTTTCACGGATCACAAAAGTCTCAAATACTTATTCACCCAAAAAGAGCTGAACATGCGACAACAAAGATGGCTGGAGTTAATAAAGGACTATGACCTCTCAATTCAATATCACCCAGGAAAAGCCAATAAGGTGGCGGACACACTAAGTAGAAAAACAAGTCATCCACGCCAACCTCCTTTACAGCGTGACATGGAGGAATTTGATTTGGAAGAAGTTGATTCAATTGAGGGCATGCTTGCAAAATTAATGATAATCCCTTCGTTAATAGATAGAATTAAAGAGGAGCAAGAAAAAGACGAAACTCTAAGAAGGATAAAGGATCGAATACAGACCAAACCCATTGGAGAATTTAAGATTCGGGATGACAACAGTCTGTGGTTTCAAGAAAGATTGTGCGTACCCAATAACGAAGAAATTTTGAACGAAGTCCTTAAGGAATCACATAGCTCGCGATTATCCATCCACCCTGGAGCAAACAAGATGTACCAAGACTTGAAGCAACGATTCTGGTGGCGCGGCATGAAAAGACAGATTGCCAAATTTGTGGAAAAATGCCTCGTGTGCCAAAAGGTGAAAGCGGAACACCAGAGACCCGCGGGGTTGCTATAGCCTCTCGAGGTTCCCAAATGGAAATGGGATCACATTTCTATGGATTTTGTGACTGACTTGCCGAAAACGAAAAACGGTTACGATGCCATTTGGGTGGTTGTTGATCGTCTAACCAAGTCTGCCCATTTCATGGCTATGACAATCAAGGCTCCTATGGAAAAGTTGGCTACGATGTACATAGAAAAAATTGTGAGTCTTCACGGAGTACCCCTAAGTATCGTGTGTGATCGCGACCCTCGTTTCACATCACGATTCTGGACAGCTTTTCAGAAAACAATGGGTACTGAAATTCACATGAGCTCAGCATTCCATCCCCAAACCGATGGTCAATCAGAAAGAACTATTCAGACACTGGAAGACATGTTGAGATCTTGCATACGTGATTTTGGGAAAAGCTGGGATCGAAACCTCAAACTAGTAGAATTCTCGTACAACAACAGCTACCATCGATCTATAGGGATGGCCCCATATGAAGCACTCTATAGAAGAAAGTGCCGATCTCCTCTCTACTGGGATGAAATAGGAGACAAAATTCTCACTGGACCTGACCTGGTAGAGCAAGCCCGAGAGAAAATAAAGATTATCAAGCAAAGATTACAAGCGGCCCAAGATAGGAGCAAAGTCTGGCAGATGAGAAACGGCAACCCTTAGAATTTCAAGATGGAGAGAAAGTGTTTCTAAAAGTGTCACCAACGAAGGGAATTAAAAGATTTGGTGTTAAGGGAAAGTTGAGCCTAAGATTTATTGGGCCATACGAGGTTCTTGAGAGGATTGGAAAAGTGGCCTATCGACTCGCTTTACCGCCCACCATATCTCAAATTCATGACGTGTTTCATGTTTCTCAACTGCGACGGTATGTACACGATCCTAGTCATGTCATAGAAGATCAACCTTTGAAGTTAGAAGCTGACACGACCTACACGGAAGAACCAGAAAAGATAATAGATCGTAAGGAAAAGGTGCTAAGGAAACGAACTATACCAATGGTTATGGTACAATGGAAGAACCATTCTGTGGATGAATCCACCTGGGAACTAGAAGAGGACATGAAAAATTTATACCCTCACCTCTTTGGTTAGCACTTTCAAGTTTTGAGGACGAAACTTACAATAAGGGGGGGAGAATGTTGTAACCCAATTATAGAATCCTTCTTGTACCTAAAGTTGAACTAGTGAATATGTGGCAATGCATGCTTGTGTTTGAAATTGATTAAGTCGATGATCGTTGTAAGTATATTATGAGAACACTACATGTATTACAAGACAAGATCCAATTGTCTCATGGCCTTGTGATTTTCGGCCCATAGCCGAGAAGGGCTATTCCTAAAAGCCTTATTAAAAAGGAAAATAGCCTAATGGCATAAGATGAGTATTATTATTTTTTTAGAAAAATAAAAAGGTGGTAGCAAGAATTGATTTCAAAGGCCAGTTGGGGTCATTAAAGACCCCAACCGCCGGCTACATTAAGGGAGAGAAGGGGAGGGAGACTAATTAAGGAGAAAGGTGGCTAATAATGAGAACTAACCTAACCAACCTTAAAAGAAACCATAGTTAGCCAAAAGAAACTATGGTTGGCCTAAAGTAACCATAGTAAGTATAAAGTAACCTTGGTTAACAAAAGGTAACCAAGGTTAAGCCACCCAACTTAAAGAACTAAGGCAAAACCCTAACCCCACCCCTTATACCCAACGGATAACATAGCCAAGGAGAAGAAGAATTTTCCCTCCAACACACACTTGAACATCTCAAGAGCAAGAGAACCTCTTCTCTTCTTTTTCCTCTTCCAACCCACGGCCAAGAGGATCACCAAGAAGAGTTGGATTCCTCCAAGGCTAAGTGACACTAGGTAAGTACTCTTGGCCTCCTAAGAAAACATTTCTACTTTTATGAAGATGAAACTCATGGTGTGCCTCTCTTTGCTCCAAAACCGTGACCTTCATGGTCTCTAGGCTCAAGGATTCCAAGCTTTCAAGAACTCTAGCTTAGAGAAGCTTGGACACAACTCACACTTATTTTGGTAAGCCCTTTAGCTTTCTTTTGAAAGAATGTTGAGTTAAAAGCATAGACTAACCATCTTTCCTTCCTTCTTCCCCACCACCGTGGGAATGTTGTGTAGAGGAGAGAAAGACTTCAACTTTCCACCTATCCAAGAAGAGTAAGCAAACAAGGCAAGTACTGTAGGATCTGCAAGGCACCACTAGAAAGGGGGGGTTGAATAGATGGTGCGGAAAGTGTGGTTTTTAAAATTTCTTTAAACTTGAACAATTGAAGTTCTGAAAACAGATTCTATTTTCAGGACCTGTCTTAAAACGTTTTTCAAACCAGGTTAGAGGCCTCCAAAAATTATGAAATTTTGAGAGAACTTAGCCTCAGATGTTATGAGGGTCTCCTAAAAATTTCAAATAAAAATTCAACCTTTAACCCCTTCAAAAACCGTTGGTACTCAGATTGTGCAAATCTGCCAGAAACGGTAAATGGTTTTGAAAAGTTAATTCCTATTTGTGTGAACGTCCAAATGCTCTGAAAATTTGACCAATAACTCCTTATATATTATATTTAAATGGGTTGAAACAGTTTTGGAAAATTCTTTTGGGAAGTAGGTCAAATACAATCAAAGTCTCAACCTTTGCAAGTCTGAAAATCAAACTGCACTAGTCTCAGAACTTTTGATGTTTAGTTGACTTATACTTGTCCAAAAGGGTTAAAACTTGTGCCAAATTAACCCTAGAACGTGTAAGTATGTTTCTGGAAATTTTCGTAATTTTTGAAAATCGTTTACTATTTTTACGGATGCGAACAAGAAGGATAAACAGTGCAGTAACTGAAACGTAAATGCAGAAAGTAAATGGCACCAAGAATTTTATACTGGTTCGGTTATAAACAACCTACTCCAGTCTTTAAGGAACATCTTCCTTGGTTCACACTAATCACACACACGCAGTACACCTTACCACAGGGTTGATAGAGTTACACCTAACTCCAACCCTTTACAAACCTTGTATGACGAGTACAATTCACACGAACACCACCACCTTGCTAGAATGAAGATTGATCACACCTTGATCAATCTTTTACAAAGATGTATGAATGGTGGTTTATCTCAAGCCTATTCAAGATTGAAAGATATGAAAAACAATAGGCTTTACAGGAAAAGAAGATGTAGGAGAAGAAGAGCTTGGCTATTTGATCTCTTTGAATTGCAATGCTTGTGGTTGTTTTGTTTGCTCTCTTCTTTTCCTTTTTAATGCTGCAGGCCGTCCCCCTTAGTTGACTCCCCCTCTTGAAAATTATCTTTTAAGTCTTTGAGAGAGTGTAAGACACCATTGTGACAAGGCCTTGCTTACTTGGCATCCTCCTATTGGATCATCATTTAGTCTTCGCTTACTTGGCACCTCCTTATTGGCTCAACGTTGTCATCATGATGACATGGAAAAAAGTCTGAGATATACACTTTAACATGTGCCAAAAATCAATCACAAAATCATTCCATAAATCAAGAATTATATCATAAATTGCAAGACCAAAAATTCTTCCATTTACATGCCACAAATTCGGCCATAACAACCTTGCCATGCTGAATTTTTCAGCATGTGCATCATGGGGATAAAGTTCAAATCATTACCATTTTCTTTGAATTTTTATCATAAAAATGAATCAACAATACATGGTAAGTCTTGCTACCAATTAAGAAATGAACTTGGACACAAATAGCTCATCAAATTCGGCCATACACCTTGTACACATGCTGAAAAATTTTCAGCATGTGATATGTAGAATATCCCCATTTATTTATTTAAATTATATTCCAAACCTTACCATATCTTCTTCTAATCAATCTCCTAATAAAATATGACAAAATATGTCACATTGAATAGCTATAAATCGGCCATTAGCTCCTTTGCACATGCTGAAATTTCAGCATGTGTAAAATTCACTTTTTGTTCAAAATATTGCCTATTTTGCATTGATTTAATCCAAGAAATCAAATGATAATTCAATCACCATTTAGTATGCAATATTGTCATCTTTTATGGAATAAAAATTAGTCACTAATAGGGTGAGAAAATCGCCCATGTTAATGCACACATGCTGAAATTTTCAGCATGTGTTACAAATGTGACATTGTTTGAAATGTTACCTCGTGTAGCTCCTTCCTTTATGTCACCAATAATGTATGATTGATTCTTGACCAATCAATATGCCAACAAGGCTCCACATATGCTCCATCTCAGCTGTAGGGGCGTGTATACATGTATATGCATGTGCTGAATTTCATTTTTGCTAACTTTGTAAAATAGTGCACATTTAATAATACACACATGTAATATTCCAATCAGCCCTTAATTTAATTTTCTAGAACACTTTAAGATGTATATCATATGTAAAAAGTTTCTAGATACGTGTCACATGATGTACAAGAAAAACATTCCATGTCATGTGCGTAGAAAACCGAATTTTCGATATTTATCGATTACCCGATTTTTCTCTAATTTAAATTCCAACTTTTGCACATGTTATATATATTATGTTATACATAATATATATAATATATACTTTAAATCTCATCACTTGGCTGGTTTAAAGTGGTACTATTAGCATGTGACAAAATTAAACTTGGAATCTTCACATTTTGGCCTTAATGTGGGGTGATTTGTGTGTGCCAACATGGAAAGTATTTTTGGCTGAACATATCATGTATGGTACGAAATTTTTGTGAATTTTTTAAGTATAGGGGCTGGCCATTTATTTATGGCAAGTACGTGACACGTTGGCAAAGTTTCGGTATTCGCCCGATACGACAAATTTCGGTTTAGAACCTTTTATCGTGTCGTATTTAATTTGTCATCACCATATCTTATATCATATGATATAAGACCTGAATATACTCATAAATATGAGTTAAGTATAGTGGTGTGACGTACGTACGTAAAATATATAACGTGTCGGTAGTACGTTGGAATACATGTGTATGTGCCTTTTTCAAAAAATCTGAAAATATAAATTTTTATATGTATATGTGTTGTGTATAATAACAATGGGGGAGGAGAAGAAAACTTTCCTTCCTTAGCCTTGTTGCCTTTGTGCCTTTTCCAAATGAAGCTTCCTTTAATGAACTACTTAGTTTATTAAACTAAGTACTTCACTTAATGAACTAGTTTAGTTCATTAATGGTGGCACCTGAAAATAGTATAAACACAACAAATGTTTGCCATATGATGTAAGCTTTAATTCTTCATGGCTCGTTAGTACGGCAACATGATATATAAGCTAAATAAGGCAAGTAATGGCAAGTTATCATGCATACATGTACACATTTATGTATGTATACGTTTATAGATATATATGTGCATTCAAATTGCTTATTTTGAAATCACTCAAACCCTCTTATCTCTACAATCTCCCCCTTTTGATGATTTTCAAAATAACTTGTGTACATGATTTAAATGCTATCTCTCCCCCTTGAATTGTGCGCAAATTTGAAATTTGAATTTCGAATTTCAAATCCGGCTCCCCCTTGATTTGTGCAATTAAGATCAATCAGTGTCAATTAAGATCAATCAGTGTCTCTCTCCCCCTTAAATCATGCTTTTCTCTCCCCCTTTATTTTGGAAAGTAAATCAAAAGATGCCTGTCAAAAAGGAAAGTAAAGCAAATAATGTCAAATCAAATCATATCAACGGGAATCATGCCTAATTTTGAGCGAAGAGATTCATATGTGGCTTGATTTAAGGCCTTTGTAAATATATCCGCTACTTGTGATTCTGTGCGTACGTGATCTATGACAATATTACCATTGTTAACGTGATCACGAAGAAAGTGATAGCGTACTTCTATATGCTTAGCCTTAGAATGTAACACGGGGTTCTTAGACAAATTTATTGCACTCATACTATCACAATATATAGGAATTTTATTTACGGTAATTCCAAAGTCCGAGAGTTGTTGTTTTATCCACAACAACTGTGTGCAACAAAGGCTAAGAGCCATGTACTCCGCCTCAGTAGTGGACAAAGCAACACTTGCTTGCTTTTTGGAAAACCATGAAATAAGGGAATTTCCTATAAATTGGCAGGTTCCGCTCGTGCTTTTTCTATCTATTTTGCAGCCACCATAATCTGCATCAGTGTAAGCATGTAAGTCAAATGTAGAATCCTTATCGTACCAAATACCTAGGGTGGGCATGTGCTTAATATAACGGAATATTCTTTTTACTGCATTTAAGTGTGACACCTTAGGTTGACTTTGAAAACGAGCACACATGCATACACTAAACATGATATCAGGCCTACTAGCAGTTAAATATAGCAAAGATCCTATCATAGATCGATATAATCCATTATCAATGTCTTTACCATGTTCGTCTTTGTCTAATTTAGTAGTGACACTCATAGGAGTTGGGGATGGTTTCAAATTTTCAAAGTTAAACTTTTTGATCATGTCATTAACATATTTCGCTTGGCTTATATGAATTCCTTTACTCGTTTGCTTAATCTGCAAGCCAAGAAAATAATTAAGTTCACCAACCATATACATTTCAAATTCAGATTTCATGCAATTCTCAAAATCTTTAACAAGTCTATGTGAGGTAGAGCCAAAAATAATGTCATCTACGTAGATTTGAATAATAAGTAAATCTGATTTTTCTTGTTTTAAAAATAGCGTACTATCTATAGTACCACGTTTAAAATTATTTTCTAAAAGGAAAGTAGCAAAACGATCATACCATGCTCTCGGTGCTTGCTTTAGGCCATATAGTGCCTTCTTTAGTTTGTACACATGATCTGGATGTTTCAAATCTTCAAAACCGGGTGGTTGCTTCACGTATACTTCTTCTTGTATGAATCCGTTTAGGAAAGCACTTTTTACATCCATTTGATATAATTTAAAATCTTTCATGCAAGCAATAGCAAGTAATAGTCGTATAGCTTCTAGACGTGCTACGGGTGCGAATGTTTCATCAGAGTCAATTCCTTCTTCTTGATTATATCCTTGTGCAACAAGTCTCGCTTTATTTCTAACAACCTTTCCTTCTTCATTCATTTTATTCCTAAATACCCACTTTGTGCCTATAATAGTCTTATCTTGTGGTCGTGGCACTAAATCCCATACATCATTTCTAACGAATTGATTAAGTTCGTCATGTATAGCATCAATCCAAGATGAATCACTCAAAGCATCATGCACATTTTTGGGCTCAATTTCAGAAATCATAGCATGAAATTCATTTATTTCATCCGAAGTGATTCTTCTACGTGGTCGCACACCGTGAGTGAGGTCGCCTATGATGAGATCATGTGGGTGATCTCTATGCCATCTTGGTTGATTATTTTCTAAGTTATCATGCATTTCTATATGATCATGCATTTCTAGTGTCTCATTCATATCATGCATATCAAAAGAATCATTATCTTCATTCAAAACGGGTTTCAATTCAAAATCATCGTCATATTCCTTATCTTTATCAATCTCACCAAATTCATTGAATTTAACATGAATAGATTCTATAATTTGTCTAGTGAGAGGATCATAACATCTATATGCCTTTGAATTTACAGAATATCCAAAAAAAATGCACTCAATTGATTTTTGATGTTTAGTTGACTTATACTTGTCCAAAAGGGTTGAAACTTATGTCAAATTAACCTAGAACGTGTAAGTATGTTTCAGGAAATTTTCATAATTTTTGAAAATCGTTTATTATTTTTACGGATGCGAACAAGAAGGATAAACAGTCCAGTAACTGAAACGTAAATGCAGAAAGTAAATGGCACCAAGAATTTTATACTAGTTCGGTTATAAATAACCTACTCCAGTCTTCAAGGAACACCTTCCTTGGTTCACACTAATCACACACACGTAGTACACCTTACCACAGGGTTGATAGAGTTACACCTAACTCCAACCCTTTACAAACCTTGTATGACGAGTACGATTCACACGAACACCACCACCTTGCTAGAATGAAGATTGATCACACCTTGATCAATCTTTTACAAAGATGTATGAATGGTGGTTTATCTCAAGCCTATTCAAGATTGAAAGATATGAAAAACAATAGGCTTTATAAGAAAAGAGAAAGAAAAGAAGATGTAGGAGAAGAAGAGCTTGGCTATTTGATCTCTTTGAATTGCAATGCTTGTGGTTGTTTTGTTTGCTCTCTTCTTTTCCTTTTTAATGTCGCAGGCCGTCCCCCCTTAGTTGACTCCCCCTCTTGAAAATTATCTTTAAGTCCTTGAGAGAGTGTAAGACACCATTGTGACAAGGCCTTGCTTACTTGGCACCCTCCTATTGGATCATCATTTAGTCTTTGCTTACTTGGCACCTCCTTATTGGCTCAACGTTGTCATCATGATGACATGGAAAAAAGTCTGAGATATACACTTTAACATGTGCCAAAAATCAATCACAAAATCATTCCATAAATCAAGAATTATATCATAAATTGCAAGACCAAAAATTCTTCCATTTACATGCCACAAATTCGGCCATAACAACCTTGCCATGCTGAATTTTTCAGCATGTGCATCATGGGGATAAAGTTCAAATCATTACCATTTTCTTTGAATTTTTATCATAAAAATGAATCAACAATACATGGTAAGTCTTGCTACCAATTAAGAAATGAACTTGGACACAAATAGCTCATCAAATTCGGCCATACACCTTGTACACATGCTGAAAAATTTTCAGCATGTGATATGTAGAATATCCCCATTTATTTATTTAAATTATATTCCAAACCTTACCATATCTTCTTCTAATCAATCTCCTAATAAAATATGACAAAATATGTCACATTGAATAGCTATAAATCGGCCATTAGCTCCTTTGCACATGCTGAAATTTCAGCATGTGTAAAATTCACTTTTTGTTCAAAATATTGCCTATTTTGCATTGATTTAATCCAAGAAATCAAATGATAATTCAATCACCATTTAGTATGCAATATTGTCATCTTTTATGGAATAAAAATTAGTCACTAATAGGGTGAGAAAATCGCCCATGTTAATGCACACATGCTGAAATTTTCAGCATGTGTTACAAATGTGACATTGTTTGAAATGTTACCTCGTGTAGCTCCTTCCTTTATGTCACCAATAATGTATGATTGATTCTTGACCAATCAATATGCCAACAAGGCTCCACATATGCTCCATCTCAACTGTAGGGGCGTGTATACATGTATATGCATGTGCTGAATATCATTTTTGCTAACTTTGTAAAATAGTGCACATTTAATAATACACACATGTAATATTCCAATCAGCCCTTAATTTAATTTTCTAGAACACTTTAAGATGTATATCATATGTAAAAAGTTTCTAGATACATGTCACATGATGTACAAGAAAAACATTCCATGTCATGTGCGTAGAAAACCGAATTTTCGATATTTATCGATTACCCGATTTTTCTCTAATTTAAATTCCAACTTTTGCACATGTTATATATATTATGTTATACATAATATATATAATATATACTTTAAATCTCATCACTTGGCTGGTTTAAAGTGGTACTATTAGCATGTGACAAAATTAAACTTGGAATCTTCACATTTTGGCCTTAATGTGGGGTGATTTGTGTGTGCCAACATGGAAAGTATTTTTGGCTGAACATATCATGTATGGTACGAAATTTTTGTGAATTTTTTAAGTATAGGGGCTGGCCATTTATTTATGGCAAGTACGTGACACGTTGGCAAAGTTTCGGTATTCGCCCGATACGACAAATTTCGGTTTAGAACCTTTTATCGTGTCGTATTTAATTTGTCATCACCATATCTTATATCATATGATATAAGACCTGAATATACTCATAAATATGAGTTAAGTATAGTGGTGTGACGTACGTACGTAAAATATATAACGTGTCGGTAGTACGTTGGAATACATGTGTATGTGCCTTTTTCAAAAAATCTGAAAATATAAATTTTTATATGTATATGTGTTGTGTATAATAACAATGGGGGAGGAGAAGAAAACTTTCCTTCCTTAGCCTTGTTGCCTTTGTGCCTTTTCCAAATGAAGCTTCCTTTAATGAACTACTTAGTTTATTAAACTAAGTACTTCACTTAATGAACTAGTTTAGTTCATTAATGGTGGCACCTGAAAATAGTATAAACACAACAAATGTTTGCCATATGATGTAAGCTTTAATTCTTCATGGCTCGTTAGTACGGCAACATGATATATAAGCTAAATAAGGCAAGTAATGGCAAGTTATCATGCATACATGTACACATTTATGTATGTATACGTTTATAGATATATATGTGCATTCAAATTGCTTATTTTGAAATCACTCAAACCCTCTTATCTCTACAATCTCCCCCTTTTGATGATTTTCAAAATAACTTGTGTACATGATTTAAATGCTATCTCTCCCCCTTGAATTGTGCGCAAATTTGAAATTTGAATTTCGAATTTCAAATCCGGCTCCCCCTTGATTTGTGCAATTAAGATCAATCAGTGTCAATTAAGATCAATCAGTGTCTCTCTCCCCCTTAAATCATGCTTTTCTCTCCCCCTTTATTTTGGAAAGTAAATCAAAAGATGCCTGTCAAAAAGGAAAGTAAAGCAAATAATGTCAAATCAAATCATATCAACGGGAATCATGCCTAATTTTGAGCGAAGAGATTCATATGTGGCTTGATTTAAGGCCTTTGTAAATATATCCGCTACTTGTGATTCTGTGCGTACGTGATCTATGACAATATTACCATTGTTAACGTGATCACGAAGAAAGTGATAGCGTACTTCTATATGCTTAGCCTTAGAATGTAACACGGGGTTCTTAGACAAATTTATTGCACTCATACTATCACAATATATAGGAATTTTATTTACGGTAATTCCAAAGTCCGAGAGTTGTTGTTTTATCCACAACAACTGTGTGCAACAAAGGCTAAGAGCCATGTACTCCGCCTCAGTAGTGGACAAAGCAACACTTGCTTGCTTTTTGGAAAACCATGAAATAAGGGAATTTCCTATAAATTGGCAGGTTCCGCTCGTGCTTTTTCTATCTATTTTGCAGCCACCATAATCTGCATCAGTGTAAGCATGTAAGTCAAATGTAGAATCCTTATCGTACCAAATACCTAGGGTGGGCATGTGCTTAATATAACGGAATATTCTTTTTACTGCATTTAAGTGTGACACCTTAGGTTGACTTTGAAAACGAGCACACATGCATACACTAAACATGATATCAGGCCTACTAGCAGTTAAATATAGCAAAGATCCTATCATAGATCGATATAATCCATTATCAATGTCTTTACCATGTTCGTCTTTGTCTAATTTAGTAGTGACACTCATAGGAGTTGGGGATGGTTTCAAATTTTCAAAGTTAAACTTTTTGATCATGTCATTAACATATTTCGCTTGGCTTATATGAATTCCTTTACTCGTTTGCTTAATCTGCAAGCCAAGAAAATAATTAAGTTCACCAACCATATACATTTCAAATTCAGATTTCATGCAATTCTCAAAATCTTTAACAAGTCTATGTGAGGTAGAGCCAAAAATAATGTCATCTACGTAGATTTGAATAATAAGTAAATCTGATTTTTCTTGTTTTAAAAATAGCGTACTATCTATAGTACCACGTTTAAAATTATTTTCTAAAAGGAAAGTAGCAAAACGATCATACCATGCTCTCGGTGCTTGCTTTAGGCCATATAGTGCCTTCTTTAGTTTGTACACATGATCTGGATGTTTCAAATCTTCAAAACCGGGTGGTTGCTTCACGTATACTTCTTCTTGTATGAATCCGTTTAGGAAAGCACTTTTTACATCCATTTGATATAATTTAAAATCTTTCATGCAAGCAATAGCAAGTAATAGTCGTATAGCTTCTAGACGTGCTACGGGTGCGAATGTTTCATCATAGTCAATTCCTTCTTCTTGATTATATCCTTGTGCAACAAGTCTCGCTTTATTTCTAACAACCTTTCCTTCTTCATTCATTTTATTCCTAAATACCCACTTTGTGCCTATAATAGTCTTATCTTGTGGTCGTGGCACTAAATCCCATACATCATTTCTAACGAATTGATTAAGTTCGTCATGTATAGCATCAATCCAAGATGAATCACTCAAAGCATCATGCACATTTTTGGGCTCAATTTCAGAAATCATAGCATGAAATTCATTTATTTCATCCGAAGTGATTCTTCTACGTGGTCGCACACCGTGAGTGAGGTCGCCTATGATGAGATCATGTGGGTGATCTCTATGCCATCTTGGTTGATTATTTTCTAAGTTATCATGCATTTCTATATGATCATGCATTTCTAGTGTCTCATTCATATCATGCATATCAAAAGAATCATTATCTTCATTCAAAACGGGTTTCAATTCAAAATCATCGTCATATTCCTTATCTTTATAAATCTCACCAAATTCATTGAATTTAACATGAATAGATTCTATAATTTGTCTAGTGAGAGGATCATAACATCTATATGCCTTTGAATTTACAGAATATCCAAAAAAAATGCACTCAATTGATTTTTGATGTTTAGTTGACTTATACTTGTCCAAAAGGGTTGAAACTTATGTCAAATTAACCTAGAACGTGTAAGTATGTTTCAGGAAATTTTCGTAATTTTTGAAAATCGTTTATTATTTTTACGGATGCGAACAAGAAGGATAAACAGTGCAGTAACTGAAACGTAAATGCAGAAAGTAAATGGCACCAAGAATTTTATACTAGTTCGGTTATAAATAACCTACTCCAGTCTTCAAGGAACACCTTCCTTGGTTCACACTAATCACACACACGTAGTACACCTTACCACAGGGTTGATAGAGTTACACCTAACTCCAACCCTTTACAAACCTTGTATGACGAGTACGATTCACACGAACACCACCACCTTGCTAGAATGAAGATTGATCACACCTTGATCAATCTTTTACAAAGATGTATGAATGGTGGTTTATCTCAAGCCTATTCAAGATTGAAAGATATGAAAAACAATAGGCTTTATAAGAAAAGAGAAAGAAAAGAAGATGTAGGAGAAGAAGAGCTTGGCTATTTGATCTCTTTGAATTGCAATGCTTGTGGTTGTTTTGTTTGCTCTCTTCTTTTCCTTTTTAATGTCGCAGGCCGTCCCCCCTTAGTTGACTCCCCCTCTTGAAAATTATCTTTAAGTCCTTGAGAGAGTGTAAGACACCATTGTGACAAGGCCTTGCTTACTTGGCACCCTCCTATTGGATCATCATTTAGTCTTTGCTTACTTGGCACCTCCTTATTGGCTCAACGTTGTCATCATGATGACATGGAAAAAAGTCTGAGATATACACTTTAACATGTGCCAAAAATCAATCACAAAATCATTCCATAAATCAAGAATTATATCATAAATTGCAAGACCAAAAATTCTTCCATTTACATGCCACAAATTCGGCCATAACAACCTTGCCATGCTGAATTTTTCAGCATGTGCATCATGGGGATAAAGTTCAAATCATTACCATTTTCTTTGAATTTTTATCATAAAAATGAATCAACAATACATGGTAAGTCTTGCTACCAATTAAGAAATGAACTTGGACACAAATAGCTCATCAAATTCGGCCATACACCTTGTACACATGCTGAAACATTTTCAGCATGTGATATGTAGAATATCCCCATTTATTTATTTAATTATATTCCAAACCTTACCATATCTTCTTCTAATCAATCTCCTAATAAAAGATGACAAAATATGTCACATTGAATAGCTATAAATCGGCCATTAGCTCCTTTGCACATGCTGAAATTTCAGCATGTGTAACATTCACTTTTTGTTCAAAATATTGCCTATTTTACATTGATTTAATCCAAGAAATCAAATGATAATTCAATCACCATTTAGTATGCAATATTGTCATCTTTTATGGAATAAAAATTAGTCACTAATAGGGTGAGAAAATCGCCCATGTTAATGCACACATGCTGAAATTTTCAGCATGTGTTACAAATGTGACATTGTTTGAAATGTTACCTTGTGTAGCTCCTTCTTTTATGTCACCAATAATGTATGATTGATTCTTGACCAATCAATATGCCAACAAGGCTCCACATATGCTCCATCTCAGCTGTAGGGGCGTGTATACATGTATATGCATGTGCTGAATTTCATTTTTGCTAACTTTGTAAAATAGTGCACATTTAATAATACACACATGTAATATTCCAATCAGCCCTTAATTTAATTTTCTAGAACACTTTAAGATGTATATCATATGTAAAAAGTTTCTAGATACGTGTCACATGATGTACAAGAAAAACGTTCCATGTCATGTGCGTAGAAAACCGAATTTTCGATATTTATCGATTACCCGATTTTTTTCTAATTTAAATTCCAACTT
>AP025041.1:20446323-20562748 GCA_036186865.1 Eustoma russellianum | reverse complement strand
TCCAACTTTTGCACATGTTATATATATTATGTTATACATAATATATATAATATATACTTTAAATCTCATCACTTTGCTGGTTTAAAGTGGTACCATTAGCATGTGACAAAATTAAACTTGGAATCTTCACATTTTGGCCTTAATGTGGGGTGATTTGTATGTGCCAACATGGAAAGTATTTTTGGATGAACATATCATGTATGGCACGAAATTTTTGTGAATTTTTCAAGTATAGGGGCTGGCCATTTATTTATGGCAAGTACGTGACACGTTGGCGAAGTTTCGGTATTCGCCCGATACGACAAATTTCAGTTTAGAACCTTTTATCGTGTCATATTTAATTTTTCATCACCATATCTTATATCATATGATATAAGACCTGAATATACTCATAAATATGAGTTAAGTATAGTGGTGTGACGTACGTACGTAAAATATATAACGTGTCGGTAGTACGTTGGAATACATGTGTATGTGCCTTTTTCAAAAAATCTGAAAATATAAATTTTTATATGTATATGTGGCGTGTATAATAACAATGGGGGAGGAGAAGAAAACTTTCCTTCCTTAGCCTTGTTGCCTTTGTGCCTTTTCCAAATGAAGCTTCCTTTAATGAACTACTTAGTTTATTAAACTAAGTACTTCACTTAATGAACTAGTTTAGTTCATTAATGGTGGCACCTGAAAATAGTATAAACACAACAAATGTTTGCCATATGATGTAAGCTTTAATGCTTCATGGCTCGTTAGTACGGCAACATTATATATAAGCTAAATAAGGCAAGTAATGGCAAGTTATCATGCATACATGTACACATTTATGTATGTATACGTTTATAGATATATATGTGCATTCAAATTTCTTATTTTGAAATCACTCAAACCCTCTTATCTCTACAAGTACACTATACTTTTTATAGTTTAGATGTGAAAGTGTGTGCATGAATGGCTAGAAATGTCTAAGATTTGATCTTAGTTGTGAAATGGTGAGTTTTAAGTCCAAAACTTTCGACCCTATGTAGGTAAAGGTGTAGGAGAGGCACTTTGCTCCAAAGATGAGTTCTTTGATGATCTTATGCATGTTTAAGTGTCAATCTAGGCTTGAATGTGTTAAAGGTTCTTCCTTTCATGACCAAATGCTCACGGTAGAAGGATAAGGGAGGATGGGTGAGTTTTAAATGGAAAATGTCATTATAGGAAGAAAATGGGGACAAGGTTTAATCTTGTTGTGTGTTAGGCTTAAAATACTCTTGAGTTTGTCATTTTCTTGCATGCACCAAATAATGAGGCTGATGTGAAGGGTGCGTGTGTGTTCATCTCAAATTGTTGCTTAGTGGCAAAAAAGTGAGCCAAGGATATTTAGGAAGAAGATATGATCACTGAAAATTCTAGAGCTGGACCGAAATTTTAGCTGTTTTGTGAAGCCAGAAAAGGGACCTTAGGAACCTTCAATTCCACTGATTTTTTGTATGCTAATAGTTTTATGTGTTTGTTAGGTGTGAGAGTTTGAATCACCTTGAAAAGAGCCACGGTTTATTTTTAATGAATTTTCTACTAAGATTAGTCTTACTGGAAAAATTGTACTGGACAGAATTCAAGTAATGTGTTTAGTAGCCTAAAAATGACCTTTGGGGTATGCAAATCCATTAATTTTCGGCATGGTACTAGCCTCATGAATAAAGGAGAGATGGCCGTTAGAATTTTATCAAAATAAGTTGTGGCTTATTTTTAATTAATTTCTTGGTAAAACGGGTCAAACTGAATTATGTTGGATAGGCAGAATTTATGTCACGTTTTGCATGATCTGGAAAAGGCCTTAGAGAATTGGTTTTGGGCTAAAAATTGGCAGGATGCTAGCCCTATGAGTTTATTAAATTAGGGAGTTGGAATTTCCAGAAAACGATTAAAGGATTTGTCACAATAAATTTTATAGTAAAATATGGTCGTTTCAGAATCCAGATTGCATTGTTTTATGAAAAGGAGTAAATGAGTCCCATATTGATATCGTAAGTTCGCAACACATGCATGGCATTCACTTATGACAGTCACGGAGGAGTACATGTGGTTAAATGGGTTAAAACATGCATTTTAGCAGAAAACTCCTAAGAAGAAGTAGACGTTACGAAGCTGGAAAATTCCAGCATGTCAACGGAATGTGTCCATTCGTTTTTGTTATGCACTATGCCGTCATTCGCATGTCACATGTCATATATTGCATTCATCGTCACATGCATGATTTATGGCATGGATTTTACGTGAAAGAAAGATGAAAAGCATTTTCAAAAAGATGATTTTTGGGTTTTTAAAAGAACGCTTCCCCACCGGTACCGTGTGTGAGTATAAACTGGCCAGCATGAATGATGACCGTGCAGGCCCGGAATAGAATAGACCCTGCGAGTATGATGACCGTGCGGGCCCGGAATAGAATAGACCCTGCGAGTATGATGACCGTGCGAGCCCAGAATAGAATAGACCCTGTGAGTATGATGACCGTACGGGCCCGGAATAGAATAGACCCTGCGAGTATGATGACCGTACGGGCCTGGAATAGAATAGACCCTGCGAGTATGATGACCGTGCGGGCCCAGAATAGAATAGACCCTGCGAGTATGATGACCGTGCAGGCCCGGAATAGAATAGACCCTGCCAGTATGATGACCGTGCGGGCCCAGAATAGAATAGGCCCTGCGAGTATGATGACGTTACCTTCCGAATCCGGGAGTAATAGATTCGAAGGGGTGAAGTTACCGCCTCAGATCCGGGAAGATAGATCTGAACACTCTATTGTTTTATGACGATAATGATTTGAAAGTAAAGCATGAAAAGTCATTTTCTCATTTTATCATGATGCATTACATGTGCATATGCATGCATGTCACGTGTGGAGTCATTGTGTAGCAACACATGGTACTTAGACTAAGTTATCATGATCTTGTATAACCTAAGTGATGATGATTATTGTGTTATTCGTCAATGCATGTTACAGCCTCCTTATGTTATATTTCGCTCTAACTAGTTATTTTATTAAGTTACGACCTTATTACATTAAGCGATGATCCTTATCGAATGTTGGTCGGAGGGCACGTATGTTTCCAAACCAAATATTATTTGGGGTTCGGTTCTTGCTCGTACTTTCCATTTAACTCATAATTATTATAGTATACTTGCTGGTGACGTTGTCACTCACCCTATTTTTCTCTCCAGAGGTGGCAGGAGATAAAGTCGAATGGATTGATGACGAGCCTAGGGTTCCCTACCCGTGAGTGCATTGGAGGATGGCCAGGATTAGTAGACCGAGCGTACCAGTATTAAGGGATGATGATGTTTGTAATTGTGATGGGAAAACAATTTACTTTTGTCGTTTCTGCTACGATTTATGTGGGTTGTAAACTTTAACTGCTCGTGATGATGCTTTAATTTGAAGTTTTAAATTCTGCCACGGTTTCGCTTACTTATTGCGCGTAAGCACGAAAAATCCATGCAACCCTATCATGGATCACGACGCATATGGATGACGCCTAGTACTCTCCTTAGTGAAGTACGGCGGGTGCACCGACTTCGGCGGGGCTGGGGTGCGGGGCGCCATAACTCAAACCCATTTTTCTTTACAGATGGAGTCACACTAGAAGTTGCTAAACCTAGACAAGAATATACAAGTGATGATAAAAAGAAACTTAGCATGAATGCTAGGGCTATGCAATTACTCTTAAATGGTTTAAGTAAGAGTGAGCCTAGTTATGTCTCAAACTGTTCTAGTGCACAAGAAATGTGGAGAATACTCAAAATGAAACACGAAGGCACTAGTCAAGTAAAAGAGTCAAAGATAAACATGCTTATGTCCACACTTGAGTCGTTTAAATTATTGCCTAATGAATCTATTGTTGATATGGATCTTCGTTTGACTAACATCTACAATTCTCTTGAGTCTCTTGGTAAAGCCTTTACCATGCAGGAAAAGGTACAGAAAGTCTTGCGAAGTCTTCCATCCGAGTGGGACTCTAAAATAACGGCCATAGAAGAAAGCAAAGAGACTAAATCCATTAAGATGGAAGAACTAATTGGATCACTAAAGGTATATGAAAACAAACTCGCTTTAAGACATTCTGAGTTTATTTCCAATAATGATAAGGCTATAGCATTTAAATCAAATGAATACGTCGTAGATGATAGTGACATAGATTCCGATGATGAGGACTTAATCACAATGGCTAAAAGATTAAGAAAAATATTGAGAAAATCAATTAAACATAAGTCCACCTCATCTAAGGATCATAAAAATAAAAATAAGGAAATAAAGTGCTATGAATGTGGCAAACGTGGACATCTATCATATGACTGCCCTAATAAAGAAAAGCAAACAAACAAATACCCTGACAAGGATCGGAACAAGAATAGACTCGTCTCAGAACCTAAGCAAAGGAGAAGAGCCTTCAAAGCCTCCACTTGGAGTGACACATCCGACTCTGAGACTGATGATACGGCAGAACACAAGGTACAAGTATGCTTTACATCTAAAGCATCAAATGAGGTATCTTCCGACTCTGATTCCGATTATGATTGTTCTTATGATGATTTATTTAGTCAATATTTAGAATTGCATAAGTTTTCAAAGACTCTTGCAAAAGAAAAGAAGCGATTAATTGAAGACAAGAAATTGTTAGAATCTTCTAACAAAGATCTTGTGTCTCAATTAAACGATTCAAAAGAAGAGTCGTCATGCATTATAAATTCATTAAAGTCTGAAATTTCATCATTGACATCCGAGAACACTGAATTGAAATCCGAGATTTCAAACTTGAAATCAAGGAATGTGGATGTAGAGAAAAAAGTGAAATAATTTGACACGGGATCTAACATGATGCATCGTATTATGTTATCACAAAAGCATGATCGTGACAAAACAGGTTTGGGATATGTTGGGACAAATGAAGCATCCACCAAACCAACTAAGTTCGTTGTGTCTAAGAAAGTAGACACCCCAAAGCCAAAAACGGCGTCTAAGATGACGCAAAGACCTCTTCTCTCATCATGCCCCACTTCTTCATTATATCATGCGAAATACAATTTTGTACCATATAGATATGAAAAGAAACGAGTGATGCATACACAGCATTCATTCCATCCACGCACTACGCACACAAACACAAGGACATATCAAAAACGTCCTACATATAATGCGTATAAAGGAGTTCTTGGCCAAAGGCCAGATACAGTTGCACCTAAAGTATATTATGTTGTGCTTTCATCACCTTTCTCACCTTTTGGAAGACCTAGAAGGGTCACCCAAATTTGGGTACCAAAAGGGACATTTTCAAATGGTTGAATAAATAACCCTTACGAACGCATGTTATATGAAATGCATGATTTTTCTTCTTCATCTTTATAGGCATCTTTTGATTTACTTTTCAAAATAAAGGGGGAGAGATAGCATGATTTAAGGGGGGAGAGATACTGATTGCATAAATCAAGGGGGGAGCAACTTCGAAATTTAAAATTCAAATTTTGAATTTATGCATGATTGAAGGGGGAGCGATAGGATTTAAATCATGTGCATATGTTATTTTGAAAATCATCAAAAGGGGGAGATTGTAGAGAAAAAGGGGGTTTGAGTGATTTCAAAATATATGATTTAAATGGGCTTAAAAACGTGCATAAGATAAATGTGCATGATATGTTCCATATTACTTGCCTTATATAGTTCATATATAATGTTGTTGTACTAACGAGCCATGAAGCTTTAAAGCTTACATCAAATGGCGAACATTTGTTGTGTTTATACTATTTTCAGATGTCACCATTAATGAACTAAACTAGTTCATTAAGTGAAGTACTCAGTTAATTAAACTAAGTAGTTCATTAAAGGAAGCTACATTTGGACAAGGCACAAGGGCAACAAGACTAAGAAAGGAAAGTCTCCTCCTCCTCTCACCACACTTATATTGATGCGCCCCGCACCCGGGCCTCGTCCGGATACGGTGCACCCGCCGTACTTCACTAAGGAGAGTACGAAGCGTCATGCATAACATGCGAAGATCCATAACATAAATCGTGGAATCCCATGCTAACATTCAACATGGTAGTAAAAATTAGGCAGAATTAAAACTTTTCAAATTAAACATGCATTACTAAATTACTAAGTTCCCAAAAGTAGTAGTCCCACAAGATAACATAACCGAAATCCAGAGGGTTCAAACATAGTCATAATACAAAACGTCTTGGCAGCACAGAAGTCCTTAAGCTTAGCTTCCTTCATATCTCCTCGCCTATGGATAAGGTACCTTCGGCTCATCCTCAATCCATTCTATATTGGCATTACCTGGATCTGGGGAAAAATAAAATGTGAGTGATAAAAATCACTCAGCAAGAATACAATAAGCTACCATGATATACATAAAGAATTATAACATGAATGTAATACCCCGAGAACCTCGAATAATCATAATTCATACCTGATCTTTAATCCCGAGCTTGCTTGACGTTTAGCTTAAGCACAAATTTAGGTAATTCTATGCCAGTAATAACACATTAACCATTAACTGCAACATGCAACTTGTCCACATGCTCGTGAGATATGCAAATGCAATGCGTGATGTCATGTCGTGTCAAAACATCATTTGGTCCCATAAAATAACACGTCGTAAAAACAGAGGGTCAGATCAATTAACCCCGGATCTGAGCGGGTCCAGAACATATCAACAAACCAATTAACCCTGGGTATGGGACGGGTCCAAAACAGATATCAGATCAATTAACCCCGGATATGAACGGGTACAGAACAGATATCAGATCAATTAACCCCGGATCTGAATGGGTCTAGAACAGATATCAGATCAATTAACCCCGGATCTGAACGGGTCCAGAATATATATCAAATCAATTAACCCCGGATCTGAACGGGTCCAGAACAGAAATCATGTCATCAGACTAATTAACCACGGGTCTGGAGTCGGGTTAGTCGCATGCTTGGCCGCCAAAGGAATCATGAAGCTTTCTTTTAAAACATGGGACCATAAAAACTTTTCATGCATAACTGAAAACATTTTCACTTGAGAAGACTTGCATGCATAAAATCGGATTCATGTGACATATGGATATGCATGATACATGGAATGATATGCCATGCAAGTCATGACGTGAATACTCGTATGCATTCCTTATAACATGTCAACATGCATGAATTTGGAAGCTAAATACTTCCAGACTTTTACTTCATATTCATGAGGCGGTTAAGCTAATCAAATAGATCCATTTCCATATTCTTTAGTCATAAACCCGTTGGGTGGAATCTTAGATACATGTCATAAAAATTTCAGACTACTTCGATAACCATAAAGGGCTCATTTAATTAATTTCCGAAACTGATTAAGTGCTGAAACTGAACTGACCTATTTTACCAAAACTTCAATTGCGGCAAATACATGATTCGTTTTACAGAAATTCCAACTCGCACAAATCATAAACATATGAAACTAGTATCTTACCGAAATTTAGCCAATTTTCATATCTCTAAGTCTCCTTTCTGAGTCCAGAAAGTCGTTACTAAACCTCAGGTTAAATCCAGTGATTTCAGTTTGGCAGTTTGACTAATTAATTCATTAAAAATAATCCAGAACTTGTTTTACCAACATTCCAGCTGGCGTGTTCACCTAACGCATAGTATTATTACCATGCCAAAAATCAGCTTTATTGGTCCTCTACAAGGTTCCTTTTCAATCCAACTAAAAGAGGTTACAATTCTGCTCAGTTCCCGTTTTTCAAGTCTGACCAGTCTTACCAAATATTTTATTAAAAATTAACCATAGCTCATCTTACCAAAATTACAATTCTCATCTCTTCTATACACATGGGACTAGCATTGTGCCAAAAATCAGATTTATTAAAGGTCCACAAGGTCCTCTTTTAATTCGTTGACATCAGTGAATCAATTCTGCCCAGCTCCAGAATTTTCTACTGAAGCAGTTTTACCGTATAATTTATTAAAAATAATCCTTAGCTTATTTTAACAAAATTCCAACTCTCACTTGTGCTACACTCATAAGGATAATCTTGTACCAAGAATTAGCTTCATTGAAGGTTTTCAAGGTCAGTCCTTAAGCCGTTTAAAATGTCATTTCATTCTGCCCTATTCCAATAGTTTGCTATTTTGTCATCTATGCAAGTCAAATGTCCATGTTCACCTTCTATTCAATCCTTTAAGCTGAAACTTGTGTGGTGTCTTAACCTATTTTACAACATATTTTCAAGAATATATTCACATTCAAGAGTCATCTTAGTCTAATCCTACAAACAACCTCATAAAGCTCCTATCTTTCACAAGTATACTTTTCTTAGGACCTTTTATGTTACATTCACAAGTTAATCTTGTCTAGACCTACTTAGGTGAACCTTATTGCACTCTAGATCAGCCTCATTCCATAATGAATATAGGAAAAGACTCCATCTTTGAAGGAATAAATCACATGCAAGGCATTTTTCTTAGGGAATCACTAAGATATAGTCTTAAACTTAAGATATTCAATTAAATATCAAATCTTAAGGACTTCTAAGCATTCAAGTCACTAACTCTTTAAATAAATCATGAGAGATCATTGTATACTTGCCTCTTCAAGCTAAAGCTCTTGTCTTTGCTTGGCTATGGAGTGAGTTGAGTTGAAATCCTTCTCCTTCTTCACCTTGAGCATACGGTTTTAAGGGAAATGGAAGGAAAAGATTAGTATTTATTCAATAGAGGAAATAGGATATGTTTGAGGGCTAGAGCATCTTACCAAAATGAGCTTGGAATGGAGATGCAAGTACCTCAAGATAACACCACCTAGGAAAGTTGAAGGCTTTCACCTATTTAAACCATGGAACCCACGGTTTTGGCATGGAGAGAAGGAGTTCATGTGAGCTTCATTCTTCACCAAATAAGAATTCACTTAAGGCAGCTTGGAACAAGACTTACCTAGATGTTTCTTGAGTCTTGGAGTTGAAGCTTGAATTGTTTTCTAGGTTCCAAGGGGGTGGCCGAAATGTTGGTGATGGGAGGATGGAATTTTTGATAAGTGTTGCTTGGCTTGCTTGATGGTAGGTTCTAGATGAAGTGTAGTGAGTTTAGTCTTGCAAAATTTAAAAATCTAGGGGGTAAGGGAGGCATGGCCGATTTTGGAGGGAGAAAATGGGGGTTAGGGCTTTCATGAGTGCTAATCAAGGTTAGGTTAGCAATAACCTTGGTTACTTTATTTCAACTATGGTTACTTTGGTGCTAACCCAAGTTACTTTATCAAATCATGGTTATCTTAACCTTGGTTTAAGGAAAAAGTAACCATGGTAGGATTTAAAAATCCTCCATGTCTAGACATAAAGGGGCGGTTTGGGTTGGGGTCTTTATGACCTCAACCATACTACCTCCTTCTTTAATGAGTTGTCTTACTTGTTCTTTAAATGCATGTCTATTTTGTTTTCTATTTAGCTATTTAAACTTTCTAATAATGGATTGAAAAGTCAAGAGGATTCTAGAATCCTTTACATGTCTTGGCCGAATTTTGAGGCCTCTTGGGAAATTTGATTTTTCTTGTAATTTTAAATTCATGTAGTGTATTATTTTCTTTATCTTATGTATTCCAAGATTAGCATATGTATGTGTACATGATAGACTGTACAATGTGCATGTTACCTAAATCATATACTAGTGTACATGTGTCTGCGTATGTAGGTATATATATACACATATATCATATACACGCACATGCATATATGGTGGTGTGTATCGTTCATATAACTCTATATTTCAAGTATCACTTCAATAGTATTTAAGTAAAGAAGGTTAAGTTGACTTATGTAACACGCGCTAAAAGAAATTGTCGCTTTCATTCCGTCTCCTATTCATAGTTTTCACGTACATGATCGTTGGGGTACAACATCCTTCCCCCCCCCCCCTTATCATAAGTTTCGTCCTCGAAACTTCGGAACTAGTCAAAAAGATGGAGGTATCTACTCCTCATATCTTCTTCCGTTTCCCATGTTGCCTTTTCTTCCGAATGATGCTTCCATTGTACCTTCACCATGGGTATGGATCTCTTCTTCAATGCCTTTTCTTTCCGATCAACTATCCTTAAGGGTTCCTCCTCATAAGTTACATCTTTTTCAACCTTCAACTGTTGATCTTCAAGGATGTGGCTTGGGTCATATACATATCGATGGAGTTGAGAAACATGGAATACATCGTGCAGCTGAGAAAGAGATGGTGGCAACGGCAAGCGGTACGCAACTTCGCCTATTCTTTCAAGCACTTCATAAGGTCCAACGAATCTTGGGCTTAGTTTTCCTTTGATGCCAAATCTCTTAACTCCTTTGGTCGGAGAAACCTTCAGAAAGACTTTCTCTCCTTCTTGGAATTCTAAAGGTCTCCTTCTTTCATATGCCCATATTTTCGTTCTATCTTGTGCTGCTCTTAGTCTTTGCTGGACTAACTTTACCTTCTCTCGTGTTTGCTCAACAATGTCGGGTCCTGCGTAGATTTTATCTCCAATCTCGTCCCAATAGAGTGGGGACCGACATTTTCGTCCATACAATGCCTCATAAGGTGCCATTCCGATGGATTTGTGGAAGCTATTATTGTAAGAAAACTCAACAAGCTTAAGGCTTTTATCCCAGCTTCCTCCGAAATCAAGAATGCAAGTGTGTAGCATATACTCAAGGGTTTGGATTGTTCTTTCCGAGTGTCCATCTGTTTGAGGATGAAATACGGAACTCATTCTTATCTCTGTGCCCATTGCCTTTTGAAAGGCGGTCCAAAATCTCGAAGTAAATCGGGGGTCGCGGTCACATACAATACTGATGGGCACTCCATGCAAACAAACAATCTGATCAATATACATATAGGCCAACTTCTCCATAGATGCCTTAATCGTCATAGCCAAAAAGTGAGCTGACTTAGTCAAACGATCCACAATGACCCATATAGCATCATTCCCATACTTAGTCTTGGGTAGGTCAGTCACGAAATCCATGGTGATATGGTCCCACTTCCATTCCAGCACTTCTAAGGGTTGTAATAATCCAGCGGGTCTTTGGTGTTCGGCTTTCACTCTTTGGCAGATCAAACATCGCTCAGCGAATTCTGCTATTTGTCTCTTCATACCGGGCCACCAAAACTTTTGCTTGAGATCTTGATACATCTTATTAGCTCTAGGATGTATAGATAGTCGAGAATTATGAGCTTCCATCAAAAGTTCATCCTCGATTTCCTTGTTTTCGGGGACACATAACCGTCCTCGATACCATAAACTGCCATCACTGCGAATCTCAAAGTCATCTCGCGGCTTATCTTCCATCCTTTTCTTGACTTTTCTTTTGGCTTCATCAATCCCTTGAGTCTCTTTGATCTTATCAATTAATGAAGGGACAATAACTAATTTGGCAAGAACTTCATCGACTGAGTCAACTTCTTATAGACCAAATTCTTCCATATCTCGCTGAAGAGGTGGTTGTCGTGGGTGGCTTGTTTTTCGACTTAGGGCATCAGCGACTTTGTTAGCTTTTCCCGGATGATATTGAATGGAAAGGTCGTAATCTTTTATCAATTCCAACCATCTGCGTTGCCGCATATTAAGCTCCTTCTGGGTAAAGAGGTACTTTAGGCTCTTGTGGTCTGTATAGATCTCGCACTTCTCGCCATATAAGTAGTGCCTCCATATCTTTAATGCGAAAACCACTGCGGCAAGCTCAAGATCATGGATAGGGTAGTTTCGCTCAAATGGCTTCAACTGTCTGGATGCATAGGCTATCACTTTATCGTTTTGCATAAGAACACATCCGAGACCATTCTTCGAAGCATCACTGTATACTACGTACTTCTCACCAGGAGTGGGCTGAGCTAGGATAGGAGCGGATGTCAACTTTTCTTTTAGCTCTGAGAAACCCTTTTCACAATCGGCACTCCACTCAAAATTGGTCTTTTTTTGGGTCAATCTAGTGAGGGGAACAGCTATCCTCAAAAATCCTTCAACGAACTTTCTGTAATATCCGGCTAGTCCGAGAAAACTTCTTACTTCAGTAACATTTGTTGGCCTGGGCCATTCCGTGATAGCTTCAATCTTCTTGGGATCTACTGAAATCCCATTTTCTGAAATCACATGACCAAGGAATGATACACTTTGCAGCCAAAACTCGCATTTGCTAAACTTAGCGTACAACTATCTTGCTCTTAGAATATTTAAGACTGTCCTCAAATGGGCCGCGTGAGTCTCTTCGTCGGGTGAATAAATCAATATGTCGTCTATGAAAATAACTACAAACTTGTCCAACTGTTCTTGAAAGATTCGATTCATAAAGGCGGCAGGGGCATTGGTCAAACCAAAAGGCATGACTAAGAACTCATAGTGTCCATAGCGGGTTCTAAAAGCAGTCTTAGGGACATCTTCCGCCTTAATCTTCAATTGAAAGTATCTAGATCGTAGATCAATCTTACTAAAAATTCGAGATCCCTGCATTAAAATGCTTTAGGTAGGGTTTCAAAGGATTTAAACTTAGTCAAGTTAAAGCTTATGAGTTACTTACCCTGAGCTGGTTGAATAAATAGTCAATCCGTGGCAATGGGTACTTGTTCTTTATGGTAATTTTATTGAGCTCCTGGTAATCGATGCATAAGCGCATACTTCCATCCTTCTTTTTCACGAATAGCACCGGAGCACCCCAATGTGAAACACTGGGGCGAATAAGTTTCCTTTCTAACAGTTCGTGTAACTGTTCCTTTAACTCCTTTAGTTCTGTAGGTGACATGCGATAAGGGGCTTTTGATATAGGTTTAGCTCCTGGAACAAGGTTTATTTCGAAAGCAATCTCGCGATCAGGAGGTAGTCCAGGTAGATCATCAGGAAATTCATCAGGGTATTCATTAACGACTGGAACTTGTGTAAGGGTAGGACTTTCTTGTTCAGCACCTAGAACATAAACCAAGAATCCTTCATGACCTTTCCTTAATGCGCGGCTGGCACGAGCTGCGTTAACAAAGACTCTCTTGGGGGGTTTCTTTAACTTAGCTCCTCCTTGGAATGACATCTCTTCTCGAGATGGGTTCTTAATGATAACTTGCCTGCTTCGGCAGTCAATGTGGGCATGATTCTTTGAGAGCCAGCCCATTCCGAGAATTACGTCAAAATCACTCATAGATATAGGGATCAAATTGGCCTCAAACAACTGGTTATTAAACTCGAGCGCACAATTTCTGAATATGTGATGGGAAACAAGCACCTGGTCGCCAGCTGCTTGTACTTTGTAAGGTGAATCTAATCGGACTGGGTCATGATCGATATTCTTAGCAAACTTTCTTGAGATAAAGGAGTGGGTAGCGCCACTGTCGAACAACACATTTGCGGGTATGCTACACACTAGGATAGTTCCTGAACCATACATATTTTGCTAAGCAATAATAGGTATGTATGAGGAAAACGTACTGAAGACATAAAACTTTTAAATCTTACCAGTCACTACGTCAGCAGTCTCTTCAACATCAGCATCTGTCATGGCATGCACTCTTGCATTTGCTCGGGGCCGTTGGTTCCTTTGCTGTTGTTGTGGTTGTGTTCCCTTTTCTGGACAGTCCTTAATCAGGTGGCCTTCTTTGCCGCATCCAAAGCATTTACATGTCTTCCACCTACACTCACCCATGTGCCTCTTTTGGCAATGCGGGCATACTGGTATCGCTGGCTGCTGAGATGGGGCCTGATTCTTCTGCTGATTATTTTGGTTTTGCTTGCGACGCTGATTCTGTCCTTGATATTATCCCTGATGAACGGATCCTCAGAAATTCTTCTTAGCCATTTTCCTATACTTCTCATTTCCGGTTCCATGTCTTTCTCGCTTTTGACCCACATCATCTCTTCATACAATATCTCTCTCTATGCGGTAGCACGCATCCAGAAGTACTCCAAAATTGGCAGGATTTGCATTCACCAACCACGTCCTAATCCTCAGTTCAGACCTCGTTCAAACTTTAGCATTTTTGTTTCTTCATCGTTCATAGTAACAGGCTGAAGCCTCCCAAGTGCAATGAACTTATTTGCGTACTCAGCTACTGTCATACCCGGCTCTTGCCTCAGAGATTCAAACTCATGCCTCTTTTGCAATTTAACTGACGGAGGGATATAGAACTTATGAAATTCTTGCAGAAATCTTTCCCAAGTGATCGGTCTGGGCAAAGGTTGTAGATTCGTCTTCCACCATTGATTAGCTTTACTGATTAAGAAATGTCTGATAGCCTGAGCCTTCATCTCCTCTGGGGCTTGAATTAGCTCAAAACAATTTTCAACTTCATCTAGCCACTTCTCCGCAGTATCTGGGTTAGTCTTTCCCTCAAACGGTGGTACATTAGCTCTCTTGAGCTTCTCAAAATAGTACTGGGCATCCCTTACTGGCTGATGTGGTTGAGGTGGAGCATTCTGATCAATTAGGCCTTGTCCTATCTGAGTAACCACTTGGCAAAAGGTCTGAAATGTATTCATATCCGGGATGACTGGAGGAACAGGTGCCTGTGGAGCTGGTGGTGGATTATTCTGTGCTGGAGGGTCCTGGTCCTGCTGAGGTGGCGGCGGAACCTGTGCTGGTGGTGGAGGAATGGGCTCCTGAGTAGCTGGTTGTTCTCTCGGAGGTCTGCCACGTGGTCTCACCATCTGCACTTATGGGTTTAATGTCTATTTAGGATATCGGAATAAAATCAATTTATTTTGACCAAGGACCATAATTCAAAAATTTTAAAATACGGAAGGAAAGGGCACGTCTTACGTCATAGACCTAACTTTCATAGTTCAGGATACTTTATTAAGTTACATCCTAAACCCGGTCTACGTGGTCCTAGTCTAAGGCCATCACTCATCTAAGATCATAACTTAGGTCTAAGATCAAACTTAGATTGCTAAGATCATAACTTAATCCTATGTTCTGCCCGAAATCTAGAGTCTGGGCTCTGATACCACCTGATGCGCCCCGCACCCGGGCCTCGTCCGGATACGGTGCACCCGCCGTACTTCACTAAAGAGAGTACGAAGCGTCATGCATAACATGCGAAGATCCATAACATAAATCGTGGACTCCCATGCTAACATTCAACATGGTAATAAAATTTAGGCAGAATTAAAACTTTTCAAATTAAACATGCATTACTAAATTACTAAGTTCCCAAAAGAAGTAGTCCCACAAGATAACATAACCGAAATCCAGAGGGTTCAAACATAATCATAATACAAAACGTCTTGGCAGCACAAAAGTCCTTAAGCTTAGCTTCCTTCATATCTCCTCGCCTATGGATAAGGTACCTTCGGCTCATCCTCGATCCATTCTATATTGACATTACCTGGATCTGGGGAAAAATAAAATGTGAGTGATAAAAATCACTCAGCAAGAATACAATAAGCTACCATGATATACATAAAGAATTATAACATGAATGTAATACCCCGAGAACCTCGAATAATCATAATTCATACCTAATCTTTAATCCCGAGCTTGCTTGACGTTCAGTTTAAGCACAAATTTAGGTAATTCTATGCCAGTAATAACTCATTAACCAGTAACTGCAACATGCAACTTGTCCACATGCTCGTGAGATATGCAAATGCAATGCGTGATGTCATGTCGTGTCAAAACATCATTTGGTCCCATAAAATAACATGTCATAAAAACAGAGGGTCAGATCAATTAACCCCGGATCTGAGCGGGTCCAGAACATATAAACATACCAATTAACCCTGGGTCTGGGACGGGTCCAGAACAGATATCAGATCAATTAACCCCGGATCTGAACGGGTACAGAACAGATATCAGATCAATTAACCCCGGATCTAAACGGGTCCAGAACAAATATCAGATCAATTAACCCCGGATCTAAACGGGTCCAGAATATCAGATCAATTAACCCCGGATCTGAACGGGTCCAGAACAGAAATCATGTCATCAGACCAATTAACCACGGGTCTGGAGTCGGGTTAGTCGCATGCTTGGCCGGCAAAGGAATCATGAAGCTTTCTTTTAATACATGGGACCATAAAAACTTTTCATGCATAACTGAAAACATTTTCACTTGAGAAGACTTGCATGCATAAAATCGGATTCATGTGACATATGGATATGCATGATACATGGAATGATATGCCATGCAATTCATGACGCGAATACTCGTATGCATTCCTTATAACATGTCAACATGCATGAATTTGGAAGCTAAATACTTCCAGACTTTTACTTCATATTCATGAGGCAGTTAAGCTAATCAAATAGATCCATTTCCATATTCTTTAGTTATAAACCCGTTGGGTGGAATCTTAGATACATGTCATAAAAATTTCAGACTACTTCGATAACCATAAAGGCCTCATTTAATTAATTTCCAAAACAGATTAAGTGCTGAAACTGAACTGACCTATTTTACCAAAAATATAATTGCGGCAAATCCGTGATTCGTTTTACAGAAATTCCAACTCGTACAAATCATAAACATGTGGAACTAGTTTCTTACCAAAATTTATGCTATTTTCATATCTCTAAGTCCCCTTTGTGAGTCCAGAAAGTCGTTACTAAACTTCAGGTTGGTTTCAGTGATTTCAGTTGGGCAGTTTGACTAATTAATTCATTACAAATAATCCAGAACTTGTTTTACCAAAATTCGAGCTGGCGTGTTCACTTAACTCATAGTATTATTAACATGCCAAAACTCAGCTTTATTGGTCCTCTACAAGGTCTCTTTTCAAGCCAACCAAAAGAGGTTATAATTCTGCTCAGTTTCCGTTTTTCAAGTCTGACCAGTCTTACCAAATATTTTATTAAACATTAACCATATCTCATCTTACCAAAATTCCAATTCTCATCTCTTCTATACACATGGGGCTAGCATTGTTCCAAAAATCTGATTTATTGAAGGTCCAAAAGGTCCGCTTTTAATTCGTTGACATCAGTGAATCAATTCTGCCCAGCTCCAGAATTTTCTACTGGAGCAGTTTTACCGTATAATTTCTTAAAAATAATCCTTAGCTTATTTTAACAAACTTCCAACTCTCACTTGTGCTACACTCATAAGGCTAACTTTGTACCAAGAATTAGCTTCATTTAAGGTTTGCAAGGTCAGTCCTTAAGCCGTTTAAAATGTCATTCCATTCTGCCCTATTCCAGTAGTTTGCTATTTTGTCATCTATGCAAGTCAAATGTCCATGTTCACCTTCTATTCAATCCTTTAAGCCGAAACTTGTGTGGTGTCTTAACCTATTTTACAACATATTTTCAAGCATGTATTCACATTCAAGAGTCATCTTAGTCTAATCCTACAAACAACCTCATAAAGCTCCTATCTTTCACATGTATACTTTTCTTAGGACCTTTTGTGTTACATTCACAAGTTAATCTTGTCTAGACCTACTTAGGTGAACCTTATTTCACTCTAGATCAGCCTCATTCCATAATGCATATAGGAAAAGGCTCCATCTTTGAAGGAATAAATCACATGCAAGGCATTGTTCTTAGGGAATCACTAAGATATAGTCTTAAAATTAAGATATTCAACTAAAGATCAAATCTTAAGGACCTCTAAGCATTCAAGTCACTAACTCTTTAAATAAATCATGAGAGATCATTGTATACTTTCCTCTTCAAGCTAAAGCTCTTGTCTTTGCTTGGCTATAGAGTGAGTTGAGTTGAAATCCTTCTCCTTCTTCACCTTGAGCATACGGTTTTAAGGGAAATGGAAGGAAAAGATTAGTCTTTATTCAATAGAGGAAATAGGATATGTTTGAGGTCTAGAGCATCTTACCAAAATGAGCTTGGAATGGAGATGCAAGTACCTTAAGATAACACCACCTAGGAAAGTTGAAGGCTTTCACCTATTTAAACTATGGAACCCACGGTTTGGCATGGAGAGAAGGAATTCATATGAGCTTCATTCTTCACCAAATAAGAATTCACTTAAGGGAGCTTGGAACAAGACTTACCTAGATGTTTCTTGAGTCTTGTAGTTGAAGCTTGAATTGTTTTCTTGGTTCCAAGGGGGTGGCCGAAATGTTGGTGATGGGAGGATGGAATTTTTGCTAAGTGTTGCTTGGCTTGCTTGATGGTAGGTTCTAGATGAAGTGTAGTGAGTTTAGTCTTGCAAAATTTAAAAATCTAGGGGGTAAAGAGGCATGGCTGATTTTGGAGGGAGAAAATGGGGGTTAGGGCTTTCATGAGTGCTAATAAAGGTTAGGTTAGCAATAACCTTGGTTACTTTATTTCAACTATGGTTACTTTGGTGCTAACCCAAGTTACTTTATCAAATCATGGTTATCTTAACCTTGGTTTAAGGAAAAAGTAACCCTGGTAAGATTTAAAAATCCTCCATGTCTAGACATAAAGGGGCGGTTTGGGTTGGGGTCTTTATGACCTCAATCATACTACCTCCTTCTTTAATGAGTTGTCTTACTTGTTCTTTAAATGCATGTCTATTTTGTTTTCTATTTAGCTATTTAAATTTTCTAATAATGGATTGAAAAGTCAAAAGGATTCTAGAATCCTTTACATGTCTTGGCCGAATTTTGAGGCCTCTTGGGAAATTTGATTTTTCTTGTAATTTTAAATTCATGTAGTATATTATTTTCTTCATCTTATGTATTCCAAGATTAGCATATATATGTGTACATGATAGAATGTACAATGTGCATGTCACCTAAATCATATATTAGTGTACATGTGTCTGCGTATGTAGGTATATATATACACATATATCATATACACGCACATGCATATATGGTGGTGTGTATCGTTCATATAACTCTATATTTCAAGTATCACTTCAATAGTATTTAAGTAAAGAGGGTTAAGTTGACTTATGTAACACGCGCTAAAAGAAATTGTCGCTTTCATTCCATCTCCTATTCATAGTTTTCACATACGTGATCGTTGGGGTACAACATATATGGCACGCCTACACATATATAAATATATATATTTTCAGATTTTTTGAAAAAGGCACATACACATGTATTCCAACGTACTACCGACACGTTATATATTTTACGTACGTACGTTAACGTCACACCATCATACTTAACTCATATTTATGAGTACATTCAGATCTTATATCATATGATATAAGTCATGGTGATGACAAATTAAATACGATACGTTAAAAGGTTCTAAACCGAAAATTGTCGTATCGAGCGAATACTGAAACTTCGCCAACATGTCACGTACTTCCCATAAATAGATGGCCAGCCCCTACACCTCAAAAATCACAATAAATTTCGTGGGTATGATGTTATTTCCAGCCATAAAATCATTCCATGTTGGCACACACAAATCACCCCACATTAAGGCCAAATTGTGGAGATTTCAATTTCAATTTTGTCACATGTTAATGGCGCCACTTTAGACCAGCCAAGTGCTGAGAATTAAAGTTTATATTATATATATTATGTGTAACATAATATATATAACATGTGCAAAAAGTTGGAATTCAATTAGAGAAAAATTGGGTAATTGATAAACATCGAAAATTCGGTTTTCTACTACACAACTCATGGAACATTTTTGGCACATCATACGACACGTATCTAGACACTTTTTACATATGTCATACATCTTAAAGTGTTCTAGAACATTAAAATTAAGGGCTGATTGGAATATAACTTGTGTGTATTATTAAATGTGCACTATTTTACAAAGTTAGCAAAAATGAAATTCAGCACATGTATACATGCCCCAACAGCTGAGATGGAGCATATGTGGAGCTTTGTTGGCATATTGATTGGTCAAGAATCAATCATACAATGTTGGTGATTAAAAGAAAGAAGCTACAAAAGATAAGGTTTCAAATTTTATCTCATTTGAAACACATGCTGAAAATTTCAGCATGTGCACAAAGAGTGGCCGATTTTATCACCAAGAAATGACATATTTTACTATCTTGAATCATGAGGATTAATTGAGGATGTTATGGAAATGTTTTGAATTAATTATGAAATTAAAATGGTGATATTTTTAATATCACACATGCTGAAAATTTCAGCATGTGTAGTAATGTATCTTGGCCGAATTCTTGGCCATGTTGGTGCCCAAATTTGATTTCCAAAATGATGAGAATATTTTCTACTAATTGGTGATTTATTTTAAAAGAAAAATCAATGAAAATTTGGAAGTAATTTGAATTATATCACCATGTATCAAATGCTGAAATTTCAGCATGTCAACTAGTCTTTATGGCCGAATTTTTCAGCAATTTTGTGGAGAAATTATCTTGCTTAATTTATGTGATAATCTTATAAGTTATGGCAACTATTCTATGTTAATTTTGGCACATGTTTTTAGTGGAATTCTCAGATTTTCCAAGTCGTCAAATGATGACAATATTCAACCAATCAATGAGTGCCAAGTAAGCAAAGGTTAAATGATCATCCAATGAGAAGGTGCCAAGTAAGCAAGATCATGCCACACATTCTCCCAAGGACTTAGAAGACAATTTTCAAGAGGGGAAGAGCAATTCAAGGGGGGCGGCCTATGTGATAAAAAGGAAGGAAGAAGAACAAAACAAATACAAGAACAAGAGTTGCAAATTCAAAGATCAAAAGTGTTCTAGCCTTCTTCTTCTACACTCTCTTTCTTTCTTCTTACTAAAAGCCTATTGTACTTATATTCATATTCTTGAATAGGCTTATCTTAGACCGCCACACATTCTATATCTTTGTAAAAGATTGATCAAGGTGTGATCAATCTTCAATCTTGCTAGGTGGTGGTGTTCGTGCGAATTGTATTCATCTTACAAGGTTTGTAAAGGGTTGGAGTTGGTGTGTAACTCCATCAACCCTGTGGTAAGGTGTACTTGTGTGTGTGACTAGTGTGAATCGAGGAAGGTGTTCCTCGAAGACTGGAGTATGTTGTTTATAACCGAACCAGTATAAAATTCTCGGTGTCATTTACTTTCAGCACTTATATTCTGTTTCTGTTTACTCTTTTTTATTACGTTCGTAAAAATAGTAAACGATTTTCAAAAATTACGAAAATTTCCAGAAACATATCCACACGTCTTAGGGTTAATTTTGCACAAGTTTCAACTCTTTTGGATAAGTATAAGTCACTAAAACATCCAAAGTTCTGAGACTAGTGCAGTCTGATTTTCAGGCTTGCAAAGGTCGAGACTTTGAGTGTATTTGACTAACTTCCCGAAAGAATTTTTCAAAACTGTTTCAAATCATTTAAATAAAACATATAAAGGGTTAATGGTTAAAATTTCAGAGTAATTGGAGTTAAGAACAAATAGAAATAAATTTTTCAAAACAGTCTACTGTTTCTGGCAGATTTGCGCAATCTGACCTCCAACGATTTTTGAAGGGGTTAAAGGTTGAATTTAAGTCTGAAAGTTTTAGGAGACACTCACAATATCTGAGGCTAAGTTCTCTCAAAATTTCAGAATTTTTAAAGACCTAAAACCTAGTTTTAAAAATGTTTTAAAACTGGTCCTGAAAACAGAATTTATTTTCAGAAGTTGAGTTGTTTGGTTTTAAACAAATTTTAAAAATCACACTTCCTCACCAACTATTCAACCCCTCCTTCTAGTGGTGCCTTGAAGATCCTACACGTTTAACATTCCAAACCTTTTGCCGCTGCCACGTCAGCTCGTGTACTACATGTGTCGCTCAAGGGCGTGCGTTGGCCAGAAGCGCCGCCTCTAACAGCCGTGCGTATGCCGCATGCGCCGCCCTCATGCGTTTTTTCCCACCATTTGAACCCATTTCGGCCTATTTCCGTGCTATGTGATCTATATCTAAAGTCATTCAAGAAATTTCATACTAAAACATAAAGAAACACATAAAAATATAAAGAAACAACACATGAAAATCATAAACAAATAAAACCAGCCTAATATGCGAGAAATCCAAAAGTCAATCCGACGGAGGGGAGGGTAACCTACCTATCACACGAATAATTTCTTAGGCACGGTGGTTAAATTTGGCGCGGGTGGCTTTTCTCCCTCCTTCTCTTCCTTCTCCTCCCTCTCTTTTCTTTTCTTTCTCTTTTTCTTCTCCATGCTTCCTCTTTGCTCTCAGCCGCTGTCCCCTCACACTTTCTCTATTTTTTTTCTCTTTGCAATTGTTGGCGTGTGTGTGTAAGGGAGTGAAGTGGGGTTTTAATTTTGTTAAAGGGCCAAAAATTTGGGAGTTAAGGGAGAACAGTTATGGAAGGATTGGGGGAAATTGGAGGAATGATTGCGGGGGGTTATGGTTATTTAAATTAAGATAAGATTTTGGTTTAAATTTAAATAAATTAATTAAATCCTTTTTTCCTCAATGGACGGTTACAACAATATTAGTTGAAAATAAGTAATAGGACAAAGCGTAAAATTATAAACTTGTGATATTTTAAATCATCATACAACGATATTGAAGAATGTCTTGAAAATTTCAGCGATCTTGATAAAACCGATCCTAAATTTTAGCATCGGTAATGGCCACCGTCCGGGTCGCCGTAATATCAACGCAATCCCTTCTTCTCCATGGAGATAGATCCAACATCGCAGATGACAGAAAGATTTGTGGAAGAAACAGATCTTCTCTCCTGAAACATCAAAAAATATAAGCGGCATGCCAATGGTGATCTTGTCCCACCCAGTGAGGATTCACGGCCACTGCAAGGTGTATGGGGGGAGAGGTGCTTTGCACAAGTATTGAGAAGTGCCCCAGTCGAAAGAGCATTATACACCAGTGATGGTGAAGACAACGACAGCGAGGACATGATCGACGATCAAGTAGCGCCGTTAGACGAGGGGGACCAAGTCCCAAGCAAAGTAAGGATGATACTGCCACCAAATGAACGTCGTACTCTCTACAAGCCATGGAAACGAGCGTTAATCATTAAAGTACTTGGTCGGAATGTCTCTTTTCGACTGTTGCAGCAGCGTCTGCAATCCCTCTGGGGTTTGACGGATGAGTGTGTAATTACGGACCTGGAAGAAAGATACTACATAGTTATATTCTACTTGAAGTCTGATTACCAATTGGTACTTGAAGGGGGGGCTGTGGCTCATACAAGGCCACTATTTGACGGTAACAAAATGGAGGCCACTCTTTCAACCGGATAAAAATCCCATCACATCCACACTAACATGGGTCAGACTGCCAAAAATACCAGTGGAATACTACAATGAGGGTGTACTCATGCAGCTTGGTAATAAGCTCGACAAGGCAGTGAAAATCGACCTCACTATGCTGAGAGTAGCACGGGGGAAGTACGCTCGAATTTGTATGGAAGTGGATCTAACGAAACCTCTGACGTCTATTGTTAATCTAGATGGGCAAGATTTTAAGGTGGAATACGAAGAACTACACTTGATATGTTTCGAGTGTGGGCGATATGGTCACTGTAATGCAGAATATGAAGGCAGAGCTACCGAAACTATGAAGGAAGGAGAAGTATTTGGCCCTTGGATGGTTGCAACAAATAACGAAGAAGGAGGAACCAAGGGGTTAACCAAGGGATGTCATCATATAGTAATCAAGTTACTGAAAGGCGCAAACATGAGGATGTGAATCCCTACAACCTCAATGAACTACCCCCGGCTGTAGAGGGCCCAAGAGCACTGAGAAAGAATGCAGTCCAGACACCACATGGCTAACGGTTCAATGTCATAGTAGTGGAGGAGGATGAAATTGATGATGATACTCCAGTTAGTGTAACTGAAATTTGTGATCAGCTTGGGCAGGATTCTCACATGAATTATTTTGTCCAATTTAACGCTGTCTATAAGGAACAAGGAGTCAACAAGGTTAAGGGTAAGTTAGCTTTCATTTGCAACAAGAATCACTTGATTTGAGGAAGAAAAAGTTAGTCTTTCAGTCTTTGCAAGATAACTGCTCCAATCTGGCTGCAATCTGACCAGTTTTGAGAAAACTTAAATTCTGTTTTAACCAAGAATTATTCAAGGTAAGGGCCTTTTGGAATCATAAACTAGACACTCTAAGGAGTGTGTTGGCATAAAGTTTAACCTTTTTGGTTAAGTATTCAAAGAGAAATACGTTTTTCAATTTCAGCAACATCCAATTCTGTCCTGATTGACCATCTGAATCTTTTTATTTGTTCGAAGGGCCAAACAATATTATTTTTGTCTGATTTTTGGATAGAGTCTTTTCAACACATTGAAGTTAAGTTCTGGAAAGTTTCATAATTTTTGGAGTTGTGTACAAGGATTTTGAATTTTTCAAAAACGGGTTCTGAATCTGAAGTAGTCTCAGATTTTGTTTTCAAAAGGGATTTTATTCAAGGGTAGTAGTGTAATTTCTACTAACCACTATTCCCCAAGGTTTGATCACACCTTGATCAACATTTTACAAAAATGAATGAGTGTGGGTGGTATATTCAAAGCCTATACAATATTTAGAATATATGAACAATAGGCATGAGAGAAGAAGAAGAAGAAGAAAGAAAAAGAGAATAAAAAAGTAGTATTGCTTCTTGCACTTGAGAGAATATGAGTTGTAGTTTTAGCCTTGTTTGCACTACTGTTCTCCTTTTATGCATATGTGGCTTGCCCCCTAGGGCTTCTTTCTTTCTTGAGAATTCTCTTTAATGTCCTTGGAAGATTGCCTTATGTAGAGATGACACCATCTTGCTTACTTGGCACCACATGATTGGAAGGATGACTTGACCTTGCTTACTTGCCACTTGATGATTGGTCCAACTTGGCGCATATGCGACAGAGAGACAGAGACTATGGAGTGATATAATACAAATGGGGACAATATTCAGAAGCCCATGGAATCTAATTGCAGACTTTAATGAAGTGATCTCGCAGGGCCACAAGTATGGCGGCAGAAGGATAACTCTGAATGGAGGGCTAAGCAGTGTAATAGATAGATGTGAACTCATAGCAATGCCATCCTTGGGCCCAAAGTATACATGGAGTAATGGACGTCATGGCAAGGATAGAATATATGAGTGCATAGACTACTCATTCTGCAACATGCATTGGAGTTATAAATTCCCGACAGCGCTGCTCCAACACTTGCCCATGACATGTTCGGACCACCACCCCCTTTTTTTCCAACTGTACCCACCGAACCAATGGGTTTGTAGGGACATGACACTTGCCCATGACATGTTCGGACCAGTTTAGTTGTGTTCAAGCTTGCTGGCTTGAACACAACAACTTCAAGGACTACTTGTCCAGTGTGTGGCAAACTTATGGTGGCCATATGCAAGAACAACTATCACAATGTACTAAAGATCTTACGTGGTGGAGTACAGAGGCTTTTGGGAGTATTAGGAAGCGTAAACAACGGTGCTATGCAAGGTTAGAGGGGATTCAAAAAGCCATGCACATGTATCCAGCTACTTATCTGCATACGTTGGAGAGAACATTGAGGGATGAGCTACACAATATGTTGAAACAAGAAGAGCTATACTGGCTACAAAAATCAAAACTAAACTGGTTAACGCAAGTAGAAAGGAATACAAGATTGTTTCATGCTACGGTTGTGATGCAGAGACGGAGAAAGCAAGTCAGTCGATTACAACGGGAGGACAGCGCTTGGGTTGATAGTATGGTTGAATCGCAAGGACTGGTCTCGAATTATTACCGCAACCTCTACGTGGAGCCGAACAGATCACACCCAAACATTACAGAATTAAGCTTCACAAAATTATCTTACGCAGAAAAGCAAGCACTCAATAGGACCCCAGTGGATACAGAGATCTATAATGCGGTCCATAAGATGGGGGCCTACAAAAGCCCAGGACAGGATGGCTTTCCCCCTATATTCTACCAGCATAACTGGGATATTGTGGGCTCTTCAGTGATCCAGTTTTTATTAGCAACATTTTGTGACAAAACATTCCCGTCGAAGATGAACTCTTCTCTCATTGCATTGGTGCCGAAAGTTGCAGCTCCAAAAAAAGTTTCACAGTTCCGACCTATTTCTTTATCTAATGTGGTGGTTAAAATAATCTCTAAGGTTATTGCAAATAAACTCAAACCTGTTACTGGTAAATTGGTGAGTATAAATCAGTGCAGCTTTATCCCGGGGTGGCAGGCAATTGACAACATCATTGTGGCACAAGAAATACTCCATACTATGCGAAAGAAAATTGGACATCAAGGACTCATAGCGGTGAAGATAGATTTGGAAAAGGCCTATGATCGCATTCACTGGGGATTTCTTCGACAAGCACTTGAATGTGTGGGGTTTGATGAAAACATGGTACAACTCATTATGTACCTCACCACGCGACACAATTAAGCGTGTTGTGGAAGGGTGGTCAGTTGGAGCCATTCCAGCCGCAGAGGGGGTTACAGCAAGGAGACCTTTTGGCGCCGTATTTGTTTGTACTATGCATGGACTTCTTGAGCCAGAAAATACAAAAGGCAGTCGAATCAAAAGTGTGGAAACCAATCAAAACATCAAGGTACGGGCCGGCTGTTTCACATTTAATGTTTGCTGATGACCTACTTTTCGGGGTTGCTTCGGATGAGCAAGGGGAGGTTATGTTAAATACCATAGCTGAGTTTTGCAGATTATCTAGACAGAAAGTAAGTAATGCAAAATCTCATCTTTACATGTCCCCTAACACCCCTGCTGAGATAAGGCGGTCTATTAGTCAAAAATTTGGAATCCCACTCACTCATGATCTAGGTAAATACTTGGGGATGCTGTTACTTCATGGAAGTGTTACGTCAACCACATATAATGGACTAGTAGAAAAGGTGAAAGGAAAGTTGGCTGCATGGAAAGGCAGGCTGCTCTCTAAGGTAGCATGTAATATATTAGTTCAATTGGTTGCGTCTGCTGTTCTGTTTTATTCTATGCAAACTTCCAAGTTGCCGGCCACCACGATTGAAAACCTGGAGAGGCTCAACAAATCATTTTTTTGGGGTAAGTTCGATGATGATCGCAAGTTGCATACTCTTGCTTGGCCCATCATATGTCGGCCGAAGCAATTAGGGGGCACATGTATCAAAAATCTAAGGCTTATGAACAAAGCACTACTTGAAAAGTTACTTTGGCAATTAATATTAAATCGTGATGTGCTTTGGATCAAGGTGCTACGTGTCAAGTACGGCAATCCTTTGAGAATATCCCCACCAAGACAAGCCACTACACACACATGGAGAAGCATTCTTGCAGCTATACCCACAGTGTTAGCGGGAATATCAGAGGAGTCGGTGCAGCAACAGATACCACAGCCATTGGGTACAGATATCAAATGGAAGGGTAATCCCAGCAACTCCTTCTCAGTGGCTTCAGCATATGATATACAAATTCAAATGCAACCTAATCCGAGTAGCAAGGAGTGGATAAATATATGGACCTTACGGGGCCCACAGCGAGGCAACTTTCTACTTTGGCAGGCCCGGCATGATAGTCTTCCAACTAGAGAATTACTACATTACAGGAGTTCAGCTGACTCTCCGCTTTGTGTCAGTTGTCAGACGCAAAAGGATAGTAATTTACACGCTCTAAGGAATTGTCTATTATGGCACCGACTTCTCTCTGCTCATCACGTCAGCCGTTTCTTCATCAATGATGGAGGGGTGGCCAGATGGATAGACTTCAACTTGGATGCAACACGAGAGAATAATAATTGGGATCAAACATGGTCGTATATCTTCCGGGAGGCTGCTGGTTATATGTGGACTTCAAGGAACAAAATTTTATATGATCCGGAATCTGTCCCTTTAGATGTATATCAAGCAGAAGAGACGATATATGATAGAGTACACAATCTTAGGCTTACTTGGCAAAAGTGAAACTTGAGTGGTAATGTCTGTAGATAACCTGTGATGTTGTTTTGTGTATGTAAAACAGCTCTGTTTGTTTGAGGTGATAAATAAAAATGATCCAATTTCTCAAAAAAAAAAATGTCTTAAAAACGATTCATAGTTTCAAAGTTAGAGTGACAAAGTAATAATTATTCATATTACTACTCCTTCATCCCAGTTTAGTAATTAGTCTTTTTTTTTTCCTTTCTAGATGTTTTAATATGTTTTCCACTTCTTTACCCCCCCCCCCCCCCCAAAAAAAAAAAATAGCCATCTTTGTGAATAACCAAAAAACTAATGTATTCAATTTGTAAGCAAGTCAGTGAATCAAATGAACTAGAAACTGGTGGTACTCCCTTATTCTAGTTTTTGCTCCCCATGTATTTATTTAAGATAATGAATTATGCTTCATTTCGCCATAATACTGATGAAAACCATAGAGGCAATGATTTAATTGTAATCAATAAATTAATTAAACAACAAAATTGGAAGTAAGAATAGTTTTATTATCAAACAATATAGTCTATATTGTCTTTTAGCACATTATATATTTTAAGTTGGACTAGGAATTTTGATAACGATAAGACAATATACTAATCATATCTTTTCAGTATTTTAGAGCTTCCTAGTCAGACTAACAAGTGTTAATCATATAAAATTTTACCAAATGCATTAATCCCCTTTTCCAGTTTTATAGCCTTTACTTTTATCAGTTTTAAAATGTTGTTAACTTTTCATATGAGAAAAACATGTCGCGATTCCAAACTTATCATTGTAAACGACCAAAAAACACAATATATCAATGATGCACAAGTAATATATCAAAAGATAAAATTAAAAATAAAAAATAGTTTTCATAACCCGTCAATGTATAACGTATAATTAGAAATTTGTGATATTTTAAGTGTTAATTGAAATGTTAGTATGAAAATTTTGATTACTAATATATTAAAATATTCAGAAATTTGGTAATATTTTTATGCCAAACTGAAATATAAACTAAAATAATATTTTTGGAACAGAGAGATATGCATTTTTAGCCCAATGATGCTACTATTTGTATGCAACATCCTCCTAATGTGAGAAATCCCTTTGAGAGATGGTTATTTTCGCACTATCAAGATTAGAGATAATTACTTTTTTATTTTATTGTGTTTTTGCACAATGACATCCAGACTTCTTGTGCTTTTTTTAATCTTTAGATCTTGTGTATTTTTAGACGGAAATAAAAAGTCAGCAATCGAATCAAAATTATAAGATTTCTGTGTCATGACTCTTTTACCATTGGTTTATTAATTTTCTTCTTTATCCACGCCTTATCTCTCCAGCACCTAGTCCCACATCTTACATGGATTCACCTTACTCCCGAGGAAAAATTTCATGTATGAATTATCCAAACTTTACCGGACAATATTCAAAAGGTAAAGAAAATAGAGATCATGGAGTATCAATCCCAAACTTATTATCCCACGATAATGACGGTCTGTCCATTCAATCCAGCAACCCGAAGTCGTATATTGGTCAACCAGTTTGTCGTCTTCTGAATTCCTGGGAAAGGTGGGATATTTTTTTCCCTTTACTTTCAGCTTTGTCTTGTCAGATTTATTTGGGCATTGTATGGATAACCGAAGCATGATGCTTATGGCTTTGAATGTTGGAGGTTGGAGATCGATTGATGGGCTAGCTGGTTTAATTATTTGCTTCGTGGGCTGAGATAACGTAAGGCTAAGCAGGGTAAGGTGGCTAGCATGCGCCAATGATGTGGCCCAGCAACGTTTACTGTTACTGGCCGAGGTGAAAATACTTGTTATCCTCAGTGTAGTTTTTGGATTCACTAGATTGCCTCCAGGTTAGGTTTGCCAAGGATAACGGGGAAGGCTAATCTTTAAGTAACCGCCCAAATAACTGCTAATTTGATTTCCTTACCCACGTTGGTGACGTGCCAACGATTGATTGGTTATGACCGAATAATGGCCTACACGTTACTTCGATTCTGTTTAAGGCATGAAATGCGGCATTAGTGGGAGTTACTAGGACACTCCCACATTCCCACATTGGCGTCCCTTCATCCGTGAATAAATAGGCTCAGACCTATCGGTGATTTCCCATTTCTAGCAGAAGAATTTTTGGGCAGGTTTCCGGTGTCTTCTTCCTCAAATCTGTGTTGTCAAGCCTTTTGAGTCCCTTAATTCTTCCAATTTCTTAGCCCTTTTTCAAAGAAAATCCTTTCTTTCATCTCTTTTAGCCATTATGTCGAATGATTCTAGAATCGCAAAACAACCTCCTACATCAACGACGCGGAGGAGAGTTTCATCTCTTGGTCGTCCTCCAAACGGAACTAGGATATTCCGACGGGCCCAGCAATGTCGCTGGCCCTAGCGGTGTAATCTCGGTAGCGACGGCACTGGAGCGTCCTAATCTGAATCGTCAGCCTCGAGAGTTTGATGCAAGTTCTATGTCCTTCAGGACAACAAATTGAGGTGAGTCTGCTGGCTTAGTAGACACTTCTGTACTCTGTTCCGGGCTAAGCTTGCGGATCTTTGTTAGCTTTACCAAATTGACTGCGATAGACTTGACCCTATTTTTCCCCCTTCTGGCTACATTGCTCATGACCCCCCCTGTGGGGTATGAGGTGTTATATGAAGAATATTTCAAGATCGGTTTCTCTTTTCCTGTTCTCAACCCTTTGAAATTGATTCTTTTATTATATGAGATTAGGTTGCCTCAGGTCAGACCTAACGGATTTAGGAATTAGCTTGTTACTTTCTTTTCCTTTGAGCCATTCAAGTAAGTTATGACATTGACACTTTTAGAGACTTTTTCACGTGTAAGGCTTCTGAAATTTGGTTTTTCTTTTAGTAGGTGGGACCTAAATAAGGCATTCTTCTTTGTTATTAACCTTCCTTCCTCGACCAAGAACTAGAAAGAGAAATTTTTCTATGTGAGGAAGGATGGCACAATCCGCCAGGACGTTTGGAGGATGTTTGAGGCCATTAATATGCTGCCTACTGATCAGCGTTAGGAAGTGGCCAGGAGTCTGCAAAGTTTTGAGGCTACTTTTAAGTAGTTCAAGGTCAGGAACCATGCACTGAAGAAGGTTGACCTAGATCACTTGGTGTGTGGCCCCAGCTTCAGCACTTTGGGTGAAAGAGTCCAGAGTAGGGGTCAAGTCCTTGTACTTTGTACTTTTGTTTGGTGCTGAGTTGACGTGATATTCTTGCAGGAACTATGGCGTCCATATCTATTGACTTGGGGTTGCAATGAAGGCCAGAAGGAAAAGGGAAACAAGCAGCCGCGGGGGTAGGCGAAGTAGAGGCGGCTGTTCAAAGGGCATGGAGGGCCCTATTGAGTGCGCCAAGTGAATTGGCGAGGAGATCTTCTGAGGGCAGCGAACTTAGGGAGCTGCAAGAGCATGGGGTGCACTTGGCACCAGGTCAGATTTGGCCTTAGTTTCCCTATGGCCTCTTTTTCCATGCTTAAGTTGATCTGACTTTGTTTCTGGTTTGCATAACTGTTGCAAGAGACTGGGGTCATGCCTCCGACTAGAGAGATGTCGGCCTTGCACGCTGAACCCCACAATGCGGTGGCTGGAGTAGAGGTTGGCTCTTCCATAGATGATGGCAATGAGGCTGAGCTAACATTGCGGCCTGCGAAAAGAAGGCATGGTCAATGGTTTGACCCTTCATTGCATTCACATTTCAGCCGGAAGGAACGGCTTAGTCCCACTGGTCCTTCAATGGCTAAGGTACCGCAACATTCGTCAGCTGGAGTGGCAGAGGATCATAGGGAGTCCCATGCTGAATGGGAGTGAACTGAAAAGACAGAGGTAGCGCGGCGCCTCAACAGAGAGTCGGTGCTAACTATATACATGAAAAGGCTTCAAGTGTTGTCCTTTGGGGAATTGGTGGATAAGATACAGCGAGACCTGTTTGTCCTTTGGTGAACTAACCCCTTTGGTCTGTTTGCAATTCAAAGCTACTCAGCCAGAATTTGCCAGTCAGACTGAGAGCTTAAGCGAGCTTCTGGAGTAGAAGATGAATAAGCGCATCACCTTCTCGAGAGTGCCCAAGGAAAAGGCCTAGCGAGTCACTGAACTAGAAGCTACGTTAGAGAAGACCAGAAATGAGAAGGAAGCGACAGAGGCTGGTTTGGAAATTTCTTCTTCGACTATTGACGCTTTGTAGAGCCAGGTTGCAAAGGTGGAGCGGACCCAAAAAGAGGTGGAGGTAGACAACGAGGTCTTCGGGGTGGACTTGGAAGGAGCGGATAAGGCTCAAGCTAAGGAAGAGCATGAGGTGGCTAAGCTTAGAAGTGAGATCAAGTTGATCCTGCGGCGACTGTCCGAGGCCCAGGATCAAGCTATATCTGATTTCAAGAAGTCCACCTTTTTGGCCGAGAACGTCTCTTCTTTAATGCTATGCCATGGATATCGGACAGACAGAAGCTATAGATGTTTGCAACAAAGTGGATCCCTCGCTGAATAAGAGCTATCCTCGTATTGCCGAGCTGTAAATCCCAACGCAAAGGAGAAGTTTGATGAACCGTGCATGCTTCTAGGCGAGGGAGTAGAACTTAGGGAGGATCTTGTGTTGGTGTAGAGATTTGTATTTCCGATGTTATTTGTTTCTCTGAACTTTGATGTAATTGCTTTCACCTTATGCATGAGAAGCTCTATTTTTGGCAACTGTGTTCTTTTTTGTGCAAACAGTCTAGTTTCAAGTTCTCTTGATTTAAGAGGGCAAAGGTGCATATTTCATCCCATAAGCCAAATCGATTACCTGATCTTTAAGTAATCCCATCTTCGAAAACACAAGCTGCTTCGACTTCTAGATTAGACAAGTAGAGTAGGCACGAACTCTATGAAGTTGAGATAAAGATCCAAAATAGCATATAAGTATTTAGTTGGCGTAGAAGCTAGGCCGAGCTTTTAAAAGTATAATGGTTAGCTTTGCCAAGGTGAATCCCCTTATGAATCGTGAGGTAGAGGAAAAATATTAGAGGACGACGCAAAATGGGAGAATGTCCCATGATAGCGCCTTCATTTTGAGGTCGGCCGAGGTGAATGCACTTATGGACCGTGAGGTAGAGGAAACATATTGAAGGATGACGCAAAAGGAGAGAATGTACCACGAATTACACCTTCATTTTGAGTTTGGCCTAGGTGAATTCCTTTATGAACCGTGAGGCAGAGGAAACATATTGAAGATGACACAAATGGGGAGAATGTCCCATGAATTGCACCTTCATTTTAAAGTCAGCTGAGGTGAATATCCTTATGAACCGTGAGGCAGAGGAAACATATGGAAGGATAACACAAAAAGGGAGAATGTCCCACGAATTGCTCCTTCATTTTGAGGTCGGCCGAGATGAATTCCCTAATAAACCGTGAGGCAGAGAAAACATACTGAAGAAGGATGCAAAAGGGAAGAATGTCCCACGAATTGGGCCTTCATTTTAAGGTTGGTCGAGGTGAATCCTCTTATAAACCGTGAGGCAAAGGAAACAGATTGAAGGAAGACACAAACGGGGAGAATGTCCCACGAATTGCGCCTTCATTTTGAGCTCGGCCGAGATGAATCCCCTTATAAACTGTGAGACAGAGGATACACACTCGAACCTTATGCCTCTATGTCTGGACAGAATAGAGTGTCTTGGGCACGGTTATAGATGATGGAGCGCCACGGCATTGAGCTGCCTAAGAGGGGAGATGGATAAACCTATGAATCTAAATGCACGTGCATTGTGGAAATAGTATCAATAATAAACGAGTCACGCTTGTTTTCTTTCAAATAATTTACATGCAATATGTTTGAAAACAGAAAATAGGATACATGCCAAATAATCGGCTAGCTTCTAGTCTTCAGCTTGGCACGCCAGCTCGAATAGTCATGGCCACCTTGGAGGCTCGCAATGGATGTTTGGGTGCAAGGCTAATCACCTCGGTAGGACAGCATAGCATTTTAAGGCTCAGCCGAAGTGACTTAGATGGCCACCCTGGGAGCATCTTTAGCACTAACCAGAATAGGTCAGTCCTTGCATATGTAGTACTGCTCTATAATTGCCTAGTTGTGCCCAGGTCGGTATCTTTGTCCCCCATATGATAGTCAGGTCGGCATATATCATCTGGAGGGGGTCGGTGAAACCTAGCCTGTTATGCAACCTGGATTGCGAGTTGTAAAATTCTTGTAAATAGTCCAGTTCAATAAGGCGTTCGATTTCACTGGCCATCTGCCTGCAATCCTCCGTGTCATAGCTAATGTCTTGGTGAAAGCCGTAGTATATCGTTGGATTTCTTTTGGCCTTTTGGCCTATCAAGAGGAGACGACTCCTTTCTAACCCTTCTCCCTTCATGACGGCCAACATATGGGTCTTAGAGGCTAGCAAGGGCAGCCCCTCTTTGCCACATCCCCTATCCACCTTAGGGCAGCACGCCTTTTTTGTGACTCACCTCCGCCACTCTTGTCAACTTCTCTGCCATGTCGAAGTAGTTGTAGCACCTTCTATACGCTCTCTAGATAGTGAGCAAGGGCCTCCAGTGGCTCTGTGGTTGGCGATGGCTTCCAGCGTGGTTACCTACCCAGGTGCCTGGCTTCGACCAAAAATCCTCCTCGCACCTGGAGGAGATATTCTGGACGTGGGGAATACTCCAGATTTTCGTACCCTCTGGCTGGAATCATAGGAGGAAGCTTCGCTATATGCGGCTGGACCTTTCCCTTCATTTCTTTCAACATAACCTTGAACATGCTTGGGTTTTGGGCCACGTACTGCATGGACTTGACGTGTGCCTCGTAAGTTAGTCTGACTACAGCGTTCGAGGGTTCCCTTTGTCCATTGAAGTCCTCCTCCGATGGACGATGGGAAGCATCCTCACGCCTTTGGGGTTTGAAGGTTTCCTGCCCCCACGTTGGACATTCTTCTCTATCTTAGAGACATGGGATATGTGCTATTTGCTCAATGGATAGATATGAAAATAAGGCATGATAGGCCCTCCTCATAGCACCACTTGATGAAGTCAAATCTTCACTTAACGACCAGAGAAGATCCACATGATAACGTTTTTACCACCTTGTGGGGATGCAGCTGGTCGCCAAAGGTAACGTACTGATGTGCGGTTGTCACGCCTCGTACAGATCGTCTCCTTTAACACTTGGATCCTTAACGGTTGTAGGCAAGAGTTTAACTCCCTCCTAGCCGTTGATTCACTAAGGTTTTTGTCTGAGACTTCCTCCTTCAAAAGTTACCCGTTTCCCAAGCAAGTGTGCACCCTCTTGGACGGCCACACCTTTGATTTTGGATATCCCCCACAAGGTTGCTCACTCCTTGATTGGATTCTAACTTTGATCTTCAAAGAAACAAAGAAAACACTCAACTTGTTCTTAAGAAGAATCAAAAACAAAACTCACAAGTGTTTATGAAGAGAAAATAGGCTAAAATTTGCCCAAGAATTCTTATGAATCAATTTTACAACTTTCTTTATATGTTTGGACGTGCATGACACCTTTAAATAGGGCCAAGAAGACCAAAAAAAAGTCTAGTCTACAAAGCTAAAGAAAAGGCTAGTCAAAAGGCTACAAAAAAGGCTAAAAATGTGTAATTTGTTGGCAAACAGTTTGACCCCTTCTAGAAGCAGATTCTGGTCTTTATCACTTCTTGAGCATTGTAGATCACGTTGTAAAATTGAATTTGGACTTTTGAATCACCTCATTTGGATATGAGATGAGTTAGATATGGCCCTCCAAAGTTTGGGTGTCCTGAATGCTTTCTGTACGGGCTCCTAAAAACTTGTATGAATTATGGCCTATTTTTGGATCACTTGCAGCTAGAATTAGGCCTTGACTCCTCTTATAGAATTGTAGCTCATTGAGTGTAGAAAATAAGCATATGCAGTTCTCTGAATTTGGCCCATCCATTAAAGAGATAAGTCCAAGTTACTAAACATGTGTCACAGAATTCGGCAGAAACAATACTTCAAATTCAATGCTCTTTTTGGCCATTATAACGACAGATATTGGAAATGTGCAAAACATGAATGTGCTAGGTCTTTGTCTTGTGTTTCCAAGGAATCTTGAATCACTTGATTTTACCTTGTGGTTGAAGAGATACGCCTGTTTTACGAAAACTTGTTCTGCCAGAAATTTGCATTCTGAAATGGGCTTGCTTCTCTTCAACTCCTTTGGTCTTCAAACGTCTCCAGCCTTACAAGTCCTTAAAATAATTATAATAAATATAGAAACATAATAAACAACCCTAAAGGCCTAAAAAGCTAAAAAACTCAAGGTTTGGTCATGCAAGATCGAAAGAACAACCTTTACAAACAAGAAACTTTAAGCAAACGACTCAAGGAATGAAAGAAATAATACAAATGACTCATATATGTTACAACACATACAAAATTCAAAGATTGGGCTCAACTAAGTGAACCCAACAACACTCTTTGTTTACAGGCTCGTCTTGCACGTGTCTGAACCAGAATGCATCAACTTCTTGGCTCAAACTCTTTGTCATACTTCTTGTCTCTTGTCCTCGACTTGCCTCGTCTTTGTTTCCACTTGGCACCTGTACCTCATCATTCCCCCGCTCCTCAAAAGGATTCGACCTCGAATCTAAAGCATCAGTAAAAGGAGATAGATCAGAAACATTAAAAGTATTTGAGACAGAACCATACTTACCTTGCGGGAGGTCAATGATGTAGGCATTGTCATTGATCCTCTCAAGCACCTTGAAAGGACCATCACCTCTTGGCATCAATTTGGATTTCCTTTCATTAGGAAACCGCTCTTTGTGCAAGTGCAACCATACTAAGTCGCCTGGCTCAAAGACAACTCTCTTCCTTCCTTTGTTGGCTTGCTTAGCATACTGCTTGTTCTTCTTTTCAATTTGTAATCTCACTTTGGCATGTAACTTCTTCACCAATTCAGCCTTTGCCTTACCATCTAGGTTTAGTTTTTCATTTGTAGGTATAGGCAATAAATCAAGTGGGGAAAGGGGATTGAAGCCATAAATAATTTCAAAAGGAGAATACAAAGTACCACTATGCACACTCCTATTATATGCAAACTCAATATGTGGCAAACAATCTTCTCAATTCTTTAAGTTCTTCTGAATTAGAGAACGTAAAAGTTGAGACAACGTCCTATTTACTACTTCGGTTTGACCGTCAGGCTGTGGATGAGCAGTAGTAGAAAATAAGAGCGTAGTACCCAACATACCCCAAAGGACACGCCAAAAGTGACTCAAAAATTTTGTATCCCTATCACTAACAATAGTTCTAGGCATGCCATGCAAACGAACAACTTCCTTAATGAACAAGTCAGCAACATGGGATGCATCATCAACTTTTCTGCATGATATGAAGTGAGCCATCTTAGAGAAACGATCCACAACAACAAAAATACTATCCTTACCCGTCTTTGATCTAGGCAGTCCTAGAACGAAATCCATACTAACATCAACCCAAGGTGAAAGGGGTATGGGTAGTGGATGATATAAACCATGTGGATGCAACTTAGACTTTGCTTGCTTACATGTAATGCAATGAGCACAAATCTTTTCTACATCTGCACGCATGTGGGGCCAGAAGAAATGCTCACGTAATGCCTCAAAAGTCTTGAAGACACCAAAGTGACCCATAAGGCCGCCTCCATGTGCCTCCTTAACAAGCAATTCACGCAAAGATGATTGTGGTGTGCACAACTTACCTTCCTTAAACAAGAATCCATCATGAATGTAGAACTTACCAAAAGATGATTTAGCACATGCTGCATAGATAGAATGAAAATCATGATCACTAGCATATAACTCCTTAATTAGTTCAAATCCAAGCAAACGAGAAGACAATGTAGTAATCAAGGAATATCTCCTAGACAATGCATCAGCTACTACGTTATCTTTTCCTTGCTTATATTTAATCACATAAGGAAATTGTTCAATGAATTCCACCCACTTAGCATGTCTTTTATTCAACTTACCTTGGCCTTTAAGATACTTAAGAGATTCATGATCCGTGTGAATCACAAATTCCTTAGGTTGCAAGTAATGCTGCCAAGTTTGCAAAGATCTTACCAATGCATACAACTCTATATCATATGTAGAATAATTCAATTGAGGACCTTTTAATTTCTCACTTAAGTATGCAATGGGACGTTTAGCTTGTGTTAACACGGCTCCAATTCCTATACCACTAGCATCACATTCAATCTCAAATGTTTCTTCAAAGCTTGGTAGTTTAAGAATAGGTGCTGTCGTTAGTCTTCTTTTAAGCTCATTAAACGCCAATTGTTGTGCCTCCCCCCCAATGAAATCCAACATCTTTCTTTACAATCTCATTTAAAGGGGCAGCAATAGATGAAAAATCCTTAACAAACCGCCTATAAAAGCTGGCTAAGCCATGAAAACTTCTAACTTCACCAACTGTTTTAGGATAGGCCACTCAAGGATTGACTTCACCTTTTCTTGGTCCATTTCAATGCCATTTTCACTAACAACATATCCTAAGAATATTACTTTGTCCAAGCAAAAGGAACACTTTTTAAAATTAGCATATAGTTGTTCTTTCTGTAAAGTCTCAAACACAGCTCTTAAGTGTCCTATATGTTCATGCAATGTCTTAGAATATATCAAGATATCATCGAAATAGACAACAACAAACTTCCCAATGAATGCACGTAAGACTTCGTTCATTAACCTCATGAATGTACTAGGTGCATTAGTTAAACCAAAAGGCATTACTAACCACTCATACAAACCAAACTTAGTCTTAAATGCAGTCTTCCATTCATCTCCCTCTTTGATGCGCACTTGAAAGTACCCACTTTTCAAATCAATTTTAGTAAAGTATTTAGCTCCATGCAATTCGTCTAACATGTCATCGAGTCTAGGAATAGGGTACCGATACTTTATCGTGATCTTATTAATAGCGCGACAATCAATGCATATTCTCCATGAGCCATCCTTTTGGGCACGACAATCACTGGTACAGCACATGGGCTCATGCTCTCCCTCACCTTGCCCTTGGCTAGTAGCTCCTCTACTTGGCGTTGGATCTCCTTTGTCTCCTCGGGATTTGCCCTATAGGCTGGTCTGTTAGGAAATGTAGTACCGGGTATGAAATCGATTTGGTGCTCTACCCCGCGCAAAGGTGGCAATCCAGCAGGTTCCTCCTCAGGAAACAAATCTGAAAACTCTTCAAGCAAAGATACAACTCCACTAGGCAATGTAGATGGTAAGTCACTTACAGAAAACAATGATTCTTTGTAAAGCATCATATAAACAGTTTTTCGATCATATAAAGCATGTGAAACCTCAGAATGACTAGCAAAGAATGCATGCTTCTTTTCTTGCTTGATTAAGTTTTTCTTCGCCGAAGATTGAGCCTTGGCCGAACCCTCTTTTTTTTCCCCTCCTTGGCCAAGCCCTTACGGGAATCGAGCCAAGTCTTTTCTTGCTTGAGGCTTTTAAGAAACTTCTTTTCAGCCTCTCTTTCAGTAGGATCTGAACGCTTTTGCGCAAGGCGTTTTTGATCCTCATAGATTTTGTGCGGGGGCAATGCACGCAATCTATACGTCTTATTATCCATCTTAAATGAATATGTATTAAGGTAACCATCATGAATGACTCTCCTATCAAATTGCCATGGTCGTCCCAAGAGAATATGACTAGCATGCATGGGTGCAACGTCACAAAGTATGTCATCCTTATAATTACCTATGGACAATGAAACCAAAACTTGCTTACTCACTTTAATTTCACCACAGTCATTAAGCCATGTCAAACTATAAGGTCGCGGATGTTTAGTCATGGGTAAGTCAAGTTTCCGAACTAATTCTGCACTAGCAACATTAGTACAAGATCCTGCATCTACAATCATGGTGCACACTTTTCCTTTTACCATGCAATGTGTATGAAATATGTTCTCCCTCTCTTGTTCATGCTCATCTACTTTAGTTTGTGCGTTAAGTGATCTCTTAACAACTAAAAGCTCACTAGATGCAAGTTCTTCCTCAATAGTGCATTCCTCAACCTCATTCTCTTCTACTCCCTCGTCAACATGCTCTTCCTCTTCATGCTCAGAATCAGAATAATGCTCTCCACTCTCCTCTATGTACATGATACGTTTAACATTAGGACATTCAGATGCAATATGACCTAAACCCTGACATCTAAAGCATTTAATGTCCCTAGATCTGCTAGAAGAGTTAGAAGATTTACCTTGAGCTTGTTCACCGACCTTTTGTTTGCCTTTGTCGATTCGGGAGGGAGCTTGTTGTGTACGATCTTGCTGCTGAGGTGGATGGTGTAGTGGCTGCTGCACACGGCCTTGAAATGGTGGTGGTGGACGGTGTGGAGCTTGACTTGACCGTGTAAACAGTGGATTCTGTCGTGTGCTAAACCTGTTCATGGGTTGGGTAGAGGGCCGAATATTACCTTGTGTTGAAGGCCTCCTCAACTGTCTTTCCAACTTTTCTGCCAAGTGTACCATCGATGCTAAGGTTGCACAAGCTTGCAACTCCACAGGAAGGGCAATTTCTTTGTTCAGTCCTTCTAGAAACCTTGCCATGGTAGCATCTTCTCTTTCATCAATCTGTGCTCTCATCATCAACAACTCCATTTCTTTATAGTATTCATCAACAATTCTATTTCCCTGCTTGAGTTGTGTTAGTCTTTGAGTCATAGTTCTTTCATAAAATTGAGGCACAAACCTTTTTCTCATTTCTCTTTTCATCTCCTCCCATGTTTGAATGGGACATTCTCCACTCCTTCTTCTTGAACTTCACGTTTGATCCCACCAAAGAAGTGCATATTCTGTAAACTCAATGGCTGCAAAACGCACTTTACTTAGTTCAGAAAAGGAAGTACAAGAGTAAATGAGTTCTACCTTTCTTTCCCATTCGAGGTATGCTTCGGGATCACTTCGCCCCTGAAATGGAGGAATGTTCATCTTGATCTTATGGGAATCATCATCATGCTGATTGTGCCTAGGATAGTACCCACAATTAGGAACATCATAGTCACGGTTTTGACGTTGAAAGTTACGGGTTTCAACATCAAATAGTTCCTCATAATCTCTTCCTCGTTGACCATCATGGATATGTGGATCATCCTCAGGATACCTCTCTTCTAATGGTGGCATGTACACTGGGGCGTGTTGTAGGACTCCTCTGCCTCGTCCTCTTTGTCCCATCATTTGACCACGAATGGCTTGCCGTGGTGGATCAACTGGAATACGACTTGGACCCTCAAATTGGGTAGCCATGTTTCTAATCATGGAGCCATTTCCTTCGATGGTTCCTGGTTGAGATGTTTGGTGGCGGTGGTTAGATCTTTCAGCCTCCAGTAGGTCTAACCTCTCAGTAATCCTTCTAAGCATTCCAAGTACATTCTCTTCCGTTACGGAATTCCTCATATCCTCCAAAGGTGGGGAAGTATTGGAATTTTTAAACGGTATCTCATCCATCTAAACCTGAAAAAAAAATTAAAAGAACACAAAAAAAAGGAAAACTAACACAAAGAGTAAAGAAGATTTGTGACGTTAGTGCAAAGAGAATTTCAACTTGTGCTTGTCCTTTCTTACTCGTATTTTGACACTCAAGGCTTTTACCTCCCCTCTTTAAGTCCTTTCAAGCCCTTACAAGCATTTTACCTCTCTTTTCTTGTGCCTCCAATCCAATCGTGGGCTAGAAGCAACCAAGACGAGCAACAATGTGGAGGTCTTCAGCAGCTTGTACAATCTTCAAAAACAGGGTTAGTATCACCGAAGTAAGAATAGATACCGAGCAAAGGACACAAAACACACTTGGACAAACTCTAAGATTCAAGAAAATTATGAAACCAAATGTGATGTAAAGGGCTGAGACAATGAATTGCTAAGGGGTTGCCTTGGGCAATCCTTAACCACACTTAGACTCAATGCACTTAATCACATGTATGCAATGTCCAAGATGCATAAAGGAAGAAGTGTCCGAAGTTGTATATAAAAGGGTGTTTTGTTTTGGTCGTAGGTGTTGTAGGAAGTTTTTGTGTTTTGATTGTGCAAGGAGACCGTTTCAAGCAATTCAAATAGTCTCTTTTGAATAACGGCTATTTTGTGTTCCTCTTTTTTTTTTGTAACGCTCCTCTTTTTTTTGATGTTTTTTTTGGGCTGAAATACAAGAAACTCAAAGTAACCAAAGGATTAATCAAAGAACACAACAACCTTCTTGCTCCAATTTTTTTTTGTTCTAAGGCGAATTTTGTACAAAAGGATGTTTAAAGATGCTCTTGTGAAAAGAGACTCAATGTTTTGTAGTGTAAGGATTGTATGAGTATGGATCACTTGTATGCATCAATAAACACAACATACAATGCAAGTAAGATGCATAAATCCAAGCATGACTAAGAGCTTCAAATAGCAACAAGATTTAAAATTAACAAGGGTAGCTTTTTAGGCTAGTAGAAGCAATATAAGTGTGGCTGAAATGAAAGCTCTCTATGCAACGATCCTAATACCCAAGTATGTATTCAAGCAAGAGTGGATACAAGACAAAGTAACCCAAATGAAAATAGTTGTGAACAACAACAAAGATGCAATCTTTTGAATGTTTTAAGATGTTTTAAAGATTTTCCTTGTCCTTGTATAGGGTCCTTGTCAAGGTATCTCCAATAGGTCACAGTCCTTTGTCAAAATGTCCAAAGATTTCGGTATTTGGTCCTGTCCAATTTGTCCAAATTGTCCAATATAGTCCAATAGGTCCAAAGTGTCCAATAGGTCCAATATGTCAAATAGGTACAAAGTGTCCAATAGTCCAATATGTCAAGGAAATTTCGGTCCTTTGTTCAATATGTCAAGGTATTGATATTGTCAAGTCCAGAAAGATAGGTTGTTATTTTTTTTGATAATATATCAATTTGGATGAAAGTTTTAAGGCTGATTTTTTTTGGAACAGGATTTTTTTTTGATGACACAAAAAAATGAAGACAAAAAAAAAGAAGACACGAAATGAATGATAGATTAAAGGAGAACCTTTGCTCTGATACCAAACTGATGCGCGGTTGTCACGCCTCGTACGGATCGTCTCATTTAACACTTGGATCCTTAACAGTTGTAGGCAAGAGTTTAACTCCCTCCTAGCCGTTGATTCACCAAGGTTTTTGTTTGAGCCTTCCTCCTTCAAAAGTTACCCGTTTCCCAAGCAAGTGTGCACCCTCTTGGACGGCCACACCTTTGATTTTGGATATCCCCCACAAGGTTGCTCACTCCTTGATTGGATTCTAACTTTGATCTTCAAAGAAACAAAAAAAACACTCAACTTGTTCTTAAGAAGAATCAAAAACAAAACTCACAAGTGTTTATGAAGAGAAAATAGGCTAAAATTTGCCCAAGAATTCTTATGAATCAATTTTACAACTTTCTTTCTTTGTTTGGACGTGCATGACACCTTTAAATAGGGCCAAGAAGACCAAAAAAAAGTCTAGTCTACAAAGCTAAAGAAAAGGCTAGTCAAAAGGCTACAAAAAAGGCTAAAAATGTGTAATCTGTTGGCAAACGGTTTGACCCCTTCTAGAAGCAGATTCTGGTCTTTATCACTTCTTGAGAATTGTAGATCACATTTTAAAATTGAATTTGGACTTCTGAATCACCTCATTTGGATATGAGATGAGTTAGATATGGCCCTCCAAAGTTTGGGTGTCCTGAATGCTTTCTGTACGGGCTCCTAAAAACTTGTATGAATTATGGCCTGTTTTTGGATCACTTGAAGCTAGAATTAGGCCTTGACTCCTATTAGAGAATTGTAGCCCATTGAGTGTAGAAAATAAGCATATGCAGTTCTCTGAATTTGGCCCATCCATTAAAGAGATAAGTCCAAGTTACTAAACATGTGTCACAGAATTCGGTAGAAACAATACTTGAACTACAATGCTGTTTTTGGCCATTATAACGACAGATCTTGGAAATGTGCAAAACATGAATATGCTAGGTCTTTGTCTTGTGTTTCCAAAGAATCTTGAATCACTTGATTTGCCCTTGTGGTTGAAGAGATACGCCTGTTTTACGAAAACTTGTTCTGCCAGAAAATTACATTCTGAAATGGGTTTGCTTCTCTTCAACTCCTTTGGTCTTCAAACGTCTCCAACCTTACAAGTCCTTAAAATAATTATAATAAATATAGAAACATAATAAACAACTCTAAAGGCCTAACAAGCTAAAAAACTCAAGGTTTGGTCATGCAAGATCGAAAGAACAACCTTTACAAACAAGAAACTTTAAGCAAACGACTCAAGGAATGAAAGAAATAAGACAAACGACTCATATATGTTACAACACATAAAAACTCAAAGATTGGGCTCAAGTAAGTGAACCCAACAACACTCTTTGTTTACAGGCTCGTCTTGCACGTGTCTGAACAAGAATGCATCAACTTCTTGGCTCAAACTCTTTGTCATACTTCTTGTCTCTTGTCCTCGACTTGCCTCGTCTTTGTTGCCACTTGGCACCCCCACTTTCCTCAACCCTTTTGTGACCACGCGACACGTGGCAACAAGGAAGGGTAGTGAAGCTAGATGAGGGCCACCTGCATCTAGCCTCACCACCCCCTCTTGCTGTCACGTGTCGCGCGGTCACGTGTCACCGTGCCCCCTTGCGGTGAGGGGATCCTATCCCATTCTTCATATGGTCTTGTTAAATGTGATATCGCAACTATGGTTTGGCTCCATTACATTTTCAAAGAGAGACAGACTTCACTTGTATAATAGTTGACTTTTTAAGCGTTGATCGGTCAGCCGTTCTTTAGAAATTGGGTTGGTTGACCCTAAACATATTAAATAGATTAAATGTATTTACTTTCAGTTCTACCTACTTTTATCTTAATGTTTGTTTAGCAATACTAAATTCTAAAATTAAATTCAACCTAAGTTATTATTGATAAGAATAATGAGTGTACATGGTTAGGTCTGGTTAGTTTTGAGCATGTTACAAACCGAACCGTTTGTAACGTTTTAGAAATGACGAAACAAACTGGACCGAAATCGATCCACAAACTGTTTGACCGGTCCAGTTTGGTTTGATTTTGTTTTGGTTTTTTCCGGTTTTGATCAATAAAAGTCCAAAATTACAAACCAAATAGCCAACTAAATAAATTACAACCTAACTGAATAAATTACAAACCAAGTATTCAACTAAATAAATTAAAACCCAAGTAGCTAAAAAAATAATTGGAATACATTTACAAAAGTTATAATTAATATTAAATATATATTTTATAGAAAGCGCCTGATCTAATTTTTATGGTTTTATAGTTTAGGAACTTGAAACCAGACCATATTGAACGGTTTGGTTTTAAATATTGCTAAACCGAAAGTAGTTTTGCATTTCGGTTTTTGTTGGTTTGGTGATTTGGTCCAGTTTTTAAAAATTTTGTTCACCCTAATAAGCATGCACTTTTTATCAATTTATTTAATAGCTAACGAAATATTATTTAGTTTTACTTACAAGAAAGACAACTACAAGCAGAAACTCTTTTTTTTCTTTTTATTTTTATTTTTTTTGGATAATCTTAATCTGGTTTTAGCCAAACTGGGTTGAACCTTTCAGTTGAATTACATTTAATGGATTAATGTGAAATTAATTAAAAATGGTCATCTAAACAGATGCGTCCACCAGCAAAAACCCATCTTTCATTCAGGACTTGCAAAAACCTTCAAAACTAAGAATCAGGAGCCCTGGTCCAAACTGCCAATTGTATTCAAAACAGCTTCAGATTCACGGAAAGCCGGCTGCTTTGGAATTTCAGCTTTGCTCCAAAGAAGTTTCCTCCCAGAATTGAATATGTCTGCTGATTTACCGCGTTCAATCAAAGATGTGCACTACGACAATGCTAAATTCCGCCAACGATCCTTTCCTAAGGTTCTTTCCTGCTTCTTTTGCTCAGATTTACGTTTTTATTTTCTCTTTCTTTGTGGTGTTTTGGACAATTGGTAACTCCTGATGTTTGATAGGTAGGGTAGTCTACAAAGATTGTGGAGAGAACTGGAATCTGTTAGTCCCTAGTTAGATTCTGCTTACTTCTATTATCTTATTTTGGCTCTGAAATTGGCTCCTGATTCACTTACTCCGCTCAGATGATGTTAGAATTCGAAATGTAGTAGTTATCTAGATTAACCGAATTTCCCTGGCAATAGATTTTTCACTAGGACGGTCATTCCTTCTTGTTTTAGACATGTAATATCAATATATGGTCTAAAAATAATAATTTCCCCCCTCATTTCCAGAAAGTTTCTTTAGAAAACCAGTAGCATAGAAATTATAGCGCCCCCGTTTTACATGTAGCGACAATCAGGTGATGGTGGCTCTTTGATTATTACTATTCCTAAATGTTTAAACTTGCACACTACTCACTGGGATGATTGGTTATTCATAAGATCTTGTCTAATGTGGTTTACGTCAACAGGTAGTCATATTTCAGCTGTTATCGGTTTTATTCTTACATTTAATTGGACATATGAATTAAAGCACCTTTTAATGATAGAAAATCTTGGCGATCTTCTGATTGTGAGATGTGTTTCTCCCGTATCCCAAATGCCTCTTGGAATTTAGAATTTATAGACAATGGTGTTGAATTACGCACTCTGGCTTGCTTATGCAAGCGTACATTAAGTTGCTTTTTGTTATTGGTGCATATGATCATGCAATGGCCTGCTCTTAGAGTTGGGATTCGTTTAAATTTTTTTCCATTACTCTCTTGCCAGGCGTTCAGTCAGGCTTTGATGACGACGACCAATACCAGCAGAGACTGTCTGAGATGTAGTACAGGAAAGTTTCTTGTGTTATTAATGGTTAATGGAATTTTGTATCTTATGCTCACACACCCAAATAATCTGCATTCTGGATCGCTTGGTACATCCAGCGATATTGTCTCCAATAAAGGAGTAAGCCTTTTCAATGATGGGGCAAAAATTGGGAGATTTTGGAGAAAGTCTCCAAGACTTCCTCCTAGGTTGTCACCTGATGAACTAGGGTCCCAAAATAAGTCCAATATTGGGTCCTCCAAGGTAAAAGTTGATTCCAGGTGGAAAATTAAGCAACAGAAAGTTAGGGAGACATTTATCCATGCATGGTCTGGATACAAAACCTATGCTATGGGTTATGATGAGCTTATGCCTATAAGCCATAGAGGAGTTGATTCTTTAGGAGGCCTAGGAGCAACAATTGTGGATGCTTTAGACACAGCCATGATAATGGGAATTGATGAAGTCATCGTTGAAGCGGGTTCATGGATCGAAAAAAATCTTCCGAACAGAATTAGTGGCAAAGATCAAGTAAATTTATTTGAAACTACAATTCGTATTTTAGGTGGCCTTTTGAGTGCTTATCATTTAAGCGGTGGAGAAAGAGGTGGAGATGAACTGAGAAAGGGTCCCAAATCAGCAATCTACCTAGAGAACGCCATAAATTTGGCTGATTGTTTGCTTACTGCATTTACATCAAGCCCCTCTGACGTTCCATTCAGTGATGTTGTTCTTCAGAAGTGCTCAGCACACCCTGCTCCTGATGGCATGAGCAGCACTTCAGAAGTTGCAACATTGCAGCTGGAGTTCAATTATCTTAGCAACCTCACTGGTGATCCAAAGTATAGTATAGAAGCAATGAAGGTTTTAAAACATATCGAGACTCTACCAAAGGTGGAGGGATTGGTTCCCATATACATAAGGTATGGAGTTAAAATTATTTTAGTTCTTCTATTTTCTTACACTCAAGTTAACTGAATGATACAATTTTTTCCTGGTCCCTGTGCACACAGTATTTTCCTACCAAGTACATAGCAAGAAAATTGTTTGCCTGCCGCGCACCCTCTCCAGACCCTAACGATAGCTTTTGATGCCGTTAAGATATACTGGTTATGATTGATTGATATGGACTGCTATAATTTAATTGACTACGTATTCATGAACCTCTCCAATTTAATTCCAGGTAAGCCGTAACAAATCCATGTTCACATGTGTGGGTTGTGCAATGATGCAAAGTTTGATAGTTGAAACATGTAGAGCAGGGTATGCAGTTCATGTACGTGTGCCTTGTTGTTTCTTGTATAGAGACGATTTCCAATCTTTGTTGAACTATCGCTGTGAGGCGTTATTCTTTTTTCCATTTTATAGTCTCAAACTTCCAGTCTTTGTCCCATTGTCAGCTTAATCTAGATACTACACTACCATATCATACCGATAACTATATTATACGAAGTTAAAAAGCTTTTGGAAATTAAGCAGGTCAAATTATTCATATTGTGGGGTCTGCTTAAATTTTGAAGTTGAAGGTTTTGTTTCTGGGATTGAAGATGTGATTTTAACATATATCTCCTTCCGTTTTCTGACGGTTTCCCACATTTCATGGTCATGGTCTGAGTGCGTTCCCCTGTTACCCTCTACTGTTACCTAAATTTTACTTGAGAGACTTCTTGACTGTTACCTAAATTTTACTTGAGAGACTTCTTGGGTTGCGGTTCCTCACCTTACTGAGATGCCTTATCAAGGACTACAGTTTTGTATATTGTTACTATGGACAGCTACCCCAGTTCCTACGCTCCTGGCCTCATCATAATTTGCAGACTGGGTCTTTACTTATGTTGTACAGTACAGTCTTTTGAGGCTAATTTTGTTATTTTGCTCTGATGTACGGATTGGTTGTGTAACGAACTACTAGTCTAGCGTTAGTTACGTGGTAATCTTATACCACTTTTTGTTAAAGGTTGGCATTAGCTTAGCAAATTCCATGTAAGCCACCTTTAAGCTTTTGGATTTTCCTTCCACCTGAAGGTCAATCCGATTGCCTCTTTTGTAAATTTGCCGCTTTGGCTTTTATGAAAATTAAATTACAAAAAAAAAAAAAAAAAAGACTTCTTGACTGTCACTACTATTAATTCCCTTATCCTTGATGTTATCCAGCATATAGATTGGCTGAGAAAGAACGTGTGCATTTATTATACTGCATAAATAATAGAGGTAGGGCTAAACAGACGGATTGCATTGTTGTTAAACTGCACTCCTGTTATAATCTATTTATTGTTCTATCTCTTCTGACTGCAGCCCTCATTCAGGTGAATTTAATGGTCAGAATATTAGACTTGGATCTCGTGGTGATAGCTACTATGAGTATCTTCTAAAAGTATGGCTTCAGAAGGGAGACAAGAACCTGACGTATTTGTATCATATGTATGAAGAAGCGATGAAAGGTGTAAGGCACCTTCTAGTTCAGAAATCTGTCCCAAATGGATTAGTATTTGTTGGAGAATTGCCTTATGGTTCTCAAGGTTCCTTTAGTCCAAAAATGGATCACCTGGTACGATTTTATTTCCCTTAGCTTTCTTTTCCCTTAAAGAAGAACCACAAAGCCATTAAATGTAAAATTTTGCTGTCAATACTTTCTTCAAATATTTCCACTGAATCCTTAAGTTACTGTTGACTAGCATTGACAAACATTGATGTACTTACGACCATTGATTTTGGGAAGTACTGGAATGTGCAGCTATACATAGTGTTCAATATGACTGTCGAATGGATATATTTTGACCAGTTGACCACTTTAATTCATTTTGGATGTTATTCGACAGTGTAGAATCATCTACTTCTTCCATATCTTATGAACTAACCCTACAGCACAGTTATTTAAACCAAAAAGAAAAAAAATCCAAGATGTAAAAAGGAGTCTAGTACCAGCATCTTCCTATAGCTAACTTACCACTTGAGATCTCACTGATGTTAATATTCGGATGTTATTGTCACAAACTTTTTCTGTTTAGGTATGCTTCCTACCTGGTACTCTTGGGCTTGGTGCCACGAAGGGCGTCACCAAGGAGAAGGCTATGAAAGAAGGCATTCTAACCTTTGAAGATATTGAAAATTTGAAGCTTGCAGAAGATTTGGTTAAGACTTGCGTAGAAATGTATTTTGTAACTTCAACAGGACTTTCTCCAGAAATAGCGTACTTCAATTCAGAGGTATGTTGTAATGGTATAAACCAACATTTTAACTATACTGCATACTCATCTTAGGGGGGAAAAAAATCTTTTATCTGTATCAGGAATGAAGTACGGACGTATAAGGAATTAACAGAATCAATATGAATCTAACTTAATTACAAAAAAGAAAATATGAATCTAACTTCGTGTTATGACTGAATTCTCTGGATTTCAGAACCACATTTTCTAAAAAAATTTACTTCTGGAAGTGTCTTTGATGACTTGATGCAGTTGAAAATAGAATGAATTTTCTATGATACGCCAATCCGCCCTGAAGTCATCCTGTAGCAGTTGCATCTTTACCTGCACTGACATTGTTTTTCAACACTGACTTTCTGGTTGATAGTGTGCTCTTCAATTTACTTGAACCATGAATAGGGAAACCTGGACGGTGGTCCTGATGGTGGAAACAAGAGTTCAATGTATGTGCACGACATTGTCGTAAAACCTGCTGACCGTCACAATCTTTTGCGTCCTGAAACTGTGGAATCCTTGTTCATTTTATATCGCATTACTGAAGATCCAAAGTAAGCACTCGAGGATTTCTTCAGATTTATTTGCTGATTGCTATTTTGCTCGTCATTTTTATGTTTCAATTGCTTGTGTAAAAATTTACTGAACCAATTTTCTTCCTTCGTAGGTATCGTGAGTGGGGTTGGAAAATATTTGAGGCCTTTGAAAAACACACAAAGGTCGAGTCTGGGGGATACAGTTCTCTAGATGATGTTACTGTAGTTCCTCCACCAAGAAGAGACAAGATGGAGACATTTTTCCTGGGAGAAACTCTGAAGTACTTGTATTTATTATTTGGAGAGACGGATGTTATTCCTTTGGATAGGTTTGTGTTTAACACTGAAGCTCACCCTTTCCCAATTCTTGGAGGCACCTCAAAGCAATAGAGATTTCAGCCCAAGAAACATAGAAAGACTTGGGACGCCTCCAAACACATTATTTGACGGTCTTTCAAGGAAGATTCTTCATGCCTCGTATAGTTGTGAATCAGACCTGAAAAGTGTGTTCAGCGGGAAGGTGTAGTATAGTTATCTCCATTGATCAGGTTTTCCTTTAGCCTTGCTGCGACTTTGTATGGTTTTGAGACCACTCATATTGATTTAAACATTTAAAGGGTCGTCTCTGCCGTAGATGGGAGAAAAGAGGCATGTGTTAGCCTCCTTGAAAGTGGTGCAAATTAGTCGCATATGATAGCCACATGATATACTTCCAAAGCAGTTTTTGTATGATCAGAGAGATGTATAATTGCAGAGGTGCAACCCACTCTTCGATAAGATTTGTATAAACAGAATCCCTTGCTCTTATGAGATTGTATCTTCTTTCAGACTTGGAATTGGATAATAAGTTTCCTTGAAGTAAATGGTAGTCACTATCTTGCCAACCACGGCACTAAAAGCTTATGTTCTAGCTTGTAACTTTTCCACCTGCAGTTGACACGTTGCATGGTGGCAAATGCTAGAAACCAAATGAAGGCAGAAAATATAGAGAAGTGTGAATATATTATTCATCAAGTTAAAGTTGTAAAATGGACAAAGAATTACCTCTTATAGAGGCCGTTAACACAAGCTTCAAGTGGCTCTAACCTGCAATGGCTGTAATGTTTTTAACGGCTGTATTCTCTAGGCCACTAAACGAGTGACTTTCCGAAGTACATAAGGCCTATATAAGTATATTTCTACTATATGTCTATGTGCACACTGTTTAGTGTATATACAATGTATTTATATTGTATTTTTACACTCTCCTTTAGTTGCATATATGTTTATACAACTAACCTTGGACAGTAACAACAACAACAATCAAACCCAGTATATTTCAACGACAGCAAAAGCTATCGCTAGGGTCTGGGGAGGGTGAGAGGCAGGCAAACAATACATCCATCCCAAGGGATAGAGAGTTTGCTTCCAGTGAGACCCTCGGCTCTAAATGTACTTGCATAGATAGCACAATAATAAGAATATGTACTAGTGAAGAGATTTTATTAAACATAAACAGAAATCTTCCGATATTAAAATAGTCATAATAGTGGATATGCACACATAGTTGAAAGACAAATACCGAAACAAAAAAGTGCAAAGTCAACCTACAGTGTAAATACTATCTAATCCTCTAAGTATGCTCTAAGGTGCCCCTACATACTGCTTACCCCTCCTTAACCTTAATCTTCTGTCTCCATGAACTCCTATCGTGGACCATGTCCTCAGAGAGGTAGGTGCAACTCTAGTAAGTCATGCTTAATTTGCTTATCCCACGTTAGTTTAGGTCTGCATTTACTCCTCTTCTCTTACTCATCTTCCCTTCTATAGTGAGACTTTCAATTGCTCTGACAGATGCCGTTGTTTGTCTCCTCTTGACATGCACAAGCCATCTCAGTCTTCCCTCTCTTATTTTATCTGCTACAATAGCCACCCCTAACCTTTCTCTGTATACCTCATTTCTTATCCTGTCTAACCTTGTATGCTCACACATCCACCTCAACATCCTCATCTCTGCCACTTCCATCTTTTGTGACTGCGTCCTCTTGATGGCCCAGCCGTCTGTTCCATATAACATTGCCGGCTGTACGGCCACCCTATAAAATTTTCTCTTTAATTTAGTTGGAAAATTCTTGCCACACAACACCTCTGAGGCCGCCCTCCACCTACACCAACCTGCCTGAACTCGGTGTGCTACGTCACTTTCTATGTCTCCATCTCTCTGTACAAATAATCCTAAGTACTTGAACTTACTTACCGTTGGAACCACATGACCTTCGATGATGAGCTGACTATTCTCATTGTCGACTGCGTCACTGAAGTCGAAGTGCAGATACTCAGTCTTAGAACGACTAATCCTAAGGTATTTTCTCTCTAAAACACCTCGCCACTCATCTAGTCTCATACTCAGGTTATCTCTACTTTCAGCGACTAATACAATATCGTCAGCAAAAAGTATACACCATAAGATTGTCTTTTGGATCGGCTTTAACAACTCGTCTATAACAACTGCAAAAAGAAATGGGCTCAAAGCGGGCCCTTGATGTAGGCCTACCTCCACTGGAAAGAAGTCCGTATTCCCTATAGGCGTATGAACGGTTGTTTTCGTCCTAGCATACATATCCCTAATTATGTCTATATACTTCATAGGAACCTCTCTTGCTTCCAGACTATCTCATATCAGTCTACGTAGCACACTATCATACGCTTTTTCAAGATCGATGAAAACCATATGTAGACCATGCTTCTTCTCCCTGTACTTCTCTATCAATCTTCTTAAAATGTGTATTGCCTTCGTAGTTGACAGTCCTGGTATAAAACCAAATTAGTTTATCGTAACTTGAGTTTCTCCCCTAATTTTAATGTTGATTACTCTCTCCCATAACTTCATAGTATGACTTAGCAATTTAATCCTCCTGTAATTCCCACAATACTGTGCGTCTCATTTTCTCTTATATAGAGGGACCACTACACTCTTTTTCCACTTATCTGGTATTTTTCCTGTTTTGAAGATAAGGTTGAACAAAATATTTAGCCATTGAACCACATCCTCTCCCAAGCACTTCCACGTCTCAATGGATATGTTATCCAGGCCAACTGCCTTACCTCCTCCCATCTTCATAAGTGCTCTCTTCACCTTTCCGTTTGTGATGTTACTACAATCGCAGTTGTTATGTTGTCGTTTCTGGGTAGTGATGCTTTCTCTTTCTTCATGATCGACCCTTCTGCTGTTGAAAAGGTCGTGAAAGTATACTTGTCATTGCCCCTTGATGTCTTGTTTGACTAAAACATGTCAATATTCTTCCTTTATAAACTTCACGACTCCTAGGTCTTGCCTCTTTCGATCTCTAGCTTTTGCAATCTTGAACATATCACGCTCTCCATCTTTTGTTTCTAATCTTTCGCAGATCTTTTTATAGGATGCGTTCTTCGCCTATGTCACTGTCTTCTTCGCCTCCTTCCTGGCGATTTCGTAGTTCTCCCTCACCCTCTCTTTCTCCTCTTCATCTGTGTAGCTTAACACCTCTCTAAATCTCTTTTGCTTATTCCTTATTTTCCGTTGCACATCTTCGTTCCACCACCACGACTCTTTATGTACGGTTGTCTTTCCTCTTGTTACCCCAAGAGTTTCCCTCGCTGCGTGAGTAATGGTAGTCGCCATAGCCTCCCACATCTAGTTTGTGTCCTGAACTACTGGATCTGATATCGTCGAGATGACCTTGTCTCTAAATATGTTAATTTTTTCGTCCTTCAAACTTCCCCATCGAATCCTGGGAGGTAATTTTCTAACCCTCGTGCTCAATTTTTGGCTCAAAGCTATAACTACTAATAGTAAACAGTGTTGCTTCACCGCTATCTCTCCTGGTATAACCTTGCAGTCCCTTCACATCTGCTGGTCTTCACGTCTCATTAGAAAATAGTCGATCTGCGTGTTGCGTACTATGCTGCTAAAAGTGATCAAATGTGATTCCTTTTTTCTTAAAGAACGAGTTTATAATACCTAGATCGTGGGCCACTGTAAGGTCTAGCAGATCCCTACCCTGCTTGTTTCTATCTCTATATCCAAACCCGCCATGTATCGACTGAAAAACATCGGTATCATTTCCAATGTGGCCATTAAAATCACCTCCTATACAAATTCGTTGCTCCTAGGTGTTGTCCTCAACACTACATCTAAACAATCCTAGAACTCTTTCTTCTATTGTTCTCCTAGTCTCACTTATGGTGCGTAGGCGCAAACCAATACCACCACCTCCTTGTTCAATACTAGCTTTAGCACCATAATTCTATTATTATATCTTATCACATCGATCACGTTCGTGTACAATTCTAATTTTACTAGAAATCCTACCCCATTCTTGGTCCCACCGGACCCCGAATACAGCAACTTATACCCATTATACTCTTTACCATTGTTTTCTTTCCACCTGGTCTCTGGGAGGCATGCTACATCTATCCTACGCATCTTAAGTACATCTAAAACCTCCAACAATTTGTAGAGAAAAAGGGATTTGAGTGATTACAAAATACATGATTTAAACAACGTGTTACAAAGAAATGCATGACATGTTTTATAACTTGACACGTTTTTGTATGAAACCTACCTTATATAGTTCATATATAATGTTATCGTACTAACGAGCCATTAAGCTTTAAAGCTTACATCAAATGGCGAACATATGTTGTGTTTGAACTATTTTCAGGTGCCACAATTAATGAACTAAACTAGTTCATTAAGTGAATTACTTAGTTAAATGAACTAAGTAGTTTATTAAAGGAAGCTATATTTGGAAAAGGCACAAAGGCAAGAAATTGAAGAATGAAAAGTCTTCTTCTCCCTCATATCACATGCCATTTAACATATACATATATGCATATATATATATATATATATTCAGATTTTTTAAAAAAAAGACACATACACATATATTACAACGTACTACCGACACATTATATATTTTACGAACGTATGTTAATGTCACACCACTATATTTACCTTATATTTATAAGTATATTCAGGTCTTATATCATATGATATAAGTCATGGTGATGACAAAATTATTACGACATGTTAAAAGGTTTTAAGCCAAAAATTATCGTATCGGATGAATACCGAAACTTCGCCAACGTGTCACGTACTTGCCATATATAGATAGCCATCCCCTACACTTCAAAAATGGCCACAAATTTCGTGGCTCACATGGTATATACAGGCATAAAATCATTCCATGTTGGCACACACAAATTTCTCCAAATTAAGGCCAAATTGTGGAGATTCCAAATTTAATTTTTGTCACATGTTAGGCGCCACTTTAATCAGCCATGAGAGTCGAATATTAAAGTTTAATTTATGTATATTATGTGTAACATAATATATATAACATGTGCAAAAATTTGGAATTTAATCGGAGAAAAATCGGGTAATCGACAAACGTCGAAAATTCGGTTTTCTACGAACACGACACATGGAACATTTTTAGCATGACATATAACATGTATCTAGACAATTTTTACATACTCTATACATTCTAAAGTGTTCTAGAAAAATCAATTAAGGGCTGATTGGAATATACCATATGTGTATAATTATGTGTGCACTATTTTACAAAGTTTACAAAAATAATTCAGCACATGGACAAGCTCATAACGCCTAGCTCAGCCTTGTTGGAGCATATGTGGAGATTTGTTGGCATCTTGATTGGCCAAGAATGAAGCATACAATGTTGGTGACATAAAGAAAGGAGCTATACAAGGTAACACTTCAAACTTTGTCACATTTGTGACACATGCTGAAAATTCAGCATGTGTAGTTTATGGCTGGCCGAATTTCTACTATTAATGGTGCCATATTTACTACTTTGAATTATATGAATTAAATGAAAGATAAAATAGCAATGTTCTAAAGATGTTATGGAAATAATGAAGTGATATTTTTAAACATCACACATGCTGAAAATTTCAGCATGTGTGTAATGCATATGGCCGATTTTATGGCCTCCATGATGACTAATTTTATTCCAAAATTAGTAGAAATGTTATGTACTAAATGATGATTGATTTCTTATTTATTTTCAAGGAATTAATCTAATGCAAACTTGGCAACAATTTGAATAAGTCTTGATAAAACACATGCTGAAAAGTTCAGCATGTGTCTAGGTGAGTTGGCCAAAATTAATGAAGGAAAATGGAGATATTTGTCTTGCTAATTATGTGGAATTATTATGTGACTTATGGCAACACTTTTATGGCTAATTGACACATGTTCTTAAAGGTTATGTTCAAATTTATCTAGTCATCAAATGATGACAACTTCCATCCAATCAATGAGTGCCAAGTAAGCAAAGGCTTAATGATCATCCAATGAGGAGTTGCCAAGTAAGCAAGGAAATGTCACAATGATGCAATATACTCTTCCAAGGACTTAAAAGATAATTTTCAAGAGAAGAAAGAGGTAGCAAGGGGGCAGCCATTGTGGAAAAAAAGGAAAGAAGAGAACAAACAAAAATACAAGACAAGGCTTACAATTCTCAAGATCAAAAACGTATTCATCTCCTTCTTTCTACACTTCTTTCTTTCTTCTCTCTTAAAGCCTATTGTATTCATATTCATACATCTTGAATAGGCATCATCTATACCACCATATACTCTGTTGAGAAAAAAGGGTTTGAGTGATTTCAAAATGCATGATTTAAATAACGTGAACTAAAGAAATCCATGACTTGATTTATGACATGACACGTTTTTGAATGTAAGTTGCCTTATATAGTTCATATATATTGTTGCCGTACTAACAAGCCATGAAGCTTTAAAGCTTACATCAAATGGCAAACATTTCTTGTGTTTGAACTATTTTCAGGTGCCACCATTAATGAACTGAACTAGTTCATTAAGTGAAGTACTTAGTTAATTAAACTAAGTAGTTCATTAAAGGAAGCAATATTTGGACAAGGCATAAAGGCAACAAGTTGAAGAAAGAAAAGTCTTCCACTCTCCTCCCACACATAAATACACGCCATATATATATGTATTCATATATTTTCAGATTTTTTTTAAAAAAGGCACATACACATATATTCTAGCGTACTACCAACACGTTATATATTTTACGTACGTACGTTAACGTCACACCACCATACTTAACTCATATTTATGAGTATATTCAGGTCTTATATCATATGATATAAGTCATGGCGATGAAAAATTCAATACGACACGTTAAAAGGTTCTAAACCGAAAATTGTCGTATCGGACGAATACCGAAACTTCGCCAATGTGTCACGTACTTTCCATAAATAGATGGCCAGCCCCTACACTCCAAAAATATTCATAAATTTCGTGGGTATGATGATATTTACAGCCATAAAATCATTCCATGTTGGCACACACAAATCACCCCACATTAAGGCCAAATTGTGGAGATTCCATTTTCAATTTTGTCACATGCTTTAGGCGCCACTTTAAGACTAGCTAAGTGCTGAATATTAAAGTTTAATTTATGTATATTATGTGTTACATGATACATATAACATGTGCAAAAAGTTGGAATTTAATTAGAGAAAAATCGGGTAATCGATAAACATCGAAAATTCGGTTTTCTACGTACACAACACATGGAATGTTTTTGGCATATCATACAACATGTATCTAGACACTTTTTACATATTTCATACATCTTAAAGTGTTCTAGAAAATTCAATTAAGGGCTGATTGGTGTAGGATCTACAAGGCACCACTAGAAGGGGGGGTTGAATAGTTGGTGCGGAAAGTGTGGTTTTTAAAATTGTTTTGATCAAAAACTCAACTTTTGAAAACAGATTATGTTCTCAGGACCAGTTTTAAAATGTTTTTTAAAACTAGGTTGTAGGTCTTCAAAAATTCTGAAATTTTGAGAGAATTTAGCCTCAGATGTTATGAGTGTCTCCTAAAAATTTCAGATTTAAATTCAATCTTTAACCGCTTCAAAAATCGTTGGTGGTCAGATTGCGCAAATTTGCCAGAAACGGTAGACTGTTTTGAAAAATTTATTTCTATTTGTACTTAATTCCAATTGCTCTGAAATTTTAACCCCTAACCCCTTATATATTGTATTTAAATGGCTTGAAGCAATTTTGAATAATTCTTTCAGGAAGTTAGTCAAATACACTCAAAGTCTCAACCTTTGCAAGCCTGAAAATCAGACTGCACTAGTCTCAGAACTTTGGATGTTTGATTGACTTATACTTATCCAAAAGAGTTGAAACTTGTCCCAAATTAACCCTAAGACGTGTGACTATGATTCTGGAAAGTTTCCTAATTTTTGAAAAACGTTTACTATTTTTACGAACGTAATCAAAAAGAGTAAACAGTGCTGAAACAGAATATAAGTGCTGAAAGTAAATGACACCGATAATTTTATACTGGTTCGGTTATAAACACCCTATTCCAGTATTCGAGGAACACCTTCCTTGGTTCACACTAGTCACACAACACAAATACACTTTACCACAGGGTTGATGGAGTTACACACCAACTCCAACCCTTTACAAACCTTGTATGATGAATACAATACGCATGAACACCACCACCTTGCAAGATTGAAGATTGATCACACCTTGATCAGTCTTTTACAAAGATATAGAATGTGTGTTGGTCTAAGATAAGCCTATTCAAGAATATGAATGTAAGTACAATAGGCTTTTAGAAAGAAGAAAGAAGAAAGTGTAGAGAGAAGAAGGCTTTAGGCGTTTTGATCTTCAAGAGTATAATGCTTGTTCTTGTCTTTTGTTTTGCTCTTCTTACTTTCCTTTTAAGCATAATGGCCGTCCCCCTAGGTGCTCTCCCCCTCTTAAAAATTGTCTTCTAAGTCCTTGGGAGAATGTGTGGCATCATTGTGACATGATCTTGCTTACTTGGCACCTTCTCAATGGATGATCATTTAACCTTTGCTTACTTGGCACTCATTAAATGGTTGAATGTTGTCATCATTTGATGACTTGGAAAATCTGAGAATTCCACTAAAAACATGTGTCAAAATCATCATAAAATAATTGTCATAACTCATAAGATTATCACCCAAATCAAGCAAGATAAAATTTCTCCAAATAAGGTAAAAATTTCGGCCATAATGGGGACTTGTCATGGTGAAATTTCAGCATGTGATACATGGTTACATAATTCAAATTTCTTCCAAATTTTCATTGATTTTTATTTTAAAACAAATCATCAATTAGTAGAAAATATTCTCATCATTTTTGGAAATGAAATTGGACACTAATGTGACCACAAAATCGGCCAAGGTGCATACACACACATGCTGAAATTTTTCAGTATGTGTGATATTCAAGATATCACACTTTATGACTTTATATCTTATTCAAATTACTTCCAATTCTTCTTCCAATTGATCACATGTTTCAAGACACAAATTATATGCTCATTAATCATGAAAATCGGCCAGCTATAACACATGCTGAAATTTTCAGCATGTGTTTCAAATGAGATAAAATTTGAAACATTACCTTTTGTAGCTTCTTTCTTTAAATCACCAACATTGTATGATTGATTCTTGACCAATCAATATGCCAAAAAGGCTCCACATATGCTCCATCTCAGCTGCATAGGCGTGTACAACATGTATATGCATGTGCTAAATTTTATTTTTGCAAACTTTGTAAAATAGTACACATTTAATAATACACACATGTTATATTCCAATCAGTCCTTAATTTAATTTTTTAGAACACTTTAAGATGTATGACATATGTAAAAAGTGTCTAGATACGTGTCGTATGATGTGCCAAAAATGTTCCATGTATTGTGTACGTAGAAAACCAAATTTTCGATGTTTATCGATTACCCGATTTTTCTCTAATTAAATTCCAACTTTTTGCACATGTTATATATATTATGTTACACATAATACACATAATATAAACTTTAATATTCAGCCTATAAGGCTGATTAAAGTGGCGCCATTTACATGTGATAAAATTGAAATTAGAATCTCCACAATTTGGCCTTAGTGTGGGGTGATTTGTGTGTGCCAACATGGAATGATTTCATGGCTGGAAATAGCATCATAGCCACGAAAATAATAATGATTTTTGAGGTGTAGGGGCTGGCCATCTATTTATGGCAAGTACGTGACACGTTGGCGAAGTTTCGTTATTCGCCCGATACGACAATTTTCGGTTTAGAACCTTTTAACGTGTCGTATTTAATTTGTCATCACCATGACTTATATCATATGATATAAGACCTAAATATACTCATAAATATGAGTTAAGTATGATAGTGTGACGTTAACGTACGTACGTAAAATATATAACGTTTCGATAGTACGTTGGAATACATGTGTATGTGTTTTTTTTTAAAAAAAATCTGAAAATATATATTTATATATGTATGTAGGTGTGTATATTAGATGAAGAGAGGAGGAGGAGACTTTCCTTTCTTAGTCTTGTTGCTTTTGTGCCTTGCCCAAATGTAGCTTCCTTTAATGAACTACTTAGTTTAATTAACTAAGTACTTCACTTAATGAACTAGTTAAGTTCATTAATGGTGGCACCTGAAAGTAGTATAAACACAACAAATGTTTGCCATTTGATGTAAGTTTTAAAGCTTCATGGCTCGTTAGTATGGCAACATTATATATGAACTATATAAGCCAAGTAATATGCAATATATCATGCACATTTATCTTATGCACGTTTTTAAGCTCATTTAAATCATATATTTTGAAATCACTCAAACCCCCTTTTTCTCTACAATCTCCCCCTTTTGATGATTTTCAAACTAAAACATACTCATGATTTAATCCTATCGCTCCCCCTTTAATCATGCATAAATTCAAAATTTGAAATTTAAATTTTAAATTTCAAAACCGTTCCCCCTTGATTTATGCATTCAGTATCTAATCAGTATCTCTCTCCCTCTCTCCCCCTTAAATCATGCTTTCTCTCTCCCTTTATTTTTGAAAGTAAATCAAAAGATGCCTGTAAATAAGGAAAGAGAATCAAATCAAATCATATCAGCAGAAATCATGCCTAGTTTAGAACGCAGATTTTTGTATGTGGCTTGATTCAAGGCTTTTGTAAAGATATCTGCTACTTGTGCTTCAGTGCGTACGTGATCTATGATGATATCACCATTATTTACATGATCACGAAGAAAGTGATAGCGAACTTCTATATGCTTGGCCTTAGAGTGTAATACGGGGTTCTTAGTGTGGCGCCCCGCACCCCGGCCCCGCCGAAGTCGGTGCACCCGCCGTACTTCACTAAGGAGAGTACTAGGCGTCATCCATACGCGTCGTGATCCATGATAGCAATACATGGATTTTCATGCTTACGCGTAACAAATAAGCGAAACCGTGGCAGAATTTAAAACCTCAAATTTAAAACGTCATCACAACCACTTAAAGTTTACAACCCACATCATTGTAGCAGAAAGCGACAAAAGTAAATTGTTTTCCAACTCCATTACACAACTCAGTCATTTCCTTAAAGCTGGCAAGTTCGGTCTTCTAATCCTGGCCATTCTCCAGTGCACTCACGGGTAGGGAACCCTAGGTTCATCATCAATCCATTCTACTCTGTCTCCTGCCACCTCTGGAGAGAAAAATAGGGCGAGTGACAATGTCACCAGCAAGTATACTATCATAATCATGAGTTAGATGGAAAATGCGAACAAGAACCGAATCCCAAAAGAGTTTGGTTTAGAAGCATACCTGTCATTCGACCAATATTCGATAAGATCATCGCTTAATGTAATAAGATCATAACTTAAGTAACAATCACCAGTCGAAGCAGAATATAACACTAAGAGACTGTAACTTATATTGATGAATAACACAGTAAGAACTATCACTTAGGATCTACGGAGTCGTCTCAACTTAAATCTCATGAGTCACTACATAAATGTAACAAGCATGCATATGTTCATGTGATGCATCGTGATGAAATGAAATATGCTCTTTCATGTTTTCTTTAAAATCATCGTCATCGTAAAACAGTGGAGTGTTCAGATCTATATTTCCAGATCTGAGGCGGTAACTTCTCCCCCTTCGAATCTATTACTCCCGGATTCGGAACGGTAACGTCATCATACTTGCCGGGTCTATTCTATTCCGGGCCTGCACGGTCATCATACTTGCCGGGTCTATTCTTTTCTGGGCCCGCACGGTCATCATCATCATTCTCATCATCAGGCCTATTATTTTTTGGGCCTGCACGGTCATTCTGTCAGATCACTTAACTCGGATCTGCTCAGGTTCATACTGGCCAAGTTCATACTCACACATGGTACCGGTGGGGAATCATTCTTTTCAAAAATCATCTTTTGAAAACGTTTTTCATCTTTCTTTCTCATAAAAGACATGCTGTAAATCATGCTCATGACGATGATGCAATGCAATGACATGTGGCGTGCAAACGATGGCCTAATGCATGGCGTAAACGAATAGACATGTTTCGTTGTTATGCTGGAAATTTCCAGCTTAGTAGTGTCTACTTCCCCTTAGGAATTTCCTACTAAAATGCACGTGTTAGACCCATTTGACCACATGTTCTTCTCCGTAAATGTCATAAGTGAACATGCACTGTGGAATTACGATGTCAATAAGGGACTCGTTTGCTCTTTTTCATAAAATTACGTAGCCTGAATTCTGAATTGCCCATATTTTACTAAAAAATTTATTGTGGCCAATCCTTTAATCATTTTCTGGAATTTCCCACTCTCCAACTTAACAAACTCATTGAACTAGCATCCTGTCAATTTTTAGCCCATTTTCAATTTCCTAAGGCCCTTTTCCAGGTTATGCAAATTGTGACACAAATTCTGTCTATCCAGCATATTTCAGTTTGACCCGTTTTACTAGAAAATTTATTAAAAATAAACCACAGCTTATTTTGACAAAATTCCAACTGCCACCTCTTCTTTATTCATGAGGTTAGTACCATGCCAAAAATTAGTGGATTTGCACACCCCTAAAGTCCATTTTTAGACTTCCAAACACGTTACTTACATTCTGTCCAGTACCACTTTTTCCAGCAGGACCAATCTCAGTAGGAAATTCATTAAAAATAAACCGTGGCTCTTTTTAAGGTGATTCCAACTCTCACATCTAAAAAACACATAAAAATAATAGCATACCAAAAATAAGTGGAATTGAAGTTTCCTAAGCTCCCTTTTCTGGCTTCACAAAACAGCCTAAATTTCAGTCGAGCTCCAGAATTTTCCAGTGATCACATATTCTTCCTAAATGTTCTTAGCTCACATTTTTGTCAGCAACACTTAGCAACAATTTTGAGATGAGCACACGCACCCTTCACCAACAGCCTCATTATTTGGTGCATGCAAGAAAATGAGATAATCAGGAGTATATTAAGCCTAACACACAACAAGATCAAAACTTGTCCCCACTTCCTTGCTATATTGACATTTTTCATGTAAAATCACCCATCCTCCCTTAACCCTTCCACCGTGAGCATTTCATCATGAAAGAAAGGAGCTTTAACACATCCAAGCTTATATTATCACATAAATATGCATATAACCCTTAAAGAACACATCTTTGGAGCAAGGTTCCACCCCTACACATTTAAATGCCTAGGGCCGAAAGTTTTGGCCTTACAACTTACCATTTTACAACTAAGATTGGATCTTAGGTATTTCTAGCCATTCATGCACACACTTTCACATCTAAACCATAAAGAGTATAGTGTACTTGCCTTTGAAGCATTTTGCGCGGTTTGGTTGACACAAGAAGCTCTTCCCCCTTCCTTTCCCTATCACATACGGCATAAGGCCTTCATTAGCCTTTCCTTGGATTTATGTAGTATATTTTATAGGAAGGATGAAGGGTTTCTTACCATTTGCATCATGAAAGGTTATTTAATGATCCTCTTTTGCTAAGACACTCTTCTTTCTCCTTCCACCTTACGGTCTCCTCCTAGTGCCGTGAGGACCACGGTTTTTATCAAGGAAAAGAGAACTTAGTGAGCTTCAATCCTTTAAGGTGTATCTTGTTAAGGCTTATGGAGAGTAATCTTACCTAGAAAAGACTTGAGAGGGGAGAATCCTTAGCCTCCTTGCTTCAGCCGATTCCGTTTGGAAGGAGGGGAAGAGTGGAGAGTTGTTTCTTAAAGAAGCCTTAATGATGGGGAGTTGAGGAGGCTTGGTTTTAATAAAGGGAATATTATTTCCTTCTTGGAAAAGAAGGCAGCCGGCGGCTGCTTGTGGGGGAGAGGAAGAGGCTTCTAAAAAAAAACTCTTTACTCTTAAAATTTTCCTTTTTAAGATTCTTTCTAAGTGTTGTTTTCCTACCCCTAAGGCCTAATGTCCGAAACTAGCACCCATTTGCTTCATATATATGTTTCTTAATGATACATATTCATGTATTTAGTTCCTTCATTTAAATGTTCTTTCATAAACTCTCTATGTTGCACCCTTCTTATATACCGGTATATATATATATATATATATATATATATATATATATATATATATATATATATTCATACTTATAAACATAGCCCCTCTGATTTCTATTTCCTAGACGCATGGCTATATTTATTTTTCCGTACATATGTGTATGCCTATACACGTATATGCATATATATATACCTATATTTATTTTTATTTTTGAAATAAGCCATAATCCCCAAAATTTCACTATCTCCTACAATGCTAAGTATATGCGCGTGCCCACCCATACACTATACTTTCTTTGAAGATTATTCCATCGTCGTTCGTATCTGCCTTGAGTCGCATATATGTATACACCTGTACTTATACACATACCCTCGCACTGCTCATAATTTGTCCATATTTTGGGCTTTTCCGTTATAGTCTTAATATCGGATCATAGACATAAACTTAGGTTCCGGGAACTCACTAAGCATCAGGATATTCTTGAGGTTGTATGTTTTCTAAGTGACCCCTTAGGTGCAAGTTCCTTCGTGCTCTTGCTTCATGTTTTTCCACTTAGGGTATGCTGATTGCCTTGAGTTCTATATAATCAGGGATAAGTCGGGGATGTCTTCCCTTTGAGATCTCCTTATCCTATCGTGCTCCTCTTCCTTTCTTAGTTGCTATGTTAGTTTGGAGCGGGGTACAACAGTCTCCCCCCCTTAAAATAAGTTTCGTCCTCGAAACTAGAGGGTGTGTGCCTAAGTTCCCATGTTTCCCTTTGGTCCCTCAACAACTCTTAGTCATTACTCTATCCACTTATTATTGTCTGGAGATAGTCTTTTCTTGGGGTTCCCTATGATATTCCTTTAGGACTCATTCTTCTTTGGAATAAATAGACAAAGCATAAGTACTTTAGTTTGGGGATTCCACTGTACCTGTCAGTAATTTGGGTGTCTCGGGGTCCTTGGGGCCTCGCTCTTCGGTTATTGCCTCTGTTCACTCTATGCGTGGTTCTACGAGGTACAACGACCACCTCCCACTTTCTCTTCTCATTTGTCTTTTCAGCCTCCTTCGTACTTTCATCATACGAATATCTCGTTCAACTTCATAGCAGCCTTTTACCAACTCATCGAAGGTGCTTGGGTGTGCTCTGTCCAATCCTTCTTTAATTCGGGGGTCCAGTCCTCGCATGAACCTCGTTATCTTCCACCGTTCATCCTCCATGATCAAGGGTACGTACCGCCCTAATGTGGTGAATTGGCGGACATACTCTGAGACCGGGGTGTCCGATCCCTGCCTTAGTGCATCGAATTCCTCCATCCTTTCAATCATTAGCTCCTTGGTGAGGTAAGCTCCACAGAATTCTTCCAAGACTCTAGCCCAAGCTATGGGTCGGGGTAGGGACTGGACTCTTTCTCTCCACCATTGACTGACTTTGCCATTCAGGAAGGGACGGATAATTAAAGCCCTCATTTCTTCTGGTACCCGAGCTCGGACAAGCTGGTCCTCGACCTCGTTTAACCATTTTTCGGCCTCCTCGGGTTCAGTCTCCCTGCCAAACCTTGGGACCTGCTCTCTTGTCAACTTCCGGAAATAGAAACCCATGCTTCCAGGGGGTGGCAACAATGATGTCCCCGCACCTGTTGGTGGGGTTATCTGCACCATGTAGCGTCTGTTTATTTGAAGTCATATCAATAATAAGGAACTCTACTCAATTTGTACGTAACGATAGTTCTAGGTGTCACATAACAAATTGGATATAAGTCGGTTTCCCCTAGAACGATCTTCAACCAGGGGCCTAGCTCTGGCTGGTCTCCCTCTAGGTCGCACCATCTGCAGCACGCAGTGTCGACTTTATTTAGTACAGGAACGTCACAACTAGTAACAGAATTTAATTTGGCGTATCAGAAGAACATATGCATACATATATTATTATTTAAATTTACGATAGGCCATTAGTTGGGCCTATCACTGGGCTGTGCCCTAATTTGCCAGTCGAAGTCGTTCTATTCTAGGGTCAACTCTCATCTAAGATCAATTATTAGGTCTAAGATCAAACTTAGTCGACTATAATCATAACTTAGTTCTATATTCTGTCCGGATCTGGAGCCTTCGCTCTGATACCACCTGTGGCGCCCTGCACCCTAGCTCCGCCGAAGTCGGTGCACCCGCCGTACTTCACTAAGGAGAGTACTCGGCGTCATCCATACGCATCATGATCTATGATAGCAATACATGGATTTTCGTGCTTACGCGCAACAAATAAGCGAAACCGTGGCAGAATTTAAAACCTCAAATTTAAAACGTCATCACAACCACTTAAAGTTTACAACCCACATCATTGTAGCAGAAAGCGACAAAAGTAAATTGTTTTCCAACTCCATTACACAACTCAATCATTTCCTTAAAGCTGGCAAGTTCGGTCTTCTAATCCTGGCCATCCTCCAGTGCACTCACGGGTAGGGAACCCTAGGTTCGTCATCAATCCATTCTACTCTGTCTCCTGCCACCTCTGGAGAGAAAAATAGGGTGAGTGATAATGTCACCAGCAAGTATACTATAATAATCATGAGTTAGATGGAAAGTACGAACAAGAACCGAATCCCAAAAGAGTTTGGTTTAGAAGCATACCTGTCCTTCGACCAATATTCGATAAGATCATCGCTTAATGTAATAAGATCATAACTTAAGTAACAATCACCATTCGAAGCAGAATATAACACTAAGAGACTGTAACTTATATTGATGAATAACACAGTAAGAATTATCACTTAGGATCTACGGAGTCGTCTCAACTTAAATCTCATGAGTCACTACATAAATGTAACAAGCATGCATATGTTCATGTGATGCATCGTGATGAAATGAAATATGCTCTTTCATGTTTTCTTTAAAATCATCGTCATCATAAAACAGTGGAGTGTTCAGATCTATCTTCCCGGATCTGAGGCAGTAACTTCTCCCCTTTGAATCTATTACTCCCGGATTCGGAACGGTAACGTCATCATACTTGCCGGGTCTATTCTGTTCTGGACCCGCACGGTCATCATACTTGCCGGGTCTATTCCTTTCCGGGCCTGCACAGTCATCATCATCATTCTCATCATCAAGCCTATTATTTTCCGGGCCTGCATGGTCATTCTGTCAGATCACTTAACCTGGATCTGCTCAGGTTCATACTGGCCAAGTTCATACTCACACACGGTACCGGTGGGGAATCATTCTTTTCAAAAATCATCTTTTGAAAACGTTTTTCATCTTTCTTTCTCATAAAAGACATGCTGTAAATCATGCTCATGACGATGATGCAATGCAATGACATGTGACGTGCAAAAGATGGCATAATGCATGGCGTAAACGAATAGACACGTTTCGTTGTCATGCTGGAAATTTCCAGCTTAGTAGTGTCTACTTCCCCTTAGGAATTTCCTACTAAAATGCACGTGTTAGACCCATTTGACCACATGTTCTTCTCCGTAAATGTCATAAGTGAATGCCATGCATGCACTGTGGAATTACGATGTCAATAAGGGACTCGTTTGCTCTTTTCATAAAATGATGTAGCCTGAATTCTGAATTGCCTATATTTTACTAAAAAATTTATTGTGGCCAATCCTTTAATCATTTTCTGGAATTTCCTACTCTCCAACTTAATACACTCATTGGACTAGCATCCTGTCAATTTTTAGCCCATTTTCAATTTCCTAAGGCCCTTTTCCAGGTTATGCAAATTGTGACACAAATTCTGTCTATCCAGCATATTTCAGTTTGACCCGTTTTACTATAAAATTTATTAAAAATAAACCACAGCTTATTTTGATAAAATTCCAACTGCCACCTCTTCTTTATTCATGAGGTTAGTACCATGCCGAAAATTAGTGGATTTTCACACCGCTAAGGTCCATTTTTAGACTTCCAAACACGTTACTTACATTCTGTCCAGTACCACTTTTTCCAGCAGGACCAATCTCAGTAGGAAATTCATTAAAAATAAACCGTGGCTCTTTTTAAGGTGATTCCAACTCTCACATCTAACAAACACATAAAACGAAAAGAATACCATAAATCAGTGGAATTGAAGGTTCCTAAGGTCCCTTTTCTGGCTTCACAAAACAGCCTAAATTTCGGTCGAGCTCCAGAATTTTCCAGTGATCATATATTCTTCCTAAATGTTCTTAGCTCACATTTTTGTCAGCAACACTTAGCAACAATTTTGAGGTGAGCACACGCACCCTTCACCAACAGACTCATTATTTGGTGCATGCAAGAAAATGAGATAATCAGGAGTATATTAAGCCTAACACACAACAAGATCAAATCTTGTCCCCACTTCCTTGCTATATTGACATTTTTCATGTAAAATCACCCATCCTCCCTTAACCCTTCCACCGTGAGCATTTCATCATGAAAGAAAGGATCTTTAACACATCCAAGCCTAGATTATCACATAAATATGCATATAACCCTCAAAGAACACATCTTTGGAGCAAGGTTCCACCCCTACACATTTAAATGCCTAGGGCCGAAAGTTTTGGCCTTACAACTTACCATTTTACAACTAAGATTAGATCTTAGGTATTTCTAGCCATTCATGCACACACTTTCACATCTAAACCATAAAGAGTATAGTGTACTTGCCTTTGAAGCATTTTGCGCGGTTTGGTTGACACAAGAAGCTTTTCCCCCTTCCTTTCCCTATCACATACGACATAAGGCCTTCGTTAGCCATTCCTTGGATTTATGTAGTATATTTTATAGGAAGGATGAAGGGTTTCTTACCATTTGCATCATGAAGGGTTAGATAATGATCCTCTTTTGCTAAGACACTCTTCTTTCTCCTTCCACCTTACGGTCTCCTCCTAGTGCCGTGAGGACCACGGTTTTTATCAAGGAAAAGAGAACTTAGTGAGCTTCAATCCTTTAAGGTGTATCTTGTTAAGGCTTATGGAGAGTAATCTTACCTGGAAAAGCCTTGAGAGGGGAGAATCCTTAGCCTCCTTGCTTCAACCGATTCCGTTTGGAAGGAGGGGAAGAGTGGAGAGTTGTTTCTTAAAGAAGCCTTAATGGTGGGGAGTTGAGGAGGCTTGGTTTTAATAAAGGGAATATTATTTCCTTCTTGGAAAAGAAGGCAGCCGGCGACTGCTTGTGGGGGACAGGAAGAGGCTTCTAAAAAAAACTCTTTACTCTTAATTTTTTTAAGATTCTTTCTAAGTGTTGTTTGAAGTTTCCTACCCCTAAGGCCTAATGGCCGAAACTAGCACCCATTTGCTTCATATTTTATGTTTCTTAATGATACATATTCATGTATTTAGTTCCTTCATTTAGATGTTCTTTCATAAACTCTCTATGTTGCACCCTTCTTATATACCGGTATATATATATATATATATATATATATATATATATATATATATATATTCATACTTATAAACATAGCCCCTCTGATTTCTATTTCCTAGACGCGTGGCTATATTTATTTTTCCGTACATATGTGTATGCCTATACACATATATGCATATATATATATATACCTATATTTATTTTTCTTTTTGAAATAAGCCATAATCCCCAAAATTTCACTATCTCCTACAATGCTAAGTATATGCGCGTGCCCACCCATACACTATACTTTCTTTGAAGATTATTCCATCGTCGTTCGTATCTGCCTTGAGTCGCAGATATTTATACACCTGTACTTATTCACATACCCTCGCATTGCTCATAATTTGTCCATATTTTGGGCTTTTCCGTTATAGTCTTAATATCGGATCATAGACATAAACTTAGGTTCCGGGAACTCACTAAGTATCAGGATATTCTTGAGGTTGTATGTTTTTCTAAGTGACCCCTTAGGTGCAAGTTCCTTCGTGCTCTTGCTTTATGTTTTTGCACTTAGGGTATGCTGATTGCCTTGAGTTCTATATAATTAGGGATAAGTCGGGGATGTCTTCCTTTTGAGATCTCCTTATCCTATCGTGCTCCTGTTCCTTTTTTAGTTGCTATGTTAGTTTGGAGCGGGGTACAACACTTAGACAGATTAATTGCACTCATGCTATCACAATATATAGGAATTCTATTTACGGTAATTCCAAAGTCCGAAAGTTGTTGTTTTATCCATAACAACTGTGTGCAGCAAAGGCCAAGTGCCATGTACTCAGCCTCAGTAGTGGACAAAGCAACGCTTGCTTGCTTTTTGGAAAACCATGAAATGAGTGAGTTTCCTATAAATTGGCAAGTGCCACTCGTGCTCTTTCTATCTATTTTACAGCCACCGTAATCTGCTTCAGTATAAGCATGTAAATTAAATTCGGAATCCTTATTGTAGGATCTGCAAGGCACCACGACAAGGGGGGATTGAATAGTTGGTGTGGAAAGTGTGGTTTTTAAAATTTGTTTTAAACCAAACAACTCAACTTCTGAAAACAGATTCTGTTTTCAGGACCAGTTTTAAAACGTTTTTTAAATCTAGGTTGTAGGTCTTCAAAAATTCTAAAATTTTGATAGAACTTAGTCTCAGATGTTATGAGTGTCTCCTAAAAATTTCAGATTTAAATTCAACCTTTAACCCCTTCAAAAAGTGTTGGTGGTCAGATTGCGCAAATCTGCTAGAAACGGTAGACTGTTTTGAAAAATTTATTCCTATTTGTACTTAACTCCAATTGCTCTGAAATTTTAACCACTAACTCCTTATATATTGTATTTAAATTGGTTGAAGCAGTTTTGAAAAATTCTTTTGGGACGTTAGTCAAATACACTCAAAGTCTCAATCTTTGCAAGCCTGAAAATCAGACTGCACTAGTCTTAGAACTTTGGATGTTTGATTGACTTATACTTATCCAAAAAGGTTGAAATTATGCCAATTTAACTTTAACACGTGTGACTATGATTCTGGAAAGTTTTGTAATTTTTGAAAAACATTTACTATTTTTACGAACGTAATCAAAAAGAGTAAATAGTGCTGAAACAGAATATAAGTGCTGAAAGTAAATGACACAGAGAATTTTATACTGGTTCGGTTATAAACAACCTACTCCAGTCTTTGAGGAACACCTTCCTCGGTTCACACTAGTCACACAACACAAATACACCTTACCACAGGGTTGATAGAGTTACACGCCAACTCCAACCCTTTACAAACCTTGTATGATGAATACAATACGCATGAACACCACCACCTTGCAAGATTGAAGATTGATCACACCTTGATCAATCTTTTACAAAGATATAGAATGTGTGGTGGTCTAAGATAAGCCTATTCAAGAATATGAATGTAAGTACAATAGGCTTTTAGAAAGAAGAATATGAATGTAAGTACAATATGCTTTTCAAGAATATGTTTTATTTGAATGGGTTGAAACAGTTTTGAAAAATTCTTTTGGGAAGTTAGTCAAATACGCTCAAAGTCTCAACCTTTGCAAGTCTGAAAATCAGACTGCACTAGTCTCAGAACTTTGGATGTTTGAGTGACTTATACTTATCCAAGAGGGTTGAAACTTGTGCCAAATTAACCCTTAAACGTGTGGCTATATTTATAGAAATGTTTGTGATTTTTGAAAATCGTTTACTATTTTTACAAACGTAAACAAAGAGAGTAAACAGTGCAGAAACAAAATATAAGTGCAAAAAGTAAATGACACCGAGAATTTTATACTGGTTTGGTTATAAACAACCTACTCCAGTCTTCAAGGAACACCTTTCTCGGTTCACACTAGTCACACACATGCAATACACCTTACCACAGGGTTGATGGAGTTACACACCAACTCCAACCCTTTACAAACCTTGTACGACGAATACAATTCGCACGAACACCACCACCTTGCAAGATTGAAGATTGATCACACCTTGATCAATCTTTTACAAAGATAAAGAGTATGTGGCGGTTTAATACAAGCCTATTCAAGAATAAGAATATAAGTACAATAGACTTTCAAGAAGAAGAAAGAAAGAAGGCTAGACGTTTTTGATCTCAAGATTGTAATGCTTGTGCTTGTCTTTTGTTTTTGCTCATCTTCTTTCCTTTTAAGCACATATGCAGCCGTCCCCCTAGGTCATTCCCCTCTTGAAAATTGCCTTCTAAGTCCTTGGAAGAATGTGTGGCATCATTGTAACATGATCTTGCTTACTTGGCACCTTCTCATTGGATGATCATTTAACCTTTGCTTACTTGGCACTTCATGATAGGTTGAATGTTGTCATCATTTGATGACTTGGAAAATCTGAATATTTCACTCAAAACATGTACCAAAATCAACATAGAATAATTTCCATAATCATCCAAGATTACCACATAAATTAAGCAAGACAAAATTTCTCCACACCATGGTAACAAAATCGGCCATTAAGAGAATTTAGCATGCTGAAATTTCAGCATGTGATACATGGTTCCTTAATTAAAAATACTTCCATTTTTCTTTGATTTTTATTTTTAAAATAAATCATCAATTGATAGCAAATATCCTTATCAAATTGGAAATGAAATTTGGACACCCATATGACCATGAATTCGGCCAAGATACATTCTACACATGCTGAAAAATTTCAGCATGTGTGATATTTAAGATATCACACTTTATGACTTTATATCTTATTCAAATTACTTCCAATTCTTCTTCCAATTGATCTCATGTTTCAAGACACAAATTATATGCTTTTTAACTCAAAAAGATCGGTCAGCTATTGTTGCACCCCGCTCAAAATTAGAACGGCAGCTAGGGTTGGGGGAGAAGCATGGCAAGAGAATGAGACCTCGAAAGAAAGACATCACCGGCCTATCTGTGATTATATAGAATTTAAGGTAATTAGCATACCCCCAAGTGCAAAACATGAAGCAAGAGGGCTGATTAAAATTTACATATGAGTGTTAAGTTGATGGCCTGAGAATTGAGAACTAACAGAAGAAGTATTTTTAGACAACTTTAATGAGAAGTCGGATTATATAACATGCCCTACACATATGATATGGGCATACGTCTAGAAATACATGAACACCACAAGATGGGCCATCATATAATAAAAAGGGTTAATGGATTATGGCCCATGGGAAATATGAGTAAGGAAATTCTAAGAATAAGGTTCGTTTTACAACTCCGGAAGATGGGCCTAAGTAAGCCCTTAGTAAATTGAGAACTCTCTTCTTCCATCCCCAATATGGCCATTGGGTATCGTTTGGAGGTAAGACCCAAAAGAACTTGGGCCATCAATTATATAAATCTGTAAGGTGTAGCAGATTTAACTTGACGGAGAATAAGTAGCACTACACGCTTGTGTAAGCCTTGGATGTATATATATACGAATATGTGCATGGGAACCATATAAAGTGGAAAGCTACCATGTAATTTCATGAATTTCAGAGACCTAAGCATACTTAAGATGCAACAATAAGGTCTAAGATATGGACAGATTATGAATAGTATGTGGGTATGTGTATTAGTATATGTATATACATATACACAAATCCAGGCATATAAATACGGCGATACAATGATTTCGGAGAAGTATGATATATGTGTATGTAACACCCTATACGGATAAATATATATACGTATATGGGTGTATACGCATCCACTTAACAATTCAAGGTATAATATGTAAGGTTATGGCTTATTCTAAAAGAAAATATAGATATATATATATACACATGGGTGTGTATGAGTATATAAAAATATACGGATGAATGTATATGCATAGTTAGACATTTATGGATAAGAATTATGAGAAATATAGGTGGGACATATGTATATGCGTATATATTGGACATATGCACAAAGGAGGAGCAAGATGAATTGTGTTCATAAAGAGTACCCATAAATGATGGGGTTATAAGGTAGATATATATAAATATATATGCAAACACATACATGCGAAATGTATGTACAAAGAATGTATATATGTGGTCGGCCATTATGTTCAAGACTAGCAAAAGACCTTGAATAAGCATTATGGTTAGGAAGTGTAATGAGTTAGTTAGGAAGTATAATGAGTGTCATTTAAAGAGGATCTTTTCCTCTTCCCATGGGGACCGCCGGCTGCCTCACTAAAGGAAGGGATTTAATTCCTTCCTTGATATAAGAAAGCCCCTTACTATATACTTAAATGAAGTGCATTCAAGAGGTCAACTTTCAAACTAAGGAGTAATTCCCCTTCCCTCTCAATGAGCCGACGGGAATAAGGGCCAAGGAGGAGTCCAAGTCTTCTTCAACCTCAAAGTTATCTAGGCGAAGAATTTTTCTAAACAACAAAACGAAGGAAAACACTCTAGAAGGAGAGAATTTCCCTCAACCCATCCAAGGTGCAAATGGAAGAGAAAGGAGGAAGTGCTTCTTGTGTCAACCAAGGTCCAAAGACTACAAAGGCAAGTACACTATACTCTTTGTGGTTTGAATGTGAAAGTGTGTGCATGAATGGCTAGAGATACTTAAGATCTAATCTTAGTTGTATTATGCTAAGCTTGAGTGCTATAACTTTCGGCCTAGGGCCATTTGGGGTGTAAGAGTGAAATCTTGTTTCAAAGATGTGATCTTTGTGGATTATATGCATTATTATGTGTTAATCTAGGATGGATGTGTTAAAGATTCTCTCTTTTCCATGATGGGGACTCACGGTGGAAGGGGTGAAGGAGACATGTGTGATTTTGTATGAAAATGTTAGTTTAGTAAAGAAATGGAGATAAGCTTGGTCCTTGTTATGTGTTATGCTTAACATACTCTTGGAAACATCATTTTCTTGCATGCATCGAAAAATAGGGCCGTTGGTGAAGAGTGCGTGTGTGCACCCAAAATTGTTGCTAAGTGTTTGTAACAAAAAAAATATAAGTCAAGGACACTTAGAAAGAATATATGACCACTAGGAAAATTACTGGAACCGGACAGAAACTTTGGTTGTTTTGTGAAACCAGAAAAGGGACCTTAAGGACTCTCAAATCCATTGATTCTTGGTATGCTATTAGTTCTATGTATATATTAGATGTGAGAGTTGGAATTGCAGTAAAAAGAGTTATGGTTTATTTTTAATAAATCTTTTGGTAAAACTGCTCAAGAAGAAATCACTGGAACTGGGCAGAACAGTGTGACGTTTTGCATGACCTTAAAATGAATCTTAGGAGTATTCAAATTGGCTAATTTTTGGTGTTATGTTAGCCTCATATGTATATGAAATGTGTGAGTTAGAATTTCAATAAAAGGTATTGTGGTTTGTCCTTAATGAAGTTTTTAGTAAGAAGTGGTCAAACAGAAGTACTGGTACTGGACAGATTTATGTGTTATGTTGAACTACCTGAACATGAATCTTAGGAGTGTTCAAATTGGCTAAGTTTTGGTATGGTGATATCCTTATGTGTGTATGCAATGTGAGAGGTGGAATTTTGATAAAAGGAGTTGTGAATTATTATTAATGAAATTGTTGGTGAAACTGCTCAAACAGAGTTGCTGGAACATGACAGTTTTGAGTAGTAAGTTGTGTGGCTCGAAAATGCACCTTAGGAATATGAAATGAGCTGATTTTTAGTATGATGATATTTTGATGTGTTTATGACATCTGTCAGTTGGAATTTTGGAAAAAGGAGTTGTGGTTTGGTCACAATTTATTTCGTGATACAACTGGTCAATCCAGTCTCTGCATGTACCCAATTTGGGAAAGTAATTAGATGACCCCCTTAAACTTATTGAATTGCCATGTAAATTTTATGGTAATTACTTAGGGCATAGATGTGTATGTTCATGTAAAGAAACCAGCCTAAAACCACCATTTTGATGGTTAACAACTGAGTTGAAGTTAGTGGTACAAAACTGGAAAATAGGACAGTTTAATGTCTTAAGTTGTAAGGCTTTGATCTTGATCATTTAGGCTTGAATGTGATGTTTCGCCTTATGAATATTGTTCCTTGGTGAATTAGCTATGTTTCCAGGTAATGGATCAAAATGAATAAGGTTTTATGACCCACGAAACTGAGGTAAGACGGTACTGCCCTGCTGATTTCAGTAGTACATTTGATGATAGTATGATGTTTTGAGGTCGTTAGATATTTTGGAATGTTACGAAATTTTTATAGCATGTGTCTAAGCCTTCATTATGCATATCTATGGCATGGGTTTATGAATATGAGCATGAATTGATGAGCACGAGGCTGTATGAACAGAATGTGATTGCTGGAATATTTTTTCCAGCTTTAAAAGACAAGTTCGTGCATGTATGTTATGATGTATGTGTTCACGAGTCGCATAGTGCATGTCATACATTGCATCATCGTCACGTACATGATTTACAGCATGACTTTTTATGAGAAAGAAAGATGAAAAGCATTTTCAAAAGATGATTTTGAAAAGGATGATTCCCCACCAGTACTGTGTGTGAGTATGAACTTGGCCAGTAAGAACCCACCAGATTAGGGTTAAGTGATCAGATGTAGGCCGTGCGGGCCCAGAAATAATAGACCCGACGAGAAGAAATAGTAGGCCGTGCGGGCCCGGAAATAATAGACTCGGCGAGAAGAAACAGTAGGCCGTGCGGGCCCGGATAGAGTAGACCCGACAAGAAGAAGATGACGTTACCGCCTCAGATCCGGGAGATAGATCTGAACCCTCTATTGTTTTATGACGATGATGATTTGAAAGAAAAGCATGAAAAGATCATATTTTATTTTTCATCTCGACGCATTACACGAACATATGCATGCATGTTGCATTCATGAAGGGACACATGACGTTGAAGTTGTGACGACTTCGTAGTTCTTAAGTGATGATTTTTGTTATGATTGTTCTTCAATACAAGTTGTAGTCCTTGATGTTATATTCTGCTTTAAGTAACGATTCTATTTAGGTTATGATCTTGCTACGCTAAGGAATGATCCCTATTGAGTGAAAGGTGGAGGACAGGTATGCTTCTTAACCAAAATATTTTTGGGTTTTGGTTCTTGTTCGCACTTTCCATTTAACCCTCGATTATTATGGTATACTTGCTGGTGACATTGTCACTCACCCTTATTTTTTCTCCCAGAGGTTGCAGAAGACAAAGTATAGTGGATCGATGACGAATCTAGGGTTCCCTACCCGTGAGCGCAGTGAAGGATGGACAGGTTTAGGAGACAGGACTTGCCAGCTTTAAGGGATGACTAATTTATGTATTGTGATGGAAAAACAATTACATTTGTTACTTTCTGAAACATTTGATCGGGGTTGTAAACTTTGAATGATGGTGATGAGGCTTTAATTTCGAAGTTTTAAATTCTGCCACGGTTTAGCTTGCCTATTTATATGTAAGTGTTAAAATCCATGTACTTACACCATGGATCACGACACGAATGGACGACGCCTAGTACTCTCCTTAGTGAAGTACGACGGGTGCACCGACCTCGGCGGGGCCAGGGTGCGGGGTGCCACAGCTATAATTCAACATGCTGAAATTTTCAGCATGTGTTTCAAATGAGACAAAGTTTGAAACCTTGCCATTTGTAGCTTCTTTCTTTAAATCACCAACATTGTATGATTGATTCTTGACCAATCAATATGCCAAAAAGACTCCACATATGCTCCATCTCAGCTGTAGGTGGCGTGTATAAGTGTATATGCATGTGCTGAATTTTATCTTTGATAACTTTGTAAAATAGTGCACATTTAATAATACACATATGTTATATTCCAATCAGCCCTTAATTTAATTTTCTAGAACACTTTAAGATGTATATCATATGTAAAAAGTGTCTAGATACGTGTCATATGATGTGCCAAAAATGTTCCATGTGTTGTGTACGCAGAAAATTGAATTTTCGATATTTATCGATTACCCGATTTTTCTTTAATTAAATTCCAACTTTTTGCACATGTTATATATATTATGTTACACATAATATATATAATATAAACTTTAATTCTCAGCACTTGGCTGGTCTTAAGTGGCGCCATTATCATGTGACAAAATTGAAATTAGAATCTCCACAATTTGGCCTTAATGTGGGGTGATTTGTGTGTGCCAACATGGAAAGATTTTATGGCTGAACATATCACCATAGGCACGAAAATTATAGATATTTTTGAAGTGTAGGGGCTGGCCATCTATGTATGGCAAGTACGTGACACGTTGGCGAAGTTTCGGTATTCGCCTGATACGACAATTTTCGGTTTAGAACCTTTTAATATGTCGTATTTAATTTGTCATCACCATGACTTATATCATATGATATAAGGCCTGAATATACTCATTAATATGAGTTAAGTATGATGGTGTGATGTTACCGTACGTACGTAAAATATATAACGTGTTGGTAGTACGTTGGAATACATGTGTATGTGTATTTTTAAAAATCAGAAAATATATATTTATATATATGTGTAGGCGTGCCATATGTAGTAAATGGGGAGGAGGAGACTTTCCTTTCTTAGTCTTGTTGCCTTTGTGCCTTGTCCAAATATAGCTTCCCTTAATGAACTACTTAGTTTAATTAACTAAGTATTTCACTTAATGAACTAGTTTAGTTCATTAAGAGTGGTACCTGAAAATAGTATAAACACAACAAATGTTTGACATATGATTTAAGCTTTAACGCTTTATGGCTCGTTAGTACGACAACAATATATATGACCTAAATAAGGCAAGTAATAAGCAATATATCATGCACACGTTTATATCATGCACACTTTTTTGTCTTGCTCATTTAAATCACATATTTTGAAATCACTCAAACTCCTTTTTCTCTACACTTATCGTACCAAATTCCTAAGGTGGGCGTGTGCTTAATATAGCGAAATATTCTTTTTACCGCATCATAGTGAGACACCTTAGGTTGACTTTGAAAACGTGCACACATGCATACACTGAACATGATATCAGGCCTACTAGTAGTAAGATATAACAAAGAACCAATCATAGATCTATATAAGACATTATCAAAATCTTTACCATGTTCATCTTTTTCCAATTTAGTAGTGACACTCATAGGGGTGGGGGATGGTTTCAAATTTTCAAAGTTGAACTTTTTAATCATGTCATTTATATATTTAGCTTGACTTATGTGAATGCCTTTACTCGTTTGCTTAATCTGCAAGCCAAGAAAATAGTTAAGTTCACCAACCATAGACATTTCAAATTCGGATTTCATACAATTTTCAAAATCTTCAACAAGTCTATGTGAGGTAGAACCGAAAATAATGTCATCAACGTAGATTTGAGCAATAAGTAAATCCGATTTATCTTGTTTCAAAAATATTGTACTATCTATAGTACCTCGTTTAAAATCATTTTCTAAAAGAAAAGTAGCAAAACGATCATACCATGCTCTAGGTGTTTGCTTTAGTCCGTATAGTTCCTTCTTGAGTTTGTACACGTGATCGGGATGTTTCAAATCTTCAAACCGGGTGGTTGCTTCACGTATACCTCTTCTTGTATAAATCCATTTAAGAATGCACTTTTTACGTCCATTTGATACAATTTGAAATCTTTCATGCAAGCAATGGCAAGTAAGAGTCGTATAACTTCTAAACGTGCTACGGGTGCAAATGTTTCATCGTAGTCAATTCCTTCTTCTTGATTATAGCCTTGTGCTACAATTCTAGCTTTATTTCTAACGACCTTTCCTTCTTCATTTATTTTATTCCTAAACACCCACTTTGTGCCTATTATGGTCTTATCTTGTGGTCGTGGCATTAAATCCCATACATCGTTTCTGACGAATTGATTAAGCTCATCATGCATAGCATCAGTCCAAGAAGAATCACTCAAAGCATCATGCACATTTTTGGGTTCAATTTCGGAAATCATAGCATGAAATTGATTTATTTCATCCGAAGTTATTCTTCTATGTGGTTGCACACCGTGAGTGATGTCGCCTATGATGAGATCATGTGGGTGATCTCTATGCCATCTTGGTTGATTATTTTCTATATTATCATGCACTTCTACGTGATCATGCATTTCTAGTGTATCATTCATGTCATGCATATCAAATGTACCATCATCTTCATTCAACACGGGTTTCAATTCAAAGTCATCATCATATTCTTTATCTTTATCAATCTCATCAAATTCATTAAACTTCACACGAATAGATTCTATGATTTGTCTAGTGAGAGGATCATAACATCTATATGCTTTTGAGTTTATAGAATAGCCAACAAAAATACATTCAATTGATTTGGATTCAAATTTATCTAAATTATTTTTTGTATTTAAAACGAAACATTTGCATCCAAACACACGAAAATAGTCAATCTTAGGCATGCGATCATTCAATATCTCATAAGGCGTCTTATTTATTTTCTTTCTAATAGATAAGCGATTTACTATGTAGCATGCATAATTTACAGCTTCCGCCCACAGAAATCTAGGCAATTTATTTTCGCATAACATAGTCCTAGCGATTTCTTGTAATGTTCGATTCTTTCTTTCTACTGCTCCATTTAATTGTGGAGTTTTAGGTGGTGAAAACTCATGCTTGATTCCTTTTTCTTCGCAAAATGAAATCATATCTTTGTTTTTAAATTCATCGCCTCTATCGCTTCTTATCTTTTTCACATTGACACCGTATTGATTTTCAAGCTGTTTGATTAATTTCGCAATCTCAATGGCACTATCATCCTTATGTGCAAGAAATAAAGTCCAAGTATAACGAGAAAAATCATCAACAATCACGCATGCATAGTGGTGCCCACCAAGGCTTGTAGTGCGACTAGGACCAAACAAATCAATGTGTAATAGTTCTAAGACTCTAGTCGTGCTTATTTCATTCTTAGGCTTAAGTGACTCACGTGTTTGTTTGCCTTTTATGCAAGATTCACACAACTGAAAGTTGTCTAAATCAAATGTAGGCAATCCTCGTACTAGGTTCTTTCGTTGGAGTTTTTCTAGTGTGGAAATATCAATGTGTCCTAAACGTCTATGCCATAAGTTCACATTAGGTTCGTTTGACATAAAGCACTTAACTTTAGCATCTACCATATCATCCATAGAAAGCGTAAAGATGTTACCTTCTCGTTTTCCTTTTAAAACGGTTTCTCCATTTTTATTTATTATATTGCAATAAGGGTGAGTGAAACACACATCAAAGCCATTGTCAATAAATTGAGAAATGCTAAGATGATTGTAAGATAAGTTGCTTACCAAATAGACGTTGGAGATTTGAAGACTTGGGTTTCCTATCGTATCTTTTCCGATGATCTTACCTTCGTTGTTGTCTCCAAAGGTCACGGATCCACCTTTTGTGACCTTCTTTAATTTTGTGAACAAGCTCAGGTCACCCGTCATGTGCCTCGAGCAGCCACTGTCAATGAACCACTTTATGGATGTATCTTTTGATGTGTGGGCTCCCTGCAATGTGCAAGAATGATTTAGGTACCCTTTTGACTTTGGGACCTTGCGAGTTAATTAATCACCTCTTGGTAAAAGTACTTTTTAGTACCCATACTTGGGTGATCCTTCTCGGTCTATCAAATGGCAAGAATGTAGATGAAGGTGCAATGTAGTAAACATGTGGTGAATGCACTTTAGGCCTTTGGCCAAGGACTCCCTTATACTCATTGTATGTAGGACGTTTTTGATATGTCCTTGTGTTTGTGTGCATTGTGCGTGGATGAAATGAATGCCGTGTATGTATCACTCTTTTCTTTTCATATCTATATGGTAAAAAATTGTATTTCGCGTGATATGAAGAAGAAGTGGGGCGTGAGGAAGGGAGAGGTCTTTGCGTCATCTTAGACGCCGTTTGTGGCTTTGCGGTGTCTTTCTTAGACACAACAAACTTAGTTGGTTTGGTGGATACTTCATTAGTATCAATGTATCCCAAACCCGTTTTATCACTATCATGCTTTTATGATAAGATAATACGATGCAGCATGTTAGATCCCGTATCAAACTGTTTCATCATTTTCTATAAGTCTATATTCCTTGATTTCAAACTTGAAATCTCGGATTTCATTTCGTTATTTTGAGTGGTTAATGATGAAATCTCTGTCTTTAATGCAGTAATGAGGCATGATGACTCTTTCTTTGAATCGTTTAATTGAGCGACAAGATTCTCGTTAGAAGATTCTAACAGTTTCTTGTCTTCAATTAATCGTTTCTTTTCCTTAGCGAGAGTCTTAGTGAATTTATGCAATTATAAATACTGACTAAAAAGATCATCATAAGAAGGCTCAGAGTCAGAATCAGAGTCAGATGATACCTCATTAGATGCTTTGGACACAAATCATACTTGTGCAGTCTCTTCTTTGGTTTCAGTCTCCGAATCCGATGTATCACTCCAAGTGGAGGCCTTTAGAGCACGTTTCCTTTGCTTGGGTTCTGAGACAAGTCTATTCTTGTTCCGTTCCTTGTCAGGGTATTTATTTGTTTGCTTTTCTTTATTGGGGCAGTCATACGATAAATGTTCAAGTTTGTCACATTCATAACATTTAACATCTTTATCATTTGTCTTGTTCTTTTTTCTTTTAGTCGTAGTGCCCTTATTTTTGTTTCTAAATGATCTTCTTATAAATTTTCTTAAACCTTTAGCCAATAGAATTAGGTCATCGTTATCCGATTCAGAATCACTATCATCAATGTGATCGGAAGAAGTAGAGACGTATTCATATGATTTAAAAGCAATAGCTTTACCTTGTTCAGATGATTCCGATTTCTGTACGGTGAGTTTATTTTCATACACCTTAAGTGATCCAATTAACTCTTCCATCTTTATTGAGTTCGTTTCTTTGCTTTCTTCTATTGCGGTTACTTTAGGGTCCCACTCTGATGGAAGGCTTCGCAAGACTTTCTGTACTTTTTCCTGCATAGTAAAAGCTTTACCAAGAGACTCAAGAGAATTGTAGATGTTAGTCAAACGAAGATCCATATCAACAATAGATTCATTAGGCAATAATTTAAACGACTCAAGTGTGGACATAAGCATGTTTATCTTTAACTCTTTTACTTGACTCGTGCCTTCGTGTTTCATTTCGAGTATCCTCCACATTTCTTGTGCACTAGAATAGTTTGAGACATAACTTGACTCACTATTACTTAATCCATTAAGAGCAATTGCATAGCCCTAGCATTCATGCTAAGTTTCTTTTTATCATCACTTGTATATTCTTGTCCAGGTTTAACAACTTCTAGTGTGACTCCGTCTACGGTGGATAACTTAGATGGAACAAAAGAACCATCTTCTATAATCGACCAAAGATCAATATCTATTGCCATAATAAAAAGCTTCATTCTTAGTTTCCATTGAATAAATGACTCACCGTCAAAAAGAGGAGGCATTTGGCTCGACATACCTTGTTGCTCGGTTTTGAGATTTGTGGTTGCCATCTCACTGAATCGTTGGATCTTTTGTAGTGAGTGTTCCTGAGCTCTGATACCACTTGTAGGATTTGCAAGGCACCACTAGAAGGGGGGAGGGTTGAATACTTGGTGCGGAAAGTGTGGTTTTTAAAATTGTTTTGATAAAAAACTCAACTTCTGAAAACAGATTATGTTTTCAGGACCAGTTTTAAAACGTTTTTTAAAAATAGGTTTTAGGTCTTCAAAAATTCTAAAATTTTGATAGAACTTAGTCTCAGATGTTATGAGTGTCTCCTAAAAATTTCAGATTTAAATTCAACCTTTAACCCCTTCAAAAATCGTTGGTGGTCAGATTGCGCAAATGTTCGTTGGTGGTCAGATTGCGCAAATGTGTCAGAAACGGTAGACTGTTTTGAAAAATTTATTCCTATTTATACTTAACTCCAATTGCTCTGAAATTTTAACCACTAACTCCTTATATATTGTATTTGAATTGGTTGAAGCAGTTTTGAAAAATTCTTTTGGGACGTTAGTCAAATACACTCAAAGTCTCAATCTTTGCAAGCCTGAAAATCAGACTGCACTAGTCTCAGAACTTTGGATGTTTGATTGACTTATACTTATCCAAAAAGGTTGAAATTATGCCAAATTAACTTTAACACGTGTGACTATGATTCTGGAAAGTTTTGTAATTTTTGAAAAACATTTACTATTTTTACGAACGTAATCAAAAAGAGTAAATAGTGCTGAAACAGAATATAAGTGCTAAAAGTAAATGACACAGAGAATTTTATACTGGTTCGGTTATAAATAACCTACTCCAGTCTTTGAGGAACACCTTCCTCGGTTCACACTAGTCACACAACACAAATACACCTTACCACAGGGTTGATGGAGTTACACGCCAACTCCAACCCTTTACAAACCTTGTATGATGAATACAATACGCATGAACACCACCACCTTGCAAGATTGAAGATTGATCACACCTTGATCAATCTTTTACAAAGATATAGAATGTGTGGTGGTCTAAGATAAGCCTATTCAAGAATATGAATGTAAGTACAATAGGCTTTTAGAAAGAAGAAAGAAGAAAGTGTAGAGAGAAGAAGGCTTTAGGCGTTTTGATCTTCAAGAGTATAATGCTTGTTCTTGTCTTTTGTTTTGCTCTACTTACTTTCCTTTTAAGCATAATGGCCGTCCCCTAGGTGCTCTCCCCTATTGAAAATTGTCTTCTAAGTCCTTTGGAGAATGTGTGGCATCATTGTGACATGATCTTGCTTACTTGGCAACTTCTCATTGGATGATCATTAAACCTTTGCTTACTTGGCACTCATTAATTGGTTGAATGTTGTCATCATTTGATGACTTGGAAAATCTGAGAATTCCACTAAAACCATGTGCCAAAATCATCATAAAATAATTGCCATAACTCATAAGATTATCATCTAACTCAAGCAAGATAAAATTTCTCCAAACAAGGTAAAAATTTTGGCCATAATTGGGACTTGTCATGCTGAAATTTCAGCATGTGATACATGGTTACATAATTCAAATTTCTTTCAAATTTTCATTGATTTTTCTTTTAAAACAAATCACCAATTAGTAGCAAATATTCTCATCATTTTTGGAAATGAAATTGGACACTGATGTGACCACAAAATCGGCCAAGGTGCATACACACACATGCTGAAATTTTTCAGCATGTATGATATTCAAGATATCACACTTTTTGACTTTATATCTTATTCAATTTACTTCCAATTCTTCTTCCAATTGATCACATGTTTCAAGACACAAATTATATGCTCATTAATCATGAAAATCGACCAGCTATAACTACACATGCTGAAATTTTCAGCATGTGTTTCAAATGAGATAAAATTTGAAACATTACCTTTTGTAGCTTCTTTCTTTAAATCACCAACATTGTATGATTGATTCTTGACCAATCAATATGCCAACAAGGCTCCGAATATGCTCCATCTCAGCTGTATAGGCGTGTACAACATGTATATGCATGTGCTGAATTTTATTTTTGCAAGCTTTGTAAAATAGTGCACATTTAATAATACACACATGTCATATTCCAATCAGCCCTTAATTTAATTTTCTAGAACACTTTAAGATGTATGACATATGTAAAAAGTGTCTACATACGTGTCGTATGATGTGTCAAAAATGTTCCATGTATTGTGTACGTAGAACACCGAATTTTCGATGTTTATCGATTACCCGATTTTTCTCTAATTAAATTCCAACTTTTTGCACATGTTATATATATTATGTTACATATAATATAAACTTTAATATTCAGCTTATAAGGCTGATTAAAGTGGCGCCATTTACATGTGATAAAATTGAAATTGAAATCTCCACAATTTGGCCTTAGTGTGGGGTGATTTGTGTGTGCCAACATGGAATGATTTTATGGCTGGAAATAGCATCATAGCCACAAAAATAATAATGATTTTTGAGGTGTAGGGGTTGGCCATCTATTTTTGGCAAGTACATGACACGTTGGTGAAGTTTCGTATTCGTCCGATACGACAATTTTCGGTTTAGAACCTTTTAACGTGTCGTATTTAATTTGTCATCAGCATTACTTATATCATATGATATAAGACCTGAATATACTCATAAATATGAGTTAAGTATGATAGTGTGACGTTAACGTACGTACGTAAAATATATAACGTGTCGGTAGTACGTTGGAATACATGTGTATGTGCCTTTTTTTAAAAAAATCTGAAAAATATATATTTATATATGTATGTAGGCGTGTATATTAGATGAAGAGAGGAGGAGGAGACTTTCCTTTCTTAGTCTTGTTGCCTTTGTGCCTTGTCCAAATGTAGGTTCCTTTAATGAACTACTTAGTTTAATTAACTAAATACTTTACTTAATGAACTAGTTAAGTTCATTAATGGTGGCACCTGAAAATAGTATAAACACAACAAATGTTTGCCATTTGATGTAAGCTTTAAAGCTTCATGGCTCGTTAGTACGGCAACATTATATATGAACTATATAAGGCAAGTAATATGCAATATATCATGCACATTTATCTTATGCACGTTTTTAAGCTCATTTAAATCATATATTTTGAAATCACTCAAACCCCCCTTTTCTCTACAATTAGAATATACCATGTGTGTATTATTAAATGTGCACTATTTTACAAAGTTTGCAAAAATAAAATTCAGCACATGTCTAAGTCATTACACACGCCATTCAAGCTGATTTGGAGCCTATGTGGAGCCTTGTTGGCATATTGATTGGCCAAGAATGAAGCATACAATGTTGATGACATAAAGGAATGAGCTACACAAGGTAACATTTCAAACTTATGTCACATTTGTAACACATGCTGAAAATTTCAGCATGTGCTAATAGGCTGGCCGAATTTTTACATCTTAATGGCCCATATTTTGTGTCTTGGTTAAGATGGATTAATTAGAAGACAATTTGGAAGTGTTTTAAATATTTTATGGAATAAAGAAGGTGATATTCTTGAATATCACACATGCTGAATATTTCAGCATGTGTGCAATGTATCTTGGCCGATTTTTAGGCCTTATAGATGATAAAGTTTTATTCCAAAATTGAGGAAGATGTCTTGTACTAAATGGAGATGGATTTCTTGAATTAATACAATGCAAAATAGGAAATATTTTGAACAAAAAGTGTATGTAACACATGCTGAAATTTCAGCATGTGCAAGATCAATTATGGCTGATTTTTTTTAACCCTTTTTGAAGAAATATTGTCTTGCTTAATTTATGTATTGATCTTGGAAGTTATAGTAATTGTTTTATGGTGATTTTGGCACATGTTTTAATTGGAATTTTCAGATTTTCCTAATCATCAAGCGATGACAATATTCAACCAATAAATGAGTGCTAAGTAAGTAAGAGCTTAATGATCATCCAATGAGGAGATGCCAAGTAAGCAAAGACATGTCACAATGATGCCACATATTCTTCCAAGGACTTAGAAGATGATTTTCAAGAAGAGAAGGACTAAACGGGGGACGGCCAATGTGATTAAAAAGGAAGCAAGATAGCAAAACAAAACAAGAACAAGTCTTGCAAATTCAAAGATAAAAAACGTGTTCTAGCCTTCTCTTCTACCTTTCTTTCTTTCTTCTCTCTAAAATCCTATTGTACTTACATTCATATACTTGAATATGCTTCATCTAGACCACCACATATTCTTTTCATTGTTGTAAAAGATTGATCAAGGTGTGATCAATCTTGTACTTGCGAGGTGGTGGTGTTTGTGATAATTGTATACTCATACAAGGTTTGTAAAGGGTTGGAGTTGGTGTGTAACTCCATCAACCCTGTGGCAAGATGTTATTTTGTGTTTGGTGATTAGTATGAACCGAGGAAGGTGTCCTCGAAGACTGGAGTAGGTTGTTGATAACCGAACCAATATAAAATTCTTGGTGTCATTTACTTTCAGCACTTACTTTCAGTTTCAGCACTGTTTATCATTTTTGCTCACGCTCGTAAAAATAGTAAACGAATTTCAAAAATTACAAAAATTTCCCGAATCATAGACATACATTTTAAGGTTCTTTTGGCATAAGTTTCAACCCTTTTGGACAAGTATAAATCATTCAAACGTCCAAAGTTCTGAGACTAGTGCAGTCTGATTTTCAGGCTTGCAAAGGTTGAGACTTTGATCGTATTTGACTAACTTTCCAAAAGATTTTTTCAAAACTGTTTCAACCCATTTAAATAAAACTTATAAGGGGTTAGTCTTTACATTTTCAGAGCATTTGGAGTTAAGGACAAATAGGAATTAATTTTTCAAAACAGACTACCGTTTCTGGCAGATTGCGCAATCTAACCACCAACAAAGTTTCAAGGAGTTAGAGGTTGAATTTAAATCTGAAATTTTTAGGAGGTACTCATAACATCTGAGGATAAATTCTCTCCAAAGTTTAGAATTTTTGAAGACCTGCAACCTAGTTTTCAAAACGTTTTAAAACTAGTCCTAAAAACAGAAACTGTTTTCAGAAGTTGGATTTTTGGTTTAAAACTATTTTGAAAACCACATTTTCCGCACCCACAATTCAACCTCCCCCTTCTAGTGATGCCTTGCAGATCCTACAATTGGTATCAGAGCGCAGAAACACTCACATCAAAAGGATCCAACGATCTAAGTGAGATGGCAACCACAACCGTGCAAGAAGGAATGTCAGCTGTAAGGTCTCTTTTTTTCGACGGTGAGTCTTTTATTCAATGGAAATTAAGAATGAAACTTTTTCTTATGGCTATTGATATTGATCTATGGTCCACATAGAAGACGGTCCATTTGTTCGTACTAAGTTGTCAATTATTGATGGTGTCACACTAGAGGTTATGAAATCGAAACAAGAATACACTAGTGATGACAAAAAGAAGTTGAGTATGAATGCTAAAGCCATGCAACTACTATTAAACGGCCTAAGTAAAAGTGAGGCTAGTTATGTGTCTAATTGTTCTAGTGCTCAAGAGATGTGGCATATTCTTGAAATTAAACATGAAGGGACTAGCCAAGTAAAGGAGTCCAAAATTAATTTGCTTATGTCCACACTTGAGTCCTTTAAATTATTGCCAAATGAGTCTATTGTTGAGATGGATTTACGCTTGACTAACATTTACAATTCTCTTGAGTCTCTTGGCAAAGCCTTCACTATGCAGGAAAAGGTACAAAAGGTCTTGCGAAGCCTTCCATCCGAGTGGGACCTTAAAGTAACAGCCATAGAAGAAAGCAAAGAGACTAAATCGATTAAGATAGAAGAACTAATTGGATCACTTAAGGTATATAAAAACAAACTCGCTTTAAGACATTCTGAGTCTATTTCTAATAATGATAGGACTATAGCATTTAAATCAAATGAATACGTCGTAGATGATAGTGACATAGATTCCGATGATGAGGACTTAATCATGATGGCTAAAAGATTAAGAAAAATCTTGAGAAAATCGATTAAACTTAAGTCTACCTCATCTAAGGATCATAAAAATAAGAATAAGGAAATAAAGTGCTATGAATGTGGACAACCTGGACACTTGTCATATAACTGTCCAAACAAGGACAAACAAATGAATAAATACCTTGACAAGGATTGGACAAAAACTAGACTCGTCTCAGAACCTAAACAAAGGAGAAGAGCCTTCAAAGCCTCCACTTGGAGTGACACATCTGACTCTGAGACTGATGATACAGAAGAACACAAGGCACAAGTATGCTTTACATCTAAAGCATCAAATGAGGTATCTTCCAACTCTGATTCCGATTCTGAATGTTCTTATGATGATTTATTTAGTCAATATTTAGAATTGCATAAGTTCTCAAAGACTCTTGCAAAAGAAAAGAAGTGATTAATTGGAGACAAGAAATTGTTAGAATCTTCTAACAAAGATCTTGTGTCTCAATTAAACGATTCAAAAGAAGAGTCGTCATGCATTATAAATTCATTAAAGTCTGAAATTTCATCATTGACATCCGAGATTTCAAACTTGAGTTCAAGGAATGCGGATGTAGAGAAAATGGTGAAATAATTTGACAAGGGAACAAACATGCTAGATCACATCATTTCTTCACAAAAGCATGATAGTGACAAAACCGGACTAGGATACGTTGAGAAAAGTAAGTCAATAAATAAACCAACCAAATTCATTCCATCTAAGAAAATAGATGCATCAAAGACACATGTGGCATCTAAGAAGACGTCTAGACCTTCTCTTATGACATATCATCGTGCTTCTTCTTCGCATCATGCAAAATATAATTATGTGCCATATAGATATAAGAAGAAACAAGTGATGCAACGCGACACTCATATCACAAAAATGCATCTAGATCACGTCCCGTGCATATAAACCAAAATGCATATCAAAAATAGAAAATATACTATATGCATGATGGGATTCTTGGCCAAAGACCAAACGCATTTGCCCCTAACATATATTATGTTGGGTGTTCATCACCTTTCTCACCTTTTGGAAGTCCTAGAAAGGTCACCCAAATTTGGGTACCAAAAGAGACATTTTCAAAGGGTTGAATAAATAACCCTTACGAACGCACGTTTGATATTATAAAATGCATGATTTCTTTTTCATCTTTACATACGCTTTTGATTGTCTTTCCAAAATAAAGGGGGAGAGAATGAATGATTTAAGGGGAAGAGAGAAAGATTAATTGCATAAATCAAGGGGGAGCGGTTTGAAATTTGAAATACAAAATTTGAATTTATGCATAATTAAAGGGGGCGACAAGATTTAAATGATGTATGTAGGTTATTTTGTAAATAATCAAAAGGAGGAGATTGTTGAGAAAAAGAGGTTTGAGTGATTTCAAAATGCATGACTTAAATAACATGAACTAAAGAAATGCATGACTTGATTTATAACATCACACGTTTTTGAATGAAAGTTGCCTTGTATAGTTCATATATATTGTTGCCGTACTAACGAGCCATGAAGCTTTAAATCTTACATCAAATGACAAACATTTGTTGTGTTTGAACTATTTTTAGGTGCCACCATTAATGAACTAAACTAGTTCATTAAATGAAGTACTTAGTTAATTAAACTAAGTGTTCATTAAAGGAAGCAATATTTGGACAAGGCATAAAGGCAACAAGGTGAAGAAAGGAAAGTCTTCCACTCTCCTCCCACACATAAATACACGCCATATATATATGTATTTATATATTTTCAGATTTTTTTAAAAAAGGCACATACACATATATTCCAACGTACTACCGACACGTTATATATTTTACGTACATACGTTAACGTCACACCACCATACTTAACTTATATTTATGAGTATATACAGGTCTTATATCATATGATATAAGTCATAGTGATGACAAATTAAATACGACACGTTAAGAGGTTCTAAACCGAAAATTGTCGTATCGGGTGAATACCGAAACTTCGCCAACGTGTCACGTACTTGCCATGAATAGATGGCCATCCCATAAACTCCAAAAATATTCATAAATTTCGTGGGTATGATGATATTTACAGCCATAAAATCATTCCATGTTGGCACACACAAATCACCCCACATTAAGGCCAAATTGTGAAGATTCCAATTTCAATTTTGTCATATGCTTTAGGCGCCACTTTAAGACCATCCAAGTGCTGAATATTAAAGTTTAATTTATGTATATTATGTGTTACATAATATATATAACATGTGCAAAAACTTGGAGTTTAATTAGAGAAAAATCGGGTAATCGATAAACATCGAAAATTCGGTTTTCTACGTACACAACACATGGAATGTTTTTGGCACATCATACAACATGTATCTAGACACTTTTTACATATTTCATACATCTTAAAGTGTTCTAGAAAATTCAATTAAGAGCTGATTGGAATATACCATGTGTGTATTATTAAATGTGCACTATTTTACAAAGTTTGCAAAAATAAGAGTCAGCACATGTCTAAGTCACTTCACACGCCATTCAAGCTGATTTGGAGCCTATTTGGAGCCTTGTTGGCATATTGATTGGTCAAGAATGAAGCATACAATGTTGATGACATAAAGGAATGAGCTACATAAGGTAACATTTCAAACTTATGTCACATTTGTAACACATGCTGAAAATTTCAGCATGTGCTAATAGGTTGGTCGAATTTTTACATCTTAATGGCCCATATTTTGTGTCTTGCTTAAGATGGATTGATTAGAAGACAATTTGGAAGTATTTTAAATATTTTATGGAATAAAGAAAGTGATATTCTTGAATATCACACATGCTGAATATTTCAGCATGTGTGCAATGTATCTTGGCCGATTTTTAGGCCTTATAGATGATAAAGTTTTATTCCAAAATTGAGGAAGATGTCTTGTACTAAATGGAGATGGATTTCTTGAATTAATACAATGCAAAATAGGAAATATTTTGAACAAAAAGTGTATGTAACACATGCTGAAATTTCAGCATGTGCAAGATCAATTATGGCCGATTTTTTAACCTTTTTTGGAGAAATATTGTCTTGCTTAATTTATGTGATGATCTTGGAAGTTATGGTAATTGTTTTATGGTGATTTTGGCACATGTTTTAAGTGGAATTTTCAGATTTTCCTCGTCATCAAGCGATGACAACATTCAACCAATAAATGAGTGCCAAGTAAGCAAGAGCTTAATGATCATCCAATGAGGAGATGCCAAGTAAGCAAAGACATGTCACAATGATGCCAGATATTCTCCCAAGGACTTTGAAGATAATTTTCAAGAGGAGAAAGACTAAAGGGGGGACGTCCAGTGTGATTAAAAAGGAAGCAAGAGAGCAAAACAAAACAAGAATAAGTCTTGCGAATTCAAAGATAAAAAACGTGTTCTAGCCTTCTCTTCTACCTTTCTTTCTTCCTTCTCTCTAAAAGCCTATTGTACTTACATTCATATACTTGAATATGCTTCATCTAGACCACCACATATTCTTTTCATTGTTGTAAAAAATTGATCAAGGTGTGATCAATCTTGTACTTGCAAGGTGGTGGTGTTCGTGATAATTGTATACTCATACAAGGTTTGTAAAGGGTTGGAGTTGGTGTGTAACTCCGTCAACCCTGTTGTAAGATGTTATTTTGTGTTTGGTGATTAGTGTGAATCGAGGAAGGAGTCCTCAAAGACTGGAGTAGGTTGTTGATAACCGAACCAATATAAAATTCTTGGTGTCATTTACTTTCAGCACTTACTTTCAGTTTCAACACTGTTTATCATTTTTGATCACGCTTGTAAAAATAGTAAACGAATTTCAAAAATTACAAAACTTTCCAGAATCATAGACATACATTTTAAGGTTCTTTTGGCGTAAGTTTCAACCCTTTGGGACAAGTATAAGTCATTCAAACGTCCAAAGTTCTGAGACTAGTGCAGTCTGATTTTCAGACTTGCAAAGGTTGAGACTTTGATCGTATTTGACTAACTTTCCAAAAGAATTTTTCAAAACTGTTTCAACCCATTTAAATAAATCTTATAAGGGGTTAGTCTGTAAATTTTCAGAGCATTTGGAGTTAAGGACAAATAAGAATTAATTTTTCAGAACAGACTACCGTTTCTGGCAGATTTACGTAATCTGACCACCAACAAATTTTCAAGGAGTTAGAGGTTGAATTTAAATCTGAAATTTTTAGGAGATACTCATAACATCTGAGGATAAGTTCTCTCAAAAGTTTAGAATTTTTGAAGACCTGCAACCTAGTTTTCAAAATATTTTAAAAATGGTCCTTAAAACAAAAGCTGATTTCAGAAGTTGGGTTTTGGTTTAAAACTATTTTAAAAACCACATTTTACGCACCCACTATTCAACCTCCACCCTTCTAGTGGTGCCTTGAAGATCCTACATACTCTACATTGTTGTAAAAGATTGATCAAAGTGCGATCAATCTTGCATCCGCTAGGTGGTGGTGTTCGGTTGTAATCACTTACAAGGTTTGTAAAGGGTTGGAGTTGGTGTGTAACTCCATCAACCCTCTATGGTAAGGTGTTATTTGTGTTTTGTGATTAGTGATAACTGAGGAAGGTGTCCTCGAAGACTGGAGTAGGTTGATTTAACCGAACCAGTATAGAATTCCTTGTGTTCTTTACTTTCAGCACTTACTTTTAGTTTCCAGCACAATGCATCATTTTTATCACGTTCTTAAAAATAGTAAATGAATTTCAAAAATCACGAAAATTTTAAAAAACATAGCCACACGTCTTAAGGTTCTTTTGGCGCAAGTTTCAACTCTTTTGGACAAGTATAAGTCATCCAAACGTCAAACGTTCTGAGACTAGTGCAGTCTGATTTTCAGGCTTGAAAAGGTTGAGACTTTGAACGTATTTAACTAACTTCCCAAAAGACTTTTTCAAAACAATTTCAACCCAATTAAATAAACCTAATAAGGGGTTATTCATTAAATTTACAAAGCATTTGGAGTCACGGTTTAATAGGAATTAATTTTTCAAATCAGACTACCGTTTCTAGCAGATTTGCGCAATCTGACCACCAACGATTTTTGAAGGGGTTAAAGGTTGAATTTTAATCTGAAATTTTTAGGAGATAATCTGATACTAAGATCTCTCCAAATTTCAGAATTTTTGAAGACCTGTAACCTAGTTTTCAAAACGTTTCAAAACAGGTCCTGAAAACAGAAATTATTTTCAGAAGTTGGGTTTTTGGTCTAAAACAATTTTAAAAACCATATTTTCCGCACCCACTATTCAACCCCCCTTCTAGTGGTGCCTTGCAGATCCTACAAGTGGTATTAGAGTGCTGGAACACTCACAATATAAGTGATATGACAACCACGAACTTCAAAACCGAGCAAGAAGGTATGTCCAGTCAAAGGCCTCCTCTCTTTGACGGTGAGTCTTTTATTCAATGGAAGTCAAGAATGAAACTTTTCCTTATAGCTATTGATATTGATCTTTGGTCCATTATAGAAGATGGTCCATTTGTTCCGTCAAAATTATCCACTGTAGATGGAGTCACACTAGAGGTTGCTAAGCCTAAACAAGAGTATACTAGTGATGATAAAAAGAGACTGGGCATGAACGCTAGAACCATGCAATTGCTTCTAAATGGACTAAGTAAAAAGTGAATCTAGCTATGTTTCAAATTGTTCTAGTGCTCAAGAAATGTAGAGAATTCTTGAAATGAAACACGAAGGCACTAGTCAAGTAAAAGAGTCCAAAATCAACATGCTTATGTCCACACTCGAGTCATTTAAATTATTGTCAAATGAATCTATCGTTGATATGGATCTACGCTTGATTAACATTTACAATTCCCTTGAGTCTCTTGGCAAAGCCTTCTCTATGTATGAAAAGGTCCAAAAGGTCTTACAAAGCCTTCCATCCGAGTGGGACCCTAAAGTGACGGCCATAGAGGAGAGCAAAGAAACTAAATCAATTAAAATGGAGAAACTAATTGGATGACTTAAGGTATATGAGAACAAACTCACTATAAGGAAATCGGAATCATCATCAAAACAAGGTAAGACTATTGCATTTAAATCAAATGAATACGTCTCTACTTCTTCTGATCACGTAGATAATAGTGATTCTGAATCAGACAACGATGACTTAATTTTACTGGCTAAAGGCTTGAGAAAATTCATGATAAATTCATTTAAAACAAACCTAAGGGTACTTCCACTAAAAAATAAAAATAAAACAAGTGATAAGGATGTTAAATGCTGCGAATGCGGTAAACTTGGACATCTATCATATGACTGTCTTAATAAAGACAAGCAAACAAACAAACACCCTGACAAGGATCAGACCAAAAATAGACTCGTCTCATAACCTAAGCAAAGGAGAAGAGCTCTCAAGGCCTCTAGTTGGAGTGACACATCTGATTTTGAGACTGATACAGAAGAGGAGACTGCACAAGTATGCTTTGTATCCAAAGCATCAAACGAGGTATATTATGACTCTGAGCCTTCTTATGATGATCTTTTCAGTTAGTATTTAGAATTGCATAAATTTACTAAGACTCTTGCAAAAGAAAAGAAGCGATTAATTGAAGATAAGAAGTTGTTAGAATCTTCTAACACAAATCTTGTTGCTCAATTAGACGATTCAAAAGAAGAGTCGTCATGCATAATTAATGCATTAAAGACAGAGATCTCATCATTGACCACTCACAATAATGAAATGAAATCCGAGATTTCAAATTTGAAATCAAGGAATATGGATTTAGAGAAGATGATGAAACAATTTGACACAGGATCTAACATGCTAGATCGTATTATTCTATCACAAAAACATGACAGTGATAAAACCGGATTAGGATACATTGAGACAAATGATGTATCAATTAAACCAACCAAATTCGTCTTGTCTAAGAAAGTAGACACACCTAAAGCAAACGTGGCATCTAAGATGACGCAAAGACCCCCTCTCCCCTCATCTCGTCATACCTCTTCTTCATATCATGCAAAATATAATTATGTTCTATATAGATATGAAGAAGAAACAAGTGATGCGTACACGACATTCATTTCATCCATCTAGATTACGCACTATGCACACCAACACGAGGACATATCAAAAACGCACTCCATATGATGCGTATAAAGGAGTTCTCGGCCAAAGGCCTAAAGTTCACTCACCACATGTCTACTACATTGCTCCTTCATCTACATTCTTACCATTTGCTAGACCAAGAAGGATCACCCAAGTATGGGTACCGAAAGGTACTTTTACTAAGAGATGAATAACTAACTCGCAAGGACCCAAAATTAAAAGGGTACCTAAATCACTCTCGTACATTGCAGGGAACCCATACATTAAAAGACACATCTATCAAGTGGTTCCTTGACAGTGGTTGCTCGAGGCACATGACGGGTGACCCGAGCTTATTCAAAAAGTTGAAAAAGGTCACAAAAGGTGGATCTGTGGCCATTGGAGACAACAATGAAGGCAAGATCATCGGAAAAGGTACAATTGGAAGCCTAAGCACCCTTCAAATCTCCAATGTCTTTTTGGTAAGTAACTTATCCTATAATCTTCTTAGCATTTCACAATTTATTGACAATGGTCTTGATGTGTGTTTTACTCATCCATATTGTAATATAATAAATAAAAATGGAGAAATAGTTTTAAAAGGAAAACGGGAAGGAAACATCTATACACTTTCTGTGGATGATATGTTAGATGCTAAGGTTAAGTGTTTCATGTCAAATGAACCTAACGTAAATTTGTGGCATAGACGTTTAGGACATATTGGCATTACTACACTTGAAAAACTCCAATGAAAGAACCTAATACAAGGATTGCCTACACTTGATTTAGACAACTTTCAATTGTGTGAATCTTGTATAAAAGGCAAACAAACACGCGAGTCACTTAAACCTAAAAATGAAATAAGCACGACTAGAGTTTTAAAATTATTACACATTGATTTGTTTGGTCCTAGTCGCACTACGAGTCTCGGTGGACGTCATTATGCTTGTGTGATTGTTGATGATTTTTATCATTATACTTGGACTTTGTTTCTTGTACAATAAAGATGATAGTGCCATTAAGATTTCGAAACTAATAAAAGAACTTGAAAATCAATATGGTTTTAATGTGAAAAGGATAAGAAACGATAGAGGCGATGAATTTAAAAATAAGGACATGATTGTATTTTGCGAAGAAAAAGAAATTAAACACGAGTTTTCGCCACCTAGAACTCCTCAACTAAATGGAGTAGTAGAAAGAAAAAATAGGACATTACAAGAAATTGCTAGAAACATGTTGTGTGAGAATAAATTGCCTAGATTTTTGTGGGCGGAAGCCGTAAGTTGTGCATGCTACATAGTTAATCGTTTGTCTATTAGAAAGAAAATAAATAAGACACCTTATGAGATATTAAACGATCGCATGCCTTAAATTGATTACTTTCGTGTGTTTGGGTGCAAATGCTTTGTTTTAAATACGAAAGATAATTTAGATAAGTTTGAATCTAAATAAATTGAATGTATCTTTGTTGGGTATTATGTGAATTCAAAAGCATATAGATGTTATGATCCCCTCACTAGACAAATTCTAGAATCCACTCATGTGAAGTTTAATGAATTTGGTGATATTGATAAAGATAAAGAATATGACGATGATTTTGAATTAAAACCTGTGTTGAATGATGATGATGGAACGCATGATACACTAGATACGCATGATACACTAGAAATGGATGATCACTTAGAAATGCATGAGAACGTAGAAAATAATCAACCAAGATGGCATAGAAATCACCCACACGATCTCATTATAGGCGATATCACTCACGATGTGCGACCACGTAGAAGAATAAATTCGGATGAAATAAATCAATTTCATGCCATGATTTCTGAAATTGAGCCTAAAAATGTGCATGATGCTTTGAGTGATTCTTCTTGGATTGATGCTATACATGATGAACTTAATCAATTTGTAAGAAATGGTGTATGGAATTTAGTGCCACGACCACAAGGTAAGACTATAATAGGCACTAAGTGGGTGTTTAGAAATAAAATGAACGAAGAAGGAAAAGTTGTTAGAAACAAAGCTACACTTGTAGTACAATGATATAACTAAGAAGAAAGAATAGATTATGATGAGACATTTGCACCCGTAGCATGTTTAGAAGCCATACGACTTTTACTTGCTATTGCTTGCATGAAAGATTTTAAACTTTATCAAATGGACGTGAAAAGTGCATTCTCAAATGGATTTGTACAAAAAGAAGTATAGTGAAACAACCACCCGGTTTCGAAGATTTGAAACATCCCGATCACGTGTACAAACTAAAGAAGTGGTTTAAAGCAAGCACCTAGAGCATGGTATAATCGTTTTGCTACTTTTCTTTTAGAAAATGGTTTTTAAAAAGGCACTATAGATAGTACTTTATTTTTAAAACAAGATAAATCAGATTTACTAATCATTCAAATTTATGCTGATAACATCATTTTTGGCTCCACCTCCCATAAACTCGTTGAAGATTTCGAAATTTGCATGAAATCTGAATTTGAAATGTCTATGGTTGGTGAATTTAATTACTTTCTTGGCTTGCAAATTAAACAAACAAGTAAAGGTATACATATAAGCCAAGTTAAGTATATAAATGATATGATTAAAAAGTTCAATTTTGAGAATTTAAAACCGTCTCCCACCCCAATGAGTGTCACCACTAAATTAGATAAAGATGAACATGGTAAGGATTTTGATAATGCCTTATATAGATCTATGATTGGCTCTTTGCTATATCTTACTGCTAGTAGACTTGATATCATGTTCAGTGTATGTATGTGTGCACGTTTTCAAAGTCAACCAAAAGTATCTCACTACAATGCCGTGAAAAGAATATTTTGATATATTAAGCACACACCCACCTTAGGCATTTGGTATGATAAAGATTATGAATTTAACTTGCATGCCTATACTGATGCAGATTATGGTGGATGTAAAATAGATAGGAAAAGCACGAGTGGCACTTGTCAATTTATAGAAAATTCACTTATTTCATGGTTTTCTAAAAAGCAAGCAAGCATAGCTTTATCCACTACTAAAGCTGAATACGTAGCACTTAGTCTTTGCTGCACACAATTATTATGGCTAAAACAACAACTTTCTGAATTTGGGATTACAGTAAATCGGATCCCTATATATTGTGATAGTATGAGCGCCATCAACTTATCTAAGAACCCTGTTCTACATTCTAAGGCAAAGCATATAGAAGTCCGCTATCACTTCCTTCGTGATCACGTCAACAATGGTGATATTATCATAGATCACGTACGCAAAGAGGCACAAGTAGCAGATATTTTCACTGAGGCACTAAATCAAGCCGCATATAAAAATCTTCGTTCTAAATTATGCATGATTTCTGCTGATTTGATTTGATTGTCTTTCCATATTTACATGCATTTTTGATTGACTTTCCAAAATAAAAGGGGAGAGAATGCAAGATTTAAGGGGCATAGAGAGATTGATTGCACAAATCAAGGGGGAGAAAATTCTAAATTTGAAATTTGAAATTCAAAATTTGAATTTGTGCATGATTAGAGGGGGAGCGACAAAATTTAAATCATGAACGTAGGTTTTTTTGTAAATCATCAAAAGGGGGAGATCGTAGAGAAAAAGGAGTTTGAGTGATTACAAAATAAATGATTTAAATAACGTGTTACAAAGAAATGCATGACATGTTTTATGAATTGACACGTTTTTTGCATGAAACCTGTCTTATATAGTTCATATATAATGTTATCGTACTAACGAGCCATGAAAGCTTTAAAGCTTACATCAAATGGAGAACATTTGTTGTGTTTGAACTATTTTCAGGTGCCACCATTAATGAACTAAACTAGTTCATTAAGTGAAGTACTTAGTTAAATGAACTAAGTAGTTTATTAAAGGAGAAAAGGCACAAATGCAACAAATTGAAGAATGGAAAGTCTTCTTCTCCCTCATATCACACGCCATTTAATATATATATATATATATATATATATTTTATATAAAGGCACATACACATATATTCCAACGACTACCGACACGTTATATATTTTACGAACGTACGTTAACGTCACACCACTATATTTACCTCATATTTATGAGTATATTCAGGTCTTATATCATATGATATAAGTCATGGTGATGACAAAATTATTACGACACGTTAAAAGGTTCTAAACCAAAAATTGTCGTATCGGGTGAATACCGAAACTTCGCCAACGTGTCACGTACTTGCCATATATAGATGGACAGCCCCTACACTTAAAAAATTTCCACAAATTTCGTGGCTCACATGGTATATACAGCCATAAAATCATTCCATTTTGGCACACACAAATCACTCCAAATTAAGGTAAAATTGTGGAGATTCCAAATTCAATTTTTGTCACATGTTAGGCGCCATTTTAATCATCCATGAGAGCTGAATATTAAAGTTTAATTTATGTATATTATGTGTAACATAATATATGTAACATGTGCAAAAAGTTGAAATTTAATCGGAGAAAAATCGGGGTAATCGACAAACGTCGAAAATTCGGTTTTCTACGAACACGACACATGGAACATTTTTGGCATGACATATAACATGTATCTAGACACTTTTTACATAATCTATACATTCTAAAGTGTTCTAGAAAAATCAATTAATGGCTGACTGGAATATACCATATGTGTATAATTATATGTGCACTATTTTACAAAGTTTGCAAAAATAATTCAGCACATGTACAAGCTCATACACGCCTAGTTCAGCCTTGTTGGAGCATATGTGGAGCTTTGTTGGATTCTTGATTGGCCAAGAATGAAGCATACAATGTTGGCGACATAAAGAATGGAGCTATACAAGATAACACTTCAAACTTTGTCACATTTGTGACACATGCTGAAAATTCAGCATGTGTAGTTTATGGCTGGCCGAATTTCTACTATTAATGGTGCCATATTTTCTACTTTGAATTAAATGAAAGATAAAATGGCAATGTTCTAAAGATGTTATGGAAATAATGAAGTGATAGTTTTAACTATCACACATGCTGAAAATTTTAGCATTTGTGCAATGCATATGGCCGATTTTATGGCCTCCATGATGACTAATTTTATTCCAAAATTAGTAGAAACGTTATGTACTAAATGATGATTGATTTCTTCTTTATTTTCAAGGAATTAATCTAATGCAAACTTGGCAACAATTTGAATAAGTTTTGATAAAACACATGCTGAAAATTTCAGCATGTGTCTAGGTGAGTTGGCCAAAATTTATGAAGGAAAATAGAGATATTTGTCTTGCTAATTATGTGGAATTATTATGTGACTTATGGCAACACTTTTATGGCTAATCGACACATGTTCTTAAAGGTTATGTTCAAATTTATCTAGTCATCAAATGATGACAACTTCCATCCAATCAATGAGTGCCAAGTAAGCAAGGGATTAATGATCATCCAGTGAGGAGTTGTCAAGTAAGCAAGGAAATGTCACAATGATGCAATATACTCTTCCAAGGACTTAGAAGATAATTTACAAGAGAAAAAAGAGGTAGCAAGGGGGCGGCCATTGTGGATAAAAAGGAAAGAAGAGAGCAAAAAAAATACAAGACAAGGCTTACAATTCTCAAGATAAAAACGTTTTGATATCCTTCTTTCTACAGTTCTTTCTTTCTTCTCTCTTAAAGCCTATTGTATTCATATTCATACATCTTGAATAGGATTCATCTATACACCATATACTCTACATTTTGTAAAAGATTGATCAAGGTGTGATCAATCTTGCATCCGCTAGGTGGTGGTGTTCGTGATCGTTGTAATCACTTACAAGATTTGTAAAGGGTTGGAGTTGGTATGTAACTCCATCAACCCTGTGTGGTAAGGTGTTATTTGTATTTTGTGATTAGTGATAACCGAGGAAGGTGTCCTTGAAGACTGGAGTAGGTTGATTTACCGAACCAGTATAAAATTCCTTGTGTTCTTTACTTTTATCACTTACTTTTAGTTTCCGGCAACAGTGCATCATTTTTATCACGTTCCTAAAAATAGTAAACAAATTTCAAAAATCACAAAACTTTCAGCAAACATAGCCACACGTCTTAAGGTACTTTTGACGCAATTTTCAACCCTTTTGGACAAGTATAAGTCATCCAAACGTCAAAAGTTCTAAGACTACTGCAGTCTGATTTTCAGGCTTGCAAAGGTTGAGACTTTGAACGTATTTGACTAACTTCCCAAAAGAATTTTTCAAAACTGTTTCAAACTAATTAAATACACCTAATAAGGGGTTAGTCATCAAAGTTTCAAAGCATTTGGAGTCACGGTTTAATAGGAATTAATTTTTCAAAATCAGACTACCGTTTCTGGCAGATTTGTGTAATCTGACCACCAACGATTTTGAAGGGGTTAAAGGTTGAATTTTAATCTGAAATTTTAGGAGATAATCTGGGACTAAGACCTCTCCAAATTTTAGAATTTTTTGAAGACCTGTAACCTAGTTTTCAAAACAGGTCCTGAAAACAGAAGTTGTTTTCAAAAGTTGGGTTTTTGGTCTAAAACAATTTTAAAAACCACATTTTCCGCACCCACTATTCAACCCCCCTTCTAGTGGTGCCTTGCAGATCCTACACAATTTGCCACTTAGAGTTCTTATATTCCAAAAGGCTACTCGTAAACTATCTGCCGCTTCCTTCCTCTTTCCTACACCCCTCTTCCTTAGATATAGTCTCACTGAATTGTCATGACTCCTTTTAGCAATGTTTGCAATTTAAAACCAAATTCTCAATTATGCTACTGAAACCAAAAGTTTGCAACCAATGTAAAAAAAAAAGCAAAATTAAGGGAACTAATACACAGGGTATATATACACGGATCAAAGAAAAAGGAACTTGGAATGAGTAAAGGAAAAAGAACTTGGATTGAAAAAATGAAAAAATGAACTCAAGAACTTGGATTTGAAATTTCTGCAATAATTCTACTAGGTGATTTCAAGAATCTTCCAAGAGATGTTTTCTTGGGCTCTTATGGCCTTGTTTTATTGCTAAGGAGGCGAACGGAAGTTGCAGAGAGAGATTTGAGAGGTCAAAGGAGCAGAAGAAGACTCGATTCTATGAACAGATAGAAAAAAAAAAACAATTTACATGAGTAAAACAAGAAACCTCAAATTTGATATCTCGCACTACAATCCCAAAATATCCGTCCAGATTATCCCCAACACCAAGAAAAGCATTAACGACAATGAAATATACAAAATCTTCAAATTGACTACCAACAAACAAGAAAAATTCTGTCCGACCATAAACAGGAAATCACCTTAAGAGGGAAAAAAACCGACGGAAAACACACGCGCTCAGTCACATACACAAATCAAAACAAGGTTTTAGCTCGAATATTATCCGTGAACAGAAACAGGATCTGACCTAAAACTAGTCGACGAAATTTGGATAACAAACAAGCAGTCGAAATAACCATATATAATTGATAAAATCAGATAAATTGATTAGTCGATAGTCGAAATAACCTTGGACAGTAGAGTTTGGAAAATCTTAGTAGATACATGTTTTTTTAAAATGTCAGCAACCTCATCATTGGTAGAGACGTGCTTTAATGTGATAACCATGTCTTGAATCTTTTCTATAATGAAGTGTGTGTCTATCTCCACATATTTGTTTATCCTGCTGCACAAGGTTTTTGCCATACTTACAACAGAGTTGTTTCACAGAATATACTTGTTAGACAATGAGATTCTTTGTTCAATATCGTCTTATACTTTTTTTAGCTATAAACCCTCACATAGTCCAAGTGTTAATGCCCTTAGTTCAGCTTCTACAGTGCATCTAGACGTAACCGTTTGTTCTTGCTCCTCAATATCATTAAATTTCCCCATATATATGTTGCATAACCAATAGTTGACCTCATATCAATTTTAGATCCAGCTCAGTCAGTCTCAATGAATATCTGATGGATCTATCTCTGTTTTTCTGAAAACGTAACTCGTGTCCTAGTGCATTCTTTAAACACATGAGAATTCTCAATCAGTTTGTAAATTTTCATTAGTAGGGTCATAAAATAAATTGACTAACAAAACCTAAAAACATTACATATATTCTGTCTAGTGTGTGACAAGTATATTAGCTTGTCAACCAGCTTCTGGTATTGTAACCTATAGTGGGGGGTGTTATCCCATAGTTCCCTGAGCTTATGCTCTAGTTCAATTAGAGTGATTGCAGGTTTATATCCCATCATTCTAGTTTCATTTAGTAATTTTAAACTATATTTTCTTTGAGAAATGCACATACCATCTTTATTCCTTGCAATCTCTATTCCTAGGAAGTACATTAGCTTTCCTAGATCTTTCATTTCAAATTGCTTAGGTACTAAACTTTAATAAATTGTATTCCTTGAAGTCTGTCTGCTGAAGGGTGTCATTTCTTCCTTTTGTATGGTTTTGGGTTGCCAATACATGTAGAGGTGCTATGGGAGAGTGTCAAGTGGCATGTCTTCCTTGTGCATGACTCCCAAGTTTCACCACATGTCAGATTGCATGGCTAGGCTGTGTATGTGGCATAGGTCTACTGTGACAGGGGCTTGCCTTACCGAGCAGACAAGACCAGGCTAAGGCACCAAGGCCACAGCTAACCTAGAGGGCATGGCTGAGGTGTGCGTTAGAGCGATGTGATGGTTGAGGCTGAACTGAAATGTCACTTGCAGCTGAGGTGTTCCAGCTTTAGCACATCTTGATGAGTTTTATCAGTGGGCCTGAGATCTTCATCGGCATCGAGAGGGCGTCCTGCATCCTCTGACAAAGATTATGAAACTTCTAGCAAAGTCACTCATAAAAACAAAAGATACCTAAGTGGTAGATTCTAACACAAAATTTAGGGACGCCAGACATATAAAAAATGGGGTTGCCACAAATCCACTCCATTATTCTATAAATCATAAGTATCAAATCATCAAATGATAATTTGGTACTTATGAGTTGTAGCATAGTACCAAATTGTGAAGTAGCAGTTGATCGATACAGCTTGACGCAATTTTCACTATGGGTAGTCAAGAAAACAACGTTTGTGTTTTCTAATACGTGGGTATGGTTGCGTACATCTGACCCTCCATACCCACCATAGGTGGGAGCCTCTAAGGTAATGGAGTAATATTGTTGTTGTTGTTGTTGTTGAGTTGTAGCATACTAAAGTGGATATATGGCAAACCCATTTACCCACAAGTATCAAATCATCATTTCATGACTTAGTACTTATGAGTTGTAGCATAGCAGACTGAATTTGTGGTAAAACCCCTCCCGACTTTTCTATGTGTTTGGACCCAGACAATTGATACAACCATGGTGACCTGTGCACTTGTGAGGGTCAAATGGCATCGACTTTAACAGGCCAGATTGATTATATTTGGCGTTATTGTGGGTGATAGTTTTGTCCTCATCAGATCCCCCATATTACTCTTGCCGACTAGAAGAGGATTCCTGATCTTTTAAGAACCATAAAAAACCTTTCTGAATGTTCCATTGACGCGTGCCTTTAACATGTCAAATTTGGAATGGCTACTTGGTCTGTGGTAACGATAAGATCCCTAGATATCAGTTTCGAGGCGGGCTATAATACGCCTCAATTGTCGCTTAATGGTTATCCTGGTGGGAATATTTTCATTTCCCACTAAATATTTCGAATCAAAACCTGGTTTCTAGCTCTTTCATTTTAACTTTTCTTCCTACCCACTCTGAAACTCTCGTTCTCTATCGAGTTTGCACTTATTCATCTTCCCCGCATCTCTCACCAGTTCCCTCTATCCAACTCCTTTTCCACCTTCAATTTGCTAACCTTTAACCTCATTTTTGTCAATTAAGCCTCATTCTTAGTTTCTTTCTCAATTTTCTTATAATGTCTTCCATTTTTCCGCTTGATTCTCAGAATCGTTCTAAAAGGGGTTCCTTTCGCCAGCATTGCAGGAGATGGATCCAATTCCTCTTCATTAGAACAAACGGCAAATGTGGGCCCTCGTCTGCACTGCTAAAATGGCAGAGAAGGGTGGTGGCCACCATAGTTAGGCCAAGTGGCATTGCTCAGGTGGCAGAGCCACCGACGGCACCCCTGGTAGAACGCTCGTCCCAGTTTTACCTGTAGTGTATTTATTTTTTATATTATTGTTTTTCTTTTTTAAAAGCTGACCACACTTGTGATTATGGGAGCAATGTCTGAGCTGGCATCCAATTCCTTTGCCGCGATGAAGGCAAGGAAAAAAGGGAAAGAAGGCTTCCTCCTAGGCTGACAAAGGTGTCGTAGATGCAGCCATGGTGGCAGAAACAGCTGAGGTGCCATTAGGCATTAAGAATCCAAAAGCCTCCTTATGACCCAACTGTCTTGCAACAGGAGGTTAAGCTCTAGGAATTACAAGAGTATGTGTTGCACCTGACACTATGTCAACAATTGATTTCCTTTTATCCTTTTCTTTTTTTTGCACTGATATGAAATTAGTTTCCCGGTGTCGATTGAGTCTTGGCTGCTGAAGGGTGTCGTCTTTTTTTGTATGATTTAGGCAGTCAATGCATGTAGAGGAGCTATGAAAGAGTGTCAAGTGGTCTGTCTTACTTGTGCATGACCACCAATCATCACCACATCGTGTTACATGACAAGAGTGCTTACATGGCATGGGTCTGCTGCGGCAGGGGCTTGCCTTATCGAACTGACAAGAGAAGGCTGAGACACAAGTCCATGGCTATCCTAGAGAGCATGGCTGAAGTGTTTTCTAGAGCCGAGGTGATGGTTGATGCTGAGCTTGAACGCATTTGGATGAGTTTTATCAATGCTCACATGAGATCTTCGTTGGCATCGAGAGGACATCCTACCTCCCCTGACAAAGACTATGAAACTTCTAGCAAAGTCACACCCATAAAATCGTAAGACACCTGAGTGGTCGATTCTGCCACAAAAGTTAGAGAAGGCAGACATATAAAAGAATGAGTTTGTCACAATTCCACTCTATGATGAGTTGTAGCATAATGGAGTGGGTATGTGAAAAACCCATGTACTCACAAGTACCAAATCATCATTTGATGACTTGGTACTTATGAGTTGTAACATAGCAGAGTGAATTTACGATAAACCCCTACCGACTTTCTATGTGTTTGGACCCATACAGCTGATACGAACCATGGGCGGCTTGTGCACTTATGAGGGTCATATGACATTGACTGTAACAGGCTGAGTTGGTTATACTTGTTGTTATTTTGGGTGATGTCATGTCCTGATTAGATACCCCCCATATTATTCTTGTTGACTAGAAGAGGAATGCTGATCTTTTAAGAAGGGACGAAAACTTTCTGACTGTTCCACTGATGCAAGCCTCTAACATGCCAAATTTGAAATGGCTACTCAGTCCGTGGTATTGATGAGATCCCTAGATATCATTTTCGAGGCAGTTACGGTTATAATACGCCTATATTGTCGCTTAATGGTTATCCCGGCGGGAATATTTTTATTTCCCCCCTAAATATTTAGAATAAAACCCTCATTCTGGCTCTTTCATTTCAATTTTTCTTCCTACTCGCTCGAAAACTCTCGTTCTCTCTCGAGTTCGCACTTATTCATCTTCCTTATGTCTCCGACCAGTTTCCTCTAGCCAACTCCTTTTCCACCTTCAAAATGCTAACCTTTCGCCTCATTTTTGTGTAGTAAGTCTCCTTGTTCTTTTCTTTTTTTAATTTTCTCATAATGTCTTTCCTTTTTTTGTTTGATTCTCTAAATCGTTCCAAAGGGGGCTCCTACGTCAGCAGCATAGGAGATGGATCTAGTTCATCTTCATTGGAACAAATGGCATATGTGGGCCTCGTCTGCTTTGCTAAAAGGCAGAGAAGGATGGTGGCCTCCGTAGTTAGGCCAAGTAATGTTGCTAGGCCAAGTGGCGTTGCTCTGATGGTAGAGCCACCAACGATAGCCCTGGTAGAATGGCTGACCCTGTTTTACCTGCAGTGTATTTGTTGTTTTGCTTTTTCTGAAAGCTGACCACACTTGTGAGTGTAGGACCAATGTCTGAGCTGGCATCCAATGTTGTAGCCACGATGAAGGCAATAAAAAGGGAAGCAGGCTGCCTCAGTGGCTGACAAAGGTGATGTAGATGCAGCCATGGTGGCACAAGCAGTTGAGGTGCCATTATGCACCGCCTTGTGACCCAGACCCCTTGCAAGAGCTCGTTGAGCTCCGAGAATTACAAGAGTATGTGCTGCACCTGACACTAGGTCAGGATTTGATTTCCATTTTTCTTTTCCTTTTTTTTTGCATTGACCTGAAATTAGTTTCTCAATTTTAGAGTTGCTGAGGGTGGCCAAAATTATTCATGAAGCCACGGGTTACGAATCGGCTATTAAGGCTAATCCCATTGCCTCTGTGATCCTTATAGAGAGCAAGTCATTGGAAGTAGAGGATGACTCTGATGGAGCAGCTTTGGCTCACTAGTTCACGAGAAGGAGAAGAGGCATAGGCATTAGGGTTACTGCATAGCGAATCTTCACCATAACAGAATGGCTTTCACCCTTGAAGCCACCCAACGTGGAGGTGACTCCACCAGCCGATTAGCCAGACATGGAAGGGCAGGGGAGCCATAATCCAAAGAGGAGAGTGGCAAAGACCCTGTGACAGTATGGCAGCTCAATTGTAACTTAGCGGTAGTGTCCTACACAGAAAAACACAAAAAGTTGACCATCCCAGAGTTGGCGAAAACATTCTGTTGAGGTATGGGTCTTGTAAGTAGTTCACTCGTGTAAGCAATTCAGTTTGTCCTTAGTGTCTTGCTTTGTTGGCTATGCTTACACATTCCCTTGGTTTTTTGCAGTTTAAGGCCACATAAGTTGAGATAATGAACCACTTAGAAGAAATGGGTGACATGCTAGCAACTGGGATGGAGAAAATGATCACTCTTGCCTGAACATGCAATGATTGCCTTAAAAATATCAATGAGCTCGAGGCCGAGCTCGAACGCTTCCAAAAGGAAAAGGAAGAGCCTATCCAGAAACTGAACTCTTCCTCCCTCGAATCGATGGGGCTCAAGATCAAGATGGCTGAATTGGAGCAGTTTGCTGCAATGGACCAAATTTCAACCAAAGCTTTAGAGGCTAAGATAGATGAGGCTGAAAAGAAACTGGCCGAGTCTGAGGTAGAAATGACGAAGCAGAGCATAAACGGGATGAGCTGATGTCAAGAACTCAACAGCCGGAGCAGGAGGCTTTATCCATTGACCAAAAACTGGTTGAAACAAGAGAGGCCGCTGTCATTGAGTTCAGGGGGTCAAACTTTGTGAGGGAGAATAGGCCGTCCTTCATGGCTATGTAACAGAAATGGGTTGTACAATGGCCATTGACACCTGCACTAAGGTCGAGCCATCCCTTAATAAAGATCTGAATGGATAGAGTTGTATAGCTCTACAACGATGACTGGCTTTGAGGAACAGTACAAAATTTTTAGTGAGAGAGCCGACTTGAGGGGCATATAATAGGCTAGGCTTTGACTATTTGTTGTACTATAATTTTCGCTTTGAATTTTATGGCCAACTATTTCTGAGTAAAATAAAAGTTTTATACAACTGTTCTTTGTCCATACCTTTTTTTCTTGTTCATCTTTTATTGTTTAGCTCCTAAGTTGCTAACCACTAACCAAAAAGGCCGCAAAGAGTAATAATTTCCCGAGTGTAAATATCTCGGCCTTCTAAACCAAGCTGAATAACTGATCATTGAATAATGATGTATAAAAATCCTTCATAAAGTACAACAACAACAACATTACCCTATTGCCTTAGAGGCTCCCGCCTATAGCAGGGTATGGGGGGTCAGATGTACACAACCATACTCATGTGTTAAAAACACATAGAGATTGTTTTCCGATGACCCGTAATGAGCGTCAAGCTGTGTCGATCAACAACTGCTTCACAAAATCTCATACATAAAGACACTAGTACCTTGAGGTTAAGACAAAAAGATAAGCAAGATAATGGCCAAAAGCACAAATGTAAATTGCAAATTTTGAACAATTTTATGTGGGACGACCTCATATAATAAAAGATACAACAAAAGGTGAATAATAAGACACTTGAACCTATAATCAACTTCAAACTCCAAGTATAATCACCTCAGACCTCTAAGGTTAGACTGCATAAAAACATAAAAAAACACCTAGTTTTTGTGTGTTTCACCTCTGGGCCTCAAAGGATGAGTCATAATCCTGTATAACCCATTGAAACATACCCTAAAAATAAAGTAGGCTTGGTTTCACGGTTTGATGTTAGAAATGCCTCGTTGGTAACTCTTGTGTGAGTTGTGAAGATTTCTTTCTACTAAAGCCAATTAAGAAACCTGTCATGTGCCCACTTTTAAGACACAATTGTAGCTCGGACTTATCTAGTCCACAGAGTGGAGGACTTGGATCGAGTACATTTCATTGTATCTAAGTTGCTTTTACTGTGAAATATTATAAATAACAATGAATGAACAATCTATGCTTGATTTTCTTGAAAGAAAATTTAGAAGTATTATACACGAAATGGTTTCAAGTTCTATGCATGCCAACTTCGTGGTATAGTAGTACCAGCTAGAGTTTCTACCTTGTAGGCTCCGGAGGAAGAAGTGTTGATGATGCGGTATGGACCTTCCCATTTTGGGTCAAAACTACATGAAGGACCGACCTAACTTGCAGCATTCTTTCAAAGGACGAGGCATCTAACTTTGAAAAATTTATGTTCACTCTCACATTATAATATTGAAAGATAAAGTTTTTGTATTACGCCATTCAGATCAAAGCTTGTTCCCTCTTTTCTTCCAAGGTGTTGAGATTTAGGAGAAGACTTCAGTTATTATTCTGATCAGAATAGTCTGCACTCTGGATTGCATAGAGCTAATCTCAGCTAGAATTATGATTTCAGAGTCGTACACTAAAGTAAAAGGAGTTTCTTTGGTTGAGATGGAAGGAGTTGTACAATATGCCCACAAGATGCTGGGTAGCTTGTCTATCTAGCTTGCTCTGGCTTTTTCGAGTCGCTTCTTTAAGCTTTCCTTTAAATTACTGTTGGAAAGCTCTGCCAGACTGTTAGCTTGTGGATGAGCCACTGAGGTGAAGTGTTGTCATATTTGTAACTCAACACACTAGCTTTTAATTGGATCCTCTGTAAATTGTTTTCCGTTGTCGGAGAACATGGCTCTTGGCAATCCAAAGCAGTAGATAATGTGCTTTCAGAAATTCATTTACGTGACTTTCTATCATCACCACCAAAGACTTTTCTTTGATCCATTTTGTAAAGTAGTTAATGTCGGCAAGAAGATATTGAACAGATCCTAGAGCACGTAGTAAAAGTCTGATGAGATTGATCCTCTATTGAGCAAATAGCCACGACCTGATAATGGGAATCATTTCTTGGTTGGGGATATGAGATAATGAACTATGCAATTGGCATGCTTGACCTTTTTCATTAATTATGGAGCATCCTGATGTAAGGTCGACCAATACTAGTTGGCCAGATATTACTTATATTCGAGGAACCTTAAACCAGAATGATTGGTGCAGATTCACAAGTGAATCTCGTGAATAATATAATCTCATTTGTCTTCATAGACCCACTTCATCCATGGTTAAGAGAAAGACCACCTGTATTAGACTTCGTTCAGAAGAGCGTACCTAGTCGCTTTGAAGCGTAGCTTCTTTTCCACTTGTTTATCTTGTGGCAGGATGCCATGATTTAAGAGAAAAATCTTGTCTATCAATGTGCCGTGGTAATCAACATAAAGCATATTGGTTTGATCATAAGCTTCACCATGATCTTTTCTCCAAGGTTGTTAGAGTCAATGATGCAAGACAAGAAAGTGTGTTAGCCCTTTTGTTGGCAGACCTTGTAATGTGTCCGATCTCAAAAGACTTAAACATTCTCTTGAGTTGCTCAAACTTCAAAAGATATCGATTTATCTGATCCACTTTTGGCTTCGTAATCCTTGTGCGATTTAATCTTCTAAGCCCTTAGTTTCCAGTGAGGCTCAGGCCGAAAATCAAAGATTTGTACTTGGCTTTGTTGTTTGTGGTATCAAAGTGCATACTCAAATTCTTCCCTTTTTAGACTCGTGCTCTACTCCCATCATGAGAAAAGGATATATCAATGTAGATGGTCCATTTCTCATTATGGGACTGCTCATCCTCTATAGAAATCACTTCCTCGATAAAATCTGCCAAGGCTTGGCCTAAATAGAAGTCAGTGGCCGATAGTTGGTATTCTACTCGGCCAATTCCATGACCTATTTGCCTGCTTAGCCCGATATCTCGAAGTTAGACAAAATTTTCTTCAAGGGTTGATCAGCTGCGACCATGATTTGATGAGCTTGAATATAGGGCCTGAGTTTTCTTGCAGCTATGACCAATACCCAGACGATCTTCTTGGCGTTAGAATATCACACATCAGGTCCACGCATTTCTTTTCTCACAAAGTATATTGGCTTTTGCACATTTTTCCTCTCTAAGAAGAACATCACACAACTTCACAACAAACAATCAAATATATGTACAGCACCTCGCCAGGAGAGTGCGAGGCTAAGATTGCCAGTTTAGCCAAATAGGATTTCAAGTTATCAAAGGTCTGCTGACACTTGTCCTCACATTGAAGCATAGTTCTTTTCTTTATAATCTGAAGGAATGATAGCAATCTTTCTGCCAACATGGACAGAAATCTGTTCAGCACCGCGATCATTCAAATTAACCTTTGCACCTCTTTGCTGTTACAAGGTGGGTGCATAGCTGTGAAAGCTTCAACTTTGTTGGGGGTGTAATCTAAATCTCTTTTTTGGAAACCATGTATCATAAGAAATTTCTGCTTCAGACCTTAAATGTACACTTTTTGTGGTTCAACCTCATCCTGAAGTCTCTAAGGATGATGAACACCTCTATTAATTTTTGAATTACATGTCAAGAGTCCTACTCTTAACAAGCATATCATTAATATAGACTTCTATGATGCGACCAATCTGATCCTTGAACATAGAATTAACCAACCTCTAATAAGTGGCTCCTATGTTCTTTAGGCCAAAGGTATGCTAAAACAACAGTATGTGCCTTCTTTAGTAATAAAAGAGGTCTTGTCTTGGTCTTCCTCAGACATAGTTATTTAATGATAACCTTTGAAAGAGTCAAGAAAGGCAATAACTTCGCATCCAATTGTTGAATTCACCAACCTATGAACCTTTGGAAAGAGATAGCAATCTTTCAAGAAAAGTTTGTTCAACCCAGTATGATCAATACATATCTTTCAAGATTCATCGACTTTGCACCACCATAGGATTGTCTAACCAGATTGGATGGAGGACTTATATTATAAATTTAACAGCAAGCAATGTGCTGGACACTTCAGCGACTACCTTGGTCCTCTCAGGATCAGAGTTTCTTTTATTTTGCTTGACAAGTTTAACATTGGGATCCATGCTAAGCTTGTGCTCAGAAAGAGTGGTTGGAATGGCTGGCATGTTCTCGACTGTCTAGACAAAGATAATTGCAAACTCTCTTAGAAAATTCTTGAGTTGGCTCAGCCACTTGGTAGGTATCCAATTCCCAATCTTGATCGCATACTCTGGCCGTTCAAGATCTACAATGAAATGTTTGACCACTTCGTCTGACTCCAGTTTCTCTTCAGTCAAAGAGACAATATTGTCAAGGCTAACCTATTGCGTAGAAATTTTCCATCAATCACTACAGCAAAGAAACTTTGGGCCGCCTGAAGATTTACATGTATAGTCGCCACCCTTGCATGGGATGGGAACTTTAGGCTAACATGCAGTGATGAGATAATTGACTGTAAGTCCATTAAGGCCAGTCTACTTAGGAGTATGTTGTAAGCTAACCTCTCTCTCTTCCACAACGACAAAATCTACCCAAAAATTATGACATTTCAGGTGTTTGCCAAATGTAACTAGACTTTGTGGTTGCACTGCCGCACTCCAAAATCCAAACATGGAGTTGACATAGGGCATAGTTGGTTGTCCTACATCCCCAGCTGTTAAAAGAAATTTTAGTACATCATGTTGGTTGTACTGCTTTTATGAACATAAAATCGATGCACCTCACAATGTTATTAGGTGAAAAGTTGACAAAGATGCCAATCATAAACTTTTTTTTTGTCATAGCCCAAGGGGCTTGGGTCATTTGGCCCATAGGTCAACACTTGTAATAGCTTTCTTTGCCTATTTGTGGGGTGAGTTATCTGAAGTTTCAGTCACCCCTGTCCCTAATCTTGACCTCGGTAGGCAAGGTCTACCAGAAATCATCTTGATTATCAAATCAATCTGAGGCTGACCTGCAGCATCAGGCTCCTCATCCTCCTCATCATCATCTTTCTTGCGTTGGTGCAGCTTGTCTTCCTTGCAATTTTCTTTTGAAGAAGGTCTGTGAAAATCGACCCGATTATGCAATTTCAAACTTGTGTCATAAAACTGATGTAGATAACTCTGTTCAATTTGGCGCTCAATTGCACACGACAGTTTCCTGTAATTGTTTTGCCAAAACCAATATCTTTATGATATTTACAGTACAATTTATGACCCCTTTTTTATCTTAGGCCCTTTAACTACAATGAGTCCCTTCTCAGTCTATCCTTTTCCATGACGGCAATAATCTTTTTTGTTGAGGTAAGCAAGGGAAAACCCTCTTTACCTCGCCCCTCCAAGCGATCAAACGCACAATGCTGATCCCTAAAATTATCGTGGGCCTCCTTTTTGGATTGTGGTCAGCTGTCTTAGCCTCTTTTTTCAACCTGTTTGCCTCTTCGCCTTGAGTGAATCGCTAGAATTTGTCCAAACATGCCCTAAGTGACTTTGAGTTCTCCTTAGCTAGTAGAGATTCGAGGCGACCTACCTCAGCCCATTGGTGAATACAACAGCCATAACTTCATCATTGTGATCCCCGACCTGTAAGGACTTGTCTATGAAGTGCTGCATATATTATAAACTAACTCCTTTGGCTTCAATATCAGAGTCATCAAGTGTGAAGAATTTTTTGACAAAAGGCTCGCAGGATAGGAACTGCACCTTAAATCACTGGGCTAGTTGTCGGAAAGAATATATAAATTGAGATGGCAACTTTTGAAACCATCTTATGGCCTTTTCCTTCAAATACATAGAAAAATTCTTGCAACTCAATGGATTTGGAGCATTCTTCAAGCTCATCGTAGTTTGAAGCTGGAAGATATGATATATAGGGTCAGAGGTGCCATCATAGGCCATCTGGACACCTTGAAGTTGGTTCTGCAGCATACTCCACAATCTCTTTAGAGAATATGATTTCTTGTACTACCTAGGTGTACTCATGAGGGGTCTAATAAATGAATCATCCTCAAAATCATCTCGATCATAGTGAAGCAGCAGGGCCCGTTGCAATTGCTTTGAATGACGTGGCTTCATGCCCAAAGTTCTGTTGTACCCCGACGAAAAGTCATATGATACTTGAAGACTCATATGAGTAAATTAATAAGTGGTATCCTTCAAGTGCCTTCCACTAAGCTTCCTTAGTGATTCTTTTATGATAAGCCAACAATATAATTATTCAAGCATGAGATATGGACCATGACCAATTCAAATT
>AP025041.1:20322271-20443518 GCA_036186865.1 Eustoma russellianum | reverse complement strand
GAACATATCATCAGACCAATTAACCCCGGGTCTGAGACGGGTCCGAACAGATACAGATCAATTAACCCCGGATCTGAACGGGTGCAGAACAGATATCAGATCAATTAACCCCGGATCTGAACGGGTCCAGAACATATCATGTCAACAGACCAATTAACTCCGGGTCTGGAGTCGGGTTAGTCGCATGCTTGGCCGGCAAAGGAATCATGAAGCTTTCTTTAAAACATAGGACCGTAAAAACTTTTCATGCATAACGAAAACATAGTTGCTTATAAAACTTGCTTGCATAGGTAAAATCCATGAAAATCAGTTTCATGGTCATGCATGATACATGTCGTGATATGAAATGCAAGTCATGACGTGAAATAGCATAACGCATGGTTTCGGAACTAAAGAAACCCCATTATTATTTTATTAACTATTTCAGCTTTCGTACATTAACTTTGCGTCCGTATCACTCCCAAAACGTTAAGGTTAACCTGAATATCTTGCGTGACCTTACTCCTAAACGTCTTGAGTGATCATCATAAAATTTTTGGATTAATTCTATAACCACAAAGGGTTCAATTAATTAACTTCCTAAAATGGTTTAAGTGCTGAACCAGAACTGACCCATTTTGCTAAAAATCCAATTTCGGCAAATCCGTAATTCTTTATTCAGAAATTCCAACTCACACGAGTCATAAACATATGAAATTAGTATCCTGCTAAAATGTAGCCCATTTGCATATCTCTAAGTCCTATTTCTGAGTCTAGTAAACTGTTACTTAATTCCAGCTTGGTTCCAGTGACTTCAGTTGATCAGTTTTAGTAATTAATTCATTAAAAATAATCCAGAACTCATTTTGCCAAAATTCTAGGCGTGTTCACTACACTCATAGGATTATTACCATGCCAAAAATCAGCTTTATTGGTCCTCTACAAGGTCCCTTTTCAAGTCAGTGAAAAGAGGTTACAATTCTGCTCAATTCCCGTTTATCAGGTCTGATGAGTCTTACCAAATATTTTATTAAAAATTAACCATAGCTTATTTTGCCAAACTTCCAGCTGTCATCTCTACTACACTCATGGGGCTAGGTTTGTGCCAAAAATCAGATTTATTGAAGGTCCACAAGGTCCTCTTTCAATTCGTTGAAGTCAATGGTCAATTCTACCCAGCTCCAGAATTTTCTACTGGAGCAGTTTTACCACGTAATTTCTTAAAAATAATCCTTAGCTTATTTTAACGAAATTATAACTCATACATGTCATAAAAATGTAATACTAGCATCCTACCAAAAATTAGCCCATTTGCATGTCCCTAAGATTCATTTTTGAGTCCATTAACTTGTTACTTAATTTCTGCTCTATTCCAGTACTTCCCATTGAGCAGTGTTACCAATTAAATCATTAAAATTAATCCACAACTTGTGTTACCATAATTCCAACTGGAGTACTCACTACACGCTTGGTAGTGTTATCATGCCCAAAATTAGCTTTATTGAACCACTGCAAGGTCCTTTTTCGAGTCAATCAAAAAGATGTTCTGTTCTGCTCAGTTCCAGGCTTTCCAGCCTGAGCAGCTTTACCAATTATTTTATTAAAAATATTCCACAACTCCTTTTACCAAAATTCCAACTTTCACATTTTCTATACACACAAGTCTGTCCCCACACCGAAAATCAGATTTATTGAACATCTACAAGATCTCTTTTCAAGCCATTTAAAACGTTATACCATTCTGTCATGTTCTAGAATTTACAGCCTGAGCAGTCTCACCAATTATTTTATTATAAATTAACCATAACTTATTTTACTTAAATTCCAAATCTCAGCTCTGCTGTACACATGGGGATAGCTCTGTGCCAAAAACCAGATTTATTTAAGGTCTAAAAGATCCTGTTTTAAGCCGTTGAAATTAGTGCTCAATTCTGCCCAGCTCCAGAATTTCCAACTGGAGCAGTTCTACTAAGTATTTTATTACAAATAATCTGTAACTTATTTTAACGAAATTCCAACTCTCACTTGTGCTACACTCATAAGGCTAACTTGGTACCAAAAATTAGCTTCATTGAAGGTCTGTAAGGTCAGTTCTTAGGCCGTTGAAAATGCCATCCCATTCTGCCTAGCTCCAGTAGTTTGATATCTTGTCATTGGTTCAAGTCAAAGGTCCACCATTCATCTTGTTCTTATGAGATATATTATTGATTACCACTTACACATTATTGTAACATAAATTTCCATTGCATGCTCATTATAAGGTCACTTTTTCCATATACCAAACAGTTGTAGATAGTATTTCAAGCAAGTATCATCTATGCACCAAAACAAGTGTTCTTCCTTAAAGACACTACTCACCTTCTCTTGCCTCCTTAGAGCCGAAACCTAGGTGGTACCTTAACCTCATTTTGTAACTTATATTCAAGCATGCAATCACATTCAAGGGTCATCTTAAACCAATCTTTCACACAACTTCATAAAACTCTTATCTTTCACATGCATGCTTTTCTTAGACCTTTCAAATTTCAATCAAGAACCAAACTTGCCTAGACTTACTTAGTTGCACCTTAAATCATCTCAAAACAGCCTTGTAACTAAATGCATGTAATAAAAGATGCCATCTTTGAGAGAACAAGCCACATGAAATGCATTGTTCTTAAGGAATCTCTAAGAAATAATCTTAAACTTAGAATATTCCACTAAAGATCAAATCTTAAGGACCTCTAAGCATTCAAGTCACTAACTCTTTAAATAAATCGTGAGAGATCATTGTATACTTGCCTCTTCAAGCTAAAGCTCTTGTCTTTGCTTGGTTATGGAGTGAGTTGAGTTGAAATCCACTTCCTTCTTCACCCTTGTGTATACGGTTTTTGAAGGAGAAGAAGAAGAGGGTTAGCCTTCATTCTTACCAAAATGAGTCTTGAGTGAGGCTTCAAGTATCACAAGTTAGCACCACCTAAGAGAGTTGAAGGCTTTGCACCTATTTCCAAAGGTGGGTCACGGTTGGTGGAGGAAGAAAAACACCCTTGTGAGCTTCATCAATTTGCATGAAGAAGTTACTTAATGGACTTAAAAGAAAACTCACCTAAACACTTGTTGGCTTGAAGATGGAACTTGAATGAGAGCTTCTAGCCTTCAAGGATGGAGGGGCCGAAATGTTGGAGTGTGGAGGGAGATGAAAAACTTTCTTAAGTGTTGGCTTGGTCTTTCTTGAGAGGAATTTCAAGATGGAATGAATTGAGGCTGTCTTGCAAAAAAATTTAAAACCACTAGGGTTGTAAGGGGGAGGGGCGTTGGTTGGGAAGGGGAGGGTCAAGGGAACAAGGCTTCATGAAAGGTAGAAAAAGAGAAGTTTGGGTCTTATGAGGAGACCACTTTTGACCATGTTTTGTCTCCCATGCAAACCTCCTTTCTATTTGTTTATTATTTTCCTCTTGCATGCCTTAGCTATTTTATTCATCTTGTCTTGCATGCTTGAATTTTTGTTGTTTTAACTATAATTATAATTAGTTATTTTAGATTTTAAGGGTGGATTAGAAAATTAAGAGGATTCTAGAACCCCTTTGGGGGTCTTGGCCGAAAATTGGGTTTTGGGAGGGGTTCTTTGGACAATTTTGATTTTCTTGTATTTTGCTTTAATTCATGTGTTATATTGATTTCTTTATTTTATTGCATTCCAAGATTAACATATGTATGTATATATAATAGGATGTACAATGTGCATGTCACCTAAAACATATATTAGTGTACATGTATCCACATATACTTAAAAATGTCACACATGGTGTTATATGTGATTAAAAATTAAAAAAGTTGAACAAGTTGACATCGATCTCTCAGGTTGTTGCACATCGATCGATCTATGTACATAGATCTCTAACATCGATCGATATATGTAAGGCAGAAAAGTTTAAGACCTTTCTGTGAGACATCGATCTCTAAACCTGAGACACATCGAACTCTCACTTCGATCGATCGATGTAGGTCAGAGACAAAACCTGAACCTTTATGTGAGACATCGATCTATGAAGCTGAGGCACTTCGATCGATCGATGTCTAGGGTTTTTAGAAATAATTTTCTAAAATATGATAAAATGGTTGTTTTCATTTGTACATGATTTATACATGCTCATTATGTGCTTATTATGTGTTTTTTGTGATTATTATTGTCTTGTGACTAACGTGCCTTGGAAGTTTCTACAACTTACCAAAAAGGGCAAAATTAGTATTTTAAGTTTTGTAGGAACATCATATGGTGAAAAATATTTCAAGTGCATATTATTATCTTGGTTATCATGACAAAGGTGGTATTGTGATTATTTCTGACCATCGGAGGCATTTCTGGAGTTTTCTCACACCAGGGGTAATTTGGTCATTTTACCCCCAAGGGTATTTTTGGTATTTTCACTCAAGGAATCTCTTGAGCATATTATTATCTTCATTCTAGAGCTGTGTTATTATTATTTTGAAGATTATATGGTGATCTTATATCTTATTCTCTCAACCGATGATATTATTGACTATAGCTGAATATATGACGATTTGAGATGTCACATTCTATTTTTTCTTGAAGACCCTCTTATATATGTTATAAGAGGATATTAATCATCATCTTTTAGAGATTACAAGGTGTCCTTGGTGCAAGATTCATCACAATATGTAAAGGAGAAGAAAGTTTGAATTTTGGTGTTATATGTTGACATAATCTTGTCAACACTTATTCATTATTTTTTATTCACAAAATTTGAGTTGGTATACATACATACAACATCAAAAACGTTCATAAAAAGATGGAGAAGGTGGTGTACTCATTTTATGACTTTTGGACAAGTGGAAAATTCAAAAACAAGCTAGTTGGCAAAAGTTTCCAACTTGAAATTTCAAATTTGAATGTAATGGAGACAAGGCTGTTGGAGATGATTATGGAGGTGCTTTAATTCAAAATTCTTAGCCATCACATGGTCTAAAAGTTGGAGAGAATATGTCATCTATTCACACTATAAATAGGAGGCAAGGTGAAGAAGAGAAGACACACACTTGAAAGCAAAAATTGAAGATTGTTGTCTTGCTATTCTCTTCTCATATTTTTGTTCATACTTTGTGTAGCTAAGGTGTTCCAATTTTTCTGTTGTCCAACTACACTATACACACCTTCTTGGGTTGGATTTGTATGATTGATTAGCCAAATTTATAAGGCTACATCAATAGGTGGTAGAGGTGTTGTAATCAAGAGTTGCATAGAGGTGATTATCCAAGTCTTGAATAGGGTTGGTGTATAACCCAAGGATCAAGCTTGGCTCTTGTTGTAAGGTGTTCATTTGATAGTGAAATCCAAGGAAATGTGTTCCTTGGGACTGGAGTAGGTCACATTGACCGAACCAGGATAAATTCTCGGTGTTCTTCTCTTATTTCTTTATTTCTGTTTTGTGTCCGTTTTTTACTTCAGTTTTCACACAACTTCTCACAATTTGAAAAAATAGCTAAACATTTTCAAAATTCATGATTTTTGGTGGAGTTATACTTCAGACTGTTAGCTTTCATTTGCAACAAGAATCACTTGATTTGAGCAACGGAAAGTTAGTCTTTCAATATTTGAAAGATAACTGCTCCAATCTGGCTGCAATTTGACTAGTTTTGAGAAAACTTAAATTCTGTATTTTTCAAGAATTGTTTAAGGTCAGGGCCTTTTGGAAACTTCATATACACATCCTAAGGAGTGTTTTTATATAAAGATCAACCTTTTTGGTTGAGTATTCAAAGAGAAATACGTTTTGCAAAATCCGCAACATTCTGTCCAATTCTGTCCAGATTGACCATCTGAATCTTTTTATTTCTTGGAAGGGTCAAACGATCTTATTTTTGTCTGATTTTTGGATAGAGTCTTGTTAACTTATTGAAGTTATATTCTGGAGAGTTTCATAAATTTTGGAGTTGTGTACAATTATTTGTGAATTTTTGAAAAACGGGTTCTGAATCTGAGGTGGTTTCAGATTCTGCTTTCAAAGGGGATTTTAACAAAGGGTTGTAGTGTAATTTCCGCTAACCACTATTCACCCCCCTCTTGTGGTGTTTATTGCAGGTGCACGGTCCAACAACACGCACATACCTATATATTGGTATGCATTGTTCATATATTTCATGTATCACTTTCTTGAAATCCCCTTATTTAATTATTTAGTATCATCTCAAAAGTATTTAAGTAAAGAGTGTTAAGTTGGCTTAAGTAACGTGCACTTAAGGAAATCATTGTTTTCATTCCGTCACTTAATCATAGTTTCAAGTACATGGTGGTTGGGGTACAACATCAACAAAGCTGATTTTTGGTACAAAGTTATCCTTATGTGTGTAGCAGATGTGAGAGTTGGAATTTTGATAAAATAAGCTACGAATTATTTTTAATAAAATATTTGGTGGAACTGCTCAGGCTGAAAATTCTGGAACCTGGCAGAATGATATAACGTGTTGAATGATCTTGAAATGAATCATGTAGAAGTTCAATAAGGCTGATTTTCGGCGTGGTGACAGATCTTTGTGTATAGAAAGTACGAAAGTTGGAATTTTGGTAAAATGAATTGTGGAATGTTTTTAATAAAATATTTGGTAAATCTGCTCAGACTGAAAAGTCTGGAGCTGAGTAGAACTGTACATCTTTTTGATTGGCTTGAAAAGAGACCTCTGATTTTCGGTTTGGTGATAGCCTTGTGGGTGTAGGAAATAGGAAAATTGGAATTTTGGTAAAATGAGCTGTGGATTATTTTTAATAAAATATTTGGTAAAGCTGCTCAGACTGAAAAGTCTGGAACTGAGTAGAATAGTACATCTTTTTGATTGGCTTAAAAAGGGACCTTGTAGATGCTCAATAAAGTTGATTTTTGTCATGATAATAATACTATATGTGTAGTGAATACGAAAGTTGGAATTTTTGTAAAACAAGTTGTGGATTATTTGTAATTATTTAATTAGTAAAACTGCTCAATTGAAGTTACTGGAACGGAGTAGAAATTAAGTAACGGGTTACTGGACTCAGAAATGGACCTTAGGAACATGCAAATGGGCAAATTTTCGGTAGAATGCTAGCTTCACATGTTTATGAAATGTGTGAGTTAGAATTTTGGAAAAAGAAACCATGGTTCTGCCACAATTGAATTTTCAGTAAAATGGGTCAGTCCAGTTTCAGCACCTGACCTGTTTCAGAAAATTTATTAAAGGATCCCCTTAAGGTTAATGGATTGATCTGGAAATTTTATGAGAATCACATAAGACATAAAGAAGCAAGACCATGTGAATTAATCAAGTTACCCTTAACGTTTTGATGGGTAATTATGGACGTGAAGTTGATGTATTAAAACTGGAAATTAGGCTGAACAGGGGATTAACTATAAAAGGCCCAATTTGATGGATTTGGATCTATATACACGGTTTGACTCATGAATATTAATCCTTAGGGAGTTTATTATATTTTCCAGGATATGGTCCAAATAATTAAGGTTTTAAGGTCTCAAAAGATAGGGTAATGGGGTGATTACACCGCATAATTCAGCGTGTACACTCGATAATGATTGGATGACTTAAGGACTTTATTCGTCTTAGGAAGTTACGAAAATTTTATGACATGTACATAAGACCACACCAAATGCATGTATGACAAAAGGTTATGGAAAGGGACCCGTTTGGTTAGCTTGACCACCCCATGAACATGAAGTAAAAATCTAGAAATATTTAGTTTCCAAAATCATGCTTATTTACATGTTACAAGAAATGGTTACGACTATCCACGTCATGAATTGCATTGCATATCACTATATGTATCATGCATGCTCATATGCCACATGAATCTGATTTTACGAGTTTATGCAATCAAGTCTTTTCAAGTGAAAATGTTTTCCGTTACGCATGAAAAGTTTTTATGGTCCCATGTTTTAAAGAAAGTTTCATGATTTCCTTTGCCGGCTAAGCATGCGACTAACCTGACTCCATACCCGGGGTTAATTGGTCTGTTGACATGATATGTTCCGGACCTGTTTAGATCCGGGGTTAATTGATCTGATTCTGGACCCGTTCAGATCTGAGGTTAATTGATCTGATACATGTTCTGGACCCATTCAGATCTGTGGTTAATTGATCTGATACATGTTCTAGACCCATTCAAATCCGGGGTTAATTGATCTGACACTCTGTTTTATGACACGTTATTTTATGGGACCAACATGATGTTTTGACATGACATGACATCATGCATTGCATTTTGCATAGCTCACGAGCATGTAAACATGTTGCATGTTAAAGTTAATGGTTAATAAGATATTATTGGTATAGCATTACCTAAAATCATGCTTAAGCTATAACGCCAAGCAAACTCAGGATTAAAGACCAGGCATGAATTATTATTATTTGAGGTTTTCGGGGTATTACATTCATGTTATAATTCTTTATGTACTTCATGGTAGCTTATTGTATTCTTGCTGGGTGATTTTTATCACTCACACTTCTATTTTTCCCCAGAGCCAGAAAAATGCTAAGACTGAGTGGATCGAGGATGAGCCGAGAGTACCATATCCGTAGGCAAGGCGATCTGAAGAGGGCAAAGCTTAAGGACTTTTGTACGGCCATGACGTTTGTGTTATGAACTATTTTAGACCTATTGGGGGTATATGTGATGTGTTTTGTGGACTATTACTTTTGGGAACTCTGTACTTTTGTGATGCACGTTTAATTTGAAAAGTTTTAATTCTGCCTAAATTTTACTACCATGTTAAATGTTAACATGAGAGTCCATGACATAAGTTATGGATTTTTGCATGTTATGCATGACGCTTTGTACTCTCCTTAGTGAAGTACGGCGGGTGCACCGTATTTGGCCGAGGCCGGGTGCGGGACGCTACAATTCTTCACTAGGGGTAAAGGTTTAATATGCGGTTTTTTGCCTTTGCCCCTAGCACCTTCCTTAAACTCATTATTTTGTCCGAAATAGGGCCCTTGAGATTCTTGCCTTCCTCATACTCGTAAGGAAGGTCGTGGGTGACATAGGGGGCTTCTAGAGCATTGCCCTTGGTCTTTTCAAACATTTCTTTCAAAACTCCTATAATTTTGAACCAGTTATTCCATGGCTTGGTTATATTGCTCAGGGAGACTTCTTGAGCAACATCTGGACGCCCAATCTACACATCGAAGACCTGCTCCGCCGGACGGTTGGCACCACCTCTCTGCCATCGGCAGTGAGAAGATTCTCCACTTGCATATTGGACATTTTTGCCCATTTCAACGGGGTGTTATGTGGGCTTCCACAAAGAAAGGAGTGAGTTAAGGCCTGCCACGCCCCCTTTTAAGTTGGATCTTCACCTGGACAAGAAATGATCCAAACAACAGAAATGTTGCCAAAGCCACAAACATAGATGGTTTTCAGATAGTATGCAACCTGCGATCTGCATAAGATGAACAACGTTAGATGTCCTAAAGCTATTGCTTTGAGCAAAACCCTTCGATGCTCAAGTCAGTTGTGTGTTTAACCATGTCTGTGTGCTCGAAATTAGAGAAATCTTTCTCATTTGTGGCGTATTTTTGTTATTGGATTTCCATCTGATCCACTGTGGGACGCGTTTACGCCTTTTGTATGATTTGATCAGCTAGTATATGTCGAGGAGCTATGGAAGAGTGCCAAATATTTAGTTTTGCTTCTGCATGGCCATCAATTGCCGTCACGTGTCAAGTTGCATGGCTAATCTTCTCGCTGGCAAGTGTTTGCTTTGGCAGGTGTCACCTTGGCTGAGCAAAGGTGATGGGCCATGTGCTATGTGTCAATGCCTGAACCACTCGGTATGACCGAGGCGGTAGCTGGGGCCGAGCAACCGTTGTAACCGATGTTGTGTCAGTGGTTAAGGACGAGGTAGAGGCTTTTGCCGAGGTGAGCAGCCTTTGGGGGCCCAAGAGATGTCTGGTCAATGTTGTCTCATGGTCTTTGTCGACCCCAAGATAATGTCCTACGTCCCTTGGGCCGCACGAACCTAGCTATGTACTTGGTCCAAGTGTACCCGACGTTGACCCTCTGAGACTAGCTGACATCAGCTGTGATGCGCCAAACTGTTTATACTTGGCATTTTTCTTGAGGTTAGGTTTTATCCTCATCATCGTTGAACAAAGATTTGCTTTAGGTTAATGGTAAATTAGATGACTTGTAGAGAAAGGATAATCCGGAGGAAAACGTGTTCAGACACAATTGCGCAGCTAATTACTAATATGAGATATAAATCAGCCAGACGATCACTGAAGAACTCGTCAATGCGTTCATATTTGGTTGAGGAGCATGATGCTTCAAGAAATTGTGTTTGAAGTTGGCAAAACAACTTGCTTGCCTCATCCACGATTCACTACAAAATTGATGAAAACAGAGTTGCAACCAACTCTATATATCCTAGCATATGCTAGACTGAGCCCATTTGAAATAGAATTTACTGCCATATACGAGGACAAATGAACTTATCAGTTCACTTGGATTTTTCTTCGTTCCGCATGTTCAGTAGAAGTTTCGTATCAGCGCATTCCGGAATTATATGTTTGTATTCTTTTTTTTATTTTCACTTTTTTGGGTACACTTTGTCCATTAGTACGTCCTTTTCCTTTTCTCAAGGGCTGTATTCAATTATTTTATGTTTATCTGTATGTTTTTGCTTGTAATTGTATAACGTTTTGCTCATTATGATATACTTTTGTGTTTTTGCATAAAAATTTTTGAAAAAAGTGCAAAGTAAAAAAAAAAATCCAAAACATATATAAAAAAAGACCATACAACTCAGTAAATGAAACCTCCATTCAGTATGCTGAATGAAAGAAAACCCCATTTGGGATTTTTCTTCGCAGTATTATGCTGAAAAAAAAAAGGTAAAAGTACGGGAAGACCTAGGATCAAGACATAGTGAGGAAATTGATACTGAACAGCCAAATCTGTTGAACAAGGGAGTAGAAAATTAGGTGAAAGCAATAATTCTTTAGGATCTAGATATCTATGCATTCACATAATCATTTCACAATAACTCAAAGATGATGACCAGAGAAAGCATACCTTTCTCCATTGTTCGGTGAGCAGAAGTGCCTTTGATGAACGGAAGCACCAACTTTGATGTAGGCGATCCCAACCTTGAATGTAGGTTTCTCTCCATTAAACCTTACTTTAATGTTTACTTTGATGGATAAGTAAATCCGAAATGACAAGAGTGAAGAGAGGACATTCACCATATTTATAGGCAACCAAGAGGTATGCCTATCATAACCTTTGGTATAGCACCCCTTGATAAATGGATATGTCCCTATAATGAAGAAATGTATCTTTTAAATTTAAAAGACATAACCATTCAAGATAACTCTACACAAATAACCAATTAGGTTTAATTATAAATCATATAACAATTATTCACACGGGACATAATCATACATTCTCCCACTTGTTTCTTGTGACATCTTATATGATCTACAAAACCATAATGTGTACTTTAGTATATAATTAAATCTTGTAACCATAATATTGGTCTCTTATAATATTGTGAGTAAGTAAAGTATAATGCGAGCCATAGCAGTTGTAAATCATCCATTTTGATAAACTCCCTTCCATGTAGTATATCAATAAACTTGTCTTTACAACAACCTTTAATGAAGATTAAGATACAACTTAATGAACATTCATTAACATTATATATACACCATAATCAGAAACAAGAAATATTAGAAACAAATAACTTTTATTGAGCTCAGAGTGTCAATACATTAATACATATCATTCATGATGTCTAACAATACCGATACGTTCAACATGCTCATGAAATATCTTTGGTGACAATCCTTTCGTTAATGGATCTGCTACCATAAGACCTATGCTAATATGCTCAATTGACATTCTTTGTTTCTGAACTTCTTTTACGACAAACTACTTTATCTTCACATGATTAGCACCTTTAGAATACTTGTAGTTTTTAGAAAAGAGGACTACTGCATCATTGTCAATAAATTTTCAGTGGTCTGGCCATACTGTCAGCAATGATAAGCTCTGAAATAAAGTTTTGCATCCATAAACCTTGAATAATGGCTTCAAAACATGTCACAAACTCATCCTATATGGTACAAGTATCAATGACGGACTGCTTCACACTTTTCCACGAGATTACCCCTCCAGCTAATTGGAACAATTAGCCAAATGTTGATTTTCTTGAATCAACAAATCCTGCATAATCTGAATTTGAATATCCAATCACTTAGAATTGATCCATTCTCCTATATGTGAGCATATAGTCTTTAGTTCCTTGTAACTATCTGAGGACTTTCTTTGCAGCCCTCCAATGGTCCATCCAGAATTGCTTTGATATCTATCTAACATTTTGGTAGCAAAGCTAATATATGGTCTGGTACAAGTCTGAGCATACATTAAGCTCTTAACGATTGAAGTATAAGGAACGTTTTTCATCTGTTCTCTTTCTAATTCACTTTACGGACATTATTTTAAACTAAACTTGTGCCCTTTTTGAATTGGAACTATTTCTGCTGAATATTTTCCCATATTAAATCTTTCAATAACTTTATTGATATAGACCTTTTGAGATAACCCAATACCCTTTTTGATCTATCACGAAAAATTTCAATCTCGATCACATAAGTTGCTTCTCCCATATCTTTCATTTAGTTCTTGGAGAGAAATTTCTTAGTCTCGTATAGTAGACCAAGATCATTAGTGGCAAGTAAAATATTGTTGGCATATAAGATTAGAAAAACAAACTTGCTCCCATTGACCTTCATATATATACAACGATCAACGATGTTCTCTTTAAAATCAAACGAGGTCATAGTGTCATTAAATTTGAGGTACCACTGTTGGAAAGTTGTTTAAGTCCATGTATTGGTTCTTTAATTTACACACCATATGTTCCTTTACTTCAATGAAAAAATCTTCTGGTTGATCCATATAAACTTTTATATCTAAATTCCCAATAAGGAAGGCGTTTGAATATCCATTTGATGTAACTCTAATTCGTAACGAGCTACCAATGCCATAATAATTCTAAGTGAATCTTTCTTGGACACTGGTGAAAATGTCACTTTATAATCCATGCCTTCCTTCTGAGTAAAACCTTTGACAATAAGTCTAGATTTATATCTCTCGATATTACAATTAAAGTCTCTCTTTGCCTTGAAGCCCCATTTGCAACAATCTCTCTTGCAATCTTTAGGTAATTCGACAAGATCCCAGACTTGCTTTTGATCCATAGATTTTACCTCATCTTTCATGACATCGATCCATTCACTAGAATCATCATATTCAATCTGGTTAAATGAAACTGGATCATCATTAATGATCATGTTAATTTCTGATTCCTGTAGATAAGCCACATAATCATGGGGAATTGTAAATCTTATTTCCCCTTGAGATCTCCTTAATTGTGGTTCTTCTATTATAAAATCATTGTTGTCACTTTCATTATGAACTAATTGATCATCAACATATTGTTCTTGGATGTTATGTTTTTCTATAACATTTCTAGGAACAACTTCTTTAATGTTAATGTTACGTAGTTCATCACTCCTACTAGTTTCACCATTTTCGACGAATCTAGCATTTCCAGTCTCAATGATTCTCGTACTATGGTCAGGACCATAAAACCTATCCTTTTGACTTCTCCAGATATATAATGAGAAAACCTCTACTCGTTCTGAAGTCCAATTTCGTTTCATATGGATCATTAATTCTTATTTCTACCAGACAACTCCATACATGTATATGCTTTAAACTAGATTTCCTTTCAGTCTTCAACTCATAAGGAGTTTTAGGTACTGCTTTACTAGGAACCCTGTTCAATAAATACATGGCAATTTTTAAGGCATGCATCCATAAGGATAAAGGCAAATTGGAATAACTTAACATACTCTTAACCATTTTTAAGAGGACACGATTACGCCTTTCTGCCACACCATTTTGTTATGTTGTCCGTGAAATTGTATACTGAGCATAAATACCACGTTTTTCAGGGAACTTAACAAATGGACCAGGATTTTGTCCCAATTCATTGTACTTTCCGTAGCATTCACCACCTCTGTCAGATTTGATGATTTTCACATTTCTATCTAATTGTCTCTCAACCTCATTAATGTTGAGAAAAAGAGTTTGAGTGATTCACAAAATACATGATTTAAATAAATCGTGTTTAAGAAATGCATGACACAATTTATTACTTGACACGTTGTTGCGACAAACTTGCCTTATATACTTTATATACAATGTTGTCGTACTAATAAACCATGAAGCTTTAAACCTACATCAAATGGTAAACATTTGCTGTGTTTGAACTATTTTTCAGGTGCCACCATAAATAAACTAAACTTGTTCATTAAGTGAAGTACTTAATTAAATGAACTAAGTAGTTCATTAAATGGAGATTTATTTGGAGAAGGTATGATGGCAACAAACTTGGAAAGGTAAAGTCTCCTCCCACTCCTCATTCACACGTTTTTATATATATTATATATATATTCATATTTTTTTATAAAAAGGTACTATACATATATATTCCGACGTACTACCAACACGTTACATATATTACGAATGTACGTCAACATCACACCACTATACTTAACTCATATTTATGAGTACATTCATGACTTATATCATATGATATAAGTCATGGTGATAAAAAAATTATTACGACACATTACAAGGTTATAAACCGAAAATTGTCGTATCAGGTGACTACCGAAACTTCGTCAACGTGTCACGTACTTGCCATATATAGATGGCCAGCCCATATACTTCAAAAATGACCACAAATTTTTTGGCTAACATGTTATACTCAGTCATGAAATCATTTCATGTTGGCACACACAAATCACCCCTAATTAAGGCCAAATTGTGAAGATTTCAAATTCAACATATTTTGTCACATATGGGTGCCATTTTGTCTCAGCCATTATAAGCTGAATATTTAATTTATTTTATGTATATTATGTGTGACATAATATATATAACATGTACAAAAAGTTTGAATTTAATCGAACAAAAATCGCGTAATCGGCGAAAGTCGAAAATTCGGTTTTCTACGAACACAACGCATGGAGCATTTTTAGCATGACATGTAACATATATCTAGACACTTTTTACATATTAAAGACATATTAAAGTGTACTAGAATATTCAAATTAGGGCTGAATTGAATATACCATATGCATAAAATTATTATGCAATATTTGACAAAGTTTACAAAAGTAAAATTCAGCACATGTTCAAGATGCATATACACGCCATTCTCAGCTTGGTGGAGCTTATGTGGAGCTTAGTTGGCATCATTATTGGTGGAGAATAAGCCACATAACGGAGGAAGTTACACAAGGTAACAATTCAAACTTTTTATCAAATGAAACACATGCTGAAAATTCAGCATGAGACAATTAGTTGGCCGATTTGGGTCTTGAATGGAGACTAATTTTGTTGTGACCCACTAGGGAATCCTTTTGTACCTATGATTTAATTGAGAGAATATGTGACAAGATATGATTGCAATTATAATTTATTGAGTCAATGATTATTATTATAGACTACGTTACGGAAAGTAATATACGTATATTTTTCGAGCGTGAATATTGGACCATGAGGAGAGGGCCAATTCACCCCCAAGTGCTTGGGAGGTTTCGAACCCAATGTTAGGAATGGCTCCAATTGAACTTCTTAAGATTGTAAGGGCCATCCTCTAAGTAAGCTAATAAGCCTTTAAAACAAGTGGGTAATAGCAAGAAGATTTGGTTGCAACCCAACATTTTTCTTTATTTCGGCCCTTATCCCAAAGAAGGCTCAAGCATATTTTTTTCTTCCTAATTAACCATTTTGTAGGGAAACAAAGGAAAAGAAAATAAGATAAATAATACAAAAAGGGGGGAACTACCCTAATTAAGGCACGTTGGGGTCATTAAAGACCCTAGCCGCCGGGTAAGTAAGGCAATGGCCAACCAAGGGGAAGGCTTTTCTACACCATAGTTAAACTAACCATGATTAAAGAAAGTAACTAAGGTTAGTTTCAAAAGTAATCATGGTTAGACTAAAGTAACTAACTTAAGAATAAGGTAACCTTGGTTTATTAAAGTAACCAAGGTTACTCCCCTTAACCTTACCATAGTAATTGTAACCCCTGTTACACCCCCTCTCCAACGGCTAAACATAGCCAAAAGAAGAAGAATTCTCTCCAAAGATCATACTTAAGAATTTTTCAAACCTCTCTAAACACTCAAGAACTTCAAGTGCAAGAAGAGCTTCTTCTCTTCCTTTCTCTCCAAACCATACGGCCAAGGGAGCAACCAAGGAGGTTTAGGTTCTTCCAAGACTAAGAGACATTAGGTAAGTGTTCTTAGCCTCTTGAGAAGATATTTACATTTCCATGAGATGAAACTTATAGTGTTATGCTTCTTGCTCATGACCGTTGTTGAGAAAAAAGGGTTTGAGTGATTTCAAAATGCATGATTTAAATAACGTGTTACAAAGAAATGCATGACATATTTTATGACATGACACGTTGTTGCATAAAACTTGCCTTATATAGTATATATAATGTTGTCGTACTAACGAGCCATGAAGCTTTAAAGCTTACATCAAATGGCAAACATTTGTTGTGTTTGAACTATTTTCAGGTGCCACCATTAATGAACTAAATTAGTTCATTAAGTGAAGTACTTAGTTAATTAAACTAAGTAGTTCATTAAAGGAAGAAATATTTGGAAAAGGCACAAAGACAACAAGGTGAAGAAAGGAAAGTTTCCACTCTCCTCCCCACACTTATATACATGCCATTAATACACACACACACACACACACACACACACACATATATATATATATATATATATATATATATAGATATATATATATTCAAATTTTTTGAAAAAGGCACATACACATATATTCCAACGTACTACCGACACGTTATACATTTTGCATACATACGTTAACGTCACACCACCACACTTAAATCATATTTATGAGTATATTTAGGTCTTATATCATATGATATAAGTCATGGTGATGACATATTAAATATGACACGTTAAAAGGTTCTAAACCGAAAATTGTCGTATCGGGCGAATACAGAAACTTCGCCAACGTGTCACGTACTTGCCATAAATAGATGGTCAGCCCCTACACTTCAAAAATACTCAAAAATTTCGTTGGTATGATGTTATGTGCAGCCATAAAATCATTCTATGTTGGCACACACAAATCGCCCCACATTAAGGTCAAATTGTGGATATTCCAATTTCAATTTTGCCACATGTTAATGGCGCCACTTTAAGACCAGCCAAGTGCTGAATCTTAAAGTTTATATTATGTATATTATGTGTAACATAATATATATAACATGTGCAAAAAGTTGGAATTTAATTAGAGAAAAATCGGGTAATCGATAAACATCGAAAATTCGGTTTTCTACGTACACAACACATGGAACGTGTTTGGCACATCATATGACACGTATCTAGACACTTTTTACATATGTCATACATCTCAAAGTGTTCTAGAAAATTAAATTAAGGGCTGATTGGAATATTCCATGTGTGTATTATTAAATGTGCATTATTTTACAAAGTTTACAAAAATAAAATTCAGCACATGCATACATATCATACACGCCTATTCCAGCTGAAATGGAGCATATGTGGAGCCTTGTTGGCATATTGATTGGTCAAGAATCAAGCATACAAGATTGGTGACTTAAATAAAGAAGCTACAAAAGGTAATGTTTCAAACTTTATCTCATTTGTAACACATGCTGAAAATTTCAGCATGTGCACTAAGAGCTGGCTGATTTTCTTCTCCAAATGAGCTATATTTTTGTTAGGTACAGCAATTGTCCCGTGGCGTAGGCCGGTGGGCGTAGGCCGTGTGGGCCAAGTCACAGTCGAATGCTGTGGGCGCTTGTGTGCTGAATGCACTATAAGGCTAGGGTATGCGTATCTCCTGTCACCAATTGGTTTTGGGAGAGATGGTAGCGCCTGAGGTCCTACAAGTGGTATCAGAGCGAGGTCACGGGTTCGATTCCCAGCAGGAGCAATTGCTGAGGGGGAGATTGTTAGGTACAGCAATTGTCCCGTGGCGTAGGCCGGTGGGCGTAGGCCGTGTGGGCCAAGTCACAGTCGAATGCCGTGGGCGCTTGTGTGTTGAATGCACTATAAGGCTAGGGTATGCGTATCTCCTGTCACCAATTGGTTTTGGGAGAGATGGTAGCGCCTGAGGTCCTACAATTTTGTGTCTTGAAATATGTGATTAATTAAAGGAGAATTGAAAGTAATTTGAATAAGATATGAATTCATAAATTGTGATATTTTGAATATCACACATGCTGAAAATTTCAGCATGTGTGTAAATGTATCTTGGCCAAAATATTGGACATGTTAGTGTCCAAGTTCATTTCCAAAATTGATAAGAATATTGTCTAATAATTGGTGATTTCTTTTTAAGAGAAAAATAAAAGAATTTGGTAGTAATTTGAATTGAGAAGCCATGTATCACATGATGAAATTTCAGCATGTCAAGTCCTCATTATTGCCGATTTTCTCACTATGTTTGGAGAAATATTATCTTGCTTGATTTGGGTAATAATCTTATGAGTTATGGAAACTATTCTATGTTGATTTTGGCACATGTTTTTAGTGGATTTCTTAGATTTTCCAAGTCATCAAGTGATGACAACATTCAACCAATCAATGAGTGCCAAGTAAGCAAAAGTTAAATGATCATCCAATGAGGAGGTGCCAAGTAAGCAAGATCATGTCACAATAATGCCACACATTCTTCCAAGGACTTAGAAGACAATTTTCAATAGGGGAGGGTACCAAGGGGGGACGTCTATGATGTAAAAAAGGAAGGAAGAAGAACAAGAACAAGAACAAGAACAAGTCTTGCAAATCAAGTGATCAAAAACGCCTATTGCCTTTCTTCTTCTACACTCTCTTTCTTTCTTCTTCCAAAAAGTCTATTGTACTTATATTCATATTCTTGAATAGGATTATCTTAGACAACCACACATTCTTTATCTTTGTAAAAGATTGATCAAGGTGTGATCAATCTTCAATCTTGCAAGGTGGTGGTGTTTGTGCTTATTGTATTCATTATACAAGGTTTTTAAAGGGTTGGAGTTGGTGTGTAACTCCATCAACCCTGTGGTAAGGTGTATTTGTGTTGTATGATTAGTATGAACCGAGGAAGGTGTTCCTCGAAGACTGGAGTAGGTTGTTTATAACCGAACCAGTATAAAATTCTTGGTGTCATTTACTTTCAGCACTGATTTTCTGTTTCAACACTGTTTACTGTTTTTAATCACGTTCGTAAAAATAGTAAACGGATTTCAAAAATCATGAAACTTTCAGGAAACATAGCCACACATTTTAAGGTTCTTTGGGCACAAGTTTCAACCCTTTTGGACAAGTATAAGTCACCCAAATGTCCAAAGTTCCGAGACTAGTGCAGTTTGATTTTCAGGCTTGCAAAGGTTGAGACTTTGATCGTATGTGACTAACCTCCCAAAAGAATTTTTTAAAACTGTTTCAACCCACTTAAATATAACATATAAGGGGTTAGTGGTTAAAATTTCAGAGCATTTGGAGTTACTTACACATAGAAAATAATTTTTCAAATCAGTGTACCGTTTCAAGTGCAAGAAGAGCTTCTTCTCTTCCTTTCTCTCCAAACCATACGGCCAAGGGAGCAACCAAGGAGGTTTAGGTTCTTCCAAGACTAAGAGACATTAGGTAAGTGTTCTTAGCCTCTTGAGAAGATATTTACATTTCCATGAGATGAAACTTATAGTGTTATGCTTCTTGCTCATAATTGTGACCTTCAAGGTCACTAGGTTCAACAAGTCTCAAGCTTTTGAGGACTCTATGCTAGAGAAGCTTGAATACTACTCAAGCTCCTTTTTGGTAAGTCCATCTAGCCCTCACTAAGTGTATATTTTAGTTAAAGATGTAAACTAACCCTTTATTCCTTTTCCTTTCCACCACTGTGGGATACAAGCATAGAAGAGGAGGAAGGTTTCAACTTTCCATACACCTTTCAAGAAGAGTAAGAAAAAAGGCGAGTACACTATACTCTTTGTGGCTTGAATGTGAGAGTGCCTATATGAATGGTTAGATATCCTTAAGTTTCAATCTTAGTTGTGATATGCTAAGCTTGATGCTCAAACTTTCAGCATAAGGGGCCAAATGACGAATAGGTGTGAGTTTTTGCTTAAAGATGGAATCTTTGTTGGTTTTATGCACCATTATGTGTTAACCTAAGATGAACGTGCTAAAGATCCTTTCTTTTCCATGAATGGGGTGCACGGTGGAAGGGGTTTGAAGAATAGGGGTGGTTTTGCATGAAATGGTAAATTATGGGGTAAAGTGGAGACAAGGTTATGCCATTGTGTGTTAAGTTTAACATGTTCCTTGTGGATTTATTATCTTGCCTTGCATGTACCGAAAAGGGTCTGTTGGTGATGAGGGTAAGTATCCACCGAAATTGTTGTTAGAGTTGAACTAGTGGAAATGTGGTATGCTTGACTAAAGGATGATGCATGGGGTGTATAAACTGTTTTGTGAGAGGTTGCACATAATGTTGTAACATGTTGAATCTGTAATATTCACCATAAGAGGGTAAGTTTGAGGGTTAATAAAGAGTTTATGCCAAACAATGCAAGTTAGGGCCATTTAGGAATGTAACATGATCAAATCTGAAATTACTGGAGCAGGGCAGATTTTGGGCTGTGTTGTGAAACCTGAATAGAGACCTTAGGGACTTTCAATTTTGTTAATTTTTGGTATGAAACTATCTTTATGTGTATATTAGATGTGAGAGTTGGAATTTCATTAAAGGCGGATTATTTTTAATGAAATTTTCACCAAAATTGGTCATGCTGGAAATTTTACTGGACTTGACTGATTTTATATGACATGATGAGTCACCTGAAAATGGACCTTATGAATATTCAAATTGGCTAATGTTTGGTATGCTAATAGCCTTATATAGTTATGCTATGTGTGAGTTGGAATTTTAGTAAAAAGAGTTGTGGTTTGGTCACAATGAAATTCGTGGTAAAACTGGTCATTCCAGATTCAGTATGTACCTAGCTGGGAGGAAGTAATTAGTTGACCCTCTTAAACTTATTGTAATGCCTTGGAACTGTTATGGTAATTATCTAAGGCATATATGTACATGTTCATGTAAAGAAATCAGCATAACACCACCATTTTGATGGTTAACAACTGCACTAAAGTTAGTCGTACAAAACTGGAAAACAGGACAGTTTAATGTCTTAAGTTGTAAGGCTTTGCTCTTGCTCATGTAGGCTTGGATGTGATGTTTGGCTTTATGAATATTGGTCCTTAATGAGTTAGCCATGTTTTCCAGGTGATATATTAAAATAAATAAGGTTTTATGACCCATGAAACTGAGGTAATACGGTACTGCCCCGCTGATTTCTGCAGTACCTTTGATGATAGTATGCTGTTTTGAGGATGCTAGACTTTTCGGATTGTTACGAAATTTTTATGGTATGAGTCTAAGACTTTATTATGCATGTGTATGGCATGAGTTTATAAAAATGAGCACGAATTGATCAGCACGAGGCTGTATGAATAGAATGTGCTTGCTGGACAGTTTTCCCAGCTTAAAAGATAAGTCCGTGCATGCATGTTATGATGTATTTGTTCATGAGTCGCATAGTGCATGTCATACATTGCATCATCGTCATTTACATGATTTATGGCATTGGTTTTATGTGAAAGAAAAATGAAAAGCGTTTTAAAAAGAAAGATTCTGTTTTAAAAGAACGCTTCCCACCGGTACCGCGTGTGTATGTGCCTGGCCAGTAAGGACCCGCCCAGATCCGGGGTTAATTGATCTGATGATATGACCGTTCAGGCCTGGAGAGAATAAACCTGATGATATGATCGTTCAGGCCCGGAGAGAATAGACCTGATGATGACCGTTCGGGCCCAGAGAGAATAGACCCGATAAGTGATGACGCTACCTTTCCGAATCCAGGAATAATAGATTCGAAGGAGGGACGTTACCGCCTCAGATCCAGGAAGATAGATCTGAACACTATATGGTTTTCTTGAGGATGATGTTTTGAAGGAAAAGCATGAAAGATCATATTCTCATTTTTATCATGATGCATCACACGTACATATGTATGCATGTCACGTTTATGGAGTCATCGTGTAGTGACACATGATACTTAGACTAAGTTGTTATAACTTGTAGTTCCTAAGTATGATCTCATTAGTAGTGATCCTTGACATGTTACGAATTGATGCATGTCACAGTATTTTGTTGTTATGTTCTTTATTAAGTAACGATTTTGTGTAAGTTATGATCTTGATGCATTAAGTATTGATCACCATCGGGTATTGAATGGAGAACAGGTATGTTTTTAGACCGAAACTTTGGGGTTCGGTTATTGCATGTGCTTTCCATTTAATCCTCATTTATTATAGTATACTTGCTGGTGACTTTGTCACTCACACCCTATTTTTCCTCCCAGAGGCTGCAGGAAACAAAGTAGAGTGGATTGAGGATGAACCTAAGGTTCCCTACCCGTGAGTGCAGCTAGAGATATATGGATTAGGTGACTTGGCATGCTGATAAAGATTGATGACTGATTTTATGATTGTGATGGAAAACAATTACCTTTGAGGATTTTGGTACATTTGACTTGGGTTGTAAAACTAAGAATTATATCGTGAATGTTTTTAATTTAAAGTTTTTATTCTGCCACGGTTTCGCTTACTTGATGGCGTAAAAGCGCAAAACTCCATGCATTTTATCATGGATTATGATACGTCATGGATCGAAGCCTGGTACTCTCCCTAATGAAGTACGGCGGGTGCACCGGTTCCAGTTAGGCCGGGATGCGGGGCGCTACAGGTGGTATCAGAGCGAAGGCTCCAGATCCAGGCAAAATATAAAATTAAGTTATGATCGTAGTCAACTAAGCTTGATATTAGATCTACGTTCTAATCGTAGATGAGAGTTGACCTTAGACTAGGATAACTTAGACTGGAAAACTAGGGTACGGCCCATTGATAATGACCTAATTAATGACCAATCACAGAATTTAATTTATAACATATGTACGTATATGTTCCTCAGATATGCTATTGGAATAAATTAAATTCTGCTACTTATTATGACATTTCCGTATTGAATAAAGCCAACACTGCATAATGCAGATGGTGCGACCAAGAGGCAGACCAGCCAGAGCCAGACCCGTGGTGCAGGAGCCTATCCCTCCTCCACCCGCTCAGGTCCCTCCACCCCCACCGCCGCAAGGCCAAAATCCACTGCCAGTTCAGAACGTTCCTGCACCCCAAGGACCTTTTCCACAAATGATGTCGGATATTAACGCTTTTCAAAACTTTTGCCAAACAGTCACTCAAATTGGGCAAATAATGCTGCAACAGAATAACCCTCAACCTCACGAGCCGGTCAGAGATGCTCAATATTATTTTGAAAAGTTGAAGAGAGCCAATGTTCCGCCGTTTGAAGGAAATTCAGATCCAGATGCCGCTGAGAAGTGGCTGGATGAGGTGGAAAACTGCTTCGAACTAATTAGATCCCCGGAAGAAGTAAAGACTCAGGCGGTTAGACCATTTTTGTTAGGATAGGCCAACCAATGGTGGAAGGCCAATCTACAAGCTTTACCAAGACCAATTTCCTGGTAAAGGTTTCTTCAGGAATTCAGCAAGTTCTACATACCACCCTCCGTCAAATTATAGAAAAGACATGAGTTTGAATCCCTAATGCAAGAACCAAGAATGACGGTTGCTGACTACGCTAACAAATTTATAGCTCTGGGAAGATTCCAACCATCTACCATGAACGATGAAGAAACCAAAATGTTGAAATTTGAAAGAGGACTGAACCCTAGAATTCGAACATGGCTGGTCAATGCAAATCCAACAAACTTTGGTGCCCTTCTAGATGCATGCTACCGAATTGAAAGAGATATCATCCGCCATGATGAGTTTGGCCAAAAGAAAGGAAGAGAGATGTCTGGAAGCTGATGGCCCCGCAAGTCTGCGAAACAAAATACAAGGGGCCCAGGGCGTCAAGGGAAGAATGGGTTTCAACACCGCTTCCAAAAGAACCAATCAAAGAATCAAGGCCAACAATCTGCTATTCTAAGCTGCTCTCATTGCGGTAGGCGCCATGTGGGAGAATGTTATATTCAGGCGGGGAAATGTTTTGTATATGGCAAGACAGGCCACATCCTTAAGGACTGCCCAAACAAGGGAACCACCTGCTTTGGATGCAGGAAAACAGGACACATGGCCAAGGAATGTCCGGAGAAGGGGGCCCAGCAACAACAACAACCGCTAAAGCCTTAGCGTCAGCATACCAATGCATGAGTTCACGCCATGACTGACGCAGCTGCTGAAGAGGCCAATGACGTGGTGACAGGTAATTTATGAGAACTGTGCTAATTCTTATAAGTATGGTTCCTATGGTTGCTTAGTAAGTATTACATGATTCAGGAGCTATCCTAGTATGTTCAGTACCTGCCAACGTGTTATTTGATAGTGGCGCTAGCCACTCTTTCATATCTAAGAGATTTGCAAAGAATATTGAGAAAAACCCAACCTATAGTGATGCGCCTTATAGAATCCAAGCAGCTGGGGAACAGGTGCTTGTAGCTCACCATGTTTTCAAAAATTGTGAACTTGAGTTTGATAATCATCGGTTTGACACCGATTTAATTTCCATACCAATGATGGACTTCGATGTGATTCTTGGGATGGATTGGCTTTCCAAGAACCATGCCAACATTGATTGTAGTAAAAAACAAGTTACCTTTAAAGATCCCACGCGTAAAGAAGTAACCTTTCAAGGAGGATCGAAGTTACGGAAGTGTCCTAAGAACATTTATGTAAATGCGATTCGCGCTAATAAGGCACTGAAGAAAGGACATGAGGGATATCTTGTCTATGCAATAAATGCCGATTAAACACCCTCAGATCTGTCTCAAGTCCCAGTAGTTTGTGAATACCCATATGTTTTGCTAGAAGAGTTACCAGGTCTTCCTCCGGACTGGGAGGTATCATTTGAAATCAACCTGGTTCCGGGAGTTGAACCAATATCAAAGGCTCCCTACCGAATGGCACCTGCAGAATTAAAGGAGCTGAAGGAACAACTGCACGAATTGCTGGAAAAGAAACTGATTCGTCCAAGTGTTTCACCTTGGGGATCTCCCGTAGTGTTCGTCAAGAAGAAGGACAGAAGTATGCGGTTATGTATTGACTATGGGGAGCTCAACAAAATCACTATAAAGGATAAGTACCCATTGCCGAGGATGATCTTGTAGGATCTGCAAGGCACCACTAGAAGGGGGGGGGGTTGAATAGATGGTGCGGAAAATACGGTTTTTAAAATTTCTTTAATCCTAACCAATTCAAGTTCTGAAAACAGATTCTGTTTTCAGGACCAGTTTTAAAACGATTTTAAAACTAGGTTAGAGGTCTCCAAAAATTATGAAATTTTTAGAGAACTTAGCCTCAGATGTTATGAGGGTCCCCTAAAAATTTCAAATCAAAATTCAACCTTTAACCCCTTCAAAAACCGTTGGCACTCAGATTGTGCAAATCTGCCAGAACCGGTAGATGGTTTTGAAAAATTAATTCCTATTTGTGTGGATGTCCAAATGATCTGAAAATTTGACCAATAAATCTTCACACACTATATTTAAATGGGTTGAAACAGTTTTTGAAAATTCTTTTGGGAAGTAGGTCAAATACACCCAAAGTCTCAACCTTTGCAAGTCTGAAAATCAGACTGCACTAGTCTCAGAACTTTTGATGTTTGAATGACTTATACTTGTCCAAAAGGGTTGAAACTTATGCCAAATTAACCCTAGAACGTTTATGTATGTTTGTGGAATTTTTTATAATTTTTAGAAAACGTTTACTATTTTTGCGAACGTGAACAATATGAGTAAACAGCGCAGAAACTGAAACGTAAATGCAGAAAGTAAATTGCACCGAGATTTTTATACTGGTTCGGTTATAAACAACCTACTCCAGTCTTCAAAGAACACCTTCCTTGGTTCACACTATTCACACACACACCACACCTTACCACAGGGTTGATAGAGTTACACCTTAACTCCAACCCTTTACAAACCTTGTATTGTGAGTACAATTCACACGAACACCACCACCTCGTAAGAATGAAGATTGATCACACCTTGATCAATCTTGAACAAAGATGAATGAATGGTGGTTTCTATGAAGCCTATTCAAGAATGAAAGAAGTAAAATACAATAGGCTTTTTACAAGAGAAGAAAGAAAGAAGATGTAGGAAAAGAGGGCTAGAACACTTTTGATCTTTTGCTTTGCAATTCTTGTTCTTGTTTTTGTTTGCTCTCTTCTCTTCTCTTTTAATGCTTCCAGCCGTCCCCCTATGAGCTCTCCCCCCTCCTGAAAATTTCCTTTTAATTGCTTGAGAGAGTGTGAGACATCATGGTGACAATGTTTTGCTTGCTTGGCATCACTTCATTGGACTATCATTTAGTCATTGCTTACTTGGCACCTTTTGATTGGCTCAATGTTGTCATCATTTGATGACATGGAAAATCTGAAATAAACACTAAATATTTGCCAAATAATCAATTATTAAATCATGCCATAATTGTCACATTTTGTCATAAAGTGCAAGACAAAAATATCTTCCTTCCAACCTTGCAAAAATCGGCCATAACTATATTTTCAATGCTGAAATTTTCAGCATTTACAACATGAAATAACTCAAGATTTCTTCCATTTTCCTTTGAATTTTTTCCATAAAAATACATCAATTATTTAAGGTAAGTCTTGCTACAAGATGAAGAATGAACTTGGACACCAAAAGAGGGTCACATTCGGCCACTATCATCTTCACACATGTTGAAAAATTTCAGCATGTGTGATATGAAGAATATCACACTTAATAACCTTACATACAATTCAAATCATTTCCATAACTCCTTTTGATTTATTCTTTAATGAAAAATTGACAAATTATCTTCCTTAAGCCTTAAGAATTCGGCTACTAGGTATGTGACATGCTGAAATTTTCAGCATGTGACATAAGAGAGGTATATGTTGAAAACTTACCTTTTGTAGCTTCTCTCTTTGATTCATCAACATTGTATGATTGATCCTTGACCAATCAACATGCCAACAAGGCTCCACATGTGCTTCATCTCAGCTGTATAGGCGTTTATAATATGTATATACATGTGCTGAATTTTATTTTTGCTAACTTTGTAAAATAGTGCACATTTAATAATATACACATGTAATATTCCAATCAGCCCTTAATTTAATTTTCTAGAACACTTTAAGATGTATATCATATGTAAAAAGTGTCTAGATATGTGTCACATGATTTTCAAGAAAAACGTTCCATGTTATGTGCGTAGAAAACCGAATTTTCGATATTTATCGATTACACGATTTTTCTCTAACTTAAATTCCAACTTTTGCACATGATATATATATTATGTTATACATAATATATATAATATATACTTTAAATTTCAGCACTTGGCTGATTTAAAGTGGTACCATAAACATGTGAAAAAATTAAAATTGGAATCTTCACATTTTGGCTTAAATGTGGGGTGATTTGTGTGTGCCAACATGGAAAGTATTTTTGGCTGAATATATCATGTATATCACGAAATTTACATCATATTTTGATGTATATGGGTTGGCCATTCATTTATGGCAAGTACGTGACACGTTGGCGAAGTTTCGGTATTCGCCCGATACGACAAATTTCGGTTTAGAACCTTTTATCGTGTCGTATTTAATTTGTCATCACCATAACTTATATCATATGATATAAGACCTGAATATACTCATAAATATGAGTTAAATATAATGGTGTGACGTTAACGTACGTACGTAAGATATATAGCGTGTCGGTAGTACGTTGGAATACATGTGTACGTGCCTTTTTCAAAAAATCTGAATATATATATATATTATGTATATGTGGCGTGTTTAATAAGATGGGAAGGAGGAGAGAACTTTCCTTCCTTGGCCTTGTTGCCTTTATGCCTTTTCCAAATGCATCTTCCTTTAATGAACTACTTAGTTTATTAAACTAAGTACTTCACTTAATGAACTACTTTAGTTCATTAATTGTGGCACCTGAAAATAGTATAAACTCAACAAATATTCGCCATATGATGTAAGCTTTAATGCTTCATGGCTCGTTAGTACAGCAACATAATATATAAGCTAAATAAGGCAAGTAATGACAAGTTATCATGCACACATGTCTATATATCATGCACGTTTTATCTTATGCTCGTTTTTGTGCACATTTAAATCATGCATTTGAAAATCACTCAAACCCCTTTTTCTCTACAATCTCCCCCTTTTGATGATTTTCAAAATAACCTATACTCATGATTTAAATCCTATCGCTCCCTCTTCAATCATGCATAAAATCAAAACTTGAATTTTAAATTCCGAGTCGCTCCCCCTTAATTTATGCAATTAGTCTTTCTCTCTCCCCCTTAAATCATGCTTTCTCTCCCCCTTTATTTTGAAAAGTAAATCAAAAGATGCCTGAAAAAAAATCATACATTTCATATAACGTGCGTTCGTAAGGGTTATTTATGACCCTTTGAAAATGTCCCTTTTGGTACCCAAATTTGGGTGACCTTTCTAGGTCTTCCAAAAGGTGAGAAAGATGATGAAAATGAAACATAGTATCCGTTGGGGGCAAATGCGTTTGGCCTTTGGCCAAGGACTCCTTTATACGTATTATATGTATGACGCTTTGGATATGTCCTTGTGTTTGTATGCATAGCGCGTGGATGGATTGAATGACGTGTATGCATCACTCTTTTCTTTTCATATCTATATGGTATAACATTGTATTTCGCATGATATGATGAAGAAGTGGGGCGTGATAAGGGAATATGCAATTTTCGCGTCATCTTAGATGCCACTTGAGGCTTTGGGATGTCTACTTTCTTAGACATAACAAAATTTGTTGGTTTGGTTGATACTTCATTTGTATCAACGTATCCCAACCCCGTTTTATCACTGTCATGCTTTTGTGATGATATGATGCGATGCAGCATGTTTGACCCTGTATCGAATTGTTTCATCATTTTCTCTAAGTCTGTATTCCTTGATTTCAAATTTGAAATCTCGGATTTCATTTCATTATTTTGAGAGGTTAATGATGAGATCTCAGTTTTTAATGCAGTGATGACACATGAAGACTCTTTCTTTGAATCGCTTAATTGAGCGACAAGATTCTCGTTAGAAGATTCTAACAGTTTCTTGTCTTCAATTAATCGTTTCTTTTCTTTTGCAAGAGTCTTTGAAAAATTATGCAATTCTAAGTATTGACTAAATAAATCATCATATGAACATTCAGAATCGGAATCAGAGTCAGAAGATACCTCATTTGATGCTTTAGATGTAAAGCATGCTTGTGCCTTGTGTTCTTCCGTATCGTCAGTCTCAGAATCCGATGTGTCACTCCAAGTGGAGGCTTTAAATGCTCTTCTCCTTTGCTTAGGTTCTGAGACGAGTCTATTCTTGTTCCAATCCTTGTCAGGGTATTTGTTTGTTTGTTTTTCTTTATTAGGGCAGTCATATGATAGATGTCCAAGTTTGCCGCATTCATAGCACTTTATTTCTTTATTTTTATTTTTATGATCCTTACATGAGGTGGACTTATGTTTAATCGATTTTCTCAATATTTTTCTTAATCTCTTAGCCATTGTGATTAAGTCCTCGTCATCGGAATCTGTATCACTATCATCTACGACGTATTCATTTGATTTAAATGCTATGGCCCTATCATAATTAGAAATAGACTCAGAGTGTCTTAAAGCAAGTTTGTTTTCATATACCTTAAGTGATCCGATTAGTTCTTCCATTTTAATTGATTTGGTCTCTTTACTTTCTTCTATGGCCGTTGCTTTAGGGTCCCATTCAAAAGGAAGGCTTCGTAGAACTTTCTGCACCTTTTCCTGCGTAGTAAAAGCCGTCAAAAAGAGGAGGCCTTATGGTTGACATTCCTTCTTGCACGGTTGTGGTTGCCATCTTACTGAATCGTTGGATTCTTTGAAGTGAGTGTTCCTGCGCTCTGATACCAATTGTAGGATCTGCAAGGCACCACTAGAAGGGGGGGGGGGTTGAATAGATGGTGCGGAAAATACGGTTTTTAAAATTTCTTTAATCCTAACCAATTCAAGTTCTGAAAACAGATTCTGTTTTCAGGACCAGTTTTAAAACGATTTTAAAACTAGGTTAGAGGTCTCCAAAAATTATGAAATTTTGAGAGAACTTAGCCTCAGATGTTATGAGGGTCCTCTAAAAATTTCAAATCAAAATTCAACCTTTAACCCCTTCAAAAACCGTTGGCACTCAGATTGTGCAAATCTGCCAGAACCGGTAGATGGTTTTGAAAAATTAATTCCTATTTGTGTGGATGTCCAAATGATCTAAAAAATTGACCAATAACTCTTCACACACTATATTTAAATAGGTTGAAACAGTTTTTGAAAATTCTTTTGGGAAGTAGGTCAAATACACCCAAAGTCTCAACCTTTGCAAGTCTGAAAATCAGACTGCACTAGTCTCAGAACTTTTGATGTTTGAATGACTTATACTTGTCCAAAAGGGTTGAAACTTGTGCCAAATTAACCCTAGAACGTTTATGTATTTTTCTGGAAATGTTTATAATTTTTAGAAAACGTTTACTATTTTTGCAAACGTGAACAATATGAGTAAACAGCGCAGAAACTGAAACGTAAATGCAGAAAGTAAATTGCACCGAGATTTTTATACTGGTTCGGTTATAAACAACCTACTCTAGTCTTCAAGGAACACCTTCCTTGGTTCACACTATTCACACACACACCACACCTTACCACAGGGTTGATAGAGTTACACCTTAACTCCAACCCTTTACAAACCTTGTATTGTGAGTACAATTCACACGAACACCACCACCTCGTAAGAATGAAGATTGATCACACCTTGATCAATCTTGAACAAAGATGAATGAATGGTGGTTTCTATGAAGCCTATTCAAGAATGAAAGAAGTAAAATACAATAGGATTTTTACAAGAGAAGAAAGAAAGAAGATGTAGGAAAAGAGGGCTAGAACACTTTTGATCTTTTGCTTTGCAATTCTTGTTCTTGTTTTTGTTTGCTCTCTTCTCTTCTCTTTTAATGCTTCCAGCCGTCCCCCTATGAGCTCTCCCCCCTCTTGAAAATTTCCTTTTAATTGCTTGAGAGAGTGTGAGACATCATGGTGACAATGTTTTGCTTGCTTGGCATCACTCCATTGGACCATCATTTAGTCATTGCTTACTTGGCACCTTTTGATTGGCTCAATGTTGTCATCATTTGATGACATGGAAAATCTGAAATAAACACTAAATATTTGCCAAATAATCAATTATTAAATCATGCCATAATTGTCACATTTTGTCATAAAGTGCAAGACAAAAATATCTTCCTTCCAACCTTGCAAAAATCGGCCATAACTATATTTTCAATGCTGAAATTTTCAGCATTTACAACATGAAATAACTCAAGATTTCTTCCATTTTCCTTTGAATTTTTTCCATAAAAATACATCAATTATTTAAGGTAAGTCTTGCTACAAGATGAAGAATGAACTTGGACACCAAAAGAGGGTCACATTCGGCCACTATCATCTTCACACATGCTGAAAAATTTCAGCATGTGTGATATGAAGAATATCACACTTAATAACCTTACATACAATTCAAATCATTTCCATAACTCTTTTTGATTTATTCTTTAATGAAAAATTGACAAATTATCTTCCTTAAGCCTTAAGAATTCGGCCACTAGGTATGTGACATGCTGAAATTTTCATCATGTGACATAAGAGAGGTATATGTTGAAAACTTACCTTTTGTAGCTTCTCTCTTTGATTCATCAACATTGTATGATTGATCCTTGACCAATCAACATGCCAACAAGGCTCCACATGTGCTTCATCTCAGCTGTATAGGCGTTTATAATATGTATATACATGTGCTGAATTTTATTTTTGCTAACTTTGTAAAATAGTGCACATTTAATAATATACACATGTAATATTCCAATCAGCCCCTAATTTAATTTTCTAGAACACTTTAAGATGTATATCATATGTAAAAAGTGTCTAGATATGTGTCACATGATGTTCAAGAAAAACGTTCCATGTTATGTGCGTAGAAAACCGAATTTTCGATATTTATCGATTACACGATTTTTCTCTAACTTAAATTCCAACTTTTGCACATGATATATATATTATGTTATACATAATATATATAATATATACTTTAAATTTCAGCACTTGGCTGATTTAAAGTGGTATCATAAACATGTGAAAAAATTAAAATTGGAATCTTCACATTTTGGCCTAAATGTGGGGTGATTTGTGTGTGCCAACATGGAAAGTATTTTTGGCTGAATATATCATGTATATCACGAAATTTACATCATATTTTGATGTATATGGGCTGGTCATTCATTTATGGCAAGTACGTGACACGTTGGCGAAGTTTCGGTATTCACCCGATACGACAAATTTCGGTTTAGAACCTTTTATCGTGTCGTATTTAATTTGTCATCACCATATCTTATATCATATGATATAAGACCTGAATATACTCATAAATATGAGTTAAATATAATGGTGTGACGTTAACGTACGTACGTAAGATATATAGCGTGTCGGTAGTACGTTGGAATACATGTGTACGTGCCTTTTTCAAAAAATCTGAATATATATATATATTATGTATATGTGGCGTGTTTAATAAGATGGGAAGGAGGAGAGAACTTTCCTTCCTTGGCCTTGTTGCCTTTTCCAAATGCATCTTCCTTTAATGAACTACTTAGTTTATTAAACTAAGTACTTCACTTAATGAACTACTTTAGTTCATTAATTGTGGCACCTGAAAATAGTATAAACTCAACAAATGTTCGCCATATGATGTAAGTTTTAATGCTTCATGGCTCGTTAGTACAGCAACATAATATATAAGCTAAATAAGGCAAGTAATGACAAGTTATCATGCACACATGTCTATATATCATGCACGTTTTATCTTATGCTCGTTTTTGTGCACATTTAAATCATGCATTTGAAAATCACTCAAACCCCTTTTTCTCTACAGATCTGTTCAATCAGCTTTGGGTAAGAAAACTAAAAATTTATTTTGATAATGAGTCCCTTGTAAAACCCTACCTAAAGGTATCATGATGCAGGGGCAAGGATTTTCAGTAAAGCTGATCGTCGCTCAAGATATTTCCAATTGAAGATCAAGGCTGAGGACGTCCAGAAAACTGCATTCAGAACCCGTTATGGACATTACGAATTTCTGGTAATGCCATTCGGACTGACCAACGCCCCCGCGGCGTTTATGGATCTAATGAATTGAGTCTTTCAAGACCAACTAGACAAATTCGTTGTAGTCTTCATCGATGACATATTAATCTACTCACCTGACGAAGAGACCCACGCAAACCATTTAAGGGTCGTTCTGGACATTCTACGAAGGAAACAACTGCACGCGAAATTTAGTAAATGTGAATTCTGGCTACGAAGTGTAGCATTTCTGGGGCATGTAATATCTGAAGAAGGTATATCGGTAGACCCCAAGAAAATCGAGGAAATCACGGAGTGGCTTAGACTGACCAACGTTATAGAGGTACGAAGTTTTCTCGGTCTCACCGAATACTATCGTAAGTTCGTGGAAGGATTTTCTCGAATCACTATGCCTCTGACCCGTTTGACCCAGAAGAAAACCAAATTTGAATGGACCTCAGATTGCGAAAAGAGTTTTAGTAAATTAAAGAAGAAGCTGACCTCTGCCCCAGTTTTAGCACAACCCATTCCTGGAGAAAACTTTGTAGTATACAGTGATGCCTCTAAGAACGGGCTGGGATGTGTATTAATGCAAAAAGACCGAGTGATTGCGTACGCATCCCGACAATTGAAGCCATTTGAACAAAACTACCCTGTACGTGACCTCGAATTAGCAACCGTGGTCTTTGCACTAAAAATATGGAGGCACTATCTATACGATGAAAAGTGCGAAATTTTCACAGACCATAAAAGCCTCAAGTATCTATTCACCTAAAAAGAGCTAAACATGCGTCAGTGCAAATGGCTAGAATTAATGAAAGACTACGACTGATCAATTCAGTATCATCCAGGAAAAGCCAACAAGGTAGCTGATGCATTAACTAGAAAAACAAGCCATCCGTGACAACCACCTTTGCAGCGCGACATGGAAGAATTTTATTTGGAAGAGGTTGAATCAATTGAAAGCATGCTCGCAAAATTAGTGTTAATTCCTTGCTGATAGACAAAATTAATGAAGGGCAAGAAAAGGATACAACCTTAAAGAAGATAAAGGACCGGGTGAGAATGAAACCTTTCGAAGAGTTTAAAGTCCGAAACGACAACAGTTTGTGGTTTCGAGAAAGATTGTGTGTACCCAATGACAAAGACATACTGAATGAAGTTCTTAAGGAAGCTCACAACTCTCGATTATCTATTCACCCTGGAGCCAATAAGATGTACCAAGATTTGAAGCAACGATTCTGGTAGTGGGGCATGAAAGGACAGATATTGGAATTCATGGAAAAATGCCTCGTTTTTCAGAAGGTGAAAGCGAAGCATCAGAGACCCGCTAGGTTGCTACAACCCTTTGAAGTTCCCAAATGGAAGCGGGACAACATTACTATAGATTTTGTTACAGATCTGCCCAGAACGAGAAGCGGATAAGATACCATTTGGATAGTTGTTGATCGCCTAACAAAGTCTGCCCATTTCATGGCTATGACGATCAAGGCTCCAATAGAGAAGTTGGCTACGATGTACGTGTAGCAAATTGTGAGTCTTCATGGAGTACCCCTAAGTATCGTGTGTGACCGCGATCCTCGCTTCGCATCATGATTTTGGACAGCTTTTCAGAAAGTAATGGGCATTGAGATCCACATGAGGTCGGCATTTCATCTATAAACTGATGGCCAATCGGAAAGAACCATTCAGACATATGAAGACATGTTGTGATCCTGCGTGCTTGACTTTGGGGGAAGATGGGATCAGAGTCTCAAATTAGTAGAATTTTCTTATAACAATAGTTACCATCGGTCTATAGGGATGGCCCTGGATGAAGCGCTTTATGGAAGAAACTGCCGATCTCCGCTCTACTGGGATGAAATAGGAGATAAGATTCGTATTGGACCCGATCTAGTGGAGCAGACTCGAGAGAAAATAAGAATCATAAAGAAAATGTTACAAGCTACCCAAGATAGAAGCAAGGTTTGGGCAGATGAGAAGCGGCGACCATTAGAATTTCAAGTTGGGAAAAAAGTGTTTCTAAAGGTATCACCGACGAAAGGAGTTAAAAGATTTGATATTAAGGGGAAGTTAAGCCCAAGATTTATTGGGCCATACGAAGTTCTTGAAAAGATTGGGGAAGTTTCTTATCGACTCGCTCTACCGCCCACATTATCTCAAATACATGACGTATTTCATGTATCTCAACTTTGACGGTATGTGCACGATCCTAGCCATGTCATAAAGGAACAACCTTTGAAGCTGGAAGCCGACACGACATATGAGGAAGAACCAGAAAAGATAATTGATCATTAGGAAAGGGAGTTAAGGAAACGATCAATACCAATGGTCAAGGTGCAGTGGAAGAACCATTCTGTGGATGAATCGACCTGGGAAGTAGAAGAGAACATGAAGAACATGTACCCTCACCTCTTTGATTAGCACTTTTAAGTTTCGAGGACGAAACTTATAATAAGGGGGGAGGATGTTGTGACCCACTAGGGAATCCTTTTGCACCTATGATTTAATTGAGAGAATATGTGACAAGATATGATTGCAATTATAATTTATTAAGTCAATGATTATTATTATAGACTACGTTACGGAAAGTAATATACGTATATTTTTCGAGCATGAATATTGGACCATGAGGAGAGGCTCAATTCACCGCCAAGTAATTGGGAGGTTTTGACCCCAAGGTTAGGAATGACCCCAATTGAACTTCTTAAGATTTTAAGGGCCATCCTCTAAGTAAGCTAATAAGCCCTTAGAACAAGTGGGTAATAGCAAGAAGATTTGGTTACAACCCAACATTTTTCTTTCTTTCGGCCCTTAGCCCAAAGGAGGCTCAAGCATATTTTTTTCTTCCTAATTAACCATTTTGTAGGGAAACAAATGAAAAGAAAATAAGATAAATAATAGAAAAAGAGGGAGAACTACCCTAATTAAGGCATGTTGGGGTCATTAAAGACCCCAACCGCCGGGTAAGTAAGGCAATGGCCAACCAAGGGGAAGGATTTTCTACACCATAGTTAAACTAACCATGATTAAAGAAAGTAAGTAAAGTTAGTTTCAAAAGTAATCATGGTTAGACTAAACTAACCAACTTAAGAATAAGGTAACCTTGGTTTATTAAAGTAACCAAGGTTACTCCCCTTAACCTTACCATAGTAATTGTAACCCCTATTACACCCCCTCTCCAACGGCTAAACATAGCCAAAAGAAGAAGAATTCTCTCCAAATATCATACTTAAGAATTTTTCAAACCTCTCTAAACACTCAAGAACTTCAAGTGCAAGAAGAGCTTCTTCTCTTCCTTTCTCTCCAAACCATACGGCCAAGGGAGCAACCAAGGAGGTTTAGGTTCTTCCAAGACTAAGAGACATTAGGTAAGTGTTCTTAGCCTCTTGAGAAGATATTTACATTTCCATGAGATGAAACTTATAGTGTTATGCTTCTTGCTCATAACCGTGACCTTCAAGGTCACTAGGTTCAACAAGTCTCAAGCTTTTGAGGACTTTAGGCTAGATAAGCTTGAATACTACTCAAGCTCCTTTTTGGTAAGTCCATCTAGCCCTCACTAAGTGTATATTTTAGTTAAAGATGTAAACTAACCCTTTATTCCTTTTCCTTTCCGCCACTGTGGGATACAAGCATAGAAGAGGAGGAAGGTTTCAACTTTCCATACACCTTTCAAGAAGAGTAAGAAAAAAGGCGAGTACACTATACTCTTTGTGTCTTGAATGTGAGAGTGCCTGTATGAATGGTTAGATATCCTTAAGTTTCAATCTTAGTTGTGATATGCTAAGCTTGATGCTCAAACTTTCAGCATAAGGGGCCAAATGACGAATAGGTGTGAGTTTTTGCTTAAAGATGGAATCTTTGTTGGTTTTATGCACCATTATGTGTTAACCTAAGATGAACGTGCTAAAGATCCTTTCTTTTCCATGAATGGGGTGCACGGTGGAAGGGGTTTGAAGAATAGGGGTGGTTTTGCATGAAATGGTAAATTATGGGGTAAAGTGGAGACAAGGTTATGCCATTGTGTGTTAAGTTTAACATGTTCCTTGTGGATGTATTATCTTTCCTTGAATGTACCGAAAAGGGGCTGTTGGTGACGAGGGTAAGTATGCACCGAAATCGTTGTTAGTGTTGAACTAGTAGAAATGTGGTATGCTTGACTAATCGATGATGCATGGGGTATATAAACTGTTTTGGGAGGGGTTGCACATGATGTTGTAATGTGTTGAATCTGTAATATTCCCCATAAGAGGGTAAGTTTGAGGGTTAGTAAAGAGTTTATGCCAAACAATGCAAGTTAGGGCCATTTAGGAATGTAACATGATCAAATCTGAAATTACTGGAGCAGGGCAGATTTTGGGCTGTGTTTTGAAACCCGAATAGAGACCTTATGGACTTTCAATTTGGCTGTGACACTAGCTTTATGTGTATATTAGATGTGAGAGTTGGAATTTTATTAAAAGGAGTTACAGATTATTTTTAATGAAATTTTCACCAAAATTGGTCATGGTGGAAATTTTACTGGACTGGACTGATTTTATATGACATGATGAGTCACCTGCAAAATGGACCTTTGGAACATTCAAATTGGCTAATTTTTGATATGATAATATTCTTATATGTTTATGCAATGTGTGAGTTGGAATTTTAGTAAAAAGAGTTGTGGTTTAGTCACAATGAAATTCGTGGTAAAAATGGTCATTCCAGATTCAGCATGTGCCTAGCTGGGAGGAAGTAATTAGTTGACCCCCTTAAACTTATTAGAATGCCATGGAATTTTTATGGTAATTACCTAAGGCATATATGTACATGTTCATGTAAAGAAACCAGCATAACACCACCATTTTGATGGTTAACAACTGCGCTAAAGTTAGTTGTACAAAACTGGAAAACAGGGCAGTTTAATGTCTTAAGTTGTAAGGCTTTGCTCTTGCTCATCTAGGCTTGGATGTGATGTTTGGCTTTATGAGTATTGGTCCTTGGTGAGTTAGCTATGTTTTCCAGGTGATAGATCAAAATGAATAAGGTTTTATGACCCATGAAACTGAGGTAATACGGTACTGCCCCGCTGATTTCAGCAATACCTTTGATGATAGTATGATGTTTTGAGGACGCTACACTTTTCGGATTGTTATGAAATTTTTATGGTATGAGTCTAAGACTTTATTATGCATGTGTATGGCATGAGTTTATAAAAATGAGCACGAATTGATTAGCACGAGGCTGTATGAATAGAATGTGATTGCTGGACAGTTTTCCCAAACTTAAAAGATAAGTTCGTGCATGCATGTTATGATGTATTTGTTCACGAGTCGCATAGTGCATGTCATACATTGCATCATCGTCATTTACATAATTTATGGCATTGTTTTAATGCAAAAGAAAAATGAAAAGCGTTTTAAAAAAAGATTTTGTTTTAAAAGAACGCTTCCCACCGGTACCGCGTGTGTATGTGCCTGGCCAGTAAGGACCCGCCCAGATCCGGGGTTAATTGATCTGATGATATGACCGTTCAGGCCCGGAGAGAATAGACCTGAGGATATGACCGTTCAGGCCCGGAGAGAATAGACCTGCTAATGACCGTTCGGGCCCGGAGAGAATAGACCCGATAAGTGATGACGCTACCGTTCTGAATCCGGGAATAATAGATTCGAAGGGGAGACATTACCGCCTCAGATCCGGGAAGATAGATCTGAACACTCTATGGTTTTCTTGACGATGATGTTTTGAAAGAAAAGCATGAAAGATCATATTCTCATTTTTATCATGATGCATCACACGTACATATGTATTCATGTCACGTTTATGGAGTCATCGTGTAGTGACACATGATACTTAGAGTAAGTTGTTATAACTTGTAGTTCCTAAGTATGACCTCATTAGTAGTGATCCTTGATATGTTACGAATTGATGCAAATCACAGTATTTTGTTGTTATGTTCTTTATTAAGTAACGATTTTGTGTAAGTTATGATCTTGATGCATTAAGTATTGATCATCATCGGGTATTGAATGGAGAACAGGTATGTTTCTAGACCGAAACTTTGGGGTTTGGTTCTTGCATGTACTTTCCATTTAATCCTCATTTATTATAGTATACTTGTTGGTGACTTTGTCACTCACCCCCTATTTTTCCTCCCAGAGGTTGCAGGGAACAAAATAGAGTGGATTGAGGATGAACCTAAGGTTCCCTACCCGTGAGTGCATCTAGAGATGGATGGATTAGGTGACTTGGCATGCTGGTGAAGATTGATGACTGATTTTATGATTGTGATGGAAAACAATTACCTTTGAGGATTTTGGTACATTTGACTTGGGTTGTAAAACTAAGAATTATCTCGTGAATGTTCTTAATTTAAAGTTTCTATTATGCAACAGTTTCGCTTACTTGATGACGTAAAAGCGCAAAACTCCATGCATTTTATCATGGATTACGATACGTTATGAATCGATGCCTGGTACTCTCCTTAGTGAAGTACGGCGGGTGCACCAGTTCCGGTTAGGCCGGGATGCGGGGCGCCAGAAATTTGCTTTCCAAATTTCTAGGGATTAATTCTTGATTATTTGGAAATGTTTTAAAACTTATTTGTCACCTTTTTTAGATGTTAATCTCATATTTTTAAAGCTACTAAATGATGACAAGGTTGGACCAATCATGAAGTGCCAAGTAAGCAAAGTCTAGACATTCATCCAATCAAGTTGTGCCAAGTAAGCAAGATGGTGTCACATTTACACAAGACATTCTTCCAAGGACATAAAATAGAATTCTCAAGGTGAAGAAAAGCCCTAGGGGGGCGGCCAAGACTAGATAAAAAGAAGAGAAGAGTGCCACACAAATGCAAGATAACTCTCATAATTTCCAAAGTGCAAAAAGACTCTCTACTCTCTTTTTCTACACTTCTTTCTTCTTCTTCTTCCTCTCTCAAGCCTATCGTTATTATATTCATTATATTGAATAGGCTTTGATTAGACCACCATACACATTTAAATTGTAAAAGGTTGATCAAGGTGTGATCAAACATTCATCTGTTCGGTGGTGGTGTTCGTGATCGGTGTGATTGCTTGTATCGTTTGTGTAAGGGTGGAGTTGGTGTGTAACTCTAGAAACCCTTATGGTAAGGTGTTAATTTTGTTTAGTGATAACCGAGGAAGGTGTCCTCGAAGACTAGATTAGGTTGATTTAACCGAACCAGTATAAAATCCTTTGTGTTCTTTACTTTACTGCACATTACTTTCAGTTTCCAGCATTCTATATCCATTTCGGCGCAATCTTAAAAATAGCAAACGAATTTTGAAAATCATAAAATTTTACAAAAAAATAGCCAAACCTCTTAAGGTTCATTTGGAGCAAGTTTCAATCCATTTGAACAAGTGTAAGTCAATCAAACGTTAATAGTTCTTAGACTAGTGCAATCTTATTTTCGGATTTGCAAATGTTGAGAACTTCAACGTACTTGATCCCAAATGAATTTTTCAAAAATGTTTCAAAACATTAAAATAAATATCTTAAGCGGTTTGTCATAAAATTTTCAGATCATTTGGAGTTACGAATTAATCAAAATAAAATTTTCAAATCGGAGTACTGTTTCTGGCAGATTCGCGCAATCTGACCACACAAGTATTTTCAAAGGGTTTGAGGTTGAATTTTAATCTGAAATTTTTAGGAGATACCCAAAACATCTGAGAGTAGAATCTCTCCGAATTTCAGAATTTTTGAAGGTCTATAACCTAGTATTTCAAACGTTTCAAATCAGAATCTGAAAACAGAAACTGTTTTCAGAAGCTGGGTTTTTGGGTCAAAATATTCTAAAAACCAAATTTTCCGCACCCAATATTCAACCCCCCTTCTAGTGGTGCCTTACAGGTCCTACAATTATTGTAGATTTCAAGTGCATCTACGATTGAGACTTTTCATGTAATAATAAACATAGCCATAATATGAAAAATCATCAATAAAGGTGATAAAATACTTTTCTTTCCCAAAGGAAGGAACATCAAACGGTCTGCATACGTCAGTGTGTGTTATTTAAAGAACCTGTGTGCTTCTTATAGCAGATTTCTTTGAAGTATCCTTGTTTGTTTTCCTTTAATACAATCAATGCAAACTCCAAGATTAGTAAAATCCAAGTCAGGAAGAATACCTTCTTTTACTAATTTTTCCATCCTATCCTTGGATATATGACCTAAACGTTTATGCCACAAGCGAGCATAATTCTCTTTGATCAAACTACGTTTCATACCAACTTTATGGTGCACTATCATTAAGGTCGCAGCAAAAGAAACTCCAAGATTAATTTTGTAGAGACCATTCATAAGATTCCAGAACCAGTAATGTCATTGTTCTTTAACAACCTAAAACATCCAAACCAAACTCCACATTAAATCCTATTTTATCTAGATTTGGTAATGAAACTAGATTACAAAAAAAAACTCTATACATATAGATTTTGACAAAAATACAGAAAATGTTCAGCCTCTAATATAGATGATAAGCGCCAATTCCTTCCACTGGAGATTTTTCTCTATTCCCCATGTATACAAATGTTGGAATATGAATTGTTTTGATGAATTAAAAGATGTTATAGAAATAGTTAAAAAGGTATTTTCATACTTTGGAATTGAAACAAAATGAGAAAACACACTGTGAGACATAGATCTCTCACATAAATCGATCGATGTAAACATCAGTCTCTCAAAGTAGAAACATCTATCAATCTATGTAGGGACTATTCAAAGTTGAAACCTCAGTGTCCAACATCCATCTCTCAGATTGGGTCACATCGATCAATTGGTGAGACATCAATCTCTAAAAGTTAGCCATCGATCGATCGATGTGGTTAAGGTTCAAAGTTGAAACCTCACTGTCTAACATCGATCTCTCAATAATGAGACATCTATAGATCAATGTATACATCAGTCTCTCAAAGAAGAGACATCTATTGATCGATGTATATAAGGTGCAAAACTGAAACCTTATTAGAAGACATGGATCTTTCAATAATGAGATATCAATAGGTCCAAGTATGTAAGGTGCAAAATTGGAACCTTGCTAGAAGACATTGATCTCTCAATAATGAGACATCGATCGATATCATCAAGCATTCAAATTTTGTGACTGTTGGAACAAAATCCAAGGGAGATTTAAAGTGTTTTCTCTCTCCAATCCTACTCAAATTTCTTGTAGACTTTCCTCTGACATCTATAATGATTTCTTGACTATTATGAACATGTTTAATATATTCTAGGGTGGCTATGGAGCATCAAATCTAACTATAGGATGACTAAAGACTATTTGGACATTGTCCAGACTTTCAATTGAGTCAAAGACTTGAGAGAGGCTACAAAAACATGGCTCACATCCTCTATATATTGAAGAAACTCAAATGAGGCATTTATACACTTTCATCCTCTTCAAGCTTCATCCCCATTGTTGTAAAAGCTCTCAAATGTGCAAAAGTTCATAAACCTCATTAAGCTCTTGTTGCTTGTTTTCATTATTGTAATTGTGAGAGTAGAAGTCTAAGACAAGAGGAAATATACATATTTGATCTCTTGCTTGTGATTTATACTTATTAGAATGTGTGATTTCACTTCTTTCCCAAAATCTATTTGGTTAAATTTCTTTTGAAGGACTTTGTTGAAGTTGTGAAGAAGCAAGACGCAGTTCTTGCTTGTAGCTGTTGTTGTTGATGTTGCACAAAGTATTTGTGCAATGAGATATTATTGTTGTCGTTGATGTTGCAAAGCTGTTGTAGTTGTTGCTTGCACTAAATATTAGTGCAAGTGCTGCTGTTGTTGTTCATGTTCCTTATCAAAGGTAGTAAGAGTTGCGGTTGAAAGTCCACTTTGGAAACAAAGTGGTAGTGGAGTAGAATCAATTAAATCGAACCACTATATATCGTGTTTCTTCATTCATTATCTCTCATCTCTTTCTTTATTGATTTTGAGAGTATTAAGTTGGAATGAGCTAAAACCAAGAAAATTCTGCAAAAATGGCCAACACTCTATTCACCCCACCTCTAGCGTGATTGTCATGGACATTGCAATTGGTATCAGAGCCTAACCTTGATTGCTTGGCCAATCTTTGCAAGTAGCAAGATTAAAGATCATTGAAAAAATATGGCAATGAAAACCTCTACAACATGTAGCTTAACTCTCAAACCATCCACTATATTCACACCATCAAATGCTAAAGTTCCCTTGTTTAATGCTCAAAACTATTCCTTATGTAATTATAGGGTCAATGCATATTTGTGTGGATATGGTTATGACATATGGAAAATGGTCATAGAAGGAATACCTTCACCAACTGGGTTGGATGAAAATGGGAGAGTAGTCATAAAGGAGTTGGATGACTACAACGGTGAGGATAAGAAATATTTTGAGATAGAAGGAAAGCTCTTGAAATCCTCCATCTCTCTCTCATACAAATGGAGCTAATAAACATTCAAGACATCTTCTCTCCATATGAGACACGGAAGAAGCTTGATGATTTAGCAAGTAATAATCACCAATAAAACATAGGTGAAGATGATGATGATAGAGAAGAAATATGCCCCCTAGCTTGTGAAGATAACAAAGAGGTATCTCTTTCACCTCCTCATTTGATAAATTATAAGATGAATATATTACTTTATATGAGGAATTTGAAAATCTTGCACTAAAGTACAAGTATGCTAAAAACGAACTTAGTTTATGCAAATTAGAAAATGAAAATTTGCACGAATCTCTTGTTTTGCTTCATCTAGAGTAGAATGTCACCTTAGAGACACTTAACTCTTTAGCTCTAAAAAACATAGAGATTAAGAATAAATGCGTTGGACTTGAAGAGCTCCATAAGATGACATATGGGAAGGTTATCCATGAAAACCTCTTAGTAAACAAGACGTAGTAAATAGAAAATCAAAATTAGGTTTTAAAGCTTATACTACTTCAACCAAGGTAAAATTGTCTAAGATAAAAGAGGCACTTTTATGTGAATCACCTAAGGCCAAAGGAAGTGCTTCTAAATCTCAACACGAATTATAAGCCTACGAATGTAACTAAACCTTCCGAGCCTAAAAACACACAATCACATTATGCATCTACTTGTTTCTTTTGTAACAAAAAAGATCATGTGGTAAGTCTTTGTAAAGCTAAGAAAAGCTCTAAGTGTTATTGGAGACCTAAAGGTATGAGAATTAACCTAAATGGACCAAACAATAAAAGGGTACCTATAGATAGACATTTGTCTGAAGTAGGAGTCTGGAATCCATAGATAAGACAAAGTGAAAAAAAATCAAATAGCTCATGGAATTGAAATGTTCACTTCATATAGCCAACAAAGAACACCTTCCTATCAAGTTGAAGATTAAAGATGGCGCGGAAGCCTATTTTGGCAATGGAAAAGACTAGACCCTTAGAGTTGGACGAGTTGGTAAACATTATAACTTTCTTTTTAGTCCCATGATATGTATAGAAGGGACATGAGTTAAATTTGATAATTGTTATCTATTAGGGTAATGGTAATACTTAGAAACTTTTTAAAATGATGAGGTATTTGCAAAAAAAATAATAATATTTTAATGTCTTTGAGGATTTTGAAAAGAAAACAAATGTTTAGCTTACAAAATTTTCAAAACTCTTATGCGAGTTTTTTTCTTGGAATAAATGTTTTAGATATACTGGTTACAAAGTTTCTAAGAACTTTTGAAAGTACCAACCTATCAAAGCTTTTACGAACCATGATAATAGTGTAGCGAAATATGTTTGGATAATTTTCAAAGTCATGATTTTAAGTGATGAATATTTAAAAATTTCACACATGGTGTTATATGTGATTAAAAGTTGAATAAGTTGAACAAGTTGACATCGATCTCTCAGGTTGTTGCACATCGATCGATCTATGTACATAGATCTCTCACATCGATCGATCTATGTAAGGCAGAAAAGTTTAAGACCTTTCTGTGAGACACCGATCTCTAAATCTAAGACATATCGATCGATCAATGTACATCGAACTCTCACTTCGATCGATCGATGTAGGTCAGAGACAAAACCTGAACCTTTATGTGAGACATCGATCTATGAAGCTGAGGTACTTCGATCGATCGATGTCTAGAGTTTTTAGAAATAATTTTCTAAAATGTGATAAAATGGTTGTTTTCATTTGTACATGATTTATACATGCTCATTATGTGCTTATTATGTTTTTTGGTGATTATTATTGTCTTGTGACTAACGTGCCTTGGAAGTTTCTGCAACTTACCAAAAAGGGCAAAATTGGTATTTTAAGTTTTGTAGGAACATCATATGGTGAAAAATATTTCAAGTGCATATTATTATCTTGGTTATCATGACAAAGGTGGTATTGTGATTATTTCTGACCATCGAGGCATTTCTGGAGTTTTCTCACACCAGGGGTATTTTGGTCATTTTACCCCCAAGGGTATTTTTGGTATTTTCACTCAAGGAATCTCTTGAGCATATTATTATCTTCATTCTGGAGCTGTGTTATTATTATTTTGAAGATTATATGGTGATCTTATATCTTATTCTCTCAACCGATGATATTATTGACTATAGCTGGATATGTGACGATTTGAGATGTCACACTCTATTTTTTCTTGAAGACCCTCTTATATATGTTATAAGAGGATATTAATCATCATCTTTTAGAGATTACAAGGTGTCCTTGGTGCAAGATTCATCACAATATGTAAAGGAGAAGAAAGTAGGAATTTTGGTGTTATATGTTGAAATAATCTTGTCAACACTTATTTATTATTTTTTATTCACAAAATTTGAGTTGGTATACATCCAAACAACATCAAAAACGTCCATAAACAGGTGAAGAAAGTGGTATACTCATTTTATGAGTTGGAGACAAGAAGACAAACCAAAAGCAAGCTAGTTGGCAAAAGTTGTCAACTTGAAATTTCAAATTTGAATGTAATGGAGACAAGGTTGTTGGAGATGATTATGGAGGTGCTTTAATTCAAAATTCTCAGCCATCACATGGTCTAAAAGTTGGAGAGAATATGACATCAATTCACTCTATAAATAGAAGGCAAGGTGAAGAAGAGAAGACACACACTTGAAAGCAAAAATTGAAGATTATTGTCTTGCTATTCTCTTCTCATATTTTCGTTCATACTTTGTGTAGCTAAGGTGTTCCATTTCTAGTTGTTGTCCAGCTATACTATACACACCTTCTTGTGTCTTATTTGTAAGATTGATTAGCCAAATCTATAAGGCTACATCAATAGGTGATAGAGGTGTTGCAACCAAGAGTTGCATAAAGGTGTTCATCCAAGTCTTGAATAGGGTTGGTGTTTAACCCAAGGATCAAGCTTGGTTCTTGTTGTAATTTGGTTCATACCATAGTGAAATCCAAGTAAAGGTGTTCCTTGGGACTGGAGTAGGTCACATTGACCGAACCAGGATAAATTCTTGGTGTTCTTCTCTTGTTTCTTTATTTCTGTTTTCTGCCCGTTTTTGACTGCAGTTTTCACACAACTTCTCACAATTTGAAAAAATATCTAAACACTTTCAAAATTCGTGATTTTTGGTGGAGGTATACTTCAGACTGTTAGCTTTCATTTGCAACAAGAATCACTTGATTTGAGCAAGGGAAAGTTAGTCTTTCAGTCCTTGCAAGATAACTGCTCCAATCTGGATGCAATCTGACCAGTTTTGAAAAAACTTACATTCTGTATTTTTTAAGAGTTGTTTAAGGTCAGAGCCTTTTGGAAACTTCATTTACACATCCTAAGGAGTGTTTTTATATAAAGATCAACCTTTTTGGTTGAGTATTCAAAGAGAAACACGTTTTGCAAAATCAGCAACATTCTGTCCAATTCTGTCCAGATTGACCATCTGAATCTTTTTATTTATTTGAAGGGTCAAACGATCTTATTTTTGTCTTCTTTTTGGATAGAGTCTTGTTAACTCATTGAAGTTAAATTCTGGAAATTTTCATAATTTTTGGAGTTGTGTACAATTATTTGTGAATTTTTGAAAAACAGGTTCTGAATCTGAGGTGGTTTCAGATTCTGTTTTCAAAGGAGATTTTAACAAAGGGTTGTAGTGTAATTTTCGCTAACCATTATTCACCCCCCCTCTAGTGGTGTTTATTGCAGATGCACGGTCCAACATTTGGTATCAGAGCCAGACCAACACCACTAAAAAGAAACAAGATTCAAAAATAAACATGCTTATGACTGAATTAGAGACTTTCAAAATGTTGCCAAACGAATCCATAACATCTATGGATTTGAGGATTACTAATATTTTCAATGCCCTTGAAGCTTTAGGAAAGTCATTTTCGAACAGTGAAAAGGTTCAAAAGGTGTTACGAAGCCTCCCTGCTGAATGGGATCCAAAGGTGACTGCAATCGAGGAGACAAAGTCAATCACTAAGAAGGATGAATTGATCGGGTCTCTTAAAGTTTACGAGGTTAAATTAAACCAACGAAAGTCTGAATCATCTAAGTCATCCGGTAAGTCAATAGCTTTCAAAACAACCGAAACACATGCTAGTAACGATGATAGTAATAGTGATACTTGTAGCGCCCCGTACTCGGCTACCCCTCGTACGGTGCACCCGCCGTACCTTCCCTTTCGGAAAAGTACAAAGCGTCGATACTTAACTCGTAAAACCCATGAATAAACATGGATTACAAAGTCACGATCTTAACTGGTAGATAAAAATACGGCAGAATTTGAACCTTAATCCGAAAGCGTCAAATCGCGAATACACAGCAAAATTATACAAACTACACCGCGAAATTATACAGACATTATCCGAAAAGAATCCGAAAATAGCTAAGTCCCAAAATGTCCCAAAGGTTCATCAAAAGCTTCCATCATCATTCTCTTAACGGCAATTTCCATAACCTACGAGTATGGCATCCTTGGCTCATCATCAATCCACTCGACTTCATTACCTGGCTCTGGGGGGGAAAAATAAATGGGTGAGCGACAAAGTCGCCAGCAAGTATACAAGAACACCGTACAATAAAGAGAAAAGGGCATACAAGAATCAAACCCCAATTCCTTAAGTTAAAACATACCTGCCAATACCTTTCCGAAGAATCATACTTAAAGTCATATCAATACTTAGCTAAGATCTAAATGTCATCACTTAGTTAGATTCTACGTGCTATAGTCAAACCTTACTTCTATGAAAATGTATCATGCATAATTTGTATGAAAATGTGAATGCGATGCAAATGCAACAGGAAACATTCTTTCTTTCATTTAGACATGCCCATAAAAATTACTTGAACTTTCTTTCTTTCTTTTAAATCATGCTCATCATAAAACAAGAGAGTGTGTCAGCCTATTATACCGGGCATGACTCGGTTCTTATAACATGATCACCTTCAGGTCTATTATACCGGACCTGGCTCGGTTCTTATACTCTTCAGACCTATTATACCGGGCCTGAAGCGGTTCTTATTTTTCATCAGACCTATTATACCGGGCCTGGATCGGTTCTTATACTTCTTCAGATCAATTAACCCCGGATCTGTAGCGGGTTAAGCTGGCCAGAAAGGACGAAATTCTTTCAAAACAGAAACTTTATATAAACATCGATAAAATCATGAGCATGGAACATATGAGCATATCAATGCAAGTGCATGGGATGCAACATGGTAAAATGCACTTATAACATCATAAACAACTTTCTTCATGGGCTGGAAAATGAACCAGCAGCATGTCCTATATTGCCCGGCCTCAAAATCAACCTTTTGAGCCTATTTTCCAGAAACTAAAAATATGGACATGCACCACATGATCTTAACTACATTCTGTAAAAATTTCATGCGATTTCGACAAGCGTAGGTACCTCAATAAAAATAATTCCCAACAAGGGTACAACAGAAATTCTGCTGCACTCTCAACTCCATTCCTTACCTTGTCTCCATCCATAAACTCATTATGGGGCTCACTTAGCACCTGGAAATCTTTCCTATTTCCTTTATGAACAATATTCAAATGCCCATTCACCAAAACAAGTCAAAATAAATACGATATAATTCATACAAGCACAAAGGGTCAATCTGTCCTGTTTTCCAGAATGTTACACCAACTTTCCCTCAATGGTTTACCATCAAGATCAATAGATAAAATCAATTTCTTTACATGGATATTTAGCTCTATGTCTTAAGTACTTCCTGTAAAAATTTCAGGTCAATCCAAGATGTTTAAGGTACTTAAATAAGTTTTCTCCCTAAGGTGGTACGACCAGAAACTGTTTTGACCCTTTGATATTAAAAATTCTTTTCTGACCAATCCACAAATGATTTTTCAGAAATTCCAACTCCACAATAAAATAGACATGATAAGCTACGACTACACCAAAAATAAGCTCAATCCAACGTTTGGAAGGTCCTTAACTAAGTTCATAATTTAGCATAAAATCTGTCCAGGATTCTGTTTTCAACCGACATGCATAGAAGTATCCTTTACTTCCTCATTTTCGTTCTTTAGCCTATAATCCAAGTTAATGGTCATTCAATGACCTAATAAGGCTTCCTTTATACTAATTCAAGTCCTTTTTAGCATGTAAAAGTCGTTCATATGGGCTGTTCATTCATTCTAAACAAAACAGTCCTCTAGTCCAACAATTTCACATTTTAAAATCACTAAAAATGCTAGGTTTCATACCAATCATGCCTCATTCAATATCAAACATAGGGCAGTCCATAATCCATCACTTTTAACTCTTATTTCAAATTTAAACATGCTTTACATTGCAACACAAGAGAGGTCTATCATCCATCCTTTCAAAACATAAGAAAAGGTAACAACTTAGGCATATTTTCACTAAGGTCATGTCTTAAGCTTCTAGACATTCAAGTATGCACATAATCACATATATTATAAGGGGTTAAAGTATACTTGCCTTGAAATGAAGCTTTAGAAGATAGATTAACTTCAAGGTAGCTTGAATCACTTGGGGTTCCCTCCACTTGAGCCATAAACACACGGTTTTGGGTCAACACAATACCAACACTTAAAAGAATACTAACTAACCACAAAATGCTTAGAAACTTACCTCAAGGCTTAGAATCAAGCCTAGGTTCCTCTAACTCTTCTTCTTAGATGAGATTGATGAATTAGAACTCCCTCTTGAGTCCTCCTAACCCACGGTTTTTAGAGAAATTAACATGGGTTACCATTCAAGCTTACTATACTCAAATTCCATTAATGGAGATATAAATTAAGACATTACTTACTTGATTGAGATGCTATGAGCTTGGGTTGATGAGACTTTTATTCCTCCTTGACTCCTAAAATTTTCGGCCTAGATGATTGGTTGGGGAAGGAGCACTTGAGATATCATTCTTGCTTGGAGATATATTTTAGGGTTTATAACTTAGAGTATTTGAGAAGATGAGTTTGAAAATCAAATGGAGTCTTGAAGAGCTATAGGGGCCGATTCTAGGAGGGTTGGGAGAGGAAAAAATTAGACTTGATTAGGGTGGCTAATTACTTGTTTGTCTTTTGCAACTTTTGATAAGGAGTTAAGAAGGTAGCTAGCATACCACAATTAAGAGGGTGTTGGTGGGTGGTTGGAGAATCTTCTAGTCTCTTGGAGACTTACCATGGCCGATTTGTATTGTGTGTGTGGGGAGGGAATTTATTTTCTCACATATCACACAACATGGGACATAATTAAATAAAAGGTGTTATGCTACATATTAAGAATCGGATAATTCACGGCAAATAATCGATACTTGAATCGAATATGTGAATATTCGACATTAACAAGCTTAGCAATATTAAGATAATCGATAGGAATAAAATATAGAATATTTCACTGTAGGATGATAAGACTTTGATAGATCGACGAGAGATAAGAGTACCTGCGAATGTCCGGGATACGACATCCTTCCCCCCTTCAATAAAGTTTCTTCCTCGAAACTCATGAATTATCGAAGAGATATGGGTACTTTTGCTTCATGTCTTCCTCTAACTCCCAAGTGGCCTCATCAACTGAATGGTTCTTCTATTGCACCTTGACCATAGGAATAGATTTATTTCTCAATGCTTTCACTTCCCTATCAACTATCCTTTCGGGTTCCTCAACATATGATACATCAGCTTCAATCCTCAAAGGCTGCTCGTCCATAATATGGCTTGAATCATGCACATACTTATGCAATTGAGATATATGAAACATATTGTGTAATTGAGACAACGATGGTGGTAGTGCAAGTCTATAAGCAACTTCTCCAATCCTTTCCAAGATCTCAAATGGTCCAATGAATCTAGGACTAAGTTTCCCTTTAATTCCGAACCGCTTTACTCCTTTCGATGGGGATACCTTCAAGAACACCTTATCTCCTACTTGAAACTCAAGTGGTCGACGCCTCACGTCGGCCCACGCCTTGCTTCTATCCTGAGCAGCCTTCAATCTTTGTCTTACAATCATAACCTTTTCCTTGGTTTGCTCCACTAAATCAGGTCCTGTGAAAATCTTATCTCCAATCTCATCCCAATACAATGGCGATCGACATCTTCTTCCATAAAGAGCTTCATACGGAGCCATTCCAATAGATCGGTGATAGTTGTTATTGTATGAAAATTCAATCAACTACAAACTCTTATCCCAGCTACCTCCAAAGTCCAACACACAAGCACGCAACATGTCCTCCAATGTTTGTATTGTTCTCTCTGATTGACCGTCAGTCTGGGGATGAAAAGCTGAACTCATGCGAATTTCCGTACCCATCGCTTTCTGAAATTCCGTCCAAAACCTTGATGTGAAGCGGGGATCTCGGTCACAAACTATGCTCATAGGAACTCCATGCAAACATACAATATGATCAACATATGTAGAAGCCAACTTTTCCATGGGTGCTTTAATCGATATCACCATGAAATGAGCACTCTTCGTCAGACGATCCACAACAACCCAAATAGTGTCATATCCACTTCTTGTCTTAGGTAAATTGGTCACAAAATCCATAGCGATGTGATCCCACTTCCACTCAGGCACCTCAAGTGGTTGCAATAATCCAGCTGGCCTCTGATGTTCTGCTTTGACTTTCTGACATACAAGACATTTCTCAACAAACTCTGCTATCTGATTCTTCATTCTTGGCCACCAAAACTTTTGCTTCAAGTCATGATACATCTTATTTGCTCCTGGGTGAATAGACAAGCGTGAACTATGGGCTTCCTGAAACACTTCACTCTTTATCGCATCATCATTAGGCACACACAATCGACCTCTAAACCATAAACTGCCGTCACTACGGACTTCAAAATCGTCAGAGGGCTTCTCCTTCAGCTTGCTCTTAACTTTCATCAATGCATCATCCTTAATTTGAGTCTCCTTAATCCTATCGATCAGAGTAGGAACCACGACTAACTTTGCAAGCACGTCGGAAATCGAATCCACTTCTTCCAGACCAAACTCTTCCATATCACGCTGTAGAGGTGGTTGACGGGGATGACTCGTCTTACGACTCAAAGCGTCAGCAACTCTATTAGCTTTACCTGGATGGTACTGAATAGAGATGTCATAAACCTTGATCAACTCAAGCCATTGCCTTTGGCGCATATTCAGCTCCTTTTGAGTGAAGAGGTATTTCAAACTCTTATGATCCGTGAAGATCTCACACTTCTCTCCATACAGATAATGACGCCAAATCTTCAGAGCAAATACAACTGGTGCAAGCTCAAGGTCATATACTGGATAATTCTGCTCAAACGGCTTAAGCTGGCGAGACGCATACGCGATCACACGCCCATTCTGCATAAGAACACAACCCAATCCATTCTTGGAAGCATCACTGTAGATCACAAACTATTCTCCTGGAATGGGTTGAGCCAAAACAGGTGCAGACGTCAACCTTGCCTTCAGCTCAGAAAAGCTACTTTCACAATCTTCATTCCATACAAATTTTGTCTTCTTCTGAGTCAATCTAGTGAGTGGCATAGCTATCCTTGAAAATCCTTCAACAAACTTGCGGTAGTAACCAGCCAGTCCGAGAAAACTCCTTACTTCAGTGACATTGGTCGGCCTCGGCCACTCAGTAATTGCCTCAATCTTTCTGGGATCAACCAAAATCCCATTTTCAGTAATAATATGGCCCAGAAATGACACACTAGGCAACCAAAACTCACATTTACTGAATTTTGCATAGAGCTGATGATTTCTTAGAATACCAAGTATTGTCCTCAGATGGGCTGTATGAGTTTCCTCATCCGGCGAATAAATCAGGATATCGTCAATAAAGACTACCACATACTTATGCAACTGGTCCCGAAAGACCTGATTCATAAGATCCATAAACGCTGCAGGGGCATTGGTCAGTCCAAAAGGCATTATGAGAAATTCATAATGTCCATATCTCGTCCTGAATGCTGTCTTAGGAATATCCTCAGCTCTTATCTTCAATTGAAAATATCCAGATCTTAGGTCCACTTTGCTAAACACCCGAGCTCCCTGCATTAGGATACTTTAGATATTATTCATGATTATTATATTGAAATAAGACTTGGTAATTACTGACCCAAAGCTGGTCGAACAGATCGTCGATCCGAGGCAACGTATACTTATTCTTCACGGTGATCTTGTTGAGTTCCCGATAATCAATACACAGCCGCATACCTCCATCCTTCTTCTTTACAAATAAAACTGGGGCACCCCATGGCGACACACTTGGACGAATCAACTTCTTTTCCAATAACTCATGCAATTGCTCTTTTAGTTCCTTCAGCTCAGCGGGTGCCATGCGGTAAGGAGCTTTAGAAATGGGCTCAGCTCCGGGGAGGAGATTTATCTCAAAGGAAATTTCTCGATCAGGGGGGAGTCCTGGTAGTTCCTCTGGAAAGACATCAAGAAACTCTTGAACTACTGGAACTTACGAAATGTCCACTGCTGCCTGCTCGACACTAAGAGTATAAACAAGATAGCCTTGACATCCTTTTCGCAACGCTCGACGGGCACGAGCTGTATTCACAAAAATATTCTTTGACTTCTTCAACTTGGGACCTCCTTGAAATGATACTTCCTCTTGCTCCGGGGCTCTGAAAGTGACTTTCTTCTGATTGCAGTCAATATGGGCATGGTTCTTAGACAACCAGTCCATACCAAGAATAGTGTCAAAGTCACTCATAGCAATCGGGATCAGATCAGCCGCGAACCGATGGTCATCGAGCTCGACCGCGCAATTCTTATACAAATGATGAGACGTAATCACTTGATCACCAGCGGCTTGGATTCGATATGGTGATTTAAGCCGGATGGGATTGTGGTCTAATCCCTTTGCAAATTTCTTAGATATAAAGGAGTGGCTGGCGCCACTATCAAACAACACATTTGCGGGCATACAACATACAAGAATAGCGCCTGAATCATACAAAGTTTTAACTACGCAGCAATATAATATTTATCAACTTAGTATTGCATAATTTTAAATCATACCAGCCACGACGTCTCCAGCTTCCTCAACTGCAGCATCGGTCATCACATGCACACGCGCATTTGGGCGCTGACATTGGTTCCTCTGCTGCTGACCACCACGCTCACGACAATCTCTCAGAATATGCCCAGTCTTTCCATATCCAACACAAGCAGCTCCCTTATCAGGACAATCCCTAATTATATGACCAGTCTTGCCGCAACCAAAGCACTTACCAGCTTGTACATAGCACTCGCCCAAATGATTCTTCTGACAATGGGGACACATGGGAATGGCCTGTTGCTGCTGTCCTTGATTTCCTTGATTATTTCTCTGATTATTCTGATTCTGCCCACGGCGCTGTCCACGATTCTGATTTCCTCTTTGGTTCTGATTGTGCTGTCTACCTTGCCTCCCATGAAAATTCTGTCTAGTCATTTTCCTTGCTCCTTTATCACCGGAAGTGTCCCTTCCTCTTTTCTGGCCCACCGTCGCATCGCGACGAATGATATCCTTCTCGATCCGATAACATGCATCAACAAGTGCCTCAAAATCAGCAGAGATAACATTTACCAACCAAGTGCGAATCCTTGGGTTCAGCCCACTCTCAAACTTCACCATCTTAGATTCTTCATCATTCATCGTAGCCGGAGAAAATCTACCTAAAGCTAGAAACTTGCTCACATACTCAGACACAGTCATACCAGGTTCTTGCTTCAACATTTCAAAATCATGCCTCTTTTGCATCTTTACTGACGGGGGAAAATAAAACTCGTTGAACTCTTGGATGAATCTCTCACATGGAATGGGTCGGGGCAAAGGTTGCAGCTTAGCCTTCCACCACTGGTTCGCCTCACCAAGGAGGAAAGGCCTCACAGCTTGGGTTTTCATATTATCAGGGTCTCCATTCAGTTCAAAACAGTTCTCCACTTCATCTAGCCATTTTTCAGCCATATTGGGGTCAGACTTGCCTTCAAAAGGCGGCACATTTGCTCACTTGAGCTTCTCAAAGTAGTACTGCGCATCTCTTATCGGTTCATAAGGAGGAGGAGGGGCAACTTGCTGAATCATTCCCTGGCCAATCTGAGTTATGGTCTGACAGAATGCTTGGAAATCCGGAATAACAAGTGGCACTTGCGGAAGAGGGTTTCCTTGAGCTGGTGGGGGATTTTCATTCTGCGGTGGAGGAGGAGGCGGTGGATCCTGATTCTGAGGAGGAGGTGGAGGGACTTGATCTTGAGGTTGTGGAGGGTTGGGTTCGGGTGCATGGGCAGCATCTCTGCGAGGTCTACCATGAGTCCGAACCATCTGTATATGGAGCAGAAAGATATATATATGTATATATGGATCGAGATGACTGACTGAATTTAGATATACTTGGAAAAAGGAATTTAAAGCAGGAAAGAGAGTTAATATGCAACATATCAGGCTAGCAGGTCAACCAAGGGGACCCTATTTCCAATCTAAGTTGTCTAAGCTAAGGCCATCTCTCTTCTAAGATCATGACTTAAGTCTAAGATCATTTCTTAGTTTTCGAAGATCATAACTTAGCTTCTACGTTCTGCCCGAATCTAGAGCCTGGGCTCTGTTACCACCTGTAGTGCCCCGTACTCAGCTACCCCTCGTACGGTGCACCCGCCGTATCTTCCCTTTCGGAAAAGTACAAAGTGTCGATACTTAACTCGTAAAACCCATGAATAAACATGGATTACAAAGTCACGATCTTAACTGGTTGATAAAAATACAGCAGAATTTGAACCTTAATCCGAAAGCGTCAAATCGCGAATACATAGCAAAATCATACAAACTACACCGCGAAATTATACAAACATTATCCGAAAAGAATCCGAAAATAGCTAAGTCCCAAAATGTCCCAAAGGTTCATCAAAAGCTTCCATCATCATTCTCTTAACGGCAATTTCCATAACCTACGGGTATGACATCCTTGGCTCATCATCAATCCACTCGACTTCATTACCTGGCTCTGGGGGGAAAAATAAATGGGTGAGCGACAAAGTCGCCAGCAAGTATACAAGAACACCGTACAATAAAGAGAAAACGACATACAAGAATCAAACCCCAATTCCTTAAGTTAAAACATACCTGCCAATACCTTTCCGAAGAATCATACTTAAAGTCATATCAATACTTAGCTAAGATCTAAATGTCATCACTTAGTTAGATTCTATGTGCTATAGTCAAACCTTACTTCTATGAAAATGTATCATGCATAATTTGTATGAAAATGTGAATGCGATGCAAATGCAACAGGAAACATTCTTTCTTTCATTTAGACATGCCCATAAAAATTACTTGAACTTTCTTTCTTTCTTTTAAATCATGCTCATCATAAAACAAGAGAGTGTGTCAGCCTATTATACCGGGCATGACTCGGTTCTTATAACATGATCACCTTCAGGTCTATTATACCGGACCTGGCTCGGTTCTTATACTCTTCAGACCTATTATACCGGGCCTGAAGCGGTTCTTATTTTTCATCAGACCTATTATACCGGGCCTGGATCGGTTCTTATACTTCTTCAGATCAATTAACCCCGGATCTGTAGCGGGTTAAGCTGGCCAGAAAGGACGAAATTCTTTCAAAACAGAAACTTTATATAAACATCGATAAAATCATGAGCATGGAACATATGAGCATATCAATGCAAGTGCATGGGATGCAACATGGTAAAATGCACTTATAACATCATAAACAACTTTCTTCATGGGCTGGAAAATGAACCAGCAGCATGTCCTATATTGCCCGGCCTCAAAATCAACCTTTTGAGCCTATTTTCCAGAAACTAAAAATATATGCACCACATGATCTTAACTACATTCTGTAAAAATTTCATGCGATTTCGACAAGCGTAGGTACCTCAATAAAAATAATTCCCAACAAGGGTACAACAGAAATTCTGCTGCACTCTCAACTCCATTCCTTACCTTGTCTCCATCCATAAACTCATTATGGGGCTCACTTAGCACCTGGAAATCTTTCCTATTTCCTTTATGAACAATATTCAAATGCCCATTCACCAAAACAAGTCAAAAAATATAAGATATAATTCATACAAGCACAAAGGGTCAATCTGTCCTGTTTTCCAGAATGTTACACCAATTTTCCCTCAATGGTTTACCATCAAGATCAATAGATAAAATAAATTTCTTTACATGGATATTTAGCTCTATTTCTTAAGTACTTCCTGTAAAAATTTCAGGTCAATCCAAGATGTTTAAGGTACTTAAATAATTTTTCTTCCTAAGGTGGTACGACCAGAAACTGTTTTGACCCTTTTATATTAAAAATTCTTTTCTGACCAATCCACAAATGATTTTTCAGAAATTCCAACTCCACAATAAAATAGACATGATAAGCTACGACTACACCAAAAATAAGCTCAATCCAACGTTTAGAAGGTCCTTAACTAAGTTCATCAATTTAGCATAAAATCTGTCCAGGATTCTGTTTTCAACCGACATGCATAGAAGTATCCTTTACTTCCTCATTTTCGTTCTTTAGCCTATAATCCAAGTTAATTTTCATTCAATGGACCTAATAAGGCTTCCTTTATACTAATTCAAGTCCTTTTTAGCATGTAAAAGTCGTTCATATGGGCTGTTCATTCATTCTAAACAAAACAGTCCTCTAGTCCAACAATTTCACATTTTAAAATCACTAAAAATGCTAGGTTTCATACCAATCATGCCTCATTCAATATCAAACATAGGGCAGTCCATAATCCATCACTTTTAACTCTTATTTCAAATTTAAACATGCTTTACATTGCAACACAAGAGAGGTCTATCATCCATCCTTTCAAAACATAAGAAAAGGTAACAACTTAGGCATATTTTCACTAAGGTCGTGTCTTAAGCTTCTAGACATTCAAGTATGAACATAATCACATATATTGTAAGGGGTTAAAGTATACTTGCCTTGAAATGAAGCTTTAGAAGATAGATTAACTTCAAGGTAGCTTGAATCACTTGGGGTTCCCTCCACTTGAGCCATAAACACACGGTTTTGGGTCAACACAAGACCAACACTTAAAAGAATACTAACTAACCACAAAATGCTTAGAAACTTACCTCAAGGCTTAGAATCAAGCCTAGGTTCCTCTAACTCTTCTTCTTAGATGAGATTGATGAATTAGAACTCCCTCTTGAGTCCTCCTAACCCACGGTTTTTAGAGAAATTAACATGGGTTACCATTCAAGCTTACTATACTAAAATTCCATCAATGGAGATATAAATTAAGACATTACTTACTTGATTGAGATGCTATGAGCTTGGGTTGATGAGACTTCTATTCCTCCTTGACTCCTAAAATTTTCGGCCTAGATGATTGGTTGGGGAAGGAGCACTTGAGATATCATTCTTGCTTGGAGATATATTTTAGGGTTTATAACTTAGAGTATTTGAGAAGATGAGTTTGAAAATCAAATGGAGTCTTGAAGAGCTATAGGGGCCGATTCTAGGAGGGTTGGGAGAGGAAAAAATAAGACTTGATTAGGGTGGCTAATTACTTGTTTGTCTTTTGTAACTTTTGATAAGGAGTTAAGAAGGTAGCTAGCATACCACAATTAAGAGGGTGTTGGTGGGTGGTTGGAGAATCTTCTAGTCTCTTGGAGACTTACCATGGCCGATTTGTATTGTGTGTGTGGGGAGGGAATTTATTTTCTCACATATCACACAACATGGGACATAATTAAATAAAAGGTGTTATGCTACATATTAAGAATCGGATAATTCACGGCGAATAATCGATACTTGAATCGAATATGTGAATATTCGACATTAACAAGCTTAGCAATATTAAGATAATCGATAGGAATAAAATATAGAATATTTCACTGTAGGATGATAAGGCTTTGATAGATCGACGAGAGATAAGAGTACCTGCGAATGTCCGGGATACGACAATACTGAATTAGACGATGAGTTGATATTGATAGCTAGAAAACTAAGAAAATTTTTCAAACGTCCAAATAGGAATAGACAACGTAATTCTTCTTCTTCTTCTTCTCAACCTCGGAAGAATAACATAAACAAATGGAATAATAAAGAATTAAAGTGTTATGAATGCGGTCAAAAAGGACATATTTCATACGACTGTCCCGCGAAGAAAAATAATAATAACAACAACAATAATAAACAAGCCAAGGACAAGGAGGCTCAAACGACAAAGACAAAGGAGTCTAAGGCAAGAAAAGGGAAACGAGCAATGAAGGTGAGCACATGGAGTGACTCATCCGACTCAGAATCCGAAAATGAGGAAGCTCAAGTCTGCTTCGTATCCAACGAGGTATGTTCTTCTTCTGATAGTGATTCTGATAGTGACATGACACTTGATGAAATGTATGAAGAATTCCTAAGAATGCATGCTCACTGTAAGAAGCTCTCTAAAGAAAAGAAGAAACTAGTTGAAGAAAATGACAAGTTGAAGACGTCCAACTTGGAATTTTCCGATCAACTAGAATCTCTTAAACAAGAGTCTACTAATACTCTTGATTCTTTAGAGAATAAAATTGAATCATATAGGAAAGATGAGCATAAGATAAAAATGGAAAATAAGATGTTAAAATCTAAGATAGAAAGTTGTGAACATGAAATAACACAACTTAAGTCGTCTAAACTTAACTTAGAAAAAATGTTAGAGCAATTTAAATCGGGTGCAAATATGTTAGATACACTTATCTCATCACAAAAGTATGGTAATGATAAAACCGGCTTAGGCTATAAAGAAGAAAATAAAAAAGTAAATAAAAAGACTAAGTTTGTTTCATCTAGTACAAAGTTACCATATAATACAACAAAATCAACTTTGCCTGCTTCTACACCTTCGTCTACTTATATCAAGGCAAAAATGCAACATACACCCATAAAAGTACACACGCATAAACATACATCTATGCAAAACTTTGCATCTAGACAACAAATAAATTATGCCTCATGTATACAAATGCAACTAGACCGAATAAAATGCATGCAACTTATTATGAACCTAAGTATAGGCAATACTCTTATAAGTCTTATAGAAATGCCTACAAACACACTTATATAGCGCCATATAAGAAACAAATTTACATGCCTTATACCCATCATAAATCTCGGCCATCCTATAATGATTATCAACCATGGCACAACATGTATAACAATGAATCTTCACTTATGTGGAATAATCATGTATATGCTAATTCTTCTTATTTTCCAAATTATAACAATGCTAAAAATGTGCTTAGAAGGTATATTCAAGTTTGGATACCTAAGGGATATCTAAACAAGAATAGTGCCCCTAACATTCAAGGACCCAAATAAAGGGTACCTAAAACTTTGTCTCCATTGTAGGATAAACGCAAGGAATGCAAGTAGTAGGAAAAGTCAAAGAATCTAAAAACCAAATGGTTTTTAGATAGTGGATGTTCGAGGCATATGACAGGGAACCCCAAACTATTCATCGAATTGGAACACATCAAGGATGGAGGAAAAGTAACATTCGGTGACAACAACAAAGGAAAAATTGTTGGAAAAGGAACAATTGGGGACCCTAACACATTTCAAATACGAAATGTGTTATTAGTAAGCAATCTATCTTATAATTTACTTAGTATTTCTCAACTTATAGATTGTGGTTATAATGTCTCCTTTCTTTCCAATTCTTGTGATATAATAAATGAAAAAGGAGAAACGGTTTTAAAAGGAAATAGAGATGGAAATATTTATACTCTTACCTTAGATAACATGTTAGATGCTAAGGTTAAGTGTCTAATATCACATGACTTAGATGTAAATTTATGGCATAGAAGATTAGGCCATATAGGAATTTCAACTATTAAGAAATTGTCTAAGAAAATTTTAATTAGAGGAATGCCTAAGTTAGACTTAGATAATTTTCAAATGTGTGAAACATGTATTAAGGGAAAACACATTAAAGAAACCTTAAAACCGAAACATGAAGTGAGTACTAGTCATGTACTAGAATTGCTTCATTTAGACTTATTTGGTCCAAGTAGGACAAGAAGTCTAGGTGGACACTACTATGTGTGTGTCATAGTAGATGATTACTCACGCTACACATGGACATTATTCTTAACACACAAAGACGATGCTCCATTAGCAATCAAAATTCTTATTAAGCAACTTGAAAACATTTATGAAGAAAATGTTAAAAGAATTAGAAGCGATAGAGGTGGAGAATTTAAAAACAAAGACGTAATAAAATTTTGCGAACTATATGGAATAAAACATGAATTCTCACCACCTAGAACACAACAACTCAATGGAGTTGTTGAACGTAAAAATAGAACAATTCAAGAAGTTGCTAGGACAATGCTGTGTGAAAATAAATTACCTAAATATTTATGGGTTGAAGCTGTTAGTTGTGCATGCTATATTATAAATAGGCTCACTATTAGAAAGAAATTAAATAAAACGCCTTATGAATTGCTAAACAATAGACAGCCTAAGATAGATTATCTTAAAGTATTCGGATGTAAATGTTTTGTGCTAAACGCTAAGGATAATCTAGATAAATTTGAACAAAAGTCTATTGAATGCATATTTGTTGGGTATTCAACTAACTCAAGAGCATATAGGTGTTATAATCCTGCATCTAGAAAAATAATTGAATCCATACATGTGAAATTCAATGAAAATGCATGCTTTGAAGTTAGTGATAAACATCAACATAAACAAGAAACAAATATTGAAAATATGTTTGATGATGATGTATTACTTGAGCCCGTACTTGATCATGTAGAACTAACTCCCCCTGAACAAGACAAACATGAACCCTTAGATGAAATAAATCAAGAGACTCTGCAATTAGAAGATACAACTAATGATCCAATTACATATGATAACGTTCACACTAATGAAATATTTGAACAAGATGAGGGTGAACTTAATCAATCTAGGAATTGGTGGCACCCTAGAGAACTAATCATTGGGGATCCAAGTGTTGGGGTTAAAACACGTAGAAATATAAGTCAACTTGAAGGACATAGCTTAATCTCACAATTAGAACCTAAGAACGTAAAGGAAGCCTTAGGTGACATATCATGGATAGATGCTATGCATGAGGAATTAAATCAATTCACAAGGAATAATGTGTGGGACTTAGTACCTAAACCTGAAGACAAGTCTATCATAGGAACTAAATGGGTTTTTAGGAATAAAATGGATGAACAAGGAAATATTACAAGGAATAAGGCTAGACTAGTTGCACAAGGTTATAATCAACAAGAAGGAATAGATTATGAAGAAACATTTGCACCTGTTGCACAACTAGAAGCAATTAGATTGTTACTTGCGATTGCAAGTATAAGCAAAATTAAGCTCTTCCAAATGGATGTCAAGAGTGCGTTCTTGAATGGATACATCCAAGAAGAAGTGTTTGTCAAACAACCTCCTGAATTCGAAGATCCGAAGAATCCGAACCATGTTTATAAGCTTAAGAAAGCTCTATATGGTTTAAAACAATCTCCAAGAGCTTGGTATGATAGATTTGCAAACTTTCTTATTGCAAATAATTATCAAAGGGGGACCATCGACAACACATTATTCCTAAGAAGAAAAGGTAATGATTTGTTAATAGTTCAAATATACGTAGATGATATAATCTTTGGTTCAACCAACCCTACTTTAGTAAAAGACTTCGAAGAATGTATGAAGTCAGAGTTTGAAATGTCAATGGTAGGAGAGTTGAATTATTTCTTAGGACTTCAAATCAAACAAACCCCTCAAGGAATTCACATTAGCCAAATTAAGTATGTCAATGATATGATTAAGAAGTTTGGCTTTGAAGAGTTGAAACCTACAACTACGCCTATGAGTGTTAGTACCAAACTTGATAAGGATGAAAATGGTAAACCTTTTGATGACACACTTTATAGGTCTATGATTGGCTCATTGTTATACTTAACTGCATCAAGACCTGATATTATGTTTAGTGTGTGTATGTGTGCTAGGTTTCAATCTTGTCCTAAGGTATCACATTACAATGCAGTGAAAAAGATCTTCAGATATCTTAAGCATACACCTCACTTAGGACTGTGGTATGATAGAAACGCTAAGTTGGAATTACATGCATATAGTGATGCTGATTATGGTGGTTGCAAGTTAGATAGAAAATCCACTAGCGGTACATGTCAATTCATAGGAACTAATTTGATCTCTTGGTTTTCTAAAAAGCAAGCTAGTGTAGCTCTTTCTACCACTGAAGCCGAGTATATTGCTTTGAGTTTATGTACTACCCAAATACTTTGGCTTAAACAGCAACTTAGTGATTTTGGCATTAGAATGAATAAGATTCCAATTTTCTGCAATAGCACAAGTGCAATCAATCTTTCCCGGAATCCGGTGCTTCATTCTAAGGCCAAACACATTGAGGTACGATACCACTTTCTTCGCGATCATGTTCAAAATGAGGATATAGTGATAAACCATATAAGAACTGATCACTAAATCGCTGACATCTTCACCAAACCCCTTAATCAAGCCACTTTTGAAAACTTACGAGTCAAATTAGGCATGATGACTTACGATCTCATTGCATAGTTCTATCTTTTGCATGATTTGCAAAATAAAGGGGGAGATAGAATAAGAACATGATTTTAGTTGGTAAATCATGTTTTAGAGTTGGTAAGTTATGTTTTAGTTGGTAAGTCATGATGAATCATATGCTAAGTTTTTTATTGGTATAAATTTTGGAGCATAGGTTAAGGGGGAGAGTATGAGTTGAGGGGGGAGCAGCATACTATTTAAACGTTGAAAACATAGTTGAAAACATTTGGTTAAACTTTTGGTTAAACATTTGGTTAAACTTTTGGTTATAAGTTGTGACATTAAAATCATGTTAGGTTATTTTGAAAATCATCCAAAAGGGGGAGAATGTTGAGAAATATGTTTGGATAATTTTCAAAGTCATGATTTTAAGTGATGAATATTTAAAAATGTCACACATGGTGTTATATGTGATTAAAAGTTGAATAAGTTGAACAAGTTGACATCGATCTCTCAGGTTGTTGCACATCGATCAATCTATGTACATAGATCTCTCACATCGATCGATCTATGTAAGGCAGAAAAGTTTAAGACCTTTCTGTGAGACACCGATCTCTAAATCTAAGACATAGCAATCGATCAATGTACATCGAACTCTCACTTCGATCGATCGATGTAGGTCAGAGACAAAACCTGAACCTTTATGTGAGACATCGATCTATGAAGCTGAGGTACTTCGATCGATCGATGTCTAGAGTTCTTAGAAATAATTTTCTAAAATGTGATAAAATGGTTGTTTTCATTTGTACATGATTTATACATGCTCATTATGTGCTTATTATGTGTTTTTGGTGATTATTATTGTCTTGTGACTAACGTGCCTTGGAAGTTTCTACAACTTACCAAAAAGGGCAAAATTGGTATTTTAAGTTTTGTAGGAACATCATATGGTGAAAAATATTTCAAGTGCATATTATTATCTTGGTTATCATGACAAAGGTGGTATTGTGATTATTTCTGACCATGGGGGGCATTTCTGGAGTTTTCTCACACTAGGGGTATTTTGGTCATTTTACCCCCAAGGGTATTTTTGGTATTTTCACTCAAGGAATCTCTTGAGCATATTATTATCTTCATTCTGGAGCTGTGTTATTATTATTTTGAAGATTATATGGTGATCTTATATCTTATTCTCTCAACCGATGATATTATTGACTATAGCTGGATATGTGACGATTTGAGATGTCACACTCTATTTTTTCTTGAAGACCCTCTTATATATGTTATAAGAGGATATTAATCATCATCTTTTAGAGATTACAAGGTGTCCTTGGTGCAAGATTCATCACAATATGTAAAGGAGAAGAAAGTAGGAATTTTCGTGTTATATGTTGAAATAATCTTGTCAACACTTATTCATTATTTTTTATTCACAAAATTTGAGTTGGTATACATCCAAACAACATCAAAAACGTCCATAAACAGGTGGAGAAAGTGGTATACTCATTTTATGAGTTGGAGACAAGAAGACAAACCAAACGCAAGCTAGTTGGCAAAAGTTGTCAACTTGAAATTTCAAATTTGAATGTAATGGAGACAAGGTTGTTGGAGATGATTATGGAGGTGCTTTAATTCAAAATTCTCAGACATCAAATTGTCTAAAAGTTGGAAGAGAGAATATGACATCAATTCACTCTATAAATAGAAGGCAAGGTGAAGAAGAGAAGACACACACTTGAAAGCAAAAATTAAAGATTGTTGTCTTGCTATTCTCTTCTCATATTTTCGTTCATACTTTGTGTAGCTAAGGTGTTCCATTTCTAGTTGTTGTCCAGATACACTATACACACCTTCTTGTGTCTTATTTGTAAGATTGATTAGCCAAATCTATAAGGCTACATCAATAGGTGATAGAGGTGTTGCAACCAAGAGTTGCATAAAGGTGTTCATCCAAGTCTTGAATAGGGTTGGTGTTTAACCCAAGGATCAAGCTTGGTTCTTGCTGTAATTTGGTTCATACCATAGTGAAATCCAAGTAAAGGTGTTCCTTGGGACTGGAGTAGGTCACATTGACCGAACCAGGATAAATTCTCGGTGTTCTTCTCTTGTTTCTTTATTTCTGTTTTCTGCCCGTTTTTGACTGCAGTTTTCACACAACTTCTCACAATTTGAAAAAATATCTAAACACTTTCAAAATTCGTGATTTTTGTTGGAGTTATACTTCAGACTGTTAGCTTTCATTTGCAACAAGAATCACTTGATTTGAGCAAGGGAAAGTTAGTCTTTCAGTCTTTGCAAGATAACTGCTCCAATCTGGATGCAATCTGACCAGTTTTGAGAAAACTTAAATTCTGTATTTTTTTAAGAGTTTTTTAAGGTCAGGGCCTTTTGGAAACTTCATCTACACATCCTAAGGAGTGTTTTGATATAAAGATCTACCTTTTTGGTCGAGTATTCAAAGAGAAACACGTTTTGCAAAATCAGCAACATTCTGTCCAATTCTGTCCAGATTGACCATCTGAATCTTTTTATTTATTTAAAGGGTCAAACGATCTTATTTTTTTATGATTTTTGGATAGAGTCTTTTTAACTAATTGAAGTTAAATTCTGAAAATTTTCATAATTTTTGGAGTTGTGTACAATTATTTGTGAATTTTTGAAAAACGGGTTCTGAATCTGAGGTGGTTTCAGATTCTGTTTTCAAAGGAGATTTTAACAAAGGGTTGTAGTGTAATTTCCGCTAACCACTATTCACCCCCCCTCTAGTGGTGTTTATTGCAGGTGCACGGTCCAACAAATAGCATATATGATACTTATCAATTGTCTAATGCATTGATCAGTAAGAAGTTAAGTTTTATATTAAAAGCACACTCTCTAGGCTCTATAAATGCTCCATTTCTTCTTGATAAGAGCATTATACATGCTTGGTTTCTTTACAACTTGATTGACATATATGACTCGATTGAGAATTTCAAACTAGTTGATTCCATTTTATTGATGTGGACGTGTTTCTTGCTATGAATTATAATACATGATTATGAGTCTCTAAAAGGACATGAAAATGAAAATGCCCATAAGATTAGTTTATCAAGAGAAATAGAATTCAGAAGTTTGAAGAAAATACCAAGATATTTGAAAGGGTGTTTTCACCTCGTATTGCTATCTAAAATTTTAAACAAAATTGGATAGAAGAAAGTAAAACTAGAATACTTCTAGGATTAAGTTTCTCTTGAGATTTCTCTATTCAAACACTTTTAAGTGGACTACTTAAGTGTTGGTTGATCATCAATATTGTGTAGTTAAGGAATTGTCTTGATAGACTTCCTAAGAGCCTTGAAATGATAGAATCCCCGCTATAAAAAATTTATGATATTTAGATGTAAAGTTTTTACAACTAATAGCAAAGATGATTTAGAGAGACTTAAATGCTAATGGATGGTGAACGTGCCAAATAAGAGCATGTAGTTAGACTAGTCTTGAAATAACTTTGAATATTTTACTTTAGGAGAAATTTATGCAAAACTTGAGGATTCACATATTTAGATGATAAAGGTTACTTAAACATTCATGAGAATCAAAAGCAAAGAGAAAACTTGTAAGCTATATGAGCTGTTTTAAGTTTAGAAAAGTTAAAACAAATGGAATTCTGTGGGTCACACAAGCTTTAGCTTAAAGAAAGATGAATAATGAAACCAAATAAGGAAGAAAATTTGAACTATAGCTCTAGACTATCATCAAGTTCTGGATAAAACTTATGTCTTACCTTGCAAGGTTAAAAGTTCTAAGAATCGTTCCGGGCTATATCTGGCATTGAAAATAAACTATATGTCAAATTGATCATCATAGATAAATATATTACTGGAGCTTGATACTTCAAAATTGAAGACCTTGATGAGTCAAATCATGCTTCAAGTTTGAAGCATTCCTTGTATGACATGAACCAAACTCTTATAGTTTGGTATGAGGTGTTAAGATAGTTTCTAAAGAGAAAACGAGTCATCACATTTTTTATACTATAATCATATTCTTTTTAATATCCATGTTGGTAACACATTTGGCTCCAATATAGAAATGTTTGTGGAAAATTTGTACAAAACGACGCATGGTAAGTTTTATTATAATGAGAAAAGTTCAACTATCTTCTTGAGTTTCATACTATGCAAACTTTAAAATGTATTTGACCCAAACTATGTGCACAAACACTTTCTTGCATGAAAAGTAAGAGAATGGTTGATTATGATTATTAAGGCTAATGAGATATCAAATAACTATACAATCTTGTTTACATAGCTCAACCACCGGGTTTTAAAGATTATGATTATTAAAATCATCTATTTAAAAGGCCATCTATGGACTTAAACACCTGGAGCCTGGTATGATAAATTAAGAAATTTCTTGCTAAAAAATGGTCTTTTAAGAGGAAAAGTTGATATTGTCTTTGCTTATTAAAGAACAAGAAAGAAGTCATCCGCTTGCTCAAATATATGTTGATGACATTGTGTTTAGTGTTGCCAATGATTGTCTCAGCAAGCGCTTTGCCAAGAAAGAAGAATTTGAGATGAGCACGATGGATGGGCTCAACTACATCCTTCGGGCTTCCAATCAAGTATACCAAGGATCTTCTCAAGAAATGCAAACATGAAAATGAGAGGAGTGTAGGCACACAAATAAGCACAAGTTCAAAGCTTCATAAAAGTGAAAAAAGAAAGCCAATCAAGGTAACAAAGTATAAGAGTATGATTGGTTGTTTACTTTGTTTGGCTGCTAGCTAGCCAAATATATTACATGATATATGCTAATGTGCTAGATTTTAAAGTATGCCTAAGAAATTGAACCTAGTTGCCTTAAAACTTATTTTTAGAGATATGTTGAATTTTGGGTTGTTTTATTCTAAGAGTGGGTGTTTTGACTTCAGAGAGTATAGTGATTCGGGCTATGATAAACATCTTGTTGATAAGAAAAACACCTCTGATACATGTAAGTTCTTGGAGATTGATTGGTTTCTTGGATTTTCAAGAAACAAAATATGTGTCACTTTTCGGGATGGAATCCAAATATGTAGGCCGCATCTTGTTGTGCATAATAGTTTTGGATGACACACACCTTGAATGGTTACAAGGTTAAGTTTGACAAAGTGCATACCTTATGTGATAATGCCTCAGCCATAAGTGATTTATCATAAGAAGAACCAAGCATAATGAGGTTAGATATCACTTCACAATAGATTGATCGTGATAAGGTTTTTTTTGATTTCGTTCAAACGGATAGTAAATTAGCGGGACATATTCACAAAATGACTTCCTAAATAGGCATTTCAGTCAGTTAGAGCAAGGTTGGAGATGATTAAGAATGTATAAAAGGTCAAAATTACAAACTTTGGAAAATAGTATACATAGATCGATCATTGTATTAAACTGAGAGATCCACGTATCTCTAAAATCAATTGATCCACGTACATAGATCGATGGATATCGATCGATTGACGTGGTCGCTTACAGCAGATTAAAAATCTATCAAAACGCTATTTCTCCCATTTCTAACCATCTAAACTCAATCGGACAAACCTAGCAATGATCAATGTTCTTCGCCAAATACGAACATCTTCATCAACGAGTCAAGCTAAAGATCAAAGTTCTTTATCATAATCAAGGTCTCCATCAATAAATCAAATCAAAGGTCAAGGTTTGTCACTATATACAAAAGTCTTCACAAAATCAAGACAAAGGTTGAAGTTCTTTACTGTATAAATCTTCACCTAATCAAATCAAGATTGAAAAACGACATTATCACGAGCAGAAGTGGACAGCAGTTTTATAGAGTGAGATATCTCATCAGATGATGAACCAACTGCAGCAGCATTTCCTGCTGAAATTTTATAGAAAAATATATCACTGTTTAATTAAAATAGAACACATTACATGTGTTTCACTTCAGTTACAATATAATATATAAAACGAACACATAAACATACCTTTTCGGGATGCTTCGTTTCATCAGAGCCTCTTTTCTCCTTTAATCCATTTGAGCATATGCACATCTTCTCCTTTCATTTCTATCCATATTTCTCCTGGAAAGGTTATTTATGCTAAATGTCACATTATACAACCACAAGTAAAATATAAATTAAAAAGCACACATCATGGACTGCATACTCTTTGTTTAATGAAATTAAGATATTCAACATGCAAAAAGAAAACCAGATTAAAGCAAACAGATATACAAAGATGTTTTATCATCTAATCAAAATAAAATGAAAATTTTAAAAAATACCCATGCTGCTAAAACGACATGCAAATGTATTTTCCCAGAGAACGTTAGAAGAAAGAAGCAGGCAGCTTGTACTTGAGCAGCAGAATTGAAGAAACAGCTTGAAATGAAAAAGTAAAATAAAAAATAAAAAATCCATGCATCTAAAACGACATGCAAATGCATATTCCCAGAGAATATGAGAAAAAGGAAGCAGACCCTTTGTAGTTGAGCAGCACAATTCCCAAAAAGAAAACAAACTTTTTCCCCAGCAATAGTGCTTCCAGCAGAAATACTGTTGGAGAAAATTGAAAGAAATGGTTCATGTTGCAAACCGCGGTTAGAAACATACTTGGAGCACAATTATGATTAATTTTCATTAATGATGAGTGCAAACTAATGAGTCCTTAATTATCTACGTAACAAGCGATAATTTTAGGCTTTTGAATCACCCAATTACGATACCGGGTGAATAAAAAACTAATGCTCAAAGTAGGAGAAAATCAGCTCAACTCGGCTCGTGCCTGAGCATGGGCTCAGGTTGTGGATTGTGAGTTGCGGGCCTGATGGGCTCAGGCTGCATGCCGGGCTACAGGCTGCAAACTACAGGCCGGGTTTTGTAGGCAGCGGGTCACATCCTATCAGATGGCAGGAAGTTTATTTAAACTTCTCCAGGTTTTTGGTATCAGCTAAAGGTTTAAGTTTGAAAAGTTGTTGAGCTTTAACCGTGCTTAACTGACCTGAAACTGTTATGACCGGAAGGCTCAGATTGAACAGTTATCGGATCCAACGGCTGTGTGCAGATCTGATGCGGTTTCCTAATCTAAGGTTTCAGGCCAAACAGGTATCTAATCCTACGGCTGTGATTGAATTGAGTGTAACAAACTGACCTCGGATTTCTCCTATAAATATGAGGCCGAGCTGACCTTTGTGGTTATTCATCATCAAAAGCATTCAGAAATAAAGTCTTCCTTCTTTCTCTCTGCAATCTTCCTTTCTGCAAATCATCACTTCTTTCACTACATAACTACAGTTTTGCATTTTCACAGTCATCCGAAAAGCCAGGACATTTACAAGTTTGTTGAGTTCATACGTTGCAGTGCCGCTCGTCTGAACTGATTCTGTTGTATCCTGGGAGACGATTGCTTCTTCTATTTGGACATAGTATACCAGAGCAATACGTCTTAAGGATAGGGTTCTGGATTCACCTCGGATTTTCTACTCAATTGAGCTGCTGAGTTATTGTCGAGCTGAGCTCTGCATGTGCTGAGCTTGGCTGATTGAGTGGTATCGCAGCACTGTTATTGTGCAGTATTGCCGAGCTGAGCTATGTTGTGTGCTGAGCTAAGCTATTTGGCTGAGAGCATTTGTTGTTCTGCAGCACTGTTGTGCTGAACTTTTGCTGTTGTGATGAGCTTGGCTGAAGCGCGTGATAGCACAACATTGTTGTTCTACTGTGCTGATGTGCTGAGGTCAGCAGGTTGGCATCTGTCCAGAAAGCAAATTCAATTGCGTTACCTAGACTGATCTGAACTGACTGATCGATCCAACCTAAGGTGAGCTCGACAGGTCGGATGTTGCTTTATTTCACAAACGCACACTACACAGAATTTATTTTGATTGTATCAAACAATCTTAAGACATATTGCACTGTTTCTGTACTAACTCTTAGTTGTTTGTTTCGGTTTTACAAAAACTAAAATAGAGAACGCAAGCTCAAGCTCTGTTCAAGACGCAAGCATACAGAGTGCTGCTACTATGGCACCAAATATTGGGATGCTGATGACTGCTCCTACACAGGGTCGTGCGGTGGCCCAAGTGGAGAAGCCAGAGAAGTTCAATGGGAGCTTCTTAAAAAGATGGCAGCATAATATGTTGTTCTTCCTGATTGCCCTAGGGCTGGCCAAGCTGTTGACCGAGGATCCATCTATGGTGGATCCTGTGGATGACTAGACCTAGAATATGCAAAACACACTGTTTATTGATGTATGGAACTTCAATAATTATGTGTGTTTGAGTCATATTATGAGTTGTTTAGACAATTCACTATATGGATTGTACTGTACGTACAAAAATCCAAACTGTAGCGCCCCGTACTCGGCTACCCCTCGTACGGTGCACCCGCCGTACCTTCCCTTTCGGAAAAGTACAAAGCATCGATACTTAACTCGTAAAACCCATGAATAAACATGGATTACAAAGTCACGATCTTAACAGGTAGATAAAAATACGGTAGAATTTGAACCTTAATCCGAAAGCGTCAAATCGCGAATACATAGCAAAATTATACAAACTGAACCGATAGCAAACTACCCCGCGAAATTATACAAACATTATCCGTCCGAAAGTAGCTAAGTCCCAAAATGTCCCAAAGGCTCATCAAAAGCTTCCATCATCATTCTCTTAACAGCGACTTCAATAACCTATGGGTATGGCACCCTTGGCTCATCATCAATCCACTCGACTTCGTTACCTGGCTCTGGGGGAAAAATAAATGGGTGAGCGACAAAGTCGCCAGCAAGTATACAAGAACACCGTACAATAAAGAGAAAACGGCATACAAGAATCAAACCCCAATTCCTTAAGTTAAAACATACCTGCCAATACCTTTCCGAAGAATCATACTTAAAGTCATATCAATACTTAGCTAAGATCTAAATGTCATCACTTAGTTAGATTCTACGTGCTATAGCCAAACCTTACTTCTATGAAAATGTATCATGCATAATGTGTATGAAGATGTGGATGCGATGCAAATGCAACGGGAAACATTCTTTCTTTCATTTAGACATGCTCTTAAAAATGCTTGAACTTTCTTTCTTTCTTTCAAATCATGCTCATCATAAAACAAGAGAGTGTGTCAGCCTATTATACCGGGCATGACTTGGTTCTTATAACATGATCACCTTCAGGTCTATTATACCGGACCTGGCTCGGTTCTTATACTCTTCAGACCTATTATACCGAGCCTAGAGCGGTTCTTATTTTTCATCAGACCTATTATACCGGGTCTGGATCGGTTCTTATACTTCTTCAGATCAATTAACCCCGGATCTGTAGCGGGTTAAGCTGGCCAGAAGGGACGAAATCCTTTCAAAACAGAACTTTATATAAAACATCGATAAAATCATGAGCATGGAACATATGAGCATGTCAATGCAAGTGCATGAGATGCAACATGGTAAAATGCACTTATAACATTATAAACAACTTTCGTCATGGGCCGGAAAACGATCCAGCAGCATGTCCTGTATTGTCTGGCCTCAAAATCAACCTTTTGAGCCTATTTTCCAGAAACTAAAAATATGGACATGCACCATATGATCTTAACTACATTTTGTACAAATTTCATGCGATTTCGACAAGCGTAGGTACCTCAATAAAAATAATTCCCAACAAGGGTACAACAGAAATTCTGCTGCACTCTCAACTCTATTCCTTACCTTGTCTCCATCCATAAACTCATTATGGGGCTCACTTAGCACCTGGAAATCTTTTCTATTTCCTTTATGAACATTATTCAAATGCCCATTCACCAAAACAAGTCAAAATAAATACAATACAATTCATACAAGCACAAAGGGTCAATCTGTCCTGTTTTCCAGAATGTTACACCAATTTTCCCTCAATGGTTTACCATCAAGATCAATAGATAAAATCAATTTCTTTACATGGATATTTAGCTCTATGTCTTAAGTACTTCCTGTAAAAATTTCAGGTCAATCCAAGATGTTTAACGTACTTAAATATTTTTTCTCCCTAAGGTGGTACGACCAGAAACTGTTTCGACCCCTTGATACTAAAAATTCATTTCTGACCAATCCACAAATGATTTTCCAGAAATTCCAACGCCACAATAACCTAGACATAATAAGCTACGACCACACCAAAAATAAGCTCAATCCAACGTTTAGAAGGTCCTTAACTAAGTCCATCAATTTGGCATAAAATCTGTCCAGAACTCTGTTTTCAACCAACATGCATAGAAATATCCTTTCCTTCCTAATTTTGTTCTTTAGCCTATAATCCAAGTTAATGGTCATTCAATAGACATAATAAGGCTTCCCTATACTAATTCAAGTCTCTTTTTAGCATGCAAAAGTCGTTCATATGGGCTGTTCATTCCTTCCAAACAAAACAGTCCTCTAGTCCAACAATTTCACATATTAAAATCACTAAAAATGCTAGGTTTCATGCCAATCATGTCTCATTCAATATCAAAATAGGGCAGTCCCTAATCCATCACTTTTAACTCTTATTTCAAGTTTAAACATGCTTTATATTGCAACATAAGAGAGGCCTATCATCCAACCTTTCAAAACATAAGAAAAGGTAACAACTTAGGCATATTTTCACTAAAATCATGTCTTAAGCTTCTAGACATTCAAGTATGCACATAATCACATATATTGTAAGGGGTTAAAGTATACTTGCCTTTTCAAGCTAAAGCTCTTGCCTTTGCTTGGTTATGAAGTGAGATGTGATGAGATCCTTCACCTTCTTCACCTTAAGCATACGGTTTTAAAGGAGTGAAATGAAAAGATTAGTTCTTTATTCAATAGATGAACTAGGTTATCTTTAAGGCTAGAGCATCTTACCAAAATGAGCTTGGAATGGAGGTTCAAGCACCTCAATATAACACCACCTAGAAAAGTTGAAGGCTTTCCCCTATTTCAACCATGAAACCCACGGTTTTGGCATGGAGAAGGAGAGTTCATGTGAGCTTCATTCTTTACCAAAATGAGAATTCTCTTAAGGGAACTTGGAATAAGACTTACCTAGATGTCTTCTTGAGTCATGAAGTTGAAGTTAAACTCCCATCCTTCAAGATGTTGGGGGCGAAATCTTGGTGAGGGGAATGGAAATTGTCTAAGTGTTTTGCTCTTGCATGATGAGAAGATAGATGTTTCTAGAATGGTTTGATTTAAAACATGTTAGGGACTTAGGAGAGGGGGACGGTTTTGGAGGGATTTTTGTGAGGGTTAGGGCTTTCTTGAATGTTAATCAAGGTTAAGTTAGTATAACCTTGGTTACTTTATTCAAACTATAGTTACTTTTGTGCTAACCCAAGTTACTTTATTAAATCATGGTTACATTAACCTTGGTTTAGAGGAAAGTAACCATGGTAGGATTTAAAAATCCTCCATGTCTAGACACTAAGGGGGGGCGGTTTTGGTTGGGGTCTTTATGACCTCAACCATACTACTTCCTTCTTTAATGAGTTGTCTTAACTTGTTCCTTAAATGCATGTCTATTTTATTTTCTATTTATTCTTTGCATAATAACTTCTTTTCTTATTATTTTAACTAATAAAATTGGCTAGAGATTTCTAGAACATCTCCATGTATAGGCCGAAATTTTGGGCCTCTTAGGCATCTTGATATTCCTTGTAATTTTGATTCATATACCATATTGTTGCCTATATTTTATTGTATTCCAAGATTAGCATATGTATGTATACAAATACGTACACGCCTATGTGTACCATGTATTTATACATTCCCTACATATATCATATATGCGCACATACATATATATATTGGTATGGTTTATATCACTCTATATTTCATGGACTATCTCAAGAGTATTTAAGTAAAAAGAGTTACGTGGACTTAAGTAACACGCTCTAAAAGAAATTGTCGCTTTCATTCCATCTCATATTCATAGTTTTTACGTACCTGATTGTTGGGGTACAACACAAAGTCTTTGTGACAGATAGGCTTTGGAGAAGAAATATCGTACGGAAGATGCCGGCACTAAGAAATTTATTGTCGGCAAATTCCTAGATTTCAAAATGTTAGATTCTTGCACTGTTGTTTCTTAAGTTGAGGAACTTCAGACGTTGGAAGCCGAGATGAAAGAGGATGACATGTTGCTCAGTGAATCTTCCGTGGTGGCTGCGGTGATTGAGAAGCTACCTCTTTCATAGAGGGAATTCAAAAGATATCTCAAACACAAGAGAAAAGAGATGACATTAGAAGATCTGATTGTCCGACTCCGCATTGAGGAAGATAATCGAAGATCAGAAAGAAAGCCACATGCAAGTCTTGGTCAGGCCAAGGCCCATTTTGCAGAGGCCAAGAAGAAGAAAGGCCATCTTGGGGTGAACAACAAAAGCAATCAGATCGCCAAGAAGTTCCCCAAAAAATGCTACAACTATGGTATTCAAGGGCATGTCAGCAATGAATGCCGCAAGCCCAAGAAGAAGCAAACCAAGGCAAAGGCAAACCTCGTTGATATGGATGATCTGAACCTCTGTGTTGTGGTCTTAAAGTGCAACGCTATGGGGAACATGCACGAATGGTGGCTAGATACTTGCGCCACGAGACATGTCCGCTCAAGCAAATAGATGTTCACAGAGTACTAGCTCAAGAACAATGAACAACTTTGCATGGGGAACTCTGCCTCATCGAAGATCGAACCTGAGGGAAAAGTTGTTCTGAAGTTGACATCGGGGAAGCATCTGACTCTGCAGAATGTGCCGCACGTCCCCGAAATTCGGAAGACTTTGGTTTCTGAAGCTCTTCTAGTCATGCATGTATTTACACTAGTGTTAGAGTCCAATAAAGCTATTCTTTCAAAAATGGCATGTATTTGGGGAAGGGGTACTTGTCAAATAGAATCTTTAAATTGAATGTCATCACTATTGTACCCAAGAAAGAATTGCTCGTAGAGGCTAATAATATTGATTCCTCTTCTGCTTACGTGCTTAAGTCTTCTTGTTTATGGCATTTTTGTTTGGAACATGTAAATTATAAGTCAATATAACGAATGGTTAATATTGACTTATTGCCCAAATTAAACTTTGATAAGGAAAAATGACAAATTTTTGTTGAAGCAAAAATGGCAAAGGCACCATTTACTTCAATAGAAAGGAACACTGAATCTTTGATTTAATTCATACAGATGTGTGTCATTTAAAGTTTATGCAAACTAGAGCTGGCAAAAAGTACTTTCTCACTTTTATCGGCGATTATACAAGATGCTGTTAAGTTTATTTGATAAATAGTAAAGATCAGGCCATTGATGCTTTTAAAGACTCTAAAAATGAAGTTGAGAATAAAATTAGCAAACGAATTAAAGCAATTCGTAGTGATAGAGGTTGCGAATATGATACACCGTTTAATGAATTCTCTTCAGAACATGACATTATTCAACAAACGACTGCACTATATTTACCTCAATCGAATGGTATTGTTGAACACAAAACCGAACTCTGAAAGAGATGATGAATGCTATGTTGATAAGTTCGGGCTTACCTCAAAACTTGTGAGGGGAAGCGATTCTCTCAGCTAATGTCATTTTAAATAGAATTCCATCTAAAGGGATGGATGAAACCCCATACGAGCTTTGGAAAAGCCATAAGCCTAGCTATAAATACTTGAAAGTGTGGGGGTGTCTGGCAAAGGTTGCGGTACCTAAACCAAGACAAGTAAAAATTTGTCCTAAAATGATATAATGCATATTCATAGTCTATGTGACGAACAATAGTGCATATCGATTCTTGGTACACAAATCAGACATTCCTGACATACATGAGAACGTTGTCATGGAGAAATACAGTGTTCTTTGAAGATGTCTTTTCAAAGAAAGACAAAATAGAGAAGAAACAAGTAATGGTAAGTGAATGCATGAGACGATCCCTCAAGGAAATGAGGAACTTTGTCAAAGCAAGTAAGCCAAAGTACCAACTTTGTTTGGACCAGATTTTCTAACCTACATGTAGAAAATGAGCCAAGGACTTTTTTTTAGGCAATGTCAACTCCAGAAGCTCCTTTCTAGAAAGAGGCAATAAACAGTCAGATAGACTACATTCTTCTAAATCACACTTAGGAGCTGGTTGACCTTTCACCAGAAAGTATACCACTCGGGTGCAAGTGGATTTTTAAGAAGAAGCTGAAAGAGAATGGATCTATCAAAAATTATAAGTCCAGGTTGGTAGCTAAAGGTTATCGACAAAAGAAAGGCTTTGAATTTTTTGACACCTACTCACCAGTGACTAAAATCCTTCTATAAAGGTACTAGTTGCGGTTGCTGCAGTCTACAACCGGTAAATCCATCAGATGGATGTGAAGACTACATTTATGAATGGTGAGTTGGAAGAATAAATTTATATGGAATAACCCGAAGGGTTAGTGGTTCTAGGACAAGAATCAAAAGTCTGTAGACTTGTTAAGTCTTTGTACAGACTTAAGCAAGCGCATAAACTGTGGCACTTGAAATTTGATCAAGCGATGATAGCTAATGGTTTCAAGATTAATGAGTGTGACAAGTGTGTCTACATTAGAACACACAAAATGCATATGTAATAGTATGTCTCTATGTAGATAACATGCTAATTATGGGGAGTACTCGTGATATCATCTTAAACACGAAGAAGATGTTGACCAGAAACTTGAATATGAAGGATATGGGAGTTGCCAACGTTATTCTAGGAATTAAAATTTCTAGTATAGCCAAAGGACTCGTGTTTTCACAATCTCACTATATTGAATCTATTCTAAAAAGTTTCAATATATTTGGTGTGAAACCAGTGAAGACTCCACTTGATTTAAGTATACAGTTAAGGAAGAACCGAGGAGAGCTAGTAGCTCAAATGGAGTACTCGCAAGTAATTGGAGGTCTGATGTACATAACAAATTGTACAAGACCAGACTTAGCATGTTCAGTAAAAAAACTGAGCAAGTTTATTGTAATCCAAGTGATGATCATTGGAAAGTTCTGAATAGAGTGATGAGATACTTAAAGTATACAATGAACCTTGGATTGCATTACAAAAGATATCCAGCAGTATTAGAAGGCTATTGTGATGCCAACTGGATATCTAATAGTAAAGATTTTAAGTCCACCAGTGGATATTTATTCAGTTGGTGGAGGTGATGTGTCATGGAAATCAAAGAAGCAAATGTGCATAGCCCATTCTACTATGGAGGATGAGTTTATAGCACTAGATAAAGCCATGGAACAGGTTGAATGGATTCGGAATTTCCTAGAATATGTGTCATGCTGACCTAAGTCAATCGCTCCTATAAGCATACATTGTGATAGTCAGTCAGCTATAGGACGAGCTCAAAGCAGCATTTGTAATGGTAAGTCTCGACACATACACCGAAGACACAACACCATTAAAGAGTTGATCTCCAATGGCGTGATTTCCACTAATTATATAGAATCAAAGGAGAATCTTGCGGATCCGCTTACAAAAGTCTTGCCTAGAGATCAGATGTCAAATTTGACAAACGGAAAGGGACTAAAGACTACAATGCATGAATCTTTGTAAAGAAAACTCAAACTTGTTGACTGGAGATCTCAAAATCTTGGTCCAATAGGACAACTAAGTTATGAAGTTTCAGTGATCACTTAGTCATTCTGTTAAATAAAAGTGTTGTCTGTAGAAAAAGTTAGGGTAATCTGAGGATTTTAATGATTTTTATATCTCGATATATCAAATGAAGTATGGCAGAATACTCTTGATAGAAAATACCTATGTAAGTGTGAAATGTGGCCACTTCTATGAGAATTTTGTAAGGCAAGAGTTCTCTAACACACTTTTTGAAACCAGGTGGTTCATGGCCAAAACAAACACAATCAGAGAACCATAAATGTGTTAAAGGAAATTTTGTGTGAGTACTGTTATTTGGGTTCACAATAAAGGCCGGTTAGTTTAAGACATCAAGTCACTAATTAGCCTAGTGGATCCGATAGTATATCACTAAAAAATGTTCAAAGCCAGAAGCTACCTCTTCTGATGCAACATTTTCTTGTCTGACTTCTTGGTAGAGTCTGCATATGCATTTGCATTAATTCCCATTCATGTGGGAGATTTTCGGAGAAAATTGAAAGAAATGGGTCAAGTTGCAAACCGTGGTTAGCAAAATACTTTGAGCACAATTATGATTAATTTTCATTAATGGTGAATGAAAATTAATGAGTCTTTAATTATCTACGCAACGAATAGACAATTTTAGGCTTTTGAATCACCTAATTATGATATTGGGTGAATAAGAAATTAATGCTCAAAGTAGGAGAAAAATCAACTCAGCTCGGCCCGTGCCTGGGCATGGCCTCAGGTTGCAAATTGTGAGCAACAGGCCTGATGGGCTACAGGCTACAGGCAGGGCTTCGGGCTGTAGATTGCAAGCCAGGTCTTGCAGGCAGTGGGTCGGATCCTATCAGCTGGCAAGGAAGTTTATTTTAACTTCTCCAAGTTGTTAGGATCAGCCAAGGTTTAAGTTTGAAAAGTTGTTGAGCTTTAACAGTTCTGAGCTGACCTGAACCTATTATGGCCGGAAGGCTCAGATTGAACAGTTATCGGATCCAACAGTTGTGTCCAGACCTGATGCGGTTATATGATCTAAGGGTTCAGGCCGAGCAGGTATCTGATTCTAATCTGTGATTGAACTGACTCTAACAAAATGACCTCAGATTTCCCCTATCAATATAAGGTCGAGCTGACCTTTGTGGTCATTCATCATCAGAAGTATTCAGAAATAAAGTCTTCATTCTTTCTCTCTGCAATCATCGTTTCTGCAAATCATCACTTCTTTCATTACATAACTGAATTTCTGTATTTTCCCAATCATTCGAGAAGCCAGGCCATTTTACAGGTTCGTTGAGTTCATACGTTGTGGTGCCGCTCATCTGAATTGATTCTGTTGTATCCTGGTAGTCGATTTCTTTTTATGATTAGGAACAGTATACCAGAGCAATACGTCTTAAAGATAGAGTCTTGGACTCACCTCAGATTTTCTGCTGAGTAGAGCTGCTGAGTTGTTGCTAAGCTGATGCCAAGCTCGGCTGATAAAGTGATAGTGCAACACTGTTATTGTGCAGTGTTTGCTGAGCTGAGCTCTGCTGTGTGCTGAGCTTGGATTTTTCGGCTGAGAGCATTCGTTGTTATGCAGTACTGCTACGTTGAGCTTTGTTGGTGTGCTGAGCTCGATTGAAGCGGCTGATAGCATAGCACTGTTGTTCTGCTGTGTTGAGGTGTTGAGGTCAGCAGGTCGGCTATCTGTCCACGACGCAAATTCAATTGCGATACCTGGAATGATCTGACCTGACTGATCAATCTGACCTGAGCTGAGCTCGGCAGGTCGGCTGTTGTTTTATTTCACAAGCACACACTGTACACAATTTTCTTTGATTGTATCCAACAAATACAATGCAAAAAAGCAAACTGTGTTGAGAAACATGTTTAGATAATTTTCAAGGTCTTGATTTTAAGTGGTGGATACTTAAAAATGTCACACATGATATTATGAATGATTAAAAGTTGAAAAAGTGAAGAAACATTACATCGATCTCTCAGGTTATTGCACTTCGATCGATCAATGTACGTCGAACCCTCACATCGATTGATCCATGTAAGGCAGAGAAAATTCAAGATCTTACCATGAGACAACGATCTATAAACCTGAGACACATTGATCGATTGATGTACATCGAACCCTCACTTCGATCGATCGATGTGGGTCAGAGACAAACTCTGAAACTCACTGTGAGGCATCGATATCCGAAGTGGAGACACTTCGATCGATCGATATCCAGGGTTTTTAGAAAAAAATTTTCTGAAATGTGATAAAATGGTTGTTTTCATTTGTATATGATTTATATATGTCATTATGTGGTTATTAAGTGATTTTGATAAATATTATGCAGCGTGACTAACATGCCTTGGAAGTTTCTACAACTTACCCAAAAAAGAGCAAATTTGGCATTTTGAGTTTGTGTAGGAACCTGGCATGGTGAAAATGTTTTAAGGACATATTTATCTCTTATTTATCATCAGAAAGGTGTTATTATATCTATTTCTGGCCATTCGGGTCATTTTTGGAGTTTCTCTCACTAGGGGTATTTTGGTCATTTTACCCCCAAGGATAGTTTCGGTATTTTTACTCAAGGAATCTCTTGATATCTTATTATATTCATTCTTGATTTGATTTATTATTATCTTGAATATTATTTGGTGGTTTTCTATTATTTCTTTCATTTGATGGTATTATCGACGGTAGCGGGATATATGACGGTTGTGATGTCATATTCTATTTTTTCATGAAGACCTTCTTATATATGTTATTGGAGAGTCTTAATCATCATTTTTCAGAGAATTTGAAGGTATTATTGATGTGGAATTCATCACAACATATAAGGAGAAATTGTGGGAATTTCGATATTATATGTTGACATAATCTTGTCAACTATTATTTGTTGATTTCTTTTCATTAAATCTGAGTTGATATTCATATATACAGACCTCTAAACATGTTATAAGGTGAAAATGATGGTTATTCATTTTATGACTTTATATCTAGAGGATCAACCAAAAACAAGCTAGTTGGCAAAAGTTGCCAACTTGGATATTTCAAATTGATACCCAACGGCTATGACTGAAGATGGAGCTGTTTTTGTTTGCAATTTTCAACCTCACATGCCCTATTATATTTCCAAGGAGTTGAGGCAATCTTGGAGGAGTTATGCCATCTTATCCTTGCTTATTATCTTCACAATTTTCATGTTATTTTGCAAGACAAAATTTCAGCCAAACGGTGTTCCAAGGTAGACCAATTGTGTTGTTTCATTTTGCCAAATGTACAAGGTGTTTATGTGGCCAACGAATTGTAGATAAAAAGGGGGTTTGAGTGATTTCAAAATATATGATTTAAATGAGCTTAAAAACATGCATAAGATAAATGTGCATTGCGTATTACTTGCCTTATATAGTTAATATATAATGTTGCCGTAATAACGAGCCATGAAGCTTTAAAGTTTACATCAAATGGCACACATTTGTTGTGTTTAAACTATTTTCAGGTACCACCATTAATGAACTAAACTAGTTCATTAAGTGAAGTACTTAGTTAATTAAACTAAGTAGTTCATTAAAAGAAGCTACATTTGAACAAGGCACAAAGGCAACAAGACCAAGAAAGGGAAGTCTTCTCCTCCTCTACTCACTCAATATACACGGCATATACATATATAAATATATTTTTTCAAATTTTTTTGAAAAAGGCACATACACATGTATTCCAACGTACTACCGACACGTTATATATTTTACGTACGTACGTTAACATCACACCACCATACTTAACTCATATTTATGAGTATATTCAGGTCTTATATCATATGATATAAGTCATGGTGATGACAAATTAAATACGACATGTTAAAAGGTTCTAAACCAAAAATTGTCGTATCGGGCGAATACCGAAACTTTGCCAACGTGTCACGTACTTGCCATAAATAGATGGCCAGACCCTATACCTCAAAAATCATTATTATTTTCGTGTATATGATGATATTTTCAGGCATAAAATCATTCCATGTTGGCGCACACAAATCACCCCACATTAAGGCTAAATTGTGGAGATTCCAATTTCAATTTTGTCACATGTTAATGGCGCCACTTTAGACCAGCCAAGAGCTGAGAATTAAAGTTTATATTATATATATTATGTGTAACATAATATATATAACATGTACAAAAAGTTGGAATTTAATTAGAGAAAAATCAGGTAATCGATAAACATCGAAAATTAGGTTTTCTACGTACACAATACATGGAACATTTTTGGCACATCATATGACACGTATCTAGATACTTTTTACACATGTCATACATCTTAAAGTGTTCTAGAAAATTAAATTAAGGGCTGATTGGAATATAACATGTGTGTATTATTAAATGTGCACTATTTTACAAAGTTTGCAAAAATAAAATTCAACACATGCAATACATGTTAGACATGCTCTATACAGCTGAGATGGAGCATATGTGGAGCCTTGTTGGCATATTGATTGGTCATGAATCAATCATACAATGTTGGTGATTTAATGGAAGAAGCTACAAAAGGTAATGTTTCAAATTTTATCTCATTTGGAACACATGCTGAAAATTTCAGCATGTATAGTTATAGCTGGCCGATTTTTGGGATTAATGAGCATATAATTGGTTTCTTGAAACATGTGGTAATTTGGAAGAAGAAATGGAAGTAATTTGAATGAAATACAAGGCCATAAAGTGTAATATCTTGAATATCACACATGCTGAAATTTTTCAGCATGTGCGAAATGAACCTTGGCCGAATTCTAGGCCTTATTATTGTCCAAATTTCATTTCCAATTTGATAAGAATATTTGCTACTCATTGGTGATTTATTTTAAAAGAAAAATCAATGAAAATTTGGAAGTATTTTGAATTTTATCACCATGTATCACATGCTGAAATTTCAGCATGTCAAGTGCACTTATGGCCGATTTTTGTAACCTTGTGTGGAGAAATATTATCTTGCTTGATTTGGATGATAATATTATGAGTTATGGCAACTAATTTATGTTGATTTTAGCACATGCTTTTAGTGGGATTTTCATATTTTCCAAGTCATCAAATTATGACAACATTCAACCAATCATGAAGTGCCAAGTAAGCAAAGGTTAAATGATCATCCAATAAGAAGGTGCCAAATAAGCAAGAACATGTCACAATGATGCCACACATTCTTCCAAGGACTTAGAAGATAATTTTCAAGAGGGGAAGGCACCAATAGGGGGACGACCATAAGCTTAAAAGGAAAGGAGATGAGCAAAACAAAAGACAAGAACAAGCATTACACTCTTGAGATCAAAAACGCCAAGCACCTCTCTTCGTCTACACTCTCTTTCTTTCTTCTTTCTTGAAAGCCTATTGTACTTATATTCTTATTCTTGAATAGGCTTATCTTAGACCACCACACATTCTATATCTTTGTAAAAGATTGATCAAGGTGTGATCAATCTTCATTCTTGCAAGATGGTGGTGTTCGTGCGTAATTGTATTCATCATACAAGGTTTGTAAAGGGTTGGAGTTGGTGTGTAACTCCATCAACCCTGTGGTAAGGTGTACTTGCGTGTGTGACTAGTGTGAACCGAGGAAGGTGTTCCTCGAAGACTGGAGTAGGTTGTTTATAACTGAACCAGTATAAAATTCTCGGTGTCATTTACTTTCAACACTTATATTTTGTTTCTACACTGTTTACTCTTTTTGTTTACGTTCGTAAAAATAGTAAACGATTTTCAAAAACTACAAAAATATCCAGAAACATAGCCACACGTCTTAGGGTTAATTTGGCACAAGTTTCAACCCCTTTGGATAAGTATAAGTCACTCAAACATCCAAAGTTCTGAGACTAGTGCAGTATGATTTTCAGGCTTGCAAAGGTTGAGACTTTGAGTGTATTTGACTAACTTTCTGAAAGAATTTTCCAAAACTGTTTCAACCTATTTAAAAATAACATATAAGGGGTTAGTGGTTAAAATTTCAGAGCAATTGGAGTTAAGAACAAATAGGAATAAATTTTTCAAAACAGTCTACCATTTCTGGCATATTCACACAATCTGACCACCAACGATTTTTGAAGGGGTTAAAGTTTGAATTTAAATCTGAAATTTTTAGGAGACACTCATGACATCTGAGGCTAAGTTCTCGCAAAATTTCAGAATTTCTGAAGACCTACAACCTAGTTTTAAAAACGTTTTAAAACTGGTCCTGAAAACAGAATTTGTTTTCAGAAGTTGAGTTGTTTGGTTTTAAACAAATCTTAAAAACCACACTTTCCGTACCAACTATTCAACCCCCCCCTTTCTAGTGGTGCCTTGCAGATCCTACAACTGGTATCAGAGCGCAGGAACACTCACTACAATGGATCCAACGATTCAGTGAGATGGCAACCACAAATCTCAAAACCGTGCAAGAAGGTATGTCGAGCCAAAGGCCTCCTCTTTTTGACGGTGTGTAGTTTATTCAATGGAAACTAAGAATGAAGCTTTTTCTTATGGCAATAGATATTGATCTTTGGTCGATTATAAAAGATGGTCCTTTTGTTCCATCTAAGTTATCCACAGTAGACGGAGTCACACTAGAAGTTGTTAAACCTAGACAAGAATATACAAGTGATGATAAAAAGAAACTTAGCATGAATGCTAGGGCTATACAATTGCTCTTAAATGGATTAAGTAAGAGTAAGTCTAGTTATGTCTCAAGATGTTCTAGTGCACAAGAAATGTGGAGGATACTAGAAATGAAACACGAAGGCACGAGTCAAGTAAAAGAGTCAAAGATAAACATGCTTATGTCCACACTTGAGTCGTTTAAACTATTGCCTAATGAATCTATTGTTGACATGGATCTTCGTTTGACTAACATCTACGATTCTCTTGAGTCTCTTGGTAAAGCCTTTACCATGCAGGAAAAAGTACAGAAAGTCTTGCGAAGCCTTCCATCAGAGTGGGACTCTAAAGTAACCGCAATAGAAGAAAGCAAAGAAACGAACTCAATAAAGATGGAAGAGTTAATTGGGTCACTTAAGGTGTATGAAAATAAACTCACCATACGGAATCGGAATCATCTAAACAAGGTAAAGCCATTTCTTTTAAATCAAATGAATACGTCTCTACTTCTTCCGATTACGTAGATGATAGTGATTCTGAATCGGATAACGATGACCTAATTCTATTGGCTAAAGGCTTAAGAAAGTTTATGAGAAGGTCATTTAGAAGCAAAAACAAGGGTACTACAACTAAAAGAAATAAAAACATGTCAAATGATAAAGATGTTAAATGTTATGAATGTGGCAAACTTGGACATTTATCATATGAATGCCCCAATAAAGGAAAGCAAACAAATAAATACCCTGACAAGGAGCGGAACAAGAATAGACTCGTCTCAGAACCCAAGCAAAGGAAACATGCTCTAAAGGCCTCCACCTGGAGTGATACATCGGATTCTGAGACTGAAACCGAAGAAGAGACTGCACAAGTATGCTTTGTGTCCAAAGCATCTAATGAGGTATCATCTGATTCTGATTCTGACTCTGACTCTGAGCCTTCTTATGATGATCTTTTTAGTCAGTATTTAGAATTGCATAAATTTACTAAGACTCTCGCTAAGGAAAAGCAGCGATTAATTGAAGACAAGAAACTGTTAGAATCTTCTAACGAGAATCTTGTCGCTCAATTAAACGATTCAAAGAAAGAGTCATCATGCATTATTACTACATTAAAGAGAGAGATTTCATCACTAACCACTCAAAATAACAAAATCAAAATCCGAGATTTCAAATTTGAAATCAAGGAATATAGACCTAGAGAAAATGATGAAACAGTTTGATACGGGATCTAACATGCTGCATCGTATTATCTTATCACAAAAACATGATAGTGATAAAACGGGTTTGGGATACGTTGACACTAATGAAGTATCCACCAAACCAACTAAGTTTGTTGTGTCCAAGAAAGTAGACACCCCAAAGCCTCAAATGGCGTCTAAGATGACGCAAAAACCGCCTCTTCCCCCATCACGCCCCACTTCCTCTTCATATCATGTGAAATACAATTTTGTACCATATAGATATGAAAAGAAAAGAGTGATGCATACACGGCATTTATTTCATCCATGCACTACGCACACACACAAGGACATATCAAAAACGTCCTTCATACAATTAGTATAAAGGAGTTCTTGGGCAAAGGCCGTAAGTGCATTCACCACATGTCTACTATATCGCACCTTCATCTACTTTATTGCCATTTGATAGACCGAGAAGGATCACCCAAGTATGGGTACCAAAAGGTACTTTTACCAAGAGGTGATTAACTAACTCGAAAGGACCCAAAGTTAAAAGGGTGCCTAAATCATTTTTGCACATTGCAGGGAGCCCACACATCAAGAGATACAACTATAAAGTGGTTCCTTGACAGTGGCTGCTCGAGGCACATGACGGGTGACCCGAGCTTGTTCACAAAATTAAAGAAGGTCACAAAAGGCGGATCCGTGACCTTTGGAGACAACAACGAAGGCAAGATCATCGGAAAAGGTACGATAGGAAATCCAAGCACTCTTCAAATCTCCAATGTCTATTTGGTAAGCAACTTATCTTATAATCTTCTTAGCATTTCTAAATTTATTGACAATGGCTTGATGTGTGCTTCACTCACCCTTACTGCAATATAATAAATAAAAATGGAGAAACCGTTTTAAAAGAAAAACGAAAAGGTAACATTTTTACACTTTCTATGGATGATGTGGTAGACGCTAAAGTTAAGTGTTTTATGTCAAATGAACCCAATATGAATTTATGGCATAGACGTTTAGGACACATTGGTATTTTCACACTAGAAAAACTCCAACGAAAGAACCTAGTACGAGGATTGCCTACACTTGATTTAGACAACTTTCAGTTATGTGAATCTTGCATAAATGGCAAACAAACACGTGAGTCACTTAAGCCTAAGAATGAAATAAGCACGACTAGAGTCTTAGAACTACTACACATTGATTTGTTTGGTCCTAGTCGCACTACAAGCCTTGGTGTCCGCCACTATGCATGCGTGATTGTTGATGATTTTTCTCGTTATACTTGGACTTTATTTCTTGCATATAAGGATGATAGTGCCATTGAAATTGCGAAATTAATCAAACAACTTGAAAATCAATACGGTGTCAATGTGAAAAAGATAAGAAGTGATAGAGGTGATGAATTTAAAAACAATGATATGATCTCATTTTGAGAAGAAAAAGGAATCAAGCATGAGTTTTCGCCACCTAGAACTCCACAATTAAATAGAGTAGTAGAAAGAAAGAATCGAACGTTACAAGAAATCGCTAGGACTATGTTATGTGAAAATAAATTGCCTAGATTTCTGTGGGCGGAAGCCGTAAATTGTGCATGCAACATAGTAAATCGCTTATCTATTAGAAAGAAAATAAACAAGACACCTTATGAGATATTGAATGATCGCATGCCTAAGATTGACTATTTCCGTGTATTTGGATGCAAATGTTTTGTTTTGAATACAAAAGATAATTTAGATAAATTTGAATCTAAATCAATTGAATGCATTTTTGTTGGATATTCTATAAATTCAAAAGCATGTAGATGTTATGATCCTCTCACTAGACAAATCATAGAATCTATTCATGTGAAGTTTAATAAATTTGGTGAGATTGATAAAGATAAAGAATATGATGATGACTTTGAATTGAAACCCGTGTTGAATGAAGATGATGGTACATTTGATATGCATGACATGAATGACACACTAGAAATGCATGATCACATAGAAATGCATGATAACATAGAAAATAATCAACCAAGATGGCATAGAGATCACCCGCATGATCTCATCATAGGCGACATCACTCACGGTGTGCGACAACGTAGAAGAATAACTTCGGATGAAATAAATCAATTCCATGCTATGATTTCTGAAATTGAACCCAAAAATGTGCATGATGCTTTGAGTGATTCTTCTTGGATTGATGCTATGCATGATGAGCTTAATTAATTCGTTAGAAATGATGTATGGGATTTAGTGCTACGACCATAATAGGCACAAAGTGGGTGTTTAGGAATAAAATGAATGAAGAAGGAAAGGTCGTTAGAAATAAAGCTAGACTTGTAGCACAAGGCTATAATCAAGAAGAATGAATTGACTACGATGAAACATTTGCACCCGTAGCACGTTTAGAAGCTCTACGACTATTACTTGCCATTGTTTGCATGAAAGACTTCAAATTGTATCAAATACACGTAAAAAGTGCATTCCTAAATGGATTTATACAAGAAGAAGTATACGTGAAGCAACCACCCGGTTTTGAAGATTTGAAACATCCCGATCACGTGTACAAACTAAAGAAGGCACTATACGGACTAAAGCAAGCACGGAGAGCATGGTATGATCGTTTTGCTACTTTCCTTTTAGAAAATGATTTTAAACGAGGTACTATAGATAGTACACTATTTTTGAAACAAGACAAAACGGATTTACTTATTATTCAAATCTACGTTGATGACATTATTTTCAGTTCTACCTCACATAAACTTGTTGAAGATTTTGAAAAATGCATGAAATCCGAATTGAAATGTCTATGGTTGGCGAACTTAACTATTTTCTTGGCTTGCAGATTAAGCAAACGAGTAAAGGCATTCACATAAGTCAAGCTAAATATATAAATGACATGATTAAAAGTTCAACTTTGAAAATTTGAAACCATCCCCCACCCCTATGAGTGTCACCACCAAATTGGATAAGGATGAACATGGTAAAGATTTTGACAATGTCTTATATCGGTCTATGATTGGTTCTTTGCTATATTTAACTGCTAGTAGGCCTGATATCATGTTCAGTGTATGCATGTGTGCACGTTTTCAGAGTCAACCTAAGGTGTCTCACTATAATGCGGTAAAAAGAATATTTTGTTATATTAAGCACACGCCCACCTTAGGAATTTGGTATGATAAAGATTCCGAATTTAAATTACATGCTTATACTGAAGCAGATTACGGTGGCTGTAAAATAGATAGGAAGAGCACGAGTGGCACTTGCCAATTTATAAGAAACTCACCCATTTCATAATTTTCCAAAAAGCAAGCAAACGTTGCTTTGTCCACTACGGAGGCTGAGTACATGGCACTTAGCCTTTGTTGCACACAGTTGTTGTGGTTAAAACAACAACTTTCGGACTTTGGAATTACCGTAAATAGAATTCCTATATACTATGACAATATGAGTGCCATTAATCTGTCTAAGAACCCCGTGTTACATTCTAAGGCCAAGCATATAGAAGTACGCTATCACTTTCATCGTGATCACGTAAACAATGGTGATATCGTCATAGATCAAGTACGCACGGAAGCACAAGTAGCGGATATCTTTACAAAAGCCTTAAATCAAGCCACGTACGAATCTCTTCGTTCCAAATTAGGCATGATTTCAGCTGATATGATTTGATTTGATTTGATGTGATTCTCTTTTCTTATTTACAGGCATCTTTTGATTAACTTTTTAAAATAAAGGGGGAGAGAAAGCATGATTTAAGGGGGAGAGATACTGATTGCATAAATCAAGAGGGAGCGAATTCGAAATTTAAAATTCAAACTTTGAATTTATGCATGATTGAAGGAGGAACGATAGGATTTAAATCATGTGCATATGTTATTTTGAAAATCATCAAAAGGGGGAGATTGTAGAGAAAAGGGGGGTTTGAGTGATTTCAAAATATATGATTTAAATGAGATTAAAAACGTGCATAAGATAAATGTGCATTGCATATTACTTCCCTTATATAGTTCATATATAATGTTGCCGTACTAACGAGCCATGAAGCTTTAAAGCTTACATCAAATGGCAATCATTTGTTGTGTTTATACTATTTTCAGGTACGACCATTAATGAACTAAACTAGTTCATTAAGTGAAGTACTTAGTTAATTAAACTAAGTAGTTCATTAAAGGAAGCTACATTTGAACAAGGCACAAAGGCAACAAGACCAAGAAAGGAAAGTCTTCTCCTACTCTCCTCACTCAATATACACGGCATATACATATATAAATATATAATTTCAAATTTTTTTGAAAAAGGCACATACACATATATTCAACGTACTACCAACAAGTTGTATATTTTACGTACGTACGTTAACGTCACACCACCATACTTAACTCATATTTATGAGTATATTCAGGTCTTATATCATATGATATAAGTCATGGTGATGACAAATTAAATACGACACGTTAAAAGGTTCTAAACCAAAAATTGTCGTATCGGGCGAATACCGAAACTTTGCCAACGTGTCACGTACTTGCCATAAATAGATGTCCAGCCCCTATACCTCAAAAATCATTATTATTTTTGTGCATATGATGACATTTCCATCTATAAAATCATTCCATGTTGGCACACACAAATCACCCCACATTAAGGACAAATTGTGGAGATTCCAATTTCAATTTTGTCACATGTTAATGGCGCCACTTTAGACCAGCCAAGAGCTGAGAATTAAAGTTTATAATTATATATATTATGTGTAACATAATATATATAACATGTGCAAAAGTTGGAATTTAATTAGAGAAAAATCGGGTAATCGATAAACATCGAAAATTCAGTTTTCTACGTACACAACACATGGAACATTTTTGGCACATCATACGACACGTATCTAGACACTTTTTACATATGTCATACATCTTAAAGTGTTCTAGAAAATTGAAATATAACATGTGTGTATTATTAAATATGCACTATTTTACAAAGTTTGCAAAAATAAAATTCAGCACATGCAATACATGTTAGACACGCCCTATACAGCTGAGATGGAGCATATGTCGAGCCTTTTTGGTATATTGATTGGTCAAGAATCAATCATACAATGTTGGTGATTTAAAGAAAGAAGCTACAAAAGGTAATGTTTCAAATTTTATCTCATTTGGAACACATGCTGAAAATTTCAGCATGTATAGTTATAGTTGGCCGATTTTTGGGATTAATGAGCATATAATTGGTTTCTTGAAACATGTGGTAAATTGGAAGAAGAAATGGAAGTAATTTGAATGAAATACAAAGCCATAAAGTGTGATATCTTGAATATCACACATGCTGAAATTTTTCAGCATGTGTGGAATGAACCTTGGCCGAATTCTAGGCCTTATTATTATCCAAATTTCATTTCCAATTTGATAAGAATATTTGCTACTGATTGGTGATTTATTTTAAAAGAAAAATCAATGAAAATTTGGAAGTATTTTGAATTTTATCACCATGTATCACATGCTGAAATTTCAGCATGTCAAGTGCACTTATGGCCGATTTTTTTAACCTTGTGTAGAGAAATATTATCTTGCTTGATTTGGATGATAATCTTATGAGTTATGGCAACTAATTTATGTTGATTTTGGCACATGCTTTTAGTTGGATTTTCATATTTTCCAAGTCATCAAATGATGACAACATTCAACCAATCATGAAGTGCCAAGTAAGCAAAGGTTGAATGATCATCCAATAAGAAGGTGCCAAGTAAGCAAGAACATTTCACAATGATGCCACACATACTCCCAAGGACTTAGAAGATAATTTTTAAGAGGGTAAGGCACCAATAGGGGGACGTCCATAAGCTTAAAAGGAAAGGAGATGAGCAAAACAAAAGACAAGAACAAGCATTACACTCTTGAGATCAAAAACGCCAAGCACCTCTCTTCTTCTACACTCTCTTTCTTTCTTCTTTCTTGAAAACCTATTGTACTTATATTCTTATTCTTGAATAGGCTTATCTTAGACCACCACACATTCTATATCTTTGTAAAAGATTGATCAATGTGTGATCAATCTTCATTCTTGCAATGTGGTGGTGTTCGTGCATAATTGTATTCATCATACAAGGTTTGTAAAGGGTTGGAGTTGGTGTGTAACTCCATCAGCCCTGTGGTAAGGTGTACTTGCGTGTGTGACTTGTGTGAACCGAGGAAGGTGTTCCTTGAAGACTGGAGTAGGTTGTTTATAACCGAACCAGTATAAAATTCTCGGTGTCATTTACTTTCAGCACTTATATTCTGTTTCTGCGCTGTTTACTCTTTTTGTTTACGTTCGTAAAAATAGTAAACGATTTTCAAAAATTACGAAAATTTCCAGAAACATAGCCACACGTCTTAGGGTTAATTTGGGACAAGTTTCAACCCTTTTGGATAAGTATAAGTCACTCAAACATCCAAAGTTCTGAGACTAGTGCAGTCTGATTTTCAGGCTTGCAAAGGTTGAGACTTTGAGTGTATTTGACTAAATTTCCGAAAGCATTTTTCAAAATTGTTTCAACTCATTTAAATAAAACATAGAAGTGGTTAGTGGTTAAAATTTCAGATCCATTGGAGTTAAGAACAAATAGGAATAAAATTTTCAAAACAGTCTACCGTTTCTGGCAGATTCACGCAATCTGACCACCAACGATTTTTGAAGGGGTTAAAGGTTGAATTTAAATCTTAAATTTTTAGGAGACACTCATAACATCTGAGTCTAAGTTCAATCAAAATTTCAGAATTTTTGAAGACCTAGAACCTAGTTTTAAAAACGTTTTAAAACTGGTCCTAAAAACAGAATCTGTTTTCAAAAGTTTAGTTGTTTGGTTTTAAACAAATTTTAAAAACCACACTTTTCGCACCAACTATTCAACTCCCCCTTCTAGTGGTGCCTTGCAGATCCTACACTAATGATGTGAAGACACTTAAGCATTGATGATAAAAATGGTGACACATAAGAGTTCTTATCTTCAAGACCCATTTCACACTATAAATAGGAGACAAATGTGAAAAAGAAAAACACACAACTTTCAAGCAAACTTGAAGATCATTCTTGCTATTCTCTTCTTCTTGATTCTTTCTTTGTGTAGCTAAGGTGTTTCATTTCTTGTTGTTGAGCTACATTACACACGCCTTCTTGTGTCTCATTTGTAAGATTGATTAGACAAATCTATAAGGCTACATCAATAGGTGATAGAGGTGTTGCAACCAAGAGTTGTATAGAGGTGATCATCCAAGTCTTGAGTAGGGTTGGTGTTTAACCCAAGGATCAAGCTTGGTTCTTGTAGTAAATGTGTTCTTACAATATTGAAATCCAAGGAAAGGTTTTCCTTGGGACTAGAGTAGGTCACATTGACCGAACCAGGATAAATCTTTGGTGTTCTTGTCTTCCTTTCACTTTTCTTTTTTTTTCCCGTTTTCACTGCAGATTTCACACAACTTCTCACATTTACAAAAAATAACAAAACACTTTCAATATTTATGATTTTAGGTGGAATTATACTTCAGACTGTTAGCTTTCATTTGCAACAATAATCAATTGATTTGAGCAAAGGAAAGTTAGTCTTTTTGTCATTGCAAGATAACTACTCCATTCTGGCTACAATCTGACCAGTTTTGAGAAAACTTGAATTCTGTTTTCATCAAGAATTTTTTAAGGTCAGGGCCTTTTGAAAAAATAAACTATACATCCTAATGAGTGTTTTGTTATAAATATCAACCTATTTGGTTGAGTATTCAATGAGAAACACATTTTCAAAGTTCATCACTATTCTGTCCAATTCTACCATCTGAATCTTTTTATTTGGTTGAAGGGCTAAACGATCTTATTTTTGTCTCATTTTTGGATAGAGTCTAGTCAAGACATTGAAGTTAATTTCTAGGAAGTTTCATAATTTTTGAATTTGTGTACACAGAGTTTTGAATTTTTCCAAAACGGTACTAAATCTGAAGAGGTCTCAGATTCTGTTTTCAAATGGGATTTTAGCCAAGGGTAGTAGTATAATTTCCGCTAACCACTATTCACCCCTCCCCTCTAGTGGTGTTTACTACAGGTGCACGGTCCAACAAACTAAGAATGTAAAACTGCCCCAGGACATAGCTCAGTGATACTCAGATTGGAATTTTCTTCAAGAGGTCAAGAGTTTGATTCCAGAGACACGCAGAGCAATTTGCTTCAAGAGGTCAAGGGTATGGATGTACTAGACGTTCCAGTAGCCCATGACCTTGGTATTATAAACTCTTTTTTAAGAAAAAGGAGTTGCATTTGATCGCTTTTAGGAGCGGAGGACGTAACACGCAGATCGACTATTTTTTGATGAGGCGTGAAGATCGACGGTTGTGGAAGGACTGCAAGGTTATACCAGGGGAGGCAGCAGTGACGCAACATAATTTACTAGTGGTAGTTATAGCATTGAGCCAAAAGCTGAGTAAGGGGCCAAAAAATTCCCATCCAGGATTGGATGAGGAAGTTTGAAGGACGAAAAAAATTAATATATTAGAGACAAGGTCATTTTTGCAGCATTAGATCCACTGGGTGAGGACACAAACCAGATGTGGGAGGTTATGGAAACTACTATTACCAACGCGGCGAGGGAAACTCTTTGGGTAACAACAAGAAAGACAACCATACATAAAGAATCATGATGGTAGAATGAAGATGTCGAACAAAAAAATAAAGGATAAACAAAGGAGTTTAGAGAGTTGTTAAGCTACACCAGATGAGGAGGAGAAAGTAAGATTGAAGGAGAACTACAAAATCGCCAGGAAGGAGGCGAAGAAGACAGTGACGGAGGCAAAGCCTCAGCCTATAAAAGGATGTACGAAAGGCTAGAAACAAAAGGCGAAGGACATGATATGTTCAAGATTTCCAATGCTAAGGATGGAAAGAGACAGGACCTAGGAGGCAGAAAGTTTATAAAGGGAGAAGATAGACATGTTTTGGTCAAACCACAATACATCAGTGGAAATGGCAAGCATACGTTCACAATCTTTTCAACGATGGGAGGACCGACCACAAAAAAAGAGAAAGCATCACTACCTAACAACGACAACAAAATAACTGCGACTGTCAGAGCATTACACAAGGAGAGGTGATGAGAGAAGTTAGGAAGATGGGAAGAGCTAAAGCAGTTGGCATCGATAACATACCCATTGAGGCATGAATGTATTTGGGAGAGAAAGGGATTCAATGACTAACTACTCTGTTCACCTTATTTTCAAAACATGAAAAATGCTAGATGAGTGGAGAAAGAGTGTCGTGTGTAAGACCTGTATAGCACCACTAGAAGAGGGGTTGAATAGTGAGTGCGAAAAATTCAGTTTTTAAAACTTTTTAGACAAATAACTCAACTGTTTTCAAATCCTAATTTAAATTATCTAGATAACCTGGTTTTAGACCTCCAAAAATTATAAAATTTGGTGAAGATGTGCTTTCAGATGTTATGAGTGTCTCACAAAAATTTCATATTAAAACTCTAAGCCTAACCCCTTGAAAATGTTGAGAGAAAGAGTTTGAGTGATTCACAAAATGCATGATATAAATAACACGTGTTTAAGAAATGCATGACACAATTTATTACTTGACACGTTTTTGCGACAAACCTGCCTTATATGCTTTATATATATTGTTGTCGTACTAACAAGCCATGAAGCATTAAAGCTTACATCATATAGCAAACATTTATTGTCTTTGAACTATTTTCATGTGCCACCATTAATGAACTAAACTAGTTCATTAAGTGAAGTACTTAAGTTAATGAACTAACTAGTTCATTAAATGGAGATATATTTGCATTGTATTCATTGCATTAGTAAAATTCTCGGTGTTATTACTTTCAGCACCTTACTTTCAACTTCCAGCACTTTGCATCGTATTCACTGCATTAGTAAAATTCTCGGCGTTATTACTTTTAACACTTTACTTTCAGTTTCCAGCACTTTGCATCGTATTCATTGCATTAGTAAAAATATCAAACGACTTTCAAAAATTACAAAACTTTGCAAAAACATAGCCACACCTCATAAGTTTCATTTGGAATAAGTTTCAACTCATTTGGATAAGTATAAGTCAATCAAACATTAAGAGTTCTGAGACTAGTGCAATCTGATTTTCAGACTTGCAAATGTTGAGAATTTGAATGTATTTGACATACTTCCCAAAAGAATTTTTCATAACTATTTCAAACAATTAAAATAAATAACTTAGAGGGTTTTTCATTAAATTCTCAGACCATTTGGAGTTACGGATTAATCGGAATAAAAATTTCAAATAAGACTACTGTTTCTGGTAGATTTGTGTAATCTTACCGCAAACAATTTTTCAAAGGATTAGAGATTGAATTTTGATCTGAAATTTCTAGGGAATACTCAGAATATATGAGAGTAGAACATCTCAAAATTTCACAATTTTTGAAGATCTGTAACCTAGTTTTTCAAATATTTCAAATCAGGATCTGAAAACAGAAACTGTTTTCAGAAGTTGGGTTTTTGGGTTAAATTATTTGAAAAACCAAATTTTCCACACCCACTATTCAACCCCCCTTCTAGTGGTGCCTTACAAGTCCTACAAGTGGTATCAGAGCACAGGCACACTCATGACAAGGAGATCCAACGATCTTTGTGAGATGGCAACCACTAGACACAAAACCGAGCAAGAAGGTATGCCAAGCCAAAGGCATCCACTTTTTGATAGTGAGGTACATTCTGATTCCGATTCCAATTCTGAACCATCATATCATGATTTGTATGTTCAATATCTTGAATTGCATAAGTTTACTAAGACTCTTGCAAAAGAAAAGAAACGCTTAATTGATGACAAGAAATCGTTAGAATCTTCAAATACAAATCTTGTGTCTCAATTAAACGATTCAAAAGAAGAGTCGTCTTGCATGATAAATTCATTAAGGTCTGAAATTTCATCATTGAAATCCGAGAACACTGAAATAAAAGCCGAGATTTCAAATTTGAAATCAAGAAATAAAGATCTAGAAAAGACGATAAAACAATTCGATAAAGGTACTTGCATGTTAGATCCTCTCATTTCTTCGCAAAAACATGAAACTGACAAAACCGAATTAGGGTATATTGAAAATAATCAGGTACAAAACAAATCTACAAATTTTGTTTTATCTTCATCTAAGCGATAACATGTACTTAAAAAGATTGTAACGCCTAAGAAGGTGACAATACAATCTAGCAAGCCCCATGTTGCATTTCATACACTACTTTTTTTCATCAAGTGGAAAGTTTAATTGTGTGCCATATAGATATAAAAGAAAGTCATTGATGCATATGCGATATGCATATCATACAAATGCATCTAGATCGCATTCCATGCACACCAACATAAGAACATATCAAAGACAAAGATCATACTATGTGCATGATGGGATTCTCGGCCAAAGGCCAAACACATACCCACATAACGTCTATTATGTTGCATCATCATCTCCCTTCTCACCTTTTGGAAAACCTAGAAAGGTCACCCAAATTTGGGTACCAAAAAGGGACATTTGCAAAGGGTGAATAAATAACCCTTAGGAACGCACTTTTGATATTATTGCACAATACACTTGAAATGCATGATTTTTGTTGTTATACTAATTGTTATTTCTTTCTTACATGCACTTTTGATTTTATTTTCAAAATAAAGGAGGAGAGAGATTGAATGATTTAAGGGGGAGTGAGAGTGATTTAAGGAGGTAAGAGAGTATGATTGCACAAATCAAGGGAGAGAAAATTCAAAATTCAAAATTCAAATTTGTGCACGATTAGAGGGGGAGCGGTTAAATTTAAATCATGAACTAAGGTTATTTTGTAAATCATCAAAAGGGGGAGATTGTTGAGAAAAAGAGTTTGAGTGATTTAAAAAATGCATGATTTAAATAATGCGTGTTTAAGAAATGCATGACACAATTTATTACTTGACACGTTTTTGTGACAAACATGCCTTATATGCTTTGTATATATTGTTGCCGTACAAACAAGCCATGAAGCATTAAAGCTTACATCATATGAAAAACATTTATTGTCTTTGAACTATTTTCATGTGCCACCATTAATGAACTAAACTAGTTCACTAAGTGAAGTACATAAGTTAATGAACTAACTAGTTCAATAAATGGAGATATATTTGTACAAAGCTTGATGGCAACAAATTTGGAAAAGGAAAGTCTCCTTCCCATTTGGATATACACGCATATATATATATATATTCAGATTTTTTTAAAAGGCACAATACATATATATTCCGGCATACTATGACACGTTACATATATTACAAACGTGCGTCAACGTCACACCACTATACTTACCTCATATTTATGAGTATATTCAGGTCTTATATCATATGATATAAGTCATGGTGATGACAAAATTAGTACGACACGTTACAAGGTTGTAAACCGAAAATTGTCGTATTGGGTGACAACCGAAACTTCGCCAACGTATCACGTACTTGCCATATATAGATGGCCAGCCCCTAAACTTCAAACATGGTTACAAATTTCGTGGCTAACATGGTATATTCAGCCATAAAATTATTTCATGTTGGCACACACACAAATCACTCCCAATTAAGGCCAAATTATGGATTCCAAATTCACTTTTTAAGTACATGTTGACGCTATTTTAATCAGCCATTAGAGCTGAATATTCAAGTTATTCTATGTACATTATGTGTGACATAATATATATAACATGTGCAAAAGGTTTGAATTTAATTGGAGAAAAATCGCGTAATCAACAAAAGTCGAAAATTCAGTTTTCTACGAACACATCTCATGGAACGTTTTTGGCCTGCCATGTAACATGTATCTAGACACTTTTTACATATTCTATACGTATTAAAGTGTTCTAGAATATTCAAATTAGTGCTGATTGGAATATACCATATATGTATAATTATTGTGCACTATTTTACAAAGTTTACAAAAAATAAAATTCAGCACATGGTCAAGCCTTCATACCCGCCTAATGCAGCCTTGGTCGAGCTTATGTGGAGCTTAGTTGGTATCTCAATTGGTGGAGAATAAGCCACACAAGGTTAGTGACATAATGGAGGAAGCTACAAAAGTAACATTTCAAATTTTGTAGCAAATGTAACACATGCTGAAAATTCAGCATGTGAGACATTATGGTGGCCGAATTTTGTGTCTTAATGGTGATCAATTTGCTTCTCAATATTCAATGGATTGATGTGTATTAATATGGTAACATTTCAAAATCTTGAAAATATAGCACATGCTGAAAAATTCAGAATGTGAGACAATGGAGCTGGCCGATTTTTGGCCTTAATGGAGATCAAAAATTATTTCCAAATTTGAGGGGATTAATTGTATAATTTTTGGAAATGTTTTGAACTTCAATTTGGCATATGATTTATGTTTTATTCTCAGATTTTTTTCAGCCACCAAGTGATGACAAATCTCATCCAATCAAGGAGTGTCAAGTAAGCAAGGCCAAGACAATCATCCAATCAAGTTGTGTCAAGTAAGCAAGATGATATCACATCTATACAAGGCATTCTTCCAAGGACTTAAAAGAGAATTCTCAAGATGGAGAAGAAGCCCTAGGGGGGCAGCCAACACCAAATAAAAGGAAGAGAAGAGAGTCATTCAAATGCAAGACAATTCTCATAATCTCTCAAGTGAAAAAAGGAGTCTTCTACTTTCGTCTTCTACATTTCTTTCTTCTTCTTCTTCTCTCAAGCCTATCATTCCTATATTAATTATATTGAATAGGCTTTTATTAGACCACCATACATGTTTAAATTGTAAAAGGTTGATCAAGGTGTGATCAAACCTTCATCCTTTCGGTGGTGGTGTTCGTGATCGCTGTCATTGCTTGTATTGTTTATGAAAGGGTAGAGTTGGTGTGTAACTCCAGCAACCCTTATGGTAAGGTGTTATTTTGTTTTTAGTGATAACCGAATAAGGTGTCCTCGAAGACTGGAGTAGGTTGTGTTAACCGAACCAGTATAAAATTCTCGGTGTTATTACTTTCAGCACTTTACTTTCAGTTTCCAGCACTTTGTATCATTTTCATTGCATTAGTAAAAGTATCAAACGACTTTCAAAAATTACCACAATTTGCATAAACATATCCACACCGCTTAAGTTTCATTTGGCGCAAGTTTCAACTCATTTGGATAAGTATAAGTCAATCAAACGTTAAGAGTTCTGAGACTAGTGCAATCTGTTTTTCAGACTTACAAAGGTTGAGAACTTGAATGTATTTGACATACTTCCCAAAGGAATTTTTCAAAAATGTTTCCACTCATTAAAATAAATATCATAAGGGTTTTGTCATTAAATTCTCAGACCAATGGAGTTACTGATTAATCGGAATAAATTTTTCAAATCAGACTACTGTTTCTGGCAGATTTACGCAATTTGACCACAAACAACTTTTGAAAGGGTTAGAGGTTGAATTTTGATCTGAAATTTTTAGGGGATACTCAGAACATCTGAGAGTAGAATCTCTCCAAATTTCAGAATTTTTGAAGATCTGTAACCTGATTTTCAAACGTTTCAAATCAGGATATGAAAACAGAAACTATTTTCAGAAGTTGGGTTTTTTAGTTAAAATATTTTAAAATCCAAATTTTCCTCACCCACTATTCAACCCCCCCCCCTTCTAGTGGTGTCTTACAGGTCCTACAGAAAAAGCATTTTTGCACATATTGTGTCAATCTGCCAGAAACTGTGCTCCAAAATGAAAAATTTATTCCTGTTAATTGGCAACTCTAAATGACCTGAACATTTTATGGTATGACCCTTAAGTTGTGTACTTTAATGAGTTAAAACATTTTTTTCAGAATTCCCTTCATAAGTATATCAACCACGTTGATGTTCTCAACCTTTGCAAATCTGAGAATCAGATTGCACTAGTCTCTAAACTATTAACGTTTAACTGATTTACACTTATCTAAATGTGATGAAACTTGAGCCAAATGAAAGCTAGGATGTGTGGAAATGTTTCTGCAAAATTTTATGATTTTTGAAAAACGTTTGCTATTTTTCCCATGAGTATGAAAACGATATAGTAAGCTGGAAACTGAAAGCAAAAGTGCTGAAAGTAAATAACACTGAGATTTTTATACTGGTTCGGTTAAAACAACCTACTCCGGTCTTTGAGGACATCTTCCTCGGTATTCACTAATCACAAATAGCACCTTGACACAAAGGTCACTAGACTTAAACATCAACTCCACTCTTTGACAAACAAGCAAAAAATCACAACAACACGAACACCACTACCGATCAAATGAAGGTTTGACCACACGTTAATCAAAATTTTACAAGAGATGAACATATATGGGTGGTACACACAAGGACTATATAATATATGGAATATAATAAGGATAGTCTTAAGGCTAAGAGCAAGAGAAAAGAATAAGAGAAGAAGAGAATAATCTTGCTTGATCTTGTTAGAGTATGAACTTCGGCTTAGCCTTGCTTGAATCACCTTGTCCCATTTTTATAGTTGGTTGGCCGCAGCCTTTAGGGTTGTAGTCTTCCTTACAAATTGTCTTGAATACCCTTGGATGATTACATTGTATAAATGATGACACAACCTTGCTTACTTGGTGCAATACGATTGAACGAATGACTTGTCTTTGCCTAGTTGTCACTTCTTGATAGGTCATTACTTATCCACCTTGGCACTCTATAAATGAACTGGAAATTCCATCAGAAATCTGAAATACATGCTTAAAATCAAGGTGGTTAATTTCCAATTAATCATGGTATGATTCCCCCACAATTTTGGAAGAAAAATTGGAAGATATTCAAGGGCAAAAATTGGCCAGCATGTCCATGTGTTGAAATTTTCAGCATATGTTGTATTTTGAAATATTTTCTAGTGTATTGCCCTCTTCAAACAATCATGGGTGGCTTATCATCCACCAATTAAAGTTCCAAATAGCTCCACCTAGGCTCCAAGAAAGTGTCATAGGAGTGTGATCGTCAACTGCACATGTGCTGAATTCTTTTTATGTAAACTTTGTCAAATAATGCATAATCTTCACACACATGGTAAATTTCAATAAACCCTTAAATTATATTTGTAGAACACTCTAATATGTCTTGGATATGTAAAAAGTGTCTAGATACATGTAACAATAATATCAAAAACGTTTCATGTATGTAGAGTTGTAGAAAATCGAAATTTCAACTTTTGTCGATTATGCGATTTTTCTCCGATTAATTTCAAGCTGCTTAGACATGTAATATATATTATTCCACACATAATATACATAATATAAGGTGTCTATTCAGCTCCAATGGCTGAGTGAAAAATGCTCCCCATGTGACAAAAAACTTGCATTTGAATTTTCTACGAATTTAAGGTTAATTTGTGGGTGATTGATGTGTGTAAACATGGTATGACTTTGGGTCTGAATTTGACATGTGGCTCACGAAATGTTTGAGTATTTTTAGTGTATATAGGCTGGACATGTTTATATGGCAAGTACGTGACATGTCGGTGCAGTTTCGGTAGTCACCCGATATGATAATTTTCGGTTTATGACCTCGTGATATGTCGTTATAATTTTGATGGCAACATGACTTGTAATATATAATATAAGACCCATATATACTCATAAATATGAGGTGTATATAGTGGTGTGACGTCGACGTACGTTTATAATATATATGACATGTCAGTGGTACGTCAGAATATAAGTATATAGTTTGTCGCAAAAAAATGCGGATATATAATATGTATATGTATGTGGCATGTGTGAGGGTGCGAGATGAGAAGACCTTCCATTTTCAAATTTTGTTTCCAAATAGCTCTCTCTAAATATGTCTTCATTTAATGAACTAGTTAGTTCACAATTTCCTTAAGCACTTAATGAACTAGTTTAGTTCATTAATCATGGTACCTGAAAATAGTATAAAGGCAACAAATGTTTGCCATATGATGTAAGCTTTAATGCTTCATAGCATGTTAGTATGACAACATTATATATAAAAATGTAAAGCACTTTTATCACGTGCATATCTCAAGTAACAATGATTTCATGTATTTCGTAAACACGTAATATTTAAATCATGCATTTTCAAATCACTCAAACCCTGATTTCTCAACAATCTCCCCCTTTTGATGATTTTCAAAACAACATTTATCCATGATTTAAATGTGATCGCTCCCCCTACAATCATGCACAAATTAAAATTTGAATTTAACTTTATCTCTCTCTCTTAAATCATGCTTCTCTCCCTATTAAATCATGCTTTTATCTCCCCTTTTATTTTGTAAATCTCATCAAAATCATTAGTAACAACGAGAAGAAAGAGAAATTTATATCATATCAACATAAATCATGCATTTCTAGTGTGTTCTTAAGGGTTATTGATTTAACCCTTTGCAAGAGTACCTTTTGGTACCCAAACTTGGGTGATCTTTCTTGGTCTTACAAAAGGTGAGAAGAAAGATGAAGAAGCAATATAGTAAATGTTACGAGCGTTTCTGTTTGGCCTATGACCGAAATCACCATTGTATGGTCTTTGATATGCATTTCGATTGGCATGCATTGTGCGTGATCTAGATGTAGTAGTATGGTATGAATGTCGCATATGCATCAAAGGTTTTCTTTCATACCTATATGATACATGGTTATAATTAGCATGTGACGAAAACGAAAGAGTGTGATGAGATATAATGGGTGGTGCAATAGACATATTCTTAGGTTGTATAGTTGTCTTAAATGCATGCGGTTTCTTAGATGAAGATAGAATAAAATTTGTTGACTTATCTTGTACTTTATTATCTTCAACATACCCTATTCTGGTTTTATTACTTTCATGCTTTTGGGAGGAGATGAGACGATCTAGCATGCTTGTACCCTTATCGAATTGTTTTACCATCTTTTCTAAATCCATGTTTCTTGATTTTAAATTTGTAATCTCAGCTTTCATCTCATTATTTTCGAATGTTAATGATGAAATCTCAGATTTTAAAGCATTAATCATGCAAGACGACTCTTCTTTTGAATCGTTTAATTAAGATACAAGATTTGTATCAGAAGATTATAACAATTTCTTGTCTTCAATTAAGCGTTTCTTTTCTTTTGCAAGAGCCTTAGAAAATTTATGCAACTCAAGATATTGACAAAATAAATCATCATAAGAAGGCTCAGAATCAGAATCAGAATTTACCTCAGTAGATGCTTTGGATGTAAAGCATACTTGAGCCATTTTCTCTTATGCTTCTTCACTTTCGGATACGGATGAATCACTCCATGTAGATGCTTTAAGGGCTCTTCTTGTTCTCCTTTGTTTAGGTTCTAAGATGGGTCTAGTTTTTGTCCGATTCTTGTCACGGTTTTGTTCATTGTTTTGTCCTTGTTCAGACAGTATTATGATATATGTCCAAGTCTTCCACAAGTATAACACTTAACATCTTTATCATTATTCTTTCTATGATTCTTAGATGAAGTACGCTTAACTTTGTTTTAAGCGACTTTCTCATGATTTTTCTTAATCCTTTAGCCAACGTTATTAGATCTTCATTATCGAAATCCGTGTCACTATCATCTACACGATTATAATAGGTAGAGACGTATTCATTTGATTTAAACGCTATAACCTTATCTTGTTTGGAAGTAGATTCAGAATTTCTTAGAGCGAGTTTGTTTTCATATACCTTTAGTGATCCGATTAATTCCTCCATCTTTATCGATTTGGTTTCCTTACTTTTTTCGATTGCAGTGACTTTGGGATCTCATTCGGATGAGAGATTTCTTAATACCTTTTGAACCTTTTCCTGTGAAGAAAATAATTTTCCAAGAGACTCAAGAGAATTGCAAATGTTAGTCAATCGTAAATCCATATCAACAATAGATTCATTCGGTAATAATTTGAAGGATTCAAGAGTAGACATAAGCATGTTTATCTTGGACTCTTTAACTTGACTAGTACTTTCATGTTTCATTTCAAGACATCTCCACATCTCCTGGGCACTAGAACAATTTGACACATAACTTGATTCACTTTTACTTAGGCCATTTAGAAGAAGTTGCATAGCTTAACATTCATACTCAATCTCTTTTTATCTTCTACGGTATACTCTTGCTTAGGTTTTACGACTTCTAATGTAACGCCATCAATCGTAGTTATCTTAGACAGAATAAAAGGACCGTCTTCTATGATGGACCATAATTCTATGTCAATAGCCATAAAGAAAAGTTTCATACGAAGTTTCCATTGTATAAAAGACTCACTGTCGAAAAGGAGAGGTCTTACGCTTGATATTCCTTCTTGTTCGGTTTTATAACTAGTGGATGTCATCTCTCAAAGATCGTTGAATCTTCTTGTAGTGAGTGTGCCTGCACTCTGATACTACTTGTCGGACCTGTATAGCACCACTAGAAGGGGGGTTGAATAGTGAGTGCAGAAAATTCGATTTTTAAACTTTTTAGGCCAAATAACTCACTTCTGAAAACAGTTTCTGTTTTCATATCCTGATTTGAATTATCTAGATGACCTAGTTGTAGAACTCCAAAAATTATAAAATTTGTTGAAGATGTGCTCTCAGATGTTATGAGTGTATCACAAAACTTTCAGATTAAAACTCTAAGTCTAACCCCCTGAGAAAATGTTTTTGCACAGATTGCGTCAATCTGCCAGAAACTGTACTCCGAAATGAAAAATTTATTCCTATTAATTGGCAACTCTAAATGACCTGAAAATTTTATGGTATGACCCTTAGATGTGTACTTTAATGGGTTAAAATAGTTTTTCAAAATTCCTTCAGTAAGTATATCAACAACGTTGATGTTACTATTAATGTTTGACTGACTTATACTTATCCAAATATGATGAAACTTGTGTCAAAATAAAACTAGGACGCGTGGCTATGTTTCTGCAAAATTTTTTGATTTTTGAAAAAAGTTTGCTATTTTTCCTGTGAGTATGAAGACGATGTAGTAAACTAGAAACTGAAAGCAAAAGTGCTGAAAGATAAATAACACCGAGTTTTTTATACTGGTTCGGTTAAAACACCCTACTCTAGTCTTCAAGGACACCTTCTTCGGTATTCACTAATCACAAATAGCACCTTGACACAAGGGGTCACTAGAGTTAAATACCAACTCCACCCTTTTACAAACAAGCAAACAAACACAATAACACGAACACTACCACCGATCGAATGAAGGTTTGATCACACTTTGATCAATCATTTACAAGAGATGAACATATGTGGGTGGTATACACAAAGCCTAATAATATATGGAATATAAAAATGATAGGCTTGAGGCTAATAGCAAGAGAAAAGAACAAGAGAAGAAGAGAATAGTCTTGCTTGATCTTGTAAGAGTATGAACTTTGGCTTAGCCTTGCTTGAATCACCTTGCCCACTTTTCATAGTTGGTTGGCTGCTCCCTTTAGGGTTGCAGTCTTCCTTGAAAATTATCTTGAATACCCTTGGAAGATTACTTTGTATAAATGATGACACAACCTTTCTTACTTGGTGCAATACGATTGAACGAATGACTTGTCTTTGCCTAGTTGTCACTTCTTGATAAGTTATTGCTTAACCACCTTGGCACTCTATAAATGAACTGGAAATTCCATCAGAAATCTGAAATACATGCTTAAAATCAAGGTGGTTAATTTCCAATTAATCATGGTATGATTCCCCCACAATTTTGGAAGAAAAATTGGAAGATATTCAAGGGCAAAAATTGGCCAGCATGTCCATGTGTTGAAATTTTCAGCATATGTTGTATTTTGAAATATTTTCCAGTGTATTGCCCTCTTCAAACAATCATGGGTGGCTTATCATCCACCAATTAAAGTTCCAAATAGCTCCACCTAGGCTCCAAGAAAGTGTCATAGGCGTGTGATCGTCAACTGCACATGTGCTGAATTCTTTTTATGTAAACTTTGTCAAATAATGCATAATCTTCACACACATGGTAAATTTCAATAAACCCTTAAATTATATTTGTAGAACACTCTAATATGTCTTGGATATGTAAAAAGTGTCTGGATACATGTAACAATAATATCAAAAACGTTTCATGTATGTAGGGTTGTAGAAAATCGAAATTTCAACTTTTGTCGATTATGCGATTTTTCTCCGATTAATTTCAAGCTTCTTAGACATGTAATATATATTATTCCACACATAATATACATAAAATAAAGTGTCTATTCAGCTCCAATGGCTGAGTGAAAAATGCTCCCCATGTGACAAAAAACTTGCATTTGAATTTTCTACGAATTTAAGGCTAATTTGTGGGTGATTGATGTGTGTAAACATGGTATGACTTTGGGTCTGAATTTGACATGTGGATCACGAAATATTTGAGTATTTTTAGTGTATATAGGCTGGTCATGTTTATATGGCAAGTACGTGACATGTGCAGTTTCGGTAGTCACCCGATATGACATTTTCGGTTTATGACCTCGTGATATGTCGTTATAATTTTGATGGCAACATGACTTGTAATATATAATATAAGACCTGTATATACTCATAAATATGAGGTGATATAGTGGTGTGACGTCGACGTACATTTATAATATATATGACGTGTTGGTGCTACGTCGGAATATAATTACATAGTTTGTCATAAAAAATATAGATATATAAGATGTATATGTATGTGTCGTGTGTGAGGGTGTGAGATGAGAAGACTTTCCATTTTCAAACTTGTTCCCAAATAGCTCTCTCCAATTATGTCTTTATTTAACGAACTAGTTAGTTCACAATTTCCTTAAGCACTTCACTTAATGAACTACTTTAGCTCATTAATCATGGCACCTGAAAATAGTATAAAGACAACAAATGTTTGCCATATGATGTAATCTTTAATGCTTCATGACATGTTAGTATGACAACATTATATATAAACATGTAAAGCATTTTTATTACGTGCATATATCAAGTAACACTTATTTCATGCATTTTGTAAATACGTAACATTTAAATCATGCATTTTCAAATCATTCAAACCTTGATTTCTCAACATTGTGGTCTCCCTATATAAGAATAAAGGAGACGCCCAGTGTTGTGGGAATTAAAAGGGGATTACGTTTCTAAGTCATACTATGAAGTTATGGGAGAGTACTCGACACTAGAATTAGGGGAAAACTCAGGTTACAGTGAATCAATTTGGTTTTATGTCAGGACGGTCAACTACGAAAGCAATACACATCCTAAGAAGATTGATGGAGAAGTATAGGTAGAAGAAGCGCGATCTACATATGGTTTTCATCGATATTGAAAAAAGTGTATGATAATGTGCTATGTAACCTGATCCTGGACAGTCTGTATGCAAAAGGGGTTCCTATGAAGTATATAGACATAATTAGGGATATGTATGCTAGGACGAAAAAAGCTGTTGTACGCTTGTGGGGAATATAGACGTCTTCCCAATGGAGGTAGGCCTCAATCAATGGTCTGCGTTGAGCCCATTTCTTTTTGTAGTTGTCCTTGACGAGTTGTCAAAGCCGATCCAAGAGTCAGTCCTGTGGTGTATGCTTTTTGCTGACGATATTGTATTAGTCGCAGAGAGTAAACATATCTTGAGTATGAAACTAGAGCAGTAGAGAGGTGTTTTAGAGAGAAAAGACTTAAGGATTAGTCGTTCTAAGACCAAGTATCTGCACCGTGACTTTAGCGGCGCAACTGGCTGTGAGAATAGCCAGCTCACCATTGAGGGTCAAGTGGTGCCAAGGTAAGTAAGTTCAAGTACCTATGATCATTAATACAGCAGGATGGAGACATAGATAGTGACGTAGAACACCCAGTTCAGGTAGACTAATGTAGATGGGGGCAGCCTCAGGGATGCTGTGTGACAAGAATTTTCTAACTAAATTAACGAAAAATTTTATAAGGTGGCAGTGCGGCCGACAATGTTATATAGAACAGACTACCGGGCTATCAAGAGGCCATGGCCGGAGAAGGTGGAAGTAACAGAGATGAGAACGATGAGGTGGATGTGTGGGCATACAAGGCTAGATCGGATCAGAGATGAGGTGTTTCGGAAAAGGTTAGAAGTGGCTAGTATAGCAGATAAGATAAGTGATGGGAGGCTGAGATGGTTTGGGCATGTCAAGAGGAGACAGACAACAACATCTGTCAGAGTAGTTGAAAGCCTCATTGTAGAAGGGAAGAGGAGTAAAGGCAGACCCAAACTGACTTGGGATGAGTGGATCAGACATGACCTACTAGATTTGCACCTCTCTGAGGACATGATATATGATAGCAGTTCATGGAGGCAGAGGATTAAGGTTAACGAGGTTTAGACAGGATATAGGGGCACCTTAGAGTATATTTAGGGACTTATATACTATCTATGCTTTAGGTTGATTGTGCACTTTGTTGTTTTTATTTTTGTCTTTGTCTTGCGTTATATGTGCATACACACATTTATGACTATTTTAATATCGGAAGCTTCTTATTTGTGTTTACTGAATTCCCTCACCAATACACTAGCACATCATATTCCTGTTATTGTGTTATTTAAGCAGGTACGTATAGAGCCGGGGGTCTCACTAGAAGCAAACTCTCTATCCATTGTGATAGAGGTATTATTTGCCTTCCGCTCATCCTGTCCAGACCGTTACGATAGCTTTTGCTGGAATATATTGAGATGATTGATTGATTGTTGCTATACGATAACGAAAAGCAACTCTTCTTTACAAAAGAAAAGAATAATTTGGAAGGAAGTAGGAAAAAAAAGTAAAAAACAATTGAAATGTAATCGCCAATTGTCGGCGGTTTGACTCTCTCATCATACTTCTGGTACTAGTAAAATAATATACTATACATCTACATGTCGATGTAGAAAATAAAATCTAGAAGCAATGCACTAACTAAAAACACAAAACAGTAGAAAAAATAGAAAAGGCGGGTTAAAGATGAAAATATTTTTTATTAGTATTAACTAGTAATCATTTTAATAGCCATGAGTTTAAATAAAATAAGTTTACAGAGGCACTCCTTGTTGAACATTTCAACTATTTATATTATTTCGGTTAAATAAAATGATCATATAAAAGAGTATTCAGTTCAAATATATATAAATGCAAAAAATTTTTATTTTATAATTTTATAACTCAAAAATGAAAAGATAAAGACTTACGTTATATCCTCTAATATTTGTTTGAATTGTAATTACTTTTTTTGTTGGAAGTGAATTTCATTTAGCCATTTTTTCTGAAAACAGTAAACAAAAAACATTTTTTAGAGAAAAAAACTTAAAAATATAACCCTTTTTTTCGGATAAACAAAAACACAACAATTTAAGTGTTTTTTTTTGGGTTGAAATAAACATTAAGATTTGGAAAATTAAAATTGCAACAAGAGAACAGCAGAGTAGTATCTAGAATCAACATGTTACTGTAGCACTATAAGTACTAGAAATTGACCTTTGCTTTGGGAGGGCTCCTTGCTTCTTACAGGGAGGGAAAATCAGTGGGAAGAAAAAGATCGAAAGCTTTCCTTTCTTACCCCGTGATTTCAACCTCCTTGATGGAGATTGAGTCCTCCAATTCTCAGTCTCCTCCGCTAGACGATATTGATCAGCAGAGTAGTATCTAGAATCAACATGTTACTGTAGCACTATAAGTACTAGAAATTGACCTTTGCTTTGGGAGGGCTCCTTGCTTCTTACAGGGAGGGAAAATCAGTGGGAAGAAAAAGATCGAAAGCTTTCCTTTCTTACCCCGTGATTTCAACCTCCTTGATGGAGATTGAGTCCTCCAATTCTCAGTCTCCTCCGCTAGACGATATTGATCATCTTGATTCATCACCGGTGGGATCTCCGGAACTCGCCGACTCTCACCTCCCTCAGCCGCCGTCTGATCTTCATCTGCCGCCTCCTCTCTCTGCTGATATTCGGGACAGTATTATCAAGCAGGTGTTTTTTCTTCTCTTTTCTTATTCATATGTATGTTTATTTAATTTTTTGACCAACTGTTTGAACATTTTGGAAGCAGGAATTTTAGTTTAGGAGACTTCTTTAGTTGAAATGGTAGTTGTTTTGGAAGATGTCATTGTTTCTGTTTAATATATTATTGTTAAGTAGCAATCGAGTAGAACAGTTTGAGAGTTCCTCAAGCGGCTCGCTTTTGACTAATGATGTTTAGTGTTTTACTTCAACCGTTTTAGATTTTCAAAATTGATAAAGGAAGGTTTAGCAGTTCATTCTTAGTACTTTGCTGTGAGTATGTCCTTACACTGGATGAAATTTGGATGTTATGGATGTACACTCTTAAGTCTTTGGATTGTTTTTAAAAACGATGTTGATGTATTTTTTCTTTCCTACTAGAACATTTACGGAAAGGTTCCCACTTGTTTGAGACCTTTCAATGCCTTTCAGGGACTATAACCAACATTAATCATCAATCTTAGACGATTCTTGCTTTTCAGTGTCGTATTAGATGCGCACTTTCAGGTTGAAGTTTTAGGCAGTTATAATTTGTTGCTCCTCCGCAGAGTTTTCCAGGAAGACTAGAACATCGAATGTGTGGATCTTGTTTTATGTCATAAATACATATTTAAGATTTGAACATGGTATTGATTGAAATATGGTGCTTTGATGTACTTGTCTGAGCTTTTGATTAATTGCAATATTATATTGGAAGTAATACAAGGTTTGCATATTATGTTGTTGAGCCTGCTCGTTCTGACCATTCTCTATGTTTCTAGGTGGAGTACTACTTCAGTGATGAAAATTTGGTAAAAGACAAGTTTCTTATGAAGTACATTATCAGGAATAAAGAAGGATATGGTAAGTGCTGTAATCTTTATTCATTTTACGTCGCACTTGCATATTTTGTTCAATGTCTTAGCTGGTTTTGTGGTTTTACTACTTTTATCCTTATTCCATGCCCATTCCGAGAAGAACATAAACTTACAGTTGATTCATTTTAAACATCTTTTTCTTCTATTACCATTACTTCACAAAACACTTACAGATTTTCTGATTGGGGAGTTCTTCTAAGCTATATTTTGTGTTTTCTTATTTGTTGAAGTAACATATATCATTGATGATGTGGCCACCTCTTGTGATTTACTTAGATTGATGAATTACATGAGTTCTGTAATGTGCTAATATATTGATTACTCGTTGCGGCGAGTTCCTTTAGTAAAAACTTGAAAGTAATCACAGCCATCATTTTAGGCAAAAAAGTTTAACCCGCTTTTCACTCAGAGGCTAACACTTTGGACTTTCCAGACCTACATACATTCATTTCTCAGGCAGAATTGTCATTTCCTTGTGCAGAGGATTATCTGGTGTTATTAGTTGAAAGTCCCTCTTTTCTTATATTATTGGTAACCGCAAAGGGACTATAAAAAGTTTGGCTGTCAATGCATGTCCATTTTCATGAAGTAGCAATCTTTGGTTAGTAAAACAGAAAGTAAGACGATGTGTTAAGGATGGTGGGAGTATAAATTTTGTGAAGTATAGAGGCATTAAGTTGGTAAACGAAGTTGAAACTTCGTAAAATAGCGATTTTGGAATGACTTAAGGAACCGGACTTGTGTCTCAGAATAAATGTGATGCAATGCTAGAAACTCCAGTTATCGAATATAATAGTTTAGTAGTTTAATATTGTTAAAAGTAGAAAATTTTCATATGATATTCATTGACATTTAGAGAACAAATAATAGGATTTTCATAATACTCAAATCTTGTTTCCAGTAGATAAGGTTGACTGTTTGGTTTTAGAGTAGTATGTATAAAAGATATCAAATGCCAAATTTGAGGGCATAAAGAGGCTGAATCTCTATGTTGGAAGATCGACACCAAGGTTTGGCCTATAGTTCTTGACCTATCTGCATTTTTCATAAATAAAAATGGGAGTGATAGCAACAACAGTGAATATAAATATAAATATAAAATAAAATTATCTTATAGCCAAGATACAAAAGTGAATAGTGTAATTGTTTTTCGATATATAATTGGTGAATATGCTAAGGGAAGGATTTTTTGTCAATGCTCTCGAGACACAATGGAGGCACATGTGTGAACTGACTATGAGAAAACACATTTTATGTAATTCAAGCATCACAATGAGCCGAGGGAGAGTGTTGATGTCCAGAGTCAAGAGTTACCCATCACTGATAGCTGTAGACGTCTAAGGATGGATAAGAAGAGAAATGAGCGTCTTATACAAAAAGAAAAGAGGTTGGCGTAGTGTTTGCTAAGACAATGAGGGAAAAATGTTGAGATTGTTTTCACATTTGCAGAGGTGGCATATAGACGCTTTTGTTAGGCATGTAAAATACAAGAGATTACTACTAAAAGGGAAGGGGAGATAAAAGAGGATATGGAGGAAAACCTTCAGTAGGATGTGAGATGCTAGACATTTGGAAGTGTAGGTATATGGTAAAGCCTAAGGAAGGCTTTGTTGTCATTTTTCTTGTATTTGGTTGTTGTACTGAGTTGATGACCTACTTCTGCTGATCATAACGCAATGGTGATGAGAATGGGATGGATTAAATGTACTGTGAGTACCCATAGAATTAGTTCTGTCTGTATAATATGATATTTCAAAATCGTTATGCTTGATGTTTTGGATGAGCTATAGTAACACCAACACTTAGGGGAAATGTGTTTATTTCATTCCTCCACCACTAAATTTTGTATTAGTTGGTGTTTACTATTTCAAAAATTATTGCTTTCTTGTGCAATTATCCGACCTTTGCCTGCCTTTTTTTTGTGAAAATGATTTGTATGCTTTCCAGCTTTTGACTACCTTACTATTATATGGTGGCAGAAACAGAACATATTTCTTCTCTAGTTTGGTATTTTCCTTTTGTTCCATGATCCACACGCTGTTCTATGCATTGCAGTTCCCATTGGAGTTATTGCTTCTTTTAGAAAAGTGAAGAAGCTCACTAAAGAAATGTCAATGATAGTGTCTGCGCTGAGAGAATCTTCGGATCTTGTAAGTAACTCATATTTTTCAGATATTCTGTTCTGTTATTTGGCAGGCTTCCTGCGTTGTTCTTTAAAGTCTAGGAAAGTTTTAACAGTATTCCATATGTACTGATTATGTCTTATCTCTGAATCCAATTTTTCCGAACTCTTGTCTGTGTTGCGATCTTATCTCTAAAGTGTTAAGCTTGCATCGATTAATCTGATTGTCATGTCAGATTGTGAGTTCAAATGGGAAGAAGGTTAAACGACGTAATCCTTTTCCAGTTTCAGAGTTCAAGGACCCTATGGTACTATCCTGTCTTTTTTTATAATTGAATAAACTCGCTTTTGTACCTTCTGCTCTAAAGGCGTGATGCATTTCTTTTGATTATGTAGATGTGCACTGTTTTGGTAGAAAATTTACCAGAAGATCATTCCTTAGAGAATCTTGGGAGAGTTTTTGGTGAAGCTGGGAAGTATGCTGCTTTCATATTACTATGTGGTAACCGTTGTCCTTGTTCTCTTTGGAAATGCTTATTCATATATTTTACTTGAAATATGCAGAGTTGAGAATATTGTCATTCGTGATCTGCATGATGCCAAGGAGCCTAAAAATATAACAACTGCCGAGAAGCTGTTGACTGGTAAGGTATGTGCTCTCTCTGTTATGTTGCCTTATCTGGATGTACGATGTAGAATATCTGTTCTCTTAATCTTCAATGCTTACCAAGAAGAAGGATAGGAAGAAAACCATGTTATCTCTCAATGCTGAAGAATACCTGTTTTCTTAAGCTTCAGTACTTGGCAAGAAAAAGGAAACGGATAGGATGAAAAACGTGTTATCTCAATGCACGCATTTTCTATGCGTATATTTCTATTTTCTCATGTTTTCTGTCTTAGTAACTATAGGGAGTTTTTGTAGAGAGAACGAAACTGCTTCTGTTAGTGAAGTTGCAACGTAATGCCATCAGTGGTAAATTCAAGCCAAGTTACATGAAAATGCAACAGAACATGTGGCATTGTGCATGAGTATAAAGTGGTTGTTTGCTTGTTAAACGCCGTGGATTTTTACTGTTCAAGAGTAATTGTATGTTTTAATGGTGAACAACCTGTAGAAGTGCTGAAGCATGAAGAGGGGAGAGGAGAAAGAGACGATAGGATTTGAGTATGAGGTGGTAGATCATCCTTCCTCTTGCACTTGTTTGAGGAGTAAGCAAGTGCAAAAAGTTAGATGACCGAATAGAGTACTTGAAGAAGTCATCTCTTCTTCTTTTGTATTTTGTGGGGTTTAGAAAATAAAATTAAATAGCATATGGTATATGACGATAACGTGGAGGTGGCCGAGTGCTGATTAGGTTTTAGCTTTACTTTTTTCCCCTTTATTAATTGAGATATTACCTGTTTGATTGCTTTCCCTTTTTCACGGCTTGTAGTTGCATGCCCTTGTGGAGTATGACAGTGTGGAGGCTGCTGAGAAAGCTGTGAGTGTGAAGTATTTGATTCTTTATCTTAAAATCACCGTAAAGATATTCTGGACCAAGTTAATGAACAGAGGCCTACTCTGGTTTCCCAGGTAGCCTCACTGAATAATGAGCAGGATTGGAGATATGGCTTGCGTGTCAAGCTTCTGAAAAAATCGGTAACTTCTTGTCATATATCTTATGTCTTACCAAGAAGTTTGATTGTTTTCCAAAAAAAAAAAACAATGAGTTTGATTCTTCCCTAAATTATCAGGGCAGGTCTGAACACAGGAAAATATCTAAGGAATCAGATGGTGAGAAGAGCGGCAGTGTTCGAGGATTTAATGCAGGAGTAGATGAGGAGAACCCTGGTTCAAGCGAGTGCCACCAGGACTCACATGGTGAAGGGGTTAGAATTGCGTCTATGTGGGCTTGTGAAAGAAATTACCTTACGAAGGTTACGAGTGAATATGTCTGAAATCATGTTTTGCTGATTTCAGCAGATTTCTATCCACTGAGTTATCAAATCTGCTTTGTTGTGATATTCTTTTGACGCATGAATTTGCTACCTTAATGGCCTTAAGTAAATGACATAAAGGTTGTACGATTAGCATGCATGATTCGGCTGCCACCCCCCCCCCCTCCCAATGTAGCTTGTCTATGCCTGCGTCAAAGAGCGGAGTAACTTATGTGATGTTTCTGCATCTTGCATTTTAAGGATGGTGACCACTTGCTTGAGGATAAAGGTGGAGAACAATTGCAGAAAGAAAAAAACAGAAAGAAAGAAAGGAATGGGGAGCATGTACAGAAGGACAAGAATGAGTATAAGACTCGACATCATGGTCATGGAAGGAGACAGAAATACAGCCATTCCAACATGCATGGTATCTGTTGCACTTTAAGTGTCTCGTCTTCTGCTTCCTCTTGTCTATTCTTGTTAATTTTCGCATAAATCTGTACTAATGCCTCCAGGTCATGGAACTACTTCTGCTCGTGTTGTGGAACCTTCAAAGCACCCATCCGGTCCTAAGATGCCAGACGGTACTAGAGGATTTGCCATGGGTCGAGGTCGACCTTTGGTACCTATCACAAGCTAGTTGTCGTCCTTTCCTGCTAGTGTGTTGTCTCGTGATTTCTGTTCTGAGATACGATGTTTTTGTTGAGATCTTATTAAGTAGGTTTCTGCAGCCGTGTCTTTATTGTGTTCATCGCGTTCCCCTGGAGTAAGACACTAGTGATAATTGACCGTTGAAATGGGTGGCGAGACCTAACTTTAATCATGTGGTATGTGTGATGAGTCTGTTACTTTATTTTCTCTAGTTTGTTGATTCTTCCTGCGTCTTATGTTGATCTGTGTTTCATATTCACGTAGTTCAATAGTTGGACGCTAGGCGGTAGGAGTCCGTGTCTCAGCATGTAAATTAAGAGTGTTTTCTCTGCAAAAAGTTTGATGACAGATCCTTGTAGTATAACTTTAACATATGGTTTGTTCGACCTAGTAATGATCAGATTATATCATAACAAAAGATCTATCAGCATGTAACATGATTCCATCCTTTGGGAGTGCAAGGCACCTTCAAAATATGACAAATTACAATTTAGAAGAAAACTTGTTTGGAGGAAACCATCACTCTTTTTTCATTTCGTTCAATACGACATACTAACATTTATATAGAGCCGAAAATCTTACTGGAATCAAACTCTATCTCTTGGGATAGATGTATTGTTTGTCTGTCACATACTCTCTCCAAGTCTTAGGAATAGCTTTTATTGTCGTTAGAAAATACTAGGTATGATTGATTGATTGATAATTGAAGAAGTGAAACAGAATTGTAATCACATAATTGAAGAAGTGAGAGAATTCTAACCAACTTAATCAATCCTAATCAAACCATTGTCGTTAGGAGATAGTGGATATGATTGATTGATAATTCAAGGAGTGAAACAGAATTCTAACCAATGTAATAAAACAGAATTCTAACCAACTTAATCACAATCCTAATCAAACAGAATGTAAACTAAAAAGCTCAATAATGATAATTGCATAGAAAGATGGTCAAAATTTAATAAAGATATTCCAAGATATATCTCGAATATCCTAACAAAATCTTGATAAAGTGCTTGATATCACTTTCTAATTGGACAGCATCCGATTAGAGTAAGCTGTTGGAAGCACAATATCTGAAAGACATTAATAAGATAGAGAAAAAGCAATTTTAGCAAGAGGGTGATGAGAAATTTATAAAGGTTGGATAAGTATTCTTTCAGGGGTTAATTATAATAATGTGTTTTATTCGACTTGAAATCATGTAACAATACCACCGTGAGAAGAAATGACACGAATATTCACCACGTTAATAAAGATAGCGTCGGGCAGCCTGGAGAGACTAACTCGGGTAGCGTCCAGAGCAGTCAGGAATGCCACCGGAGAAAGCGTCGCGACTGTCTCTCTCTCTCTCTTTTTTTTGTTTTGTTTTTCTTTCTCCTGAACTCTGTTTTCACCCAAAAACGTTCAAGAGGAAAGCTTCATCTTCCAAATCAGAACAAACTTCATGTCTCAAAAGAGAAACATTTTCAGATGATGAAGACGTATTTTCACTAGGTGGATCAGATGTGATCTAGAGATAGCGTCGCTAGCACCTCGTTAAGGCTTTTATTGTAACCTGCGAGAGGAAGACAACGTTAGAGGCCCAGGGCTACTGTCCCGGGAAAAACCCTCCGATACTTAAGTCAGTTATGGGTATATTTGTACGAATTTATACTGGAAGTAGAGGTTGAAGCAACCTGGGAAGTGTTCTTTTGTAAAGAGAATGGTTGTTTTAGCTGGGTAGAGCTGTATTCAGCGGGAGTGAGCTCAAACTGGGCTTAGTCTGGATTCAACTGAGGAATCACTTATTTATAGGCATTGAAGTAGAAGGCTGCATGGCAAGGAGCGATATGATGGTGACACCTGGCTGTCCTGCTGGCAACTTTTGCTTGCATGGCTGCCATGCGGTGGCAGATAGTTGCGCTGCAGACAGCTCTCGTTTGCATGGAGGCCACGTGTTGCCACATGTCACGCTGTGAGACCAAGGTTGCTGGCTGGCAGGAGTCTGCCTAAGCACGCTGAGGTCGAGCTGAGGTGCTGCCTGACTTGTGAAGCCGAGCTGATATGAGAAGCTTCGTGTTACTGATTTGATCGACCAATTCCTGTGGCCGCGTTGAACTGAAAGGTACCGTTGTGCACTAACCGAGCTGGACTGACGGTGACACTGATCTAGACCTTTTTGGTCGTGACCGAGCTGAGATGCTTACTGCCTGTCGTGAGTGGGCTGAGCTGCGACCAGTGGAGGGACCCAACAATGTCAACTGTTGCTGACTGACGTGGAAATACTCGTCGTATTTAGGAGTTAGTTCCTGGGTTGAAATTATAAATGTCTTATGGGCAAAACCCTTCACCTTCATTTTCTTATGCACCCAGATTATTCTTCGTCTTCAATTTCTGCAATCAGACTTCGTAATCTCTGTTTTCAGTGACTTTTTCTCATGTTCTCAAGTAAGTCTTCCTGAGATATTATGTCTTCGTCCAACTATTCTCAGGACCCTAAATCCGCCTCCGCTGGCAACTCAACAGAGAATTCTTTTTCTTGGTCATCCTCTGAGGGGAACTCGGAGGTTGCTGCAGGGCCAAGCGAGATTGATGGCTCTAGTAGCTTGATCTCCATTGCAGGACCTTCAACGAGCTTTAGCTTGAACTGCAAACCTAGGGAAGTAGAGTTCTCTTCTTTAACTTTTGGGTCAGTCAATCGTAGCGAAGTTGTGGGTTTGATGGAAAATCAACCCTAAACCTTGTCCCAAGCAGAGCTCTCTAAGCTCTACCAACTCTATCAAATAGATTGTGTTAGGTTTGATCCCTTACTTCCCCCAACTGGATGCACTGCCCATGATCCTCCAGTGTGCTATGAGGCAGGGTAAGAAGAATATTTCAAAACTGCTTTTCCTTGCCTATCCCCTATCCTTTGAAGCTGATTCTTCTATTTTACAAGCTCAGACTACCTCAGATTTGTCCCAAGTTTTGACATTGAAGTTTTCAGAGGTTTCTTTGCTTGTAAGGCCTCTGAAAGTTGATACTACTTTAGTAGACAGGCCTTGAATAAGGCCTTCTGCTATAGACATCAGCATGACCACCATAATAGCCACGCCTAATAAAGGTGTCTTGGTTCCTTGTAGGTAAATGAATATGAAAGGCCTCATCATCAAAAT
>AP025041.1:20303677-20322261 GCA_036186865.1 Eustoma russellianum | reverse complement strand
CATAGGGCTTATAGACATCAGCATGACCACCATAATAGCCACGCCTAATAAAGGTGTCTTGGTTCCTTGTAGGTAAATGAATATGAAAGGCCTCATCATCAAAATTCCCTAAGATGCAATCAATCGTAAGACCTGCGTTCGGCTTTCCCTTCTATATATCTTCCATCCCTTGAAAATAGCCTTCCATCGCGTTCCAGTCGTGCAGTTCTTTCTCGAAAAAAAGTTCCCTCTCAATGTGTGTATGCAAAAGTCAAAGGCTAGGCAGGTCAAGGTTAGAGGGCAATCTCATATTCTAAGTATGCTCCCTATCTTTTTTCAGTTTCTAGGGCTAGGAAGTTCTCTTTAAGTTAAGCAAGCGCTTTTGTTTGAGATCCTGGAGAAAAAAGAAGATCGAATCTTTTCTTTCTGCTTTCGAGTCGGTTGCTCTCCCTGCGGTTTCCTTGGATGAGAACGAGCAATGCCATTTACCTTCTTTCTTCAACCAAGAACTGGAAAGGAAAATTTTTCTATATAAGGAAGGTTGGCACCACCAGCTAGTGTAGGACCTGTATAGCACCATTAGAAAGGGGGTTGAATAGTAGGTGCGGAAAATTTGGTTTTTCAAAAGTTTTGAACCAAAAACCTAACTTCTGAAAATAGAAACTGTTTTTAGATTTTGATTTGAAACGATTTAAAGACCTAGTTTCAAGTCTCCAAAAATTATGAAATTTGGTGAGATTTTACTCTCTGATGTTTTGAGTATCTCCTAAAAATTTCAAATTGAAATTCAACTCCTAACCTTTTAAAAATACGTTTTTGGTCAGATTGCGCAAATTTGCCAGAAACAGTACTCCGATTTAAAAATTTTATTCCAATTGATTGGAGACTCCAAATGGTCTGAAAATTTAATGACAAGACCTTTAATATATTTATTTAAATGGTTAGAAACAGTTTTGAAAAATTCCTTTGGGAAGTATGTCAAATACATTGCTGTTCTCAACATTTGCAAGTCTAAAAATCAGATTGCACTAGTCTCAGAACTATTAACGTTTTATTGACTTATACTTGTCCAAACGGGTTAAAACTTGCGTCAAATGAAACTTAAGAGGTGTGACTATGTTTCTGCAAAATTTTACAATTTTTGAAAATGTTTTGATATTTTTACTCTTGCAATGAAAATGACGCAAAATGCTAGAAACTAAAAGTGAAGTGCTGAAAGTAACGACACCAATGATTTTATACTGGTTCGGTTAAATCAACTTACTCCAGTCTTCAAGGACACATTCCTCGGTTAATACTAAACACCAAAAACATCTTACCACAAGGGTTGTTGGATTTACACACCAGCTCCACTTTTTCACAAACAATATAATCAAGCAAACCGGATCACGAACACCACCACCGAACGAGTGAAGGTTTGAGCTTGATCAATTTTTTACAAATGAAACGTGTATGGTGGTATAACCAAAGCCTATACAATATTTTGAATATATGAACAATAGGCATGAGAGAGGAAGAAGAAGAAAGAAATGTAGAAGAAGAGAGTAGAAGACACTTTTGCACTTAAGAGAATATGAGAGTTGTCTTGAATCACTTTGCACTACTTCTCTTCTTTTTATGTTGGAGTGGCCACCCCATCATCTTGAGAATTCTCTTTAATGCCCTTGGAAGATTACCTTGTGTAGATATGACACCATCTTGCTCACTTGGCATAACATGATTGGATGAATGACTTGGCTTTGCTTACTTGGCACTCTATGATTGATCCAATCTTGTCACCATTTAGTGGCTGTAAAATCTGAGAATAAAATAAAACAACATGCGCCAAAAAGATTTTAAAATTTTGCCAAATAATCAACGATTAATCCCTTCAATTTTGGGATGCCAAATAGTCATCATCAATAGGTAAAAATCGGCCAGCACTCATTGTCACATGCTGAATTTTCAGCATGTGTTATATTTGCCAAATGTTTGAATTGTTACCTTGTGTAGCTCCCTCCTTTATGTCACTAACCTTGTGTGGCATATTCTCCACCAATCGAGATACCAACTAAGCTCCATATAGGCTCCATTTAGGCTGAAGTAGGCGTGTAACATGTCTCCAACATATGTTGAATTTCATTTTGGTAAACTTTGTAAAATAATGCATAATAATTTCACACATATTGTAAATTGTAATCAGCCCTTATTTGAATATTCTAGTACACTTTAACATGTCTTGAATGTGTAAATAGTGTCTAGATACATGTTACATGTAATGCCAAAAACGTTCCATGTGTTATGTTCCTAGAAAATCGAATTTTGACTTTTGTCGATTACGCAATTTTTCTCTGATTAAATTCAAAATTTTTGCACATGTTATATATATATTATGTCACACATAATATACATAAAATAAATTAAATATTCAGCTCTAATGGCTGAGGTATAGGCGCCCCTTGTGACAAAAAAATTGAATTTAAAATCTCTACAATTTGGCGTTAATTGTGGGTGATTTGTATGTGCCAACATGGAATGATTTTATGGCTGATTTTAACATGTGAGCCACGAAAGTTTTGGCTATTTTTAAAGTATATGGGCTGGTCATCTTTATATGGCAAGTACTGTTAGATTATAAAATGTTTTGATGATATAAAAAGATGTTTTAAAAGGACTAAAGATGGAATTTCACACCTTGAGTTTGAAGCAAATTGAGAAAAACATGTTGCGAGACGCAAATCTCTCATGGATCGGTTGAAGTATACATCAGTCCCTCACGAGGCACATGGATCGATCCATGTGAAGTTTGGTAAATGTTTGAGTTCTCAGATCCATGTCATACTCTCAGCCATGAGACATGGATCGATCGACGTAGATCTGAGAGACATCGATCTCTCAGTCAGGCATACGTCGATCGATCGACGTATAACTGAGAGACGTCGATCTCTCAGCTAAAAGTATGTCAATCGATCGACATACATCTGAGAGACGTCGATCTCTCAGCTAAGGGTATGTCGATCGATCGACGTGCATCTGAGAGACGTCGATCTCTCAGCCTAGGAGACGTCGATCGATCGACGTACATCTGAGAGACGTCGATCTCTCAGCTAGCAGACGTCGATCGATCGACGTCATTCTGAGAGACATCGATCTCTCAGCTCTGGCACGTAGATCGATCGACGTCTCCAGAATTCAAAAATTTTCAAACGTTGGAACAAAATCCAAGGAAGATCTATGATATTTTCTCTCTCCAATCTTGTTCAAATTTCTTGTCGACTTTAACCCAACATACTACATGATTCCTTGACTATTTTAACCATGTCGAAGATTCTCTAGGGTGGCTATTCAAGATCAAATCATTCCATAGGGTGGCTAAAGACTATTTGGGCACTATCTTGACATTTTTGAAGATGAAGACTTGGTGGAGAGCCTCAAAAACATGGTCAACTTTATCTATAAATAGAAGAGGCTTGGATGAAGCAATTACACACTTTGAACATCATCTAGCTTCATCTTCCATTGTTGTATAGTTCTCTCATACTTGTAAATTTGCTTAAAGCTTGCTTAGCTTTTATTTGCTCTTCACTGTTGTATATTGAGAGAAAGTGAGTCAAGCACAAGAGGAACCATAAATACTTGATCTCTTTCTTGTGGTTAGACTTGTGAGAAATTGTGAACCTTACTATATTTCTTCAACCCACTGTGACAAGTTCTTGAGGGAACTTTTATTGAATTTGTGAGGAAGCAAGAAGTTGTTCTTGCTAAGAGCTGTAGTTGTTGTAGTTGCACAAGTGTGATTTGTGCAAGAAGTTGCTATTGTTGTTACTGACACTAAAGTGTTAGTGTAAGTGTTGCTGTGGTTGTTCTTATTGTTCATAATAAGAAGGGTAGTTGTTGAAAATCCACTTTGGAAACAAAGTTGTAGTGGAGTAGAATCATTTACGATTCGAACCACTCTATATCCGGTGTACTCATTCACTATTTCTCATCTCCCATTCTTGCTCTGATTTTGAATATCTTTTTGAGTTGAGCCAAACGAGAAAATTCTGCAAAAGAGCCAAACACTCTATTCACCCACCTCTAGAGTGTATTTCGGACCTAACAATTAGTATCAGAGCCTAACCTTGATTGCTTGGCCTATCTTTGCAAGTAGCAAGGTTAAAGATCATGGCAATGACAACCTCAACCTCAACCTCTTCATCTCACACTTCATCTCCTCAGCCTACTGCATTATTTTCCGGATAACACACTAAAGAACATATGTTTGATGCTCAAAATTGTTTTTTGTGGAAATTTCGAATGATCAATCACTTGAAAGGCTGTGGATTTGATATATGGAGAGCCGTTGTCAAAGGAATTGAAGTTTCTATGATTACCAACTCAAAAGGAGAATCAATATTCAAAGATGAGGATGACTACACCGATAAAGAAAAGATAAGATTTGCCATTAATGGCAAAGCATTTGATATTCTCTCAAGTGCTCTCACCACCACCGAGCTTATAAGACTTCAAGGTCTTAAAACAGCCTATGAGGCATGGAAAAGGCTTGAAATAATACATGAAGGAACTGAGCAAGTAAGAATGGCCAAACGACTTATGCTCATGAAGGAGTATGAGATGTTCGGAATGAAAAGCAGTGAGAAGATTGAGGAGACAATCGATCGATTCACATGAATAGTGAATCAACTCTCCATGGTGGACAAGAAAATCTCAAATGAAGACCTTGTCTCAAAACTCCTCAACTCTTTGCCAAGAGAATGGACACCCAAAGTCACTGCCATCACCGAATCAAAGAATCTCAAGACCCTTACCCTTGATGAGCTATCCGGTAATCTTCTTACTCATGAAATTCTTATTGATGAACAAGATAGGATGAACCCTATCAAGCCTACACAAACATCACACAAAGGATTGGTGGTAGAGTCCGATGACTCGGATGAGGAAGTTGCCCTTCTAGTAAAAAAATTTAGAAGAATGGCAACTAGAAACAAAGCTCAAGCAAGAAAGTTTTTCAAAAGATCATCTAAAGAAAAGGAAGCAAGTGAAAATTGCTATAGATGTGGTCGACCCGATCATTTCATTGCCGATTGCCACGTAAAAGAGCCGCAAAAGCAAGAAAAGAAGGTCTTTCCTCAAAAGAAGAAAACCCTCAATGCGGAGATAACCACGTGGGATGATCTCCTTTCGGAATCGGAAGGAGAAGAGAGTGAAGATCAAGGTGTTGGACTTGTTTCAATAATTGACAATCCAAAGATTCAACATACTTATCTCATGGCAATTGAAGATGATCTTGAGGTAAATTCTAATCCTTCAAATTTGCATGATGAAATAGGAGATTTGCAAGATGACTTTGAAAAATTGAATTTAAAGTATAAGCATTTGAAGAAAGAGTTCAAGAAATGCATCTTAGAAAATAAGAGCTTGCATGACAAGAATATTTTGATGTTTCAAGAGCATGACATCATACTCACCATGAATAAAACCGTAGCTCTTGAAAATGTAGAAATTAGAAAAGAATGTGAGAAACTAAAGTTAGACTTACAAAGACTAACAAATGGTAAAAACAATTTAGACATACTACTTGAAAATCAAAGAATTGGAAATGATAAATCCGGTTTAGGATTTAATTCATCATCTTCTTCTATTAAACCTAAGTCCTTAAAGAAAAAGGCAAGTAATAGAAAAACACAACAAAATTCATCACCTTCTAAACCAAAGCATGTACCCACTTGTTTTTATTGCAACAAACTAGGACATGTGAAGAAAGCATGTAGAGCTAGATTTGGAAGCACGTATGTTTGGAAGCCTAAGGGTCGACAAACTAACCCTAAAGGACCCAACCTTCAAAGGGTACCAATGCATACATCTTTTGGTTTTGTAGGCTCTCAAGATAAATGGAGTAGCCAAAGAAGAAGGAACCAAATGGCTTATGGACAGCGGATGTTCAACACACATGACCGAAGACAAAACGTTGTTCACCAAGCTCAAGCTCCAAGATGGTGGAACGGTGCATTTTGGCAATGGGAGAGCCAAAATCCTTGGACACGGAGAAATTGGTAACTCTTCTTTTACTATAAATAATGTATTATATGTAGAAGGGCTTAAGTATAATTTGATAAGTGTTAGCCAACTATGTGATGCTAATTTTCAAATTGAATTTGTGAAAAGAAAATGTGTTGTGAAAAAGAACGATAAGATTGTTTTTGAAGCTATACGTAAAAATGATGTTTACAAATTTAGCACACATGATTTGATATCACAAAATGTTTCATGTCTAGTTGCCAAAAATGATTTGACTCAACTATGACATAGACGACTTGGACACATTAGTTTTAAAAATTTCAAAGAGATTCGCAAAAATGAAAAAGTCCAAGGTCTTCCAAAATTAAATTTCGAAAACCATGGCTTATGTGACACTTGTCAAAAGGCAAAGCTTGTTAAAACAAGTTTCAAGCCCAAAAGTGAAATCTCCACCACCAAACCTCTACAATTGCTTCATATGGATTTGTACACTTGGCACAGCAAGTCTAAGTGGAAAACATTACACATTTGTGGTGGTAGATGACTTCTCTAGGTACACTTGGGTAATGTTCTTAGCTAAAAAGAATGATGCATGCCAAGAATTTATAAAGCTTTGTAAGAGATTAGAAAATCAAAGAGAGGACACAATTAAGGAAATTAGAAGTGATAGAGGTGGTGAGTTTGATGGAGAATTTCAAGCATTTTGTGTATCCAAAGGGTATGGAGACAATTTCTCAGCTCCAAGAACTCCTCAACAAAATGGTGTTGCAGAAAGGAAGAATAGAACACTTCAAGAAATGAGTAGAGCCATGGTAAATGAATTCGAGCTACCCAAATATTTTTGGGCCGAAGCGGTAAATACCGCTTGTCATGTGATCAATAGAGTTTATTTGAGACTATTTCTCAAAAAGACTCCTTATGAGCTTTGGAAAGGTAGAGTAACAAATATTGGTTATTTCAAGGTATTTGGTTGTAAGTGTTTTATACTTAACACCAAAGATAACTTGGATAAACTCGAATTGAAAGCGGATGAAGGAATATTTATGGGTTATGCTCAAAATAGCAAGGCATTTAGAGTATATAATAAAAGAACCATGAAAGTTGAAGAATCAATTCATGTCAAGTTTAGTGAACTCAATGAGGATAAATCAAACATTAATGATGATGATGATGAAATAATTGAAGTAAGCCATATAGAGAAATTTGAGAATCCAAAAGGTAATATTGTTATTGACCTTAGGATTGATCCACTTGAACCTAAGGCTGAAGATGAAGAAGTCGAAGGAGATACCTCAAATTTACCGGATTCATATAAGTATAGGAAAGATCACCCTAAAGAGTTGATATTAGGTGAAACTAGCCAAGGCATAATGACTAGGAGAAAATTCAATGAAAATGCTTTCATCTCACAAGTTGAGCCTAAAAATATAAAGGAGGCAATAAATGATGAAGATTGGGTATTAGCTATGCAAGAAGAATTAAATCAATTTGAAAGAAGTGATGTTTGGGAATTAGTTGCTAAACCTAGTGATCATCCCGTAATTGGCACTAAATGGGTATTTAGAAACAAAATAGACGATAAAGGAAACATCACTAGAAACAAAGCTAGGTTAGTACCCCAAGGCTATAGGCAAGAGGAATGCATAGACTATGATGAGACCTTTGCCCCCGTAGCTAGGTTAGAAGCTATTAGGATGCTATTATCATATGCATGCTATAAGGATTTCAAACTATATCAAATGGATGTGAAATCAGCATTCTTGAATGGAATAATTCAAGAAGAGGTCTATGTAGCTCAACCACCGGGGTTTGAAAATCATGATTATCCAAATCATGTTTTTAGACTCAAAAAGGCCCTTTATGGACTTAAACAAGCTCCTAGGGCTTAGTATGATAGATAACTTCCTACTTGAGAATGAGTTTTCAAGAGGAAAAGTCGACACTACTCTTTTTATTAAAGAACAAGGAAACCATCAATTACTTGTTCAAATTTATGTGGATGATATCATATTTGGTGCTACTAATGATTCTCTTTGTGAGCATTTTGCAAAATTGATGGAAGGAGAATTTGAAATGAGCATGATGGGTGAACTCAACTACTTTCTTGGTCTACAAATCAAGCAAACTCAAGATGGAGTATACATATCTCAAACAAAGTATACAAAGGATTTGCTCAAGAAGTAAAAATTTGAGGATAGAAGAAGAGTGAGCACTCCGATGAGCACAAGTACAAAGGTTGACAAAGACGAAAAAGAAAAGCTGGTTGAGGTAACCAAATATAGGGGTATGATTGGTAGTTTACTTTATTTAACCGCTAGTAGACCAGATATTTTGCATGCTGTGTGCTTATGTGCTAGATTTCAAAGTATGCCTAAGGAATCACATTTAGTTGCTATTAAACGTATCTTTAGGTATTTAAAAGGAGCTTTGAATTTTAGGTTGTTTTATCCTAAAAATGGATGTTTTGATTTAAGAGGGTACAGTGACTCTGACTATGCCGGAAATCTTGTTGATAGGAAAAGTACCTCCGGGACGTGTCAATTCCTTGGAGATTGCTTGGTTTCTTGGTTCTCCAAGAAACAAAATAGTGTGTCACTTTCAACGGCTGAATCCGAATATGTATCGGCTGCTTCGTGTTGTGCACAACTACTTTGGATGATCAACACCTTGAACGATTACAATGTTAAGTTCGATAAAGTTCCCATCCTATGTGACAACACATCAGCCATAAGTATAGCACAAAACCCGGTTCATCATAGTAGGACCAAACATATAGAAGTGAGACATCACTTCATAAGGGATTGCATTCAAAAAGGATTGGTATGCGTTGAATTTGTTCCAACAAATGACCAACTAGCGGATATATTCACAAAATCTCTTCCCACTGAGACATTTGAGTCTATTAGAACAAGATTAGTGATGATAAACATTAGTTAGAGGGATAAAACTGAAAATCTCAAAAACCAGTATACGTCGATCGATCGACGTATCAAAACAAGAAATCGACGTAAGTCGATCTCTGACATCGATAGATCGACGTACGTCGAACTCAGACGTCGATCGATCGACGTCGTCGAATTCAGCAGTTATAAAATCTGTCAAAACACGAATCCCTCCTCATTTGCAACCATTTCCATCAGCGAAATTTTACCAAAAGCTGCGCCTCCTTTTCTCCAAAACAATCCATTTCTCAAATTTCATCTCTAAATCAAGAGTTAATCATCACTACTCTTCATTCCTGAGTTCATCTCTTGAAATCCTCCATTTCAACCGAAGATTCTAAATCTTTCAAGCCTTAATTTCTCTCAAAATGTCTTCAAGGAGCAAACATACAACCAAGAGGCCAAGGTCTTCTAGAGGTGGAGGAGAAGGTTCAAGCACCTCTTCTCAAGGACAAACATCTCAACCTCAAAGAAAGCAATCTATGGATGAGAGTCAAGCACAAGTGCTAGCTGCAATTAGGAGTGAGTTGACACCCTCAAACTTCCCTTGGATCAAAGCCAAAGATGCCAAGGATGCTTTGGAGGAACCCTTAATCCCCGGGCATGTAAGTTACATCTCTAGACATGCTCAAAAATTATTTGATAAATGGGAAGACGATGATAGACCCACTATCCCACTCAAATTGCTTAGAATAAATGATATTCTAAGCAATGATGAACTAAGTCCCATCATTGAATGGTTAGATGTTCAAGAGTGGAGAAATATTTGGAATGAGAAAGAGATGCTCAAAATGTCCACTAAATATACTAGGTTTTTTATGCGAATTTATGGATTGAATACATAAATGGCCTTCCCATAGCTCTACATTCAGTTATTGATGGACATCATGTGAAATGGAAAGTTGAAAAAATTTGTAACTTGATTGGTGTACCCAACGAAGGGTACTATGAGTTTGATAAATGGAAATGGGATACGGCTAGGTGGAAAGTCTCTGAAGATGAAGTGAAAACTTTCTTAGGCTTCCATCCAAGTAAAAACGCAAATGATATGCCTTTAGTTTATCGTACCCTTCTTGCCATTGTTACATTCTGTATCAATGGTAAATTCGCAAAATTGCCAAGTAACCTTGACTTCTACATAGCATACCTAATAGCTAACCGTGAGAAGGTTAACTTTGGGGATCTTTTTATGACAAATGTTGTCGAAGCCGCAACCAAACAAAACAAAGCCCTTCCCTATAGTAACCTTATCTATAGGATGCTTGTGAAGTCGGGTATTTATGTAGATGACACGGATGTTGACAACATAACACACAAGGACTTCTATGATAAAGTCAACATCCAACAAATACTGAAGTCTAGAAAAGAAGCAATAAGGAGAGAATAAGAGGAAGAAGCAAGAGAAGACGAAGACCTTCCGGATGAGGCACCCATTCCTGAACCGGATACTCAACAAGAACCAAGTAGCTTGAGCTCAAATGTCCCAGAATTTAAAGCTCAAGTTACTAGTCTTCAGTAGGAGGTTGGTGAGCTAAAAGGCAAAATATCAGTACATGAGTCGAGATTTGCAAAGCTCAAGGCAAAGATGAAAGCTTGCATTCCTGGAATCACGTTTTCTTCCGATGAAGATTAGGGTGTTTGTATAACTAGCTTCTTGTTCTAGCTTAGGATGTCTTTCTAGTTGTAAAACTTGTGAATTTGCATTTAATGAAGTAATTTTACTTATTATTTTTGATGTTTTCAAAAAGGGGGAGAAAAGGCTTATTTGTTAAAGCTGTTGTGGCTATTGACTTATTTGTTGAAGTTGTTGTGATGAAAAGTGGTTATTAACTTATTTGTTGAAGTTGCTGTGATGAAAAGTGGCTATGGACTTATTTGCTGTGGCTTATTTGTTAAAGTTGTTGATTGTTTAATGAGATAACTTTTGGCAGCTGGTAAAATGAAAATGAGCATAAGTTAAAAGATGAATTATTGATGCAATTGGGTTGTTGGTATATGTTTGGTTGAGGGGGAGCAAATTTTAAAGAGAAGCATTTTGATTGGAGTTGTAGAATCTTGTTCACATTGATTATTATGGAAGGTATAGAGTGCATATACTTAGGGGGAGATTGATATTTTTCAAGTGTGAAACATTCAAAATAAAGCAAAAACATCTTGTAGAATCATGGTTTTGAAATCATCAAAAGGGGGAGATCGTTAGATTATAAAATATTTTGATGATATAAAAAGATGTTTTAAAAGGACTAAAGATGGAATTTCACACCTTGAGTTTGAAGCAAATTGAGAAAAACATGTTGCGAGACGCAAATCTCTCATGGATCGGTTGAAGTATACATCAGTCCCTCACGAGACACATGGATCGATCCATGTGAAGTTTGGTAAATGTTTGAGTTCTCAGATCCATGTCATACTCTCAGCCAAAAGACATGGATCGATCGACGTAGATCTGAGAGACATCGATCTCTCAGTCAGGCATATGTCGATTGATCGACGTATAACTGAGAGACGTCAATCTCTCAGCTAAAGGTATGTCAATCGATCGACATACATCTGAGAGACGTCGATCTCTCAACTAAGGGTATGTCGATCGATCGACGTGCATCTGAGAGACGTCGATCTCTTAGCCTAGGAGACGTCGATCGATCGACGAACATCTGAGAGACGTCGATCTCTCAGCTAGCAGACGTCGATCGATCGACGTCATTTTGAGAGACATCGATCTCTCAGCTCTGGCACGTAGATCGATCGACGTCTCCAGAATTCAAAAATTTTCAAACGTTGGAACAAAATCCAAGGAAGATCTATGATATTTTCTCTCTCCAATCTTGCTCAAATTTCTTGTGGACTTTAACCCAACATACTACATGCTTCCTTGACTATTTTAACCATGTCTAAGATTCTCTAGGGTGGCTATTCAAGATCAAATCATTCCATAGGGTGGCTAAAGACTATTTGGGCACTATCTTGACATTTTTGAAGATGAAGACTTGGTGGAGGGCCTCAAAAACATGGTCAACTTTATCTATAAATAGAAGAGGCTTGGATGAAGCAATTACACACTTTGAACATCATCTAGCTTCATCTTCCATTGTTGTATAGTTCTCTCGTACTTGTAAATTTACTTAAAGCTTGCTTAGCTTTTATTTGCTCTTCACTGTTGTATATTGAGAGAAAGTGAGTCAAGCACAAGAGGAACCATAAATACTTGATCTCTTGCTTGTGGTTAGACTTGTGAGAAATTGTGAACCTTACTATATTTCTTCAACCCACTGTGAGAAGTTCTTGAGGGAACTTTTATTGAAGTTGTGAGGAAGCAAGAAGTTGTTCTTGCTAAGAGCTGTAGTTGTTGTAGTTGCACAAGTGTGATTTGTGCAAGAAGTTGCTGTTGTTGTTACTGACACTAAAGTGTTAGTGTAAGTGTTGCCGTGGTTGTTCTTATTGTTCATAATAAGAAGAGTAGTTGTTGAAAATCCACTTTGGAAACAAAATTGTAGTGGAGTAGAATCATTTACGATTCGAACCACTCTATATCCGGTGTACTCATTCACTATTTCTCATCTCCCATTCTTGCTCTGATTTTGAATATCTTTTTGAGTTGAGCCAAACGAGAAAATTCCACAAGAGAGCCAAACACTCTATTCACCCCCCCTCTAGAGTGTATTTCGGACCTAACAAGTACGTGACATGTTGGCGAAATTTCGGTAGTCACCCGATACGACAATTTTCGGTTTATAACCTTGTAACATGTTATAATTTTGTCATCACCATGACTTATATCATATGATATAAGACCTGAATATACTCATAAATATGAGGTAAGTATACTTGTATGACGTTGACATACGTTTGTAATATATGGAACGTGTCGGTAGTACGCCAGAATATATGTGTATTGTGCCTTTTTATAAAAAATCTGAATATATATATATATATATATTTATAAAACGGTGTTTTTATTGATATTAACCTCACTTGTGGTGGAGGGAAACCTTAGTACAAAATGTCTGAGTATGCGAATAAATGACACAATGAACTAATAAGAACATATCTCCAGTCATATACGATATGCCGCATTAAAACCTTGCTAGGAAAAACCACCCTTGTGGATAAAACCCTAGCGAAGGAAAAAGCGTACATATTTATACAACCATCATTGAGATGTTTTAGATTCGAGATTGAGTACAAATATGTGTAGTTTACAATCCGAGTGTTGGGTCGAGTGCGCCAAATGATGCAGTTGTTGCTTGATGGTGTCGCGGCCAGGCGTACCACAGGACAAAGCCAAATCACGGTGATGCCAGTGAGTATGAACAGCCACTTGATGAAGAGAGGCGGTGTAACGACCACTGAGTCTGCCAGTGAACAGCAGAGATATCTCGCCGCCAACAGATATAGTCCAAGACATGAAAGAGCAAGTATAAAGGGGCAGTTACAAAACAGAAGTGAACAGTATAAAGGGCTGGCCAAGAGATAACAATACATACCGAACCTGCCTGAATCCCTTAGGAGACAGGCAGGGGAATTCCGGACTCGCCAGTCCCTGTGAAAGACAAGCTGGGACAGCATAATGGAGAGACTCCAACTCCAATGTATCCGATGAGGTTTCTTCAAAGCACAGACAAATGAGCGAACGAGAATCCAAGTCACATGTAAACTCAGGAGAGTAGTGACCATCCAACGTCGAAGACGCGAAATTGTCAATGTAGCAGTAACACCAAAGAATACATCAGTCTTGTACAGCATATACAGTATAAGAAAATATAGCGTTAATATGGTAATCTCACCAAAGCTGTCTATACTTACAAAAGTACAGGCAGCAACAACATATAGACGCCAATCCATGTGGAAGACCTTGATAGTGCGACCCTCTCCATGTATAAGGAGCATCCTCAGTCCCTCGCAAAGTTCAAAAGGAAAAAGAGTGTGTGTATAAGCATTTAGAAGGCCAATAACGAGGAAATGCAAGAGTACTGTCAATATACCATGCCTGCCTGCACTCATAGGAGCACATGCAGAGGATAAGAAAGTGTGTCAATCCATTTGGAAGACTTAGTGATTACCGCATACGTAAGGACACTGACGTGAGGTCCAATGAGACTGCAGCACGAACCATAGAAGGCAGACTGGAGGAAGTGAAGTAGGAAGTGATGGCCGACGACATGGCATGATGAGCAAGATAATGTGCTGGCATATTGGCCTCTCTGTATATATGATGAATGTCCAAATTATTCTGAATAACCATCCTTTGGAGTAATCTTAGGTGGAAGTTGCCAAATACTGGTTGATGCTGACGTAAACGTTGCAATAGTTGCGCACAGTCCGTCTCTAGAATAAGCGTCCTATATAATGGAAGAAAGTAAAGCAAGCCAAATAAAGCTATCTGAATTTCCGCCTGCAATGGTGTACACGTAGGTAGGCGGAATGCTGCGGCCCGCACACAAGCACCCGACGAGCCACGCAGAATGACTCCACCTGCGGCATAGTGGCGTCCAACCGTGGCATCAACATTCAGTTAAAAACGCCCTGATGGAGGAGTGAGCCATTTGATCACGTGGAAACGTGGAGAACGAACCTTTGGAATCCATGATATCGGAGGGAAAGGCCCTGCAGCAAGCTTGGAACCGTGAAGTGTGTGTACCCACATGTCTATATCAAAATGGATGGCAGCCCGGAGGGTAGAGATAGAAAAATTGGTCTGGTCCCCATACACTAAATTAGCATAACAACGCCAGATGTTATGTATTATGATCCCAGGAACAACAATTTTCAGAACTCCGTATATTGAAGAAGAAGAGGATCTATACCACCAAGACAGTAAATATTGGCGAAGGTGTAGAGAAGAAGGAGAAGCTCCTTGCAACTCTGCCGCAAAGAACCTCCAGAGAAAACGAATTGGTAGACAATGCAAAAAAACATGATCAACTGTTGCTGAATGATGCTTACAAAAAAGACACTGCGTAGGACGGGCTGCCAAATAACTGCCAATATAGTCTTCAAATGGTAGTGCACCATGGAACAATCGCCATAACAATAACCTGATGGATGGTGAATGCTGCTTAAACCAAATAAACTTAGTTGAGAGCAATGTAGGTCTAGATGGACGACAGATGTCATAAGCAGATTTTAACGTGAATTCTCCCGAGGCCGAGGGCTGCCATGTGAGAGTGGTATTCGCACCTACTGTGTGGGAGATACAAATATTATTAATGCGACAAATAAGCTTCCAAACTGGCGAATCCGGTAGGAGTGGGTGAAAATCTCCCCTGCGGCCATATTTGGCATGCATATAATGACTCCATAACGTGTCCTGCCTATGATAGAGCCACCAGATTCTGCATTGATATGCCTGCTGTAATGTGCTGAGATCCCGAAGCCCCAAGCCGCCCTCCTCAACTGGAAAAGTAATTTTTGGCCATGCAACCCAATGATGTCTGTTCCCCCAAAAGAAAGTGGCTATTTTCCGATGAATCATTCGAATGACAGACTTCGGCAATCCTCCTGCCGCCATGACATGAAGGGGAAGTGCAGAAAGTACAAATCGCAACAGCACTAAACGGCCTGCAGAAGAGAGAAGACGGGAATGCCAACCATTTAACCTGCCATCGAAATGCTGTAAAAGAGTAGTGCAAAACCGAGCTCTATTGATACCCTTATGAAGATAAGAACCCAAGTATCTAAACGGCAATGCCAAAAGTCTCATCCCAAGTATATCCTGTAAGCTTCTAACACGCCGTGTGGAGAGATGAGCCGAGGGAATGAGACTACTCTTTTGGAAGTTGACTTTTTGACCAGAGGCAGTTTCATATTCCGTTAGAAAACTTTTAAAATGGTGTATATTACGCTTCGTGCCTTGGAGGAAAATAAGAAGATCATCAGCTTATGCTAAATGAGAAATAGCAAAAGGTATCTGACAAAGCCGAAATGGCTGTATGCGTCCAGCAGCCACTAACGATGATAATCCTCTGCTAAAACCCTCTGATGCCAGAATGAAAAGCAAAGGATATAAATGGTCTCCCTGTTTAACTCCTCGACGAGGCCGAAACATTGGCGACAGCTCTCCATTGATCAGAATTGATAACGTAGTGGCATGGAGATGATTAAGAATGAGCCGAGTGAAAAATGCTGAAAATCCAAATTGTAACAAAAGATGTTCAAGATAATCCCAACTAACCCGATCAAAAGCTTTCATCATGTCCAATTTCAAGCATATATGTGAAGAACCACTATCCAACATATGTACCATTTCTCTTGCCAGTAATACCTGTGTCGAAATATCATATCCAAGAAGGAAACCTGTTTGTTCCGGGGAAATCAGCTTGGGAAGAAGCAGGCCCAATCTCGTCGCTACTATGCGGGTACATACTTTACTTAGAAAATTGGTCAAGCATATGGGTCGGAAGTCACTGAAAGACTGCGGAGATGATGTTTTGGGTATCAAAGTAATTACTGCGCTAGCCATAATAGACGGCTGGGGGATACCAAGAAAAAATTCCTGCACAGCCTTAACCACATCAGAATGTATGATCGACCAACATGAACGATAAAACATACCATGGAAACCATCCGGGCCAGCTGCACTGTGAGGATCCAAATGCCACACTGCATCCTTAACCTCAACAGCGGTAGGCAGTCGGGTCAACATGATATTATCCTCATCTGTTAGCAACTGAGGGATGTGCGAAAGTATATTAGAATGATTCTGCGTTGGTGCTGGGGCGAACAGCTCCGTATAAAATGAGACCGCAGCTGCCATGATGTCAGACGGTGCTGTTAGCAATCGACCCTCAGCATTATGGATGTGCTGAATACGCAAATGTGTCCGCTTCCCTTTAACAATAGAATGAAAAACTTTGTATTTGCATCACCCTCATTAAGCCATTTAACTCTAGCTTTTTGTTTCCAAAAAAAGCATTTCTGAGGTAGATGCCCGCAGATATTCGGCCTTGGCTCTATTAAATTCGGTCCTGAATTCGTCAGTAGGGTGTGCATCCAAGGCGGCCTCGGCATAATTTAGTTGAGTCTCCGCATGTTTGAGGTTGTTAAAAATATTGCCAAAGATGTCTTTATTCCAGCGTTGAACATCCTTTTTGAAAGCAAATAATTTGCTATAAAAACCATACATACCGCCAGTCGTAGGATATGATAACCATGCCTGCTGCATATAAGTATGCAAATCAGGATGATGTAACCAGGCGTCCAAAAAACGAAATGTGCGTTTGCTATTAGTCACACTTTGCTGACACAACAGGAGTAATGGCATATGATCAGAGGCAACCCTCGGCAGATGTGATAACCGCAGCTCCTCAAAACTATCCTGAAATGTAGAATTAATGAAGAGCCAATCTAACCGGCGCCTGATTCGGCCCAGACCTCTCCCATCTGCCCAAGTAAATCTAGATCCTTGATGCGGGGGAGCCATTAAAAAGCACTGTTCAATACAGTCATTAAAGTCTTGTAATGCTGCTAAAGATGGAACAGACCAACCACTATGATCCCCTAGGGCGCGGAATGTATTAAAATCACCAGCAACCATCCAAGGCAAATTACACGAAACTGCAAAGTCACACAGTGTAGCGCCCCAGCCCGATACCGTTATCGGAACCAGTGCACCCGCCGTAGTCTACTATGAGAACTACGAAGCGTCAAGCAAATCAAGCATACATCCTTCATAATGTAAGATAAAACCAGCGGGAACGTCATAAAATCTAAACCTTTATTGCCAATATTACAACCAGAAACTGCAGCGGAAATAAAACTGTTTGTTCATCTAGCCAACATAGGTTTTAGAACAACATAATAACAATAAGTTCTGCAAACTTAAACAAAATAGTCCAGCATCTATCTATTCCCTTGTCCATCGTCCCATTGAGCCCACTCGCCGTCATCTTCGATAAATATCAACTCATAATCAGGCTCACCTGAAAAGAAGATAGAATGATTGTTCTTAGCGAAAACTTCGCCAGCAAGTAACCCGTCTATACACCTTACGGAATCACACACGTCGAGTCACCAGTGTATAAAACATTGCCCAAAAATAAGGTGCTCGGGTTAGCAAATAGCATCTTAATAAGGATTACTCAAAACAGATAAAGTCCATATAGGTACACAGTTACGAGAACCAACATGTATTAAAACAACGCACATAAGCAAGTCATAGACTAATCACGTTTCTTGCATGTCAAGTCTTATGCTTCGTGTATCATGATGCATGTACTTCTTTAAAATCACACACAACACCCATGCATATGCCTTCTTTCATAAACATGTCATGCATGTCATTTCACAAACATTTCATCACTTTACATATCATATTCTTCGCGTAGCAGAACTTTATACCCTGTGGGTGATCAGTCCACAGCCATCATAACTTTATACCCCGTGCTGAAAGGTCCACGGCCCCATAACATATACTTTATAACCCGTGCTGAAAGGTCCACGGCCCCATTACATATATCATATATCCATGCTGATAGGTCCACAACCCCATAAAATACTTCATTTCCCGTGCGGATAGGTCCATGGCCCCATAACATACTTTATACCCTGCGTTGATTCACAGATCACGCTCTTTATACCCTGCTTTCGCAGACGTGACTTTTATACCCTGCGATCAACCAGCAGCCATTCTGTCTTTCGAAAACTTTAAACCTTTCTTGTTTGTTT
>AP025041.1:20264495-20303667 GCA_036186865.1 Eustoma russellianum | reverse complement strand
TACAAGTGCCCATGTCATGATGCAGGATGCACAAATAGCTTCATATCAACATGTAACACACACACATACATCTTGCCTATCAAGCATACGGTCTTGCACCTCAAACATTCTATGGTCGCGTCTTTCCAGGCCCATCCTTCTTACAAACTCACTCAAGATTCAATCTTATTCTAACTTGATCAACCTACCATCCACACCTCAAATATACCTCAAATACCCTTGCATTTTATGTTCAAAAGAAGTGTATAAAGTTACTACACTTACATAGGGCGCTTAAAGGGTCAAAAATACTTCCAGCATACTTGGAACGCCACTTCGAGCGCCTAATGTGGACATGGAGCGCCTCTACTAGGCGTTCGAAGTGTTCGGGGATGATTCAGGACACATTGAACACCACATGAAGCGCCTAATGTGACTTGAAGCGCCTCATGTAGGCGTTCGAAGTGTTCTGACGGTTCTAAATTGCAGTTTTTCTGTACGGGAAAGCTCCAGGACACATGGAACGCTACATGAAGCGCCTATAGTGACATGAAGCGCCTCATGTAGGCGTTTGAAGTGTTCTGACGATGCCAAACTGCAGTTTTTCTGCAGTAACTTCCACCCAACTCCTTTCTTCTTCATCCCTTCCAGATTCAACACTTAAAGATCCATCTTAACAACTAGATTCATCATACTTAACATACATCTAATCATGAATTGATGCTTAGTTATGCCCAACAACATCCACTCTAACTCTCCAATCATACACCACCTTCAAAGGTTATCATCAACAATTCCCACACAACAAGTCTACAACAATGTCATCACTCATCCCTCAATTTCCTGCACTTACTCTCAACGTCTAAGTGTAGACAATCAACATAAGAGTAGAGCAAGACAATAAGCATGTCAAAATATATACTTTCATGGGCATGCTTGGTAAATAACAAGGCACCACACAACTATTTTCAGAATTATGGCCCAAAGAACAAGACTTTACTCAATTAGCAACAAGACTCACATATAACGAAGCATTTAAGATAAGCAAGACAAGAATACTAATGTGTGATTCATGTTTTCTCTTTGTAAGAACATAGGGCCTAAAGTATCAAAATTTGCGTAAAGCGTATAGAAAGATTACTTGCCTTGAATTCTAGATAAGCTTACGGATTTATTGCAGAATCTTGATGAGAATTGAACCTAGAATGGCCTTTATCCTTCCTTCTCTTTCCTCTCTTCTTCTTCTCCCTCTCCTTTTCTCTTTTCTTCTCTTTTTCTCAGAATTTTTCCTTCTTCTTTGTGGCCAAAACCGCCCCCTTATGCTGAGATGGGGAGTTATACTAACTTCCTATAACTCCCCCTAACTCCTAGTATGGGCCTTTCAAGTAATTTCTATGAATTACCCTTAATTCTATTTTGAACCCTTCTTTCTTATTCTTCTATGTTTTAGGTGACTAAGTCTCATAACCTACGAAATTAATTAAGTTGTATCTAAGGTTAACCTCTAAGTATTGAATATCGTGCTTAAAAGTCACGGGGTGTAACATTCCACCCCCCTTACGAAAAGTTTCGTCCTCGAAACTTACGTACCTTAGTCAAAGAGCTGAGGATACTTCTCCCGCATTTGTTCTTCGAGCTCCCAAGTGGCTTCACGTTCCGTGTGATTGCTCCATTGAACCTTTACATAAGGGATCACTCGCTTCCTCAACACTTGATCCTTTCGGTCCACAATTTTCACGGGTACTTCCTCATATGTAACATCGTCCTTGAGTTCCAAAGGTTGAGCTTCAAGTACATGACTTGAATCCGCCACGTACTTTCTTAATTGTGGACACGTGGAATACATTGTGAACTTGCGCCAACACCGGAGGTAATGCCAACCTATATGCCAAGGCGCCTACCTTCTCAGTATTTCATAGGGACCAATCAAACGAGGACTTAGCTTGCCTTTTACTCCAAACCTCATGACGCCCTTCGTAGGTGATACATTCAAATAAACTTTATCACCCACATCAAAATCCAATGGTCGTCGTTTGGAATCTGCCCAACTCTTGCTACGGTCCTGAGCCGTCTTGAGTCTTTCCCGAATGACCTTCACCCTCTCTAACGTTTTCTCTAATAGCTCAGGTCCAGTAATGGTCCTCACGCCCACTTCGTCCTAATAAATCGGAGACCTACATTTCCTTCCATACAAAGCCTCAAAAGGAGCCATATCAATTGCGCTGTGGTAACTATTGTTATAAGAAAACTCCATCAGCTTTACCATTCCGTCCCAACACCCTTTAAAATCCAGCACGCAAGCTCTTAGCATATCTTCCAAGGTTTGAATTGTCTGCTCGGACTGTCCATCAGTTTGAGGATGATACGCCGTACTCAACCTTAATTCCGTACCCATGGCTTCTTGGAATGCTGTCCAAAACTTAGATGTGAACCGTGGATCTCGGTCGGATACTATGCTCACTAGGACACCATGTAAGCTCACAATGTTCTCCATATACACATTCACTAGCTTGTCGAGAGGTGTTTCACTTGAAACGGGTAAGAAATGGGCAGACTTTGTTAAACGATCCACGATAACCCAAATCATGTCACATCCACTTCTTGTCTTTGGTAAACCAGCTACAAAATCCATTGTGACATGTTCCCATTTCCATTCGGGAATCTCCAACGGCATCAACAATCCACCGGGCCGTTGGTGTTCCGCCTTGACTTGTTGACACCACCAAACAACCTCTCTAATGAATTCCGCAATATGTCTTTTCATCCCAGACCACCAATAGTAACGCTTGAGATCTCTATACATCTTGGTGCTACCGGGGTGTATTGATAACCTCGAATTATGAGCTTCTTGCAAAACTTCTTTCCTAAGTTCGTCAACATCCGGGACGCATAACCTTTCCCTAAACCATAAGCTCCCATCCTCTTGGTCCAAAATCCTTCAACTTGACTGTGTTTCACCCTTTCCATTATCTCACTTAAGCCTTATCTTTCTTCTGAGCCTCCTTTATCCTATCAATCAAATACTCGGTGTGATGGTCAATGCTGTCAGGACGTTCACCGTGGATTCCACCAAATCCAAACCAAATTCCTCCATCTCTCTTTCCAATGGTGATTGTCGTGCATGGCTGGATTTTGCTACTAAGGCGTCGGCTACCTTGTTAGCCTTTCCCGGGTGATAATGAATAGTTAGGTCGTAGTCTTTTAGCAATTCCAACCATCTCCGCTGCCTCATATTCAATTCCTTCTGTGAGAACAAATACTTTAGACTCTTATGGTCCGTGAATACCGCGCACTTCTCTCCATACAAATAATGCCGCCAGATCTTCAAGGCGAACACAAACCGCGGCAAGTTCAAGATCATGTGTGGGGATAGTTTTGTTCATAAGGCTTTAGCTGTCTTGAGGCATACGCGATGACTCGTTCGTTTGCATTAAAACACAACCTACAAACAAGGTGTTAGTCTAACTTAATGAGTATATAAGATCATAACCTTATACTATAATTTACGTACCTAACCCGTTCTTGACGCATCACTATAATCCACAAAAATCCATTCGTTCCAGAGGGTTGAGCTAATACTGGGAGCTGTCGTTAATCTCTTTTTAAGCCTGTGAAACTCTGCTCGCATTTCCGCCGGTCCACTCAAACTTGGACTTCTTTTGAGTAAGGCGACTGAGAGGTACGGCAATTCTTGAGAATCCCTCAACAAATTTTCTGTAATAACCCGCTAGACCCAAGAAACTTCGCACTTCGGTGACGTTGGTAGGTCTAGGCCATTCAGTTATGGCTTCCACCTTCTTCGGATCAACAGCAATCCCCTCTTCTGATATCACATGACCCAGGAAAGCCACACTTCTTAACCAGAACTCACACTTGCTAAACTTTGCATAAAGTTGTTTCTGCTGCCTCAAAATGCCTAGTACAATTCTCAAATGCTCAGTGTGAGTTTGCTCGTCAGGAGAATACACAAGGATCATCTATGAATACCACTACAAACTTATCCAACTGTTCTCGAAAGACGGTATTCATAAGATCCATAAAAGCCGCAGGGGCATTTGTCAATCCAAATGGCATCACCAAAAATTCATAGTGGCCATACCTTGTGCGGAAAGCTGTCTTTGCGATGTCCTCGGCCTTCACTCGCAGCTGATGATATCCTGATCGAAGATCAATTTTCGAAAAGATCTTGGCACCTTTGAGCTGGTCAAATAAATCCTCGATTCGTGGAAGGGGATACTTATTCTTGATAGTAACTTTATTCAACTCTCTATAATCGATACAAAGTCTCATGCTACCATCCTTCTTCTTTACAAACAAAACAGGTGCTCCCCATGGCGATACACTAGGGCGGATAAACTTCTTGTCTAGTAACTCCTGAAGTTGTTCCTTCAACTCTCTCAGTTCCGCCGGAGCCATTCTATAAGGGGCTTTGGAAATAGGTTCTGTTCCAGGAATCAAGTTAATCTCAAACTCAACCTCTCTCGGGGGTGGTACACCTGGCAAATCCTCCGGAAATACATCAGAAAATTCGTTGACCACTGGAATTTGCTCAATAGATGGTACCTCTTGAGTAACATCCATGGCATACACTAGGAATCCCTCAGCGCCTTTCCTCAATGCTTTGCGTGCTTGCGCGACAGACACATATACCTTCTTGGGAACTTTCTTTCGTTCCACATCTCCTTGAAATATTACCTCCTCCATCTTAGCATTCTTGATTGTCACTTGCTTCAACCGACAATCAATATTGGCGTGATTCTTGGCCAACCAGTCCATTCCTAATATGACGTCAAAGTCATACATCTGAATAGGGATCAGTGTGGCAGAGAATGTTTGTCCTTCAAACTCCAATTTGCAATCTCGATACTGCTGGTATGAAACCATAATCTGATCTCCTGGCCGCTTGCACGCGATACGGAGTCTCTAACCATTCAGGCAAACTACCAAGGTGCTTAGTGAATCTCTTCGCTACAAAGGAGTGGCTTGCGCCGCTATCGAAAAGTACATTGGCAGGCATCTTATTTACTAAAACCGCACCTAAAGCCATATAAAGTTTACACACAAAAGTTACGTACATAAACACTTAATTCACTATGAATTCAAACTTAGTTTAAAGGATACCTGCTACTACATCGGTAGCCTCCTGCACATCTGTGTCCGTCATGAGATGTACTCGGGCATTTGCTCTAGGCTTCGCTCTCGGCTGCTGAGCCGCCTCTCCAGGATTATTTTTCTTCATCTCCGGACAATCTCTAATCATATGGCCCACTTGGCCACATCGGAAACATGCCCCAGCCACTTTCCTACACTCTCCAACGTGGTTCCTGTTGCAATGCGGACAAACTCCTATAGCCTGCTGACTTACTTGATTCTGGGGTGGCAGTCTCTGAAAATTTCCAACTGGCCCTCTCTTCGGAATCTTGACCCAACGTCCGGGTCTTCCACCAATTCTCACATCCTCTCTTGGCCTCTTGCCTCTTTCAGCTCCTCCTGTGCTAGCTGCTCTTGCCGCCACTCGGCGAAAATCACTCTCAACACGGTAACACGCATCTAGCATATCCTCATAAGTTTTCATCCCTGCATTCACTATCGCCGATTGTATCCTCGAGTCCAAACCCCTCTCAAACTTTGTCATCTTAAGACGATTATCAGTCATGATTGCAGGGGCAAACTTACCCAAAGCATGGAAACGATCTGCATACTCCGACACCGTCATCCTTCCTTGCTCCAATCTGTCAAATGCTCTTATCTTGTCCAATATTGCAGTCTCCGGTACATAGTACTTAAGGAACACATCACAGAACTGAGTCCACGAGATCGGTGGGGTCATTCTTAACACCATTCCTTCCCACCATTCGCCAGCCTTGCCACTTAGAAGGGGTGTGGCCACCTCAACTTTTATCTCATTCGGAACTTGCACCAGCCGGAAACATTTCTCAACCTCAGCCAACCAATGCTGAGCCTCTTCAGGATCCGTACATCCACCGAACTCCGGCACCCTCATCTTCCTCATCTCTCCATAAAAGAACCTGATGTTATGATGTGGCGGTGGTGGAGGCGGAGGCTGATGCTGCTGCACATACCCTTGTGCAATGACCGTCAGCGCATCAGTGAGTACTTGGGGTAAAACCACTTGTGGTGGCTGGTTCTCCTGTCCATTGCCAGAGTTGCCTGTGTTATCTCTTCTGGGAGGCATATTTCTCTGAAAAGGTCAACATTACATTGGCATTCAGTAAATACAAGGATTACTGAAAGCTCGAACGCGTGCTACTAGGTAAGGTGTGTAGTACAACTATTAATACAAAGTTAGATAATAAGACGCGCTCGCACACACCCAACCCATATCATACTTAACCACTAAGAGATTAGTACTTATAACTAAGGATCAACCTTAAGGGAGAATCATAGCTTAAGAGTCTAAAAGATCATGAACTTAAGTTTCCGAAATAGATCTGAAGCCTAGGCTCTGATACCACCTGTAGCGCCCCAGCCCGATACCGTTATCGGAACCAGTGCACCCGCCGTAGTCTACTATGAGAACTACGAAGCGTCAAGCAGATCAAGCATACATCCTTCATAATGTAAGATAAAACCAGCGGGAACGTCATAAAATCTAAACCTTCATTGTCAATATTACAACCAGAAACTGCAGCGGAAATAAAACTGTTTGTTCATCTAGCCAACATAGGTTTTAGAACAACATAATAACAATAAGTTTTGCAAACTTAAACAAAATAGTCCAGCATCTATCTATTCCCTTGTCCATCGTCCCATTGAGCCCACTCGCCGTCGTCTTCGATAAATATCAACTCATAATCAGGCTCACCTGAAAAGAAGATAGAATGATTGTTCTTAGCGAAAACTTCGCCAGCAAGTAACCCGTCTATACACCTTACGGAATCACACACGTCGAGTCACCAGTGTATAAAACATTGCCCAAAAATAAGGTGCTCGGGTTAGCAAATAGCATCTTAATAAGGATTACTCAAAACAGATAAAGTCCATATAGGTACACAGTTACGAGAACCAACATGTATTAAAACAACGTATCACATAAGCAAGTCATAGACTAATCACGTTTCTTGCATGTCAAGTCTTATGCTTCGTGTATCATGATGCATGTACTTCTTTAAAATCACACACAACACCCATGCATATGCCTTCTTTCATAAACATGTCATGCATGTCATTTCACAAACATTTCATCACTTTACATATCATATTCTTCGCGTAGCAGAACTTTATACCCTGTGGGTGATCAGTCCACAGCCATCATAACTTTATACCCCGTGCTGAAAGGTCCACGGCCCCATAACATATACTTTATACCCCGTGCTGAAAGGTCCACGGCCCCATTACATATATCATATATCCGTGCTGATAGGTCCACGGCCCCATAAAATACTTCATTTTCCGTGCGGATAGGTCCACGGCCCCATAACATACTTTATACCCTGCTGATTCACAGATCACGCTCTTTATACCCTGCTTTCGCAGACGTGACTTTTATACCCTGCGATCAACCAGCAGCCATTTTGTCTTTCGAAAACTTTAAACCTTTCTTGTTCTTTTGCAAAACATATCTCAAATCAAATACAAGTGCCCATGTCATGATGCAGGATGCACAAATAGCTTCATATCAACATGTAACACACACACATACATCTTGCCTATCAAGCATACGGTCTTGCACCTCAAACACTCTATGGTCGTGTCTTTCCAAGCCCATCCTTCTTACAAACTCACTCAAGATTCAATCTTATTCTAACTTGATCAACCTACCATCCACACCTCAAATATACCTCAAATACCCTTGCATTTTTGTTCAAAAGAAGTGTATAAAGTTACTACACTTACATAGGGAGCTTAAAGGGTCAAAAATACTTCCAGAATACTTGGAACGCCACTTCGAGCGCCTAATGTGGACATGGAGCGCCTCTACTAGGCGTTCGAAGTGTTCGGGGATGATTCAGGACACATTGAACACCACATGAAGCGCCTAATGTGACTTGAAGCGCCTCATGTAGGCGTTCGAAGTGTTCTGACGGTTCTAAATTGCAGTTTTTCTGTACGGGAAAGCTCCAGGACACATGGAACGCTACATGAAGCGCCTATAGTGACATGAAGCGCCTCATGTAGGCGTTCGAAGTGTTCTGACGATGCCAAACTGCAGTTTTTCTGCAGTAACTTCCACCCAACTCCTTTCTTCTTCAACCCTTCCAGATTCAACACTTAAAGATCCATCTTAACAACTAGATTCATCATACTTAACATACATCTAATCATGAATTGATGCTTAGTTATGCCCAACAACATCCACTCTAACTCTCCAATCATACACCACCTTCAAAGGTTATCATCAACAATTCCCACACAACAAGTCTACAACAATGTCATCACTCATCCCTCAATTTCCTGCACTTACTCTCAACGTCTAAGTGTAGACAATCAACATAAGAGTAGCAAGACAATAAGCATGTCAAAATATATACTTTCATGGGCATGCTTGGTAAATAACAAGGCACCACACAACTATTTTCAGAATTATGGCCCAAAGAACAAGACTTTACTCAATTAGCAACAAGACTCACATATAACGAAGCATTTAAGATACAAGACAAGAATACTAATGTGTGATTCATGTTTTCTCTTTGTAAGAACATAGGGCCTAAAGTATCAAAATTTGCGTAAAGCGTATAGAAAGATTACTTGCCTTGAATTCTAGATAAGCTTACGGATTTACTGCAGAATCTTGATGAGAATTGAACCTAGAATGGCCTTTATCCTTCCTTCTCTTTCCTCTCTTCTTCTTCCCTCTCCTTTTCTCTTTTCTCTCTTTTCTCAGAATTTTTCCTTCTTCTTGTGGCCAAAACCGCCCCCTTATGCTGAGATGGGGAGTTATACTAACTTCCTATAACTCCCCCTAACTCCTAGTAGGGGCCTTTCAAGTAATTTCTATGAATTACCCTTAATTCTATTTTGAACCCTTCTTTCTTATTCTTCTATGTTTTAGGTGACTAAGTCTCATAACCTACGAAATTAATTAAGTTGTATCTAAGGTTAACCTCTAAGTATTGAATATCGTGCTTAAAAGTCACGGGGTGTAACACACAGCGACTGCCAAGTGGACGTCTTTGTGCAGTCGCAGATTTGGCATAGACCACGGAAAATACAAACGTCCATTGTAGGGAAATGGACTGGAGGGTAAAATGCACCCTTATCTTGATCCTGAGTAGCAAGTAAACAAAACTCAGCATCACGCCAAAAAAACCAAATAAGATAAGACTGCGAAGCGTAAGAATGTGTAAAACCAAGCTGCAACATAAATCTATGTATGTTTGATGGAGTATGTTTGGGCTCTAGTAAAGATAGTAAATGCAAACGATGCTCCAAAATCAGTTATTTTAATCTAGGTAACGAGGCACGCATGCCCCGAATGTTCCAAACTAGGGTATTCATTGAGAAAGAGAGGTACTTCCCTGTACGACATAAGAAAGCGCTACGTGTTAAGATCGTGGAAGGCGGGAGAGGTGGCAAATCTTTACGAGTCCTGCGCTTACACCGTGGCACCACGGGTGCAAACTCCGTCAGTATCTCCATCTGCCAAGCGCGCTATCAATACCTCCTCATCTGGCGATGGCGGTATACACTGCATGCGACGTGCTAAATCCTCTGGGACATTTGAAATATCCTCAGCCGAACCCTCAATTGGCAAGTCAGTGTCAGACGAATGACCTGTTTCAACGCCGATAGGCTCACTGGGCAGTTGTTGATCTTCTGCGTCACAAAATTTATCTTCAGTGGTGGCAGCAGCAACGTGCGGCTGGGCAGGAACTTCCACCTCTGGGGGCATGTCATGTGCCCTACCTTGTTGTGACGTCGGCATGGATGGGTTCTGACGGGGCAGGTGGTGCAGCAATGTCCTCTGGCTGTGACAATGCGACTCTGTAACTCGCGTCTTAAATGGAGTCCAGCGTTGTTGTGAGGGCGATCCCGCTTTGGCGGAGGTGGCGGCAGGGGGGGAGGCAGCGGTGGGGCCGTACCCTTGTCCTTAGTGGGCTGCAGCTGCTGCTGCCTTAATCTCCAGCAAGATGTGCAGAACAGTGGTAAATCCTCATCAACTACGGATTGCAAAATCAATCTTCCCTTTGCCTGCAGATAAATTTTTGGGGCAAATCCTAGGAGACATCTACCTCAACACAGACTCGAGCCACTGACGGACGCAGACCATCTGAATGGCGACATCCAATTTTAAAGGAGTACCAATCGGTCACACAACCTCAAAAAAGGCTGCACGGTGATGCAGATGAATCGGCAAAGATGGGAGCGCAACCCAGACTGGAACAATAGGCACGTCCGCACTTGGATCAAAATCCACTGTCCACTTTGTATCCGCATATGACATCCAGAAATATGCCATGAACTGCGATAGAAGCAACGCAAATAATCCGCTTCATTGCGGAAATTCAAGAGGATATGCGACTGTTCGATCAATGTAATGCGTAAATCTTGGAAACCAATTTTCTCAAAAACCTCACGTATAATTTCAGAGGTGGTCGGCCATACCAAAAAGTGCCCACCAAAGAGTACCTGTAGGGTTCAGCCAAAGCGTCAATTTCAGCGTCTAGAAAAGAGATCAACGGAGTCCTTTGTATCAGGAAACCGTTTTCGGCGCAATGTCGATGGTCAGGAATGGCATGCGCCGACGACAACCGCAGCAAAACTCGGTGTGGTTGCCATGAACCTTGCGATCAGAGTAGCGAAACTATAGCCCAAAGCAGAAGCCCAGATTTAATGGCGATGATGAAACGGGATTGACGGAGCAACGGTAGCGGGATCAGGAGTGTGGAATTCCAGCAGCGATGGCAGCGGTTAGCGCCGCCAGGAATCGCTAGAGAGCAGCATCTGTATGTAGGTGTAGATATGTCTATATATCTGATATATATATATATATGTGTGTATATATATGTATATATATAATGTATATATATATATATGAGTGTGTGTAGGCGTGTATATCCAAATGGGGAGGAGACTTTCCATATTTCAATTTGTTGCCATCATGACTTCTCCAAATATTTCCATTTAATGAACTAATAGTTCATTAACTTAAGTACTTTACTTAATGAACTAGTTCAGTTCATTAATGATGGCACCTGAAAATAGTTAAAAACAAATGTTTGCCATATGATGTAAGCTTTAACGCTTCATGGATTGTTAGTATGACAACAAATATATAAAGTATATAAGGTATGTATATCACAAAACATGTCACATAATAATTTTGTCATGCATTTCTTAAACACGTAGTATTTAAATCATGTATTTGTGAATCACTCAAACTCTTTTTCTCAACAATCTTCCCCTTTTGATGATTTACAAAATACCCTTTGTTCATGATTTAATATAACCGCTCCCCCTCCAATCGAGCACAAATTCAAATTTTGAATTTTCTCCCATTGAATTGTGCAATCATGCTTTCTCCCCCTAAATCATGCACTTTCTCTTCCCCTTTATTTTGTAAACAATATCAAAATCCCTTTGCAAATGTCCCTTTTGGCACCCAAATTGGGAGACCTTCCTAGGTCTTCCAAAAGGTGATAAAAGAGATGAAGACCAATATTGTAGACATTAGGTGGGAGTGCAATTGGCCTTGGGCCAAGAATTCCATTGTAACCATTGTATGTTTGTTGTCTTTGATAAGTTCTTGTGTTGGTATGCATGGTGCGTGATCTAGATGCAATTTTATTGAATTAATTTTGTGTATGCATCAATGGTTTCTTTTTATATCTATATGGCATAATTATATCTCGTATGATATGAAGAAGAAATATGATGAGATGACAAGGGGGGATCTAGGCATCTTCTTAGGCGCCACATATTCTTGGACGCATATATTTTTTTAGATAAAATGAATTTGGTTGATTTATTTAGTGTCTCGTTTTCTCAACGTATCATAATCCATTTTTGTCGCTATCATGTTTTTGTGAAGAAATGATGCGATCTAGCATGTTGTGCCGGTGTCAAATTGTTTCACCATTTTTCTAGATCTATATTCCTTGATTTCAAATTTGAAATCTCAGATTTCATTTCATTGTTTTGTATCGTTAATGATGAGACCACTGGTTTTAATGCATTGATTGTGCAAGACGACTCTTCTTTTGGATCGTTTAATTGAGCAACAAGGTTTGTGTTAGATGATTCTAACAACTTCTTGTCTTCACTTAATCATTTCTTTCTTTTGCAAGAGTCTTAGAAAACTTATGCAACTCAAGATCTTGACAGAATAAATCATCATAAGAAGGCTCAGAATCAGTATCAGAGTCAGAAGATACCTCATTTGACGCCTTAGATGTAAAGCATACTTGTGTCGTTTGTTCTTCGGTATCATCAGTCTCAGAGTCAGATGAATCACTCCAAGTAGAGGCTTTGAAGGCTCTTCTCCTTTTCAGGTTCTGAGACGAGTCTAGTTTTTGTTCGATCCTTGTCATGGTTTTTGTTCGTTTGTTTGTCCTTGTTCAAGCAATCATATGACAAGTGTCCAAGTCTCCCACATTTTAGCAATTTATGTCTCATTATTTTATTTCTATGATTCTTAGATGAAATATGCTTATGTTTGTTTTTAATGGTTTTCTCATGATCTTTCTTAATCTTTTAGCCAACGTCATTAGATGTTCATCATCGGAATCTATGTCACTATCATCTATGCGATCATAAGAAGTAGAGACGTATTCATTTTTTAAATGCTATAACCTGTCTTCTTTAGAAGTTGATTCGGAATTTCTTAAAATGAGTTTGTATTCATATACCTTCAATGATCCGATTAATTCCTCCATCTTTATTGATTTAGTATCCTTACTTTCTTCGATTGCAGTGACTTTTGAATCCCATTCGGATGGGAGAATTCTTAGCACCTTTTGAACCTTTTTCTGTGTAAAAAAAGCTTTTCCAAAAGACTCAAGAAAATTGTAGATGTTTTAAAAGACTCAAGAGTGGGCATAAGCATATTTATTTTAGACTCTTTAACTTGACTAGTCCCTTCATGCTTCATCTCAATAATTCTCCACATTTCTTGTGCATTAGAGCAGTTAGACACATAACTTGATTTGCTTTTATTCAACCGGTTTAAGAGAAGTTGCATCGCTCTAGCATTCATACTGAATCTCTTTTTGTCATCACTAGTGTATTCTTGTTTCTTTTTATGACTTTTAGTGTGACACCATCAACAGTAGATAACTTAGAAGAATGAAAGGACCGTCTTCTATAATAGACCACAAATCAATATCAATAGGCATAAAGAAAGTTTCATTCTAAGTTTCTATTGAATAAAAGACTCACCATCAAAAGAGGAGGCCTTACGGTTGACATTCCATTTTGCTCGGTTTTGTAACTAGTGGTTGCCATCTCACAAAGATCGTTGGATCCTCTTGTTGTGAGTTTGCCTGTGCTCTGATACCACTTGTAGACCTATATAGCACCCACTAGAAGGGGAGTAGGTTGAATAGTAGGTGCGGAAAATTTGGTTTTTCAAAAGTTTTGAACCAAAAACCTAACTTCTGAAAACAGAAACTGTTTTCAGATTCTGAATTGAAACGATTTAAAGACCTAGTTTCAAGTCTCCAAAAATTATGAAATTTAGTGAGATTTTACTCTCTGATGTTCTGAGTATCTCCTAAAAATTTCAAATTAAAATTCAACTCCTAACCCTTTAAAAGTACATTTTTGGTCAGATTGCGGAAATCTACCAGAAACAGTACTCCGATTTGAAAATTTTTTCCAATTGATTGGAGACTTTAAATGGTCTGAAAATTTAATGACAAGACCATTAATATATTTATTTAAATAGTTTGAAACAATTTTGAAAAATTCCTATGGGAAGTATGTCAAATACGTTGATGTCTCAACCTTTGCTTGTCTGAAAATCAGATTGCACTAGTCTCAGAACTATTAATGTTGATTGACTTATACTTGTCCCAATGGGTTGAAACTTGAGCCAAATGAAACTTAAGCGGTGTGGCCATGTTTCTGCAAAATTTTAAGATTTTTGAAATTCGTTTGCTATTTTTACTCTTGCAATGAAACAACGTAAATTGCTGAAACTGAAAGTGAAGTGCTGAAAGTAACGACACCAAGGATTTTATATTGGTTCATGTAAAATCAACCTACTCCAATCTTCGAGGACACCTTCCTCGGTTATAACTAAACCAAAAGCACCTTACCACAAAGGTTGCTGGAGTTACACCACCAACTCCACCCTTTTATAAACAATACAATCAAGCACACCGATCATAAACACCACCACCGAACGAGTGAAGGTTTGATCACACCTTGATCAACCTTTTACAAATGAAACGTGTATGGTGGTATAATCAAATCATATACGATATTTTGAATACATGAACAATAGGCTTGAGAGAGGAAGAAGAAGAAAGAAATGTAGAAGAAGAAAGTAGAAGACACTTTTGCACTTAAGAGAATATGAGAGTTGTCTTGAATCACTTTGCACTACTCTCTCTTTTTTATGTTGGAGTGGCCACCCCCTTAGGTCTTCCATAATCTTGAGAATTCTCTTTAATGCCCTTGAAAGATTACCTTGTGTAGATATGACACCATCTTGCTCACTTGGCACAACATGATTGGATGAATGACTTAGCTTGCTTACTTGGCACTCTATGATTGGTCCAATCTTGTCACCATTTAGTGGCTGTAAAATCTGCGAATAATAAAACAACATGCGCCAAAAGATTTTAAAATGTTTCCAAATAATCAACAATTAATCCCTTCAATTTTGGGATGCCAATTAGTCATCATCAATAGGTAAAAATCGGCCAGCACTCATTGTCACATGCTGAATTTTCAGCATGTGTTTATTTGCCAATGTTTGAATTATTACCTTGTGTAACTCCTTCCTTTATGTCACTAACCTTGTGTGGCATATTCTCCACCAATCAAGATACCAACTAAGATCCACATAGGCTCCACATAGGCTGAAGTAGGCGTGTAACATGTCTCCAACATGTGTTAAATTTCATTTTGGAAAACTTTGTAAAGTAATACACAGTAATTATGCACATATGGTAAATTGTAATCAACCCTTATTTGAATATTCTAGTACCCTTTAACATGTCTTGAACGTGTAAAAAGTGTCTAGATATATGTTACATGTCATGCCAAAAATGTTGCATGTGTTATGTTTGTAGAAAATTGAATTTTCGACTTTCGTCGATTATGCGATTTTTCTCTGATTAAATTCAAACATTTTGCATATGTATATATTGTCACACATAATATACATAAAATAATTAAATATTCATCTCTAATGGCTAAGGTATAGGCTCCCCATGTGACAAAAAAATGAATTTCAAATCTCTACAATTCGGCCTTAGTTGTGGGTGATTTGTGTGTGCCAAAATGGAATGGTTTCATGGCTGATTTTAACATGTGAGACAAAAATTTTTTGGCTATTTTTAAAGTATATGGACTTGCCATCTTTATATGACAAGTACGTGACATGTTGGTGATGTTTTGGTAGTCACCCGATACGACAATTTTGGTTTAACCTTGTAATGTGTTGTTATAATTTTGTCATCACCATGACTTATATCATATGATATAAGACCTGAATATACTCATAAATATGAGGTAAGTATATTGGTGTGACATTGACGTACGTTTGTAATATATGCAACGTGTCCGTAGTACGTTGGAATATATGTGTATTGTGCCTTTTATAAAAAATATGATATATATATATATGTATGCATGTATGTATGTATGTATGATTGTATCCAAATTGGGAGGAGACTTTCCATGTTTCAATTTGTTGCCATCATGCCTTCTCCAAATATCTCCATTTAATGAACTAATAGTTCATTAACTTAAGTACTTTACTTAATGAACTAGTTTAGTTCATTAATGGTGGCACCTGAAAATAGTTCAACGACCACAAATGTTTGCCATATGATGTAAGCTTTAACGCTTCATTGCTTGTTAGTACGGCAACAATATATATAAAGTATATAAGGCATGTATATCACAAAACGTGTGACGTAATAATTTTGTCATGCATTCTTAAACACGTAGTATTTAAATCATGTATTTGTGAATCACTCAAACTCTTTTTCTCAATAGCTAGGACGTTTGGAAAACGTCCAAGGCTGACAACAAACTGCCTGCTGTAAAGTTTCAAGAGGTAGCCAAGAACTTGCAAAACTTCAATAGCCATTTGTTGAGGATGGCCGAGCTGGATCGTCTGGTGTGTGGCTCCAGTTTTAGTACCTTAGGGGAGAGAAATCTAAAGGTCGTCCAGTGTAGGAATCAAGCCTTTGCACTCCATTTAATTTTTGGGTTTATTGCTGAGATGACATGATGATTTTGCAGGAGCTATGGAGGTTTTTGATGCTGATACTGCTGCTGCTGAAATAATTTCCAAGAGGAGAAAAAGAAGCCAGCAATAGTGAGTCAATTCGAGGTTGTTGCTGAAAGAACAGAGAAGGCTCAACCAGTTGCTCTAGCTAGACTAACGTTTGTGGGTCCTGAGGATAATCAGTTCAGAGAACTGCAAGATCAAGGGGTGCATTTGGCACCAGGTGAGCTCCACTTTTCAACTTATCCAACTTCTCTTCTTTGGTGCCTGCTGACTTGCAGAGTTATGTAGATTTTTGCATGAGGTAGGGTTTTGCCCCTGTTAGAGCTATGCCAAAATACAGGTCCGACCCTATCAGCACCATGGCTAATGTGGTCAGTTCTAACAAAAAGAGGAGGAGCCTGAGCTGGTGCTGCACCCAATAAAGAGGAAGCAGGGCCCATGACTGAGCCCTTCCATACAACCATATTTCAGTGCTGAGGAGTTGCTTAACCCTATGGGGTCTTTTGCTCCCGAGGTGCCAAAGCCGCAAGAAGATGAAGGCGATGCAGTAGGCAAGCGGAGCGAGCTTCTTGAATAGGAGAGCACAGAAGATATTGACGTAGCTCGCAGGCTGAATAAGGGGTCAGTCTGCACTGTTGATCTTAACAAGTTTAATAATCTCTCTTTTGGGGAGCTGGTGGTGCAATCTCATTGCGACATGGCACTGGTGAGTCTTAATGCTTGCTTGAAACTTTAATTTTGGATACTAAGGGACTAACTTTTCTGATTTTCTCAATAGTCCAGAGCTACTCAAGTGGAGCTTCTCAACCGGATTGAAGACTTAAGCGAAAACTTGGATAAGGAGATAAACTCTCGGATTCGCCTTGCCAAGTTGGCTAAAGAAAGAACTCGTAGAATTGTTGAGCTAGAAGTTGGGCTGGAGAAGTCTAAGAAGAATGAGGCAGATGCATAGGCTGCCCTAATCGCTTCTTCCTAAGCTAGCGAGGATTTGCAAAGCAAGGTCGCTGAAGTGGAGCAATTGCTGAAAGATGCTGAGGTGGAAAACCAAAATCTCTTAGCTGAAAATCAAACCCTCTGGGCTGATAACCAGACTTTGACAGCTGATCTAGAGAAGGCTGATACAGATCGAGCAGAGATGGAGCCCGAGATAACTGAGCTCCGTGATAAAGCTGCTCTGATTTCTCACAGATTATCTGAAGCTAAAGACCAAGCCATGGCAGAGTTTAGGAAGTCTTCCTTGCTGCTCGAGAATGTAGCATTGCTTCAAGGATTTGCTGTGGAGATTGGTCAGACCATAGCTATAGATGTCTGCGCTACAGAGACTCCTTCCCTAGATAGGAATAACCCCAAGATAGCTGAGTTGTTTTGTGCTGATGCTTAGGAGGAATTTAGTACTCAGTGTAAGCGTTTATGTGAAGGGGTAGATCTTAGGGATTTTCTTGTAAGTGTAGACTCTTTGTTACGGCCCACCGTCGTAATGTTCACTAGACTCAACATGTCATGTTTACTTATATATATATAAAAACGGGTGATTAAGAGTCTATTTTAACAACTAGACAAGACTCCATAGTAGTTACAATATGTTACTTCAAATTGTACCAACTTACTTAATTAAAAGTGGTGTTTAGCACAAGGACAAAAAAAAATACCTCCCAAAATTCCACCCCAGCCGGCCATGTGAGACACAAATTGTCTCCAATTTTATTTTATTTTTCCTTCTTAAATAAGAAGATAAAAAGGCTAACCTAAAAAGCTTCTCAATAGTAATATGCTAAGCATGCATCACCTTGAAAAACCCAAAAGCCTTACAACTCCTCTTCTCAATGACGATAAGCCATCATTTTTCCCCTTCTTCTTCCCTAACCCACGGCCATAAGGCAAAGAAGAGAACACCTCCATTTTCACCTTCAATCTTCCTTTCAATTCAAATTGAGACATCAAACATAATAACTTAAGCTTCCTTCTCATTTCAAGACAAGAAGGAAACATCCACGTTTTCCTTACATCAAGAAAACCGGGCCCTTAGTGTATGAGAAGAAATTTTAGCAAGTCCAAGTAACCAAGACCACTTTAAGAACAATTGTAATCATCTCCATTATTAAGGTATGTAGTTCTAGTATAATCTTTTCCTGTAAATACTTTCTACATGGACTCATTTTCCTCCTTCTTTTCTTGTTGGCCATGTACCATCAAGGAAGCCAAGAAGGAGGGACTATTCAAGCTCAAGCTCAAGCAAGTCTCTAATCTTTCTTGCATGGTATGAAACTATCTAAAACTTTAATTTTTAGAACATCCCTAAGGAATGAAAAGAAAAAAAATAGTAATAAAAATAAAACTCATCCTCCTTGTCTCTACTAATGGCCGTGTATCTATAGGCAAGGTGGTGGTGATATCCTTCAACAATCAAGCTCAACACTTCAATCTCTAGGAGGTCCTAAATACATCTTCTAAGTTTAAAGAGGAAAGTAAATTTTTTGGATCAACTATGTTTATTTGTGAACTTCTTAGTATTATGTTGCTATCAAAATGGGTCAAGTGAGCTTAGTTTCAACATATTTCAAAAAGTATATAAATATTTATCTTTGAATATGTAGACGTTCTTGAATGTGTGATATAAATGCAAAATACGTGTTGTTATGTCTAGGGGGGTACCGTGGGGCATGAGCATGAAAATTGAGAAATTAAAATAAGTTTCTTAAGGACAAGTTAGAATCTTTGACATTGTGAACCTTGAAATAATTTTTCCATTATGTTTTATGTGAATACTAGATGACCATCTCTCCATATGTTAGGTTATTTTTATTGTGTTCATATGTTTTATGTTCTTGAGAATGTAAAGGTGAGGCATCACAACTTGACATTTCTCTAGAACTTGTTTTGCTATGATTTCTCTAAGATGGTCATCTTTGATCTTTATGCATGCATGGCCGAAAATTAGGGGCTGTTTAGCCTCCTAATTTAGACTAAAAGATTTTGTCTTTTAAGTGACTAAGAATGTTATTTGAAGAATAAAGTGTGTATGTTGGTGCCATTTTTATTCCATGGATGTTCTTATGGTTTCATAATTTCTAAAGCCTTGTTTTGAATGTTATATGGCACCTTCAAATGTTTGATGTACTCAAAGAAAATCCCATTCATTACACTTATATTATGTAGTAAGAGCAATTTTCATAAACAAAATGTGTGCATTCCAACATGTATTTGATTAAGAAATGGTGGTCATGGTGGGGGTAGTAACCCACGGTTTTGGGCATAATGAGGGTAGAGAAATTCATTCTTCATAATGTGAATTAGTGTGATTGATACTTGAGGAATCATGTTATGGAAATTATATAGTATATGCGTGCATACATACATATATATATATATATATATATATACTTTTAATCTCTCTGGCGCAGACGATCTCCATCGGCGCTGAATGCGGCTTCAGCCGCCGCCTCTTCCTACCGGCACTGCTCTCCAATTTCCGGTAACTTATTGATTATCTCCATTACCAAATTCGCTGTTTAAGTTTTTTTGTTTCAATCGTTGGCTATTCAATCGGGGATGACATCCTCGGCGCCCACATTTGCGGACGTGGTCACCGGCTCTGGCGGCTCATCGGCTCAGTCCATCAACATATCACCCAAAACGGTTTCACGTTACAAAGGTATTCCGTTAATCTCCTTTTCAGATTCTGAGATTGATGAACTGGCTGCTCCATTCAAATATTCCTTAGTGGGTACATTCTGGTATGGGAGACCACCATTGAAGGTGATTAGAGATGTATTTGAGAAAATTGGTTTTCATCAGGATCTTCGTATCACTCTAATTGATCAGGCACATATCTTGTTAAATTTTAGCAATGAAGCAGACTATTTACGATGTTTTTATCGACGTTCCTGGCTTATTTCTGGCTGTCATATGCGAATCACAAAATGGACAGTTGATTTTGATCCCTCTACGGATGTACCGATAGTGCCGATTTGGGTTGCTTTTCCTGGTCTTCCTGTCCATCTTCATCGAAAGGAGGCTTTATTTGAGATTGTCAAGCCAATAGGTCTTCCCCTTAAACTTGATGTTGCAACAACGGATTGCTTACGACCTTCGGTTGCACGAGTTTGTGTAGAAGTCGATGTTTCGAAGGACTTACCACAAAGGATTTATCTTCAAGCGAAGGGACGATATATTCTACAAAACATAATCTATGAAGACTTACCATTGTTTTGTACTTCTTGTCGTCGGTTGGGCCACGCGATCACATCATGTCAACCGCAACAAATGCCATCGATTCCACCACCACCACCACCGCCTCCTCCGAAACGGCCTCAAGCCCAGCGCTGGACACCAGTTAAAAATCGTCCAGCTGCTCCTTCGAACCAACCAGCGGCTGTGCCCGACACACACCAGCCTACGTCTGACCCTCACTTGCCAGATTCACTAGTTCCACCAGGATCCCCCACCCCGATTGCAGCGCCACCCGCAGAGCAAATCGGAGAGCCTATAGACCCTCAGCTGGATAATTTTGGCACATGTGATATTGGCCATTCGTCCGACAATGATTTACCAGAGATCCATAATCAAGAGATACCAGTTGTTCCAGAAGAGGTTGCCTGTCGTATCCAACTAATCCCTCCCTCTCCTGATACCGACACTTTAATTTCGCGTTTACAGGATTCAACAGAAGAATTTACCGGTGGTTCCTCGTAGAAAACGTCGAGCTAAGAAGGATCTTCCTCCTCTACCGCCATCGTCCATTCTTACGCGCAGTGCATCACATGCGATTCAGGGAAGTGACTCTTCACTTTTACAATGAATTTTTTAATTTGGAATATCAGAGGTTTGCGGACCTCAAAACCACGACTGCATCAATTAACACATGAGCATCGATTGAACATACTTGTTATCATAGAACCTAAACATGCATCAGTAGATATCTCTCGTTATGCTTTGGAGTTTGGTTTCTCTAATTCATATGCCTCTCATTCTGAGCGCATTTGGTTTTTCTGGCGTGACTCTCATTTTGACCTCGTCACAGTACAGGATGAAGAACAGGTGGTACATTTTACTTTGACATATAGGCCCCTACAGTATACATTTGTTTTGTCGGCAGTATATGGCAATCATACTCCATCTCTACGTCGATCTCTGTGGACTTCATTATGCGCTTTCTCTGCGAATACAACATTACCTTGGGTTTTCGGTGGAGATTTTAATACCTTCCGATCTTTATCTGATCATGACGGCCGTTCGCGACCATCCTTATCATTTTTACAGGACTTTAATGATTGTATCGATTCATGTGCGTTGATGTCGCCGCCATTTCAGGGCTCTAGATTCACTTGGTCAGATGGTCGTGGCCTTGGACGGGTTCGTCGACACCTAGATTGGCTATTTCTGAATACTGAATTCCATGACAAATTTGAAGATCTATAGCTTACACATCTTCCGAAAATTTCTTCAGATCATACCCCGTTGTTGCTCAAATGCCGAACAGTTGAAGCCTCTTCTCATCGATCATTCCGCTTTTTGGATTCTTGGCTTCTACACCCGGATTTCTATACTTACATGCGAGAAGCATGGGCTTCATATCCAACATCGGGTGGTATGCATGGCTTTTATACAAAGTTATCTAAGTTCAAAAAGGATGTACAACAATGGAATAAAGATATATTTGGAAATATTTTCTCTAAAGTACAGCAGGCTGAAGTTCTCCTTGCTCGTGCAGAAGAACGCTGTGAAACGCACCCCACAGAGACAAATCAGATAGACTATAGTCGTGCTAAAGCAGAATATCTTCAGGCTTCTTCTTATGAGATGCATTTTTGGAAGCAAAAGGCGAGAGTTAGATGGTTAAAGGAGGGAGATGCAAACACTCGATATTATCATACTATTGTTAAGGGCCGCCGATTACATCTTCGAATCCAACAAATTCAAACAGCAGATGGCACGATTTTTACAACCCATGAAGATATCAGTGCCGAAGCAGTGTCATTTTATACAGCATTATTTGCGCATGAACCTGCTGTCAACTGTGAGCAAATTATTCGACATATTCCACAACTTGTTTCTGCGGCGGATAACTCCGCCCTAACGCAGCTGCCATTACCAGATGAGATAAAGGATGCAGTTTGGCACTTGGACCCCCATAGTGCAGCAGGACCGGATGGTTTTGATGGAAATTTTTATAGATCATGTTGGTCCATCATTCATAAGGATGTGATTTTAGCAGTACAGGAATTCTTCCTCGGCGTGCCCCAGCCTCGAGTTATGGCTAGCGCTTTAATCACTTTGATTCCAAAGAAATCTGCTCCTGTTACTTTCAGTGATTATTGTCCCATATGCCTTACTAATTTTATCAGTAAGTCTGTACCAGAATTGTTGCTAGCCGCCTGTGTAAATTATTGCCACGACTTATCTCTCCAGAGCAAACAGGCTTCTTGTCAGGTACTGATATTTCTACACAGGTGTTACTAGCTCGTGAAATTATCCATATGCTTGACAGAGGTGGCTCACAGTTATGCCTCAAATTAGATATGATGAAGGCATTTGATAGAGAGCTGGGAGTATTTGGAGCTAGTATTCCAAGCATTTGGTTTCTCGGGATTCTTCACTCGAATAATTTTGAATCACTTGCGGGCTACAACTTTAACGGTGCTAATTAATGGCCAACCTTCTTCATACTTTCGGCCACATCGGGAGGTTAAACAAGGTGATCCATTGTCTCCTTTATTATTTATTCTAGCAGCAGAGGGCTTTAGCAGGGGATTGAAGGCATTGACGGCAGCAGGAGATTTGCAGCCTTTTCGATTGGGTCGTATTCCATTTACCATTTAGCATATGCAGACGACTTGCTGATATTCCTTCGAGGCACTCAGCGGAATCTCCAACGTTTCCGTATATTTCTTACACAATATGAAGCTGCTTCTGGTCAAAGTTAACTTTCAGAAAAGCAGTATTATTCCTTCTGCTAGTATTACGTCTCATCAACAGCAGACATTTGCGAATATTCTGGGTATGCGTCTTTCCAGTCTCCCATTCCGTTATCTTGGCTCTTATTTGCATAAAGGCATTCCACGTTCACATCACTGTGTTACGTTACTTCAACATATTGATGATAGGCTTCAAGGGTGGAGCTCCAAATTATTATCTACAGCCGGATGGCTAGTCTTGCTTCAATCAGTCATCGCTGCATTACCTATTCACATTATGGCAGGCAGGCATACCAAAATCGGTTATTAAGATCATTCATCGTAAGATGGCCACTTTTTATTGGGGTCCTAGACATCATTGGGTCTCTTGGTCTAAGCTTTCTAAACCGCAGGCAGAGGGGGGAATAGGACTTCGCGATTTAAATAGTTTACAACAGGCTTTCTATTGCCGCATCTGGTGGTCATATCATCAGAATTCTACTCTATGGAGCAGATACATGCATGCAAAATATGGTCATCGTCATGATTATTTTCCTCGCTTGCCAGACTCTCCTATTTGGAAAATTATTTGTCGGATTCATTCCTTTTTCTTAATACACACTATCGGCAGGATGACCAATTCTCTTGGGTGCCGAACCACCTGGGAGAATTCTCCATAAAAAGTGCTTATGAGATATGTCGACCTGTGACTCCAAAGTTGCTTTCTGCCTCATTTATCTGGTCGAAACATCATTCTCCGGCCATAAGGTTGTTCTTATGGTGTATTTTTAATTCTGCTTTGCCCTTTGAGGATTATATTGGTTCCTACATACAGGCTCGACCAACACAATGTCCCTTCTGCAAGAATGAGTCGGCTACGGTGGATCATGTGTTTTTATACTGTCCTTCTGCGTTCGATTTGGTGCTATTTTGCCAGTGAGTTGCATTGTCCTCTTCCCACATCCATACAGCTTCGTCAATATCTTCTTTCGTGGTGGTATCGCTCGTCCCTTTCCACACTTATTGGAGTTTATAAAATCGTCATCCCAACGATAATTGTACATCGTATCTGGTGTTCTTGTACCTCTCTGGTCTATGGTGGAAGCGCTCATCTCACATCGTCTTCCATTAGATTTTCTGTACAATATGAGATTTCTTTGTGGCACAAAAAGATTGCAGGCACTAAGTTGTCTGCTACATCACGGCAAGTATTTAGTTGGCTACCGGTAGTTCGGCCTACTCGTGATTATTGTTCGATGGTTCACGCCGCCGACAGGAAGATTGAAATTAAATGTTGATGCAGCTGTGGGTCGTAATTACGCAGCTGGCTGAGCACTACTACGAGATCACAGGGGGTCCTGCATTGGTGCGATTTCCTTTCGCCTTCCTTTAAGCCCACCTTTACTAGCAGAGATTCAAGCAGCAGTTTTTGGACTCCTCTATTTTTTACTATACCGCCGCCCATCATACTGGAATCTGACTGTTCTCAGTTGATCGATCGATTGACTCGGCCAACAACTCTTCATGGTAATCCACATCTACAGCGGCTACACTCTCTTGTTCATATGCATCGTCTCCCTTGTTATCACGTTTATCGCGAGGCAAACCTCCCAGCACATAATTTAGCGCAGCATGCAATGGCATATCCATGCACGCAGCGGTTTACATCGAGCACTCTACCCTCGTTAGTCCGTGCGGCGGTTACACTGGATCTTACTTCTGTCAATTTGCGCGTGCCATGACTACAGTCTTCCATAAGGATTGGCCAGAAATCCCTTCTACTGCCTGTTATCTTCGAGTAACAGGCAGGCTCGGTATGGTCAACCAACCATTACTCTATGTTTCATACTTTATCATACTCATGTATAACGTGCCTTTTTGTCTTATGCGCACACTTTGGATATATCATCACCTATATTCTTACTTATTGAGGATGGCCAAACTAAATGTCGGGGATCATCGTTGCGTGCGGCTTGCTTTTCTCGGGCTTCTAATTGCGGATATTTTATCATTGTCGCCTTGGCCTCTTGGTCAAGGCGGCTCGGGTACGCATTTTCATCCTTGGTTAATTTCTCTTCATTTGGACACTAATGATTTATTTATGTCCTGTTCCTGCTTATGCGAGTTTCAAACCACAATGGCAAATGTTAGTCCAGGTATAGACACAGCATTTTCGGCCCTAATGATGTGGCAGGCACTGGCTTTTATTTCTTCCTTGTCACCTTGGCACTTCAACTGCCAAGGTGGCCCCGGTATGTGCTTGCTCTGTCAGTCTTTGATTGCTCAGTTCTATACTTACATTAATCAATTTTTGCTCTGGACGTCTTCTGAGGTTGGGATTCTCAAGTATATTTCAAGACAAGGCGGCCACATTAGCTCCGTCAGCACTTTACTGTTTATGCCAGCGACATTCATGGATTTGTACCACAGAAATATTCTTCATCATATCAATGACAGTCATATAAATATGTACGCTTTTTCCTTCCTTCGCCAAGGTTTTATCCACAAGGGTGGTTTTTCTTGGCAAGGTTTTAATGCGGCATATCATATATGACTGGAGATATGTCATTATTGTTTTGTTGTTTCATTATTTCGAGTACTCTGATAATGTAATATGGTTTTCCTCCGCCACAAGTGAGGCATTGCATGAATAATAAATTTTGTTAAAAAAATAAAATATATATATATATATATATATATTATATATACGTAATCTATTTAATACATTTGTTCTATGCCACTATTTACTATTTCATATGTGTGTAAGGTTTATAGGTGATGAATGGAGCTTATCAATCCACGGAATGGGCTGTTTATTGGATCTTTAAGAATTAAGTTCAACTCGGGTTTGTTTTGCAATATTAAGTGAAAATCGGGCTGTTTGGGGAGACCCCCAAACCAGCCCTTATAAGGGCACTTACGGTGTATTACTTTTGTCTATAGCATGTACAATAATATAGTATGAGACATAGTTCTAAGATGATGATCGTAGAAGGCCAAACGAGAACTCCAAGCCAACTAAGAACCGAGAATTTGAAACATTACCAAAACAGAATTTTTCCGGCAAATATAGAATTAAACCCGTTGGACATTTTCTACCTTTTTGCGAAAAGATAAGTATGATTTATGGTAAAATAGACTTTTTCAAAAGATTTGCAATTTAAAGAAAAAGCAAGTATGCATTAAACTGTTGGACTTCTTCAAAAGAACTAAGTAGACATGTTTTTTTAAAGAACAACAACGTTTCATAGTATGTTTACGACATGATTTACGACATTATTTTATGACATGTATGAAGAGTATGGAAATGTAATGAATAGTATCTACGAGACGGAAGTTTCTTAATGTGACAACTGTAAGGTTCATGTGAATACCTTGTGAAGAACCTGGCTCTTGAACCTTACATTACATGTTGGTTATCCGGTGAATACCTTGTGAAGAGCTTGGCCCCTGAACCCTTTTATGTACGATGAGTCGGGTGAATACCATATGAAGAACATGGCTACCAAACTCGTTTGTGTTGCACCTTGAACACCTTGTGAAGAGCTTGGGTTCATGGCCGGCGCATCAACGTAAAGTTACCTATTCGAGTGATGTAAGGATTACTGTATACATAACCTTACGGAAGAATCATTCTGGACGTCACTAGGTATTGTTCTTACATTTCAATGGCCATCACGTAAGTACTAAAATTATGACACGAAAGAAAGCTTGGCAAGAAATTTTTATGATGACTTTGTTTCATGGCAGATTTTAAATTATGAACATGACTTTTACACAATATGTATATTCTGCTCAACCCTCAGCGATACACTAAGTTTGACGATTAGATCCTAAGTTGATGACATGTAGTATGTGTTCGGTGTAGAATGAATTTTGAAACTTAGGCAGACTAGAGATCTTTTATCTATGCTATGATTTCATTTTTGATGATTATTATTTGCTAATGCTGTGTTGATACAACCAATTGTGAAAAGACATGTATTACTTTCCGCTATAAATGTTTTACTTCCGCTGCCTGTTCACAGCTTATTTGATCCGCATAGGGGATCCAAGTGGTTTACTTGCCAGGCGAATTTATTTCGTTTGACTGTTGTTATTATATTATTCTTCAGAGGACCAAACCTTTGAGATAGAGTACATTGCCGGTGAAAACGAGGCCTGATTAGTGCAGGAGACTTACTAAACTGTAGCATGTACTATTCATTTCAGTGTTATGTATCATGTGTGTTGAACTAAATCTTTGGGGTTTTATGAACTAGTGTACCGTATGTATTCTACAACTATGTTGTATGTACGACGATTATGCTTAAATCCACTGTTTTGTTGATCTATCCATGTATGTGTTATTCATGTATGTATGGTGATGATAACGCTTGGTACTCCTAGACGAGTACGGCGAGCTAACCGAGCCGGGACAATGAAACCGGGCGGGGCGCTACACTCTTAGCCTCTGAATATAACTGCTCCATTCTTTGAACAGAAGGAATTTTCTTGTACTTGCTTTTCTTCTGACTTGAAATGTTAAGTAATGCCTGTGCATAGACAGCCAAGTATGGCCTAAACAAGCTCATTACCTGTTAAAAATGTAAGCAGAGCTTAAAATTTGAATAAAAAAAACCTGCTATCTTGTAGGCTGAGCTAGCTTAAGAATTTGAATAAGGAATATGCTTGTTAAGCTCACAGGATGAGTTAGAAATCCTTATTTCAATGTCTAAGGATTATCATCAGCAGAAAGTATCCAAGACACTTATTTTGAGGTCAGCCGAGGTGAATCCAATTGGGAGATTATATAAGTGCAGGTCAACGCGTCTTACTAGTCATTCAGGTGCACGAGGTCTTCTGCATTTCAAGTCCCCTTTAAGCCAAAGGCAAAGGATTGATTTGCTGAGGCGAATCCCTAAAGAGCACAGAGGCTATAGTCATCTTTTGTAGGGTAGGCGCGATACTTGTAGCGTCCCTGATCCACTTATGAACCATAAGACAGTGGGCTTAGGTGAACCACTTAGGTCACCATTCTTGAGGGTAGGCACAAAACTTGTCGTGTCCCAGCGTCTCCTTATAAACCATAAGGCAGAGGAATGTTGTGCCGTGTCGAACCTCTGATCAGCTCTAAGGCAGAGGTTACCGTATTTAGGGTAGGCACCATATGTTAACCTGTCGCGTCCCAAGTCCCCTTATAACCATAAGGCAGAGGACTGATGCGTCGAGGTGAACCTCTGATCACCCCTAAGGTCGAGGATCGCCCCTTGTGGCAGTTGATGTGAATCCCCTTAAACAATAAGGTAAAGGATTGATCGTTGGGTCCCCATTGGAGGACATCAGCTCCCTTACATCAGCAGGAGTGAGCTCAAACTGGGCTTAGTCCGGCTTCAAATGAGGAAGCACTTACTCATATGCATTGAAGTAGAAGGCGCATGACAAGAAGCGATATAATGGTGACACCTAGATGCCCTGCTGGCAGCTTTGCTTGCATGGCTGCCACGCAGTGGTAGATGGTTGCACTACTAGCAGCTCTCGTTTGCATGGTGGCCACTGTTGTCATATGTCGCGTTGTGAGGCCAAGTTTGCTGACTGGTAGGAGTCTGCCTAAGCACGCTGAGGGGCTACCTAACCTATGAAGCCAAGCTGATATGAGAAGATCGTGTTACTGATTTGATCTGACCAATTCCTGTGGCCGCGCTGAACTGAAAGGTACCGCTGTGCTCTAACCGAGCTGGACTAATGGTGACATTGATCTGGACCTTTTTGGTCGTGACCGAGCTGGCTGCTTAATGCCTGTCATGACTGTGTTGAGCTGTGGCTAGCAAGAGGACCCAACGACGTCAACTGTTGCTGACTGACATGGAGATACTCGTCGTATTTACCAGTTAGGTTCTGGGGTTCATCATCAGAAAACACATACCTTAATTTCCCCATCCTTCTCCATTATCCTTAAAACCAATGGAAGTCTTACCTTACCTTTTTTCCCATCTTTCTGTCTAACGATGGCGGCTGTGTACCAGCAGCGGATGTGGCTAGTAATGCAGTAGTGGTCATCCAAGAGAACAAAACATTATGGTCAAAAATCTAATTTCATGCTCGCCCCGTAACGTCCATAGATTTGGGGGAGAAGAGAGAGGGAGTCAGGTTTCTTCTTTTGAAATGGCGGCTTTCGATTTGATGAAGGGTAAGTCAACTTCAGGGAACTAAGGAGTGTTTATATATATATATATATATATATATATATAATATTTTAACAAACATTTTTTAAAGATAAGCCTCACTTATGGCGGAGGAAAACCTTATTACATAAAAGAGCATAGTAGCATTAAATGATTATCAACATCCATTGGATATATGATATGCCGCATTAAAACCTTGTCAAGTAAAACCACCCTTGTGGATAAAACCTTGACGAAGGAAAAAGCGTACATATTTATATCAATGGAATATTGATAGACGCTACAGTATAAGTAACTGTGTAAGATGCGAAAAGTACGTAGGAATAAGAGATGTAAAATCCAACTAAACATATGGTTGTGATGAATTCTTCGGTGTGCAGAAACCGCAGCAGTGGCCAAGAAACGAAATGCAATCCATAGCAGGGGCAGAAGTTGTAAGTTGAGAAGTTGCAGCAGACATCTAGGAGGTAGAAGGCGCAGGGATAATAACCGTCCGTGATTGTGTTCACCAAAATGGCTCCATCCATGCATCACAAAAACAGAAGAGCGTATTAAACCCATGAACAATGTGACAATCGGCACTCCAACAAATGAATTATGAACATACCAACTCTGCCTGTACCCAGTAGAGTACAGGCAGAGGAAAGATAAGAAAGCCAATCCATGTGGAAGACAAGATATGGAGCACCGGTAACAACTGCAGCAAAGGATGGGGCAGTTGTCATATTGGAAGCAATCGGAACGTGATGAAACGGAAAAATACAATCTTTAATAACCAGGAGAGTAGCCGGAAGCGGGGAAGACGTGAGGGAGAGTAGTGAAGTTTTGGGAGAGAAGATCAAGGTTAGCGGCGGCGGCTAACGCCACTGGAGGGAAAATCGCTGGAGCCACACCATATTCCTAGATATATATATATATACGCACACATATATATCACAACAACACAACTGTTGGAAAAAGTATGTCAAACTACTTTTAAATATGCTCCAAACTTATATAAAAACATGTGTAATGTTGTTTGGGAGTTTGGTTAATGATTTGAATACTTTTAACTTGAGGAATATCACTTGGATCGATCCAAGTATGAGTTGGATGGAACCAAGTGAAAGCTGGAATAAAGTTAAGTGTTCTGGAGGACATGGATCGATCAATGTAAGATACATCGATCGATCGATATGTACTTCGATCGATCGATGTAGTGTGGTGCAATACTCAAACCTTGTCCAACATAGATCGATCACATCGATCAATCGATGTAACATCGATCGATACATGGATCGATCTATGTGAGGCAGAATGAATGAAGAAATGTTTTTCCGACTTCGATCGATCACATTGATCGATCGAAGTGACATCAATCGATTGATGTGCCAACAGACAGAATCTTTCATGCTGAGTAGCATCATCTTTTGGTCCAAGAATCATCTCCCTTCAAAAAAACGTTATACAACAAACTTGGAAGGTCTGAAAACTGCTGAAACATGTTCAAAACAATATCTTTATCTATCCAAAAGCCTATATATACAAGGCTTAACTATTTTATAAGATATAGAAAAACTCTTGCAAAACTTAGTGCATAAAATTTCAGCACTCTTCTTCCTTCTTCCTCTGCATTCAAACACTTCTATTGCGCAAGTTTATTCCTTTTCTCGTAGAGAAAACAAACAGGAAAGCCGTTAAATCCTGTGAAGCATTTACTCGTAGTTTACCTTGCTCACCGGTGGAGGTGAAATTGCTTTTAAGGACAATGATTCTATCACGTCTCGGGTATCATATCATGTTGTTTGTTTGTCTATTCTCAATCAATTTTCCTATCAATCTTAAAGCAATTTTCTGCGATGGCAACCAAACAACCTGATGTTCCTGATATGTCAATACTTGAGCCTTTTGATGGTAAATTCTTCAAGATGTGGTCTGCAAAGGTGCTTTTCTTTCTTGAGATGGTGTATGTCTCCTACGTTCTTACGAAAGAGAAACCTACTGAAGATGGAGAAGCTCTCAAGCATAATGCAGACAATATCACTTGTAGATGACACATTCTTCATTTCCTCTCAAATTCACTGTTTGATATTTATGTCAAATTTCAATCAGCGAAAGAAATCTGGAAAGCTCTTCAAAACAAGTATGGTTCTGAAGATGCAGGGAAAAAAATATTGTCAGTGAATTCTCAAGTTTCAGATGTTTGACCACTTATCCATCAATGTTCAAATTCATAAGTTTCAACAATTGGTGGATAATATTGAACAGGAAGGGATCAAGATAGATGAAACCTTTCAAGCCGCTGCATTGATTGAAAATCTTCCTTCTTCTTGGAATAAATACAAGAAGAAAGGCAAGTACGATGACACCAAATTATCTATGGATAGTGTAATCAAACATATCCGTATAGAGGAAAAAAGGATTAAAGACGCAAGTGGTGACGAAGGTGGAGTTAAAGCCAATGTCATCAAACATGTTGCCAAGAAGCCAAGATTTCAGTCCAATAAGCCCAAAGGTAAAGCACAAGTGCAAGGATGCTTCAAATCACAACCAAAGGGAGCCTGTTGGGTTTGTGGAAAGTAGGGTCACAAGGCTTTCTTCTGTAACAAGCAGAAAGGACAGTCAATCGGACAAGCCAACCCTGTTGAAGAGCATTCACACGTTGACCCGGTGGAAGATGAGACAATCGCTACAGCATCGTCGATGAGGTAAACCTTGTCAGAGGTGCGACAGAATGGGTGGTGGACACTGGAGCCACCGACATATTGCAACCAGCAGAGATCTATTTCTTGATTATTAAGAGATAGATAGTGGAGACTAGGTCTTCCTAGGGGATGCACAACCCGAGTGATCGAGAAAGAGAAAGTGCTCCTTAAGCTAACTTCTGGTAAAAGGCTGGAATTGAGCAATGTGCTACATGTTCCTACCATTCGGAGGAACTTGATTTATGGAGCACTTCTGAACAGGGCTATATTAAGCTTGTTTTTTATTCTGATAAACTTGTGTTGTCTAAGAGGTGGGAATTTATTGGGAAAGGCTTTTGTTCTGGGGGTCTTTTGTACTTGATGCTGCCCGTTTGAACAATAAGAATGCATCTCCTTCTGTGTATATCGTTGATTCCTTTGATTTATGGCATGCTAGGCTAGGACATGTTAATGTCGATGCAATTAAAAGATTGAAGAATACTAACCTAATTGAAATAAATAATGATAACAAACTCACTAAGTGTCATTATTGTATTGAAGGGAAACATCATAAAAACCCTTCAAGTCAATAAATAGAGCAACAGAGAAATTAGAATTAATTCACAGTGATATAGGAGACTTTAAGAACATTATGAGTAAAGGCGGTAAACAATATTATATCACTTTTATAAATGATTTCTCTAGATTTACTAAGATCTACTTACTTAGTAATAAAAATGAAGCGGAGAGTATGTTCATTAAATACAAAACGAAGTTGAGAATCAATTAGATAAAAGGATTAAAAAGATAAGGTCGGATAGAGGAGGTGAGTATAGTACTTTGTCTTTACAAAAATTTTGAAGACAATGGGATTATACATGAGTTTACACCCCCATATACTCCTCAATTCAATGGCATTGTTGAAACAAAAAATAGGACACTTAAGGATATAATGAATACAATGCTCTTAAGTTCCGGATTGCCAAGTAATATGTCGGGTCAGGCTATACATTTAGCATGTCATATTCTTAATAGAATATCACATAAGAAAACTAATTTAGCTCCATATGAACTATGGAAAGGTTATGCACCCAACTTGCATGATTTGAAGTGTGGGGGTGCTTAGCCAAAGTTGGAATTCCTGATTCAAAAGGAGTAAAATTGGCTCTAATAGTATGATTATTGAGTCTAAGGATGCTGAATTTTGTGAACTTGAATTTCCAATGAAACAAGAGAAGTAAGTAATGTTGTTTTGAGTTTGGTGAATCTAGTATTAAACCTAGTGATGAAATTGTTTCTTTGCTTAGGAGAAGCAAAAGACAGAGGACTGAAAAATTGTTTGGAGACGAATTTATTACTGCATTTATTTTAGAAGAAGATCCTAAGACCTATAAAGAGGCTATGAAGTCCATAGATGTTAAGTTTTGGAAAAAAGTTATAAATAGTGAACTTGAGTCGATTCTTAGTAACAATACTTGGGACTAGTAGAGTTACCTAGAGGATGTAAGTCTATTAGTTGTAAATGAGTCTTTAGGAAGAAACTAAAGGCTGATGGCACAATTGATAAGTTTAATGCAAGACTAGTTGCCAAGGGATTTACTCAACAAGAAGGAATAGATTACTTTGATACATATTCACTGGTAGCGAGAATAACTTCAATAAGGGTTTTAGTGGCTTTAGCTTCCATTAATAAGTTGGTGATACATCAAATGGATGTTAAAACGGCTTTTCTTAAATAGTGATTTAGATGAAGAGATATATATGTATCAACCAGAAGGTATGATAGTTCAAAGACAAGAACATAAGGTGTGTAGACTTAAGAAGTCCCTGTACGGTCTTAAATAAGCGCCAAAGCAATGGCATGAAAACTTTGATAATGCTATAATTACTAACACTTATATTGTGAATGAAAGTGACCGTTGCATTTTTAGTAAGTTGAAAGTTCTAGTTGTCTATGTTTGTTTATATGTTGACGATATGTTCATTTTTGGTAACAATATGGATGTTATGAATAGTACTGAATCATTCTTATCCTCTGTCTTTGACATGAAAGATATGAGTAAGGCTGATTTGATACTTGGTTTAAAGTTAGTCGAGAATTGTAGGGGTTATGCTTTGTCACAGTCTCATTACATTGAGAAAATGTTGAAGAGATTTAATTTCTTTAATGTTAAACCAATAAGCACGCCATGATTCTGCTATACACTTGAAGAAAATAGGAACAATAGTGTCTCACAAGTTGAATATGCTAGAATAATTGGAAGTGTGATGTATCTAATGAATTATACAAGACCTGACATAGCTTGCGCCGTAAATAGGCTAGCAGATATACTCATAATCCAAGTAGTGAACATGATGGCTCTAGAAAGATTAATAAGATATATTAAAGGAACAATGGATTTATGTCTTATGTTTAGTGGTTTTTCGGCCATATTAGAAGGTTTCTGTGATGCTAATTGGGTGTCAGATAATGATGAGATTAATTCGACAAATGGTTATGTATTCACTTTTGGTGGTGGAGCCATACCTTGGAAATCTTCTAGACAAACATGTATAGCAAAATCAACTATGGAATCAGAATTTATTGCTTTAGAACTTGCTGCAACAGAAGCTGAATGGTTAAGGAATTTGTTAGTTGATATTCCTTTGTGGTATACTCCTATGCCTTCTGTTTCTATACGATGTGATTCACAGGTAGCAATCGCTCGAGCGAAGAACAAGATCTACAACGGAAAGAGCCGGCATATCAGATTGAGACACAATATTGTGCAGGATTTAATTAGTTCAGGGGTAATCAACTTGGAGTATGTAAGAACTGAGTTGAATCTGACAGACCCCATAACTAAGGACTGAACAAGAAGTTAGTCCAACAAACATCGAGGGGAATGGGACTGGTTCCATTGTTGTGAACTTTGTATGATAGCAACCCAACTCACTATTAGTAGAGATCCTACAAACAGGGTCAATGTGGTAAAACAAGTCATATAAAAGTTCTACAAGTACTGTCATTTGTCTTTTCCTATGGTGTTGTTGAAGATAGTACTTACTGCAAGTAAAAGAGGGTGAGATTTATAAGAATCTCTTAATGAAATTCATAGCCATGTTGTATGGTGGTGAGCAGTACAACTTGATGAATTTCACCCATATAAGTGTGGAGGTGGTGCCGCTTCCTATGAGAGTTTGGAACTACTTACTAGAGCGCTTATGAAAACCTGGGACTAGGTGCATGACCGATATCGCACCACACCGCGAACTTGCCTGAAGCTAGTCAATGACATGTCAAATGTAAGTTTATATAAACAATAGATAAGTAAGATTCAAGACGTCAATTTCATCTTATTTCCATTTATATACTTCTTTTTTGTACTATGTTGCAATTCAAGACGTAAGTCATTGTCCATTATGTGCCATTGTCTTCATTTGATAGTAGAGAGGTTAGTTTATTAACGTTCGAGAATGTTTATATATAGTTTGGAACATGTGGGGGATTGTTGGAAATTAAAGTACTTTTAAACATGCTCCAAACTTATATAAAAACATGTGTAATGTTGTTTGGGGTTTGGTTAATGATTTGAACACTTTTAACTTGAAAAATATCACTTGGATCGATCCAAGTATGAGTTGGATCGAACCAAGTGAAAGCTGGAATAAAGTTAAATGTTCTGGCAGACATGGATCGATCAATGTAAGATACATCGATCGATCGATATGTATTTCGATCGATGGATGTAGTGCGGTACAATACTAGAACCTTTCTGTCCAACATAGATCGATCACATCGATCGATCGTGTGATGTCGATCGATACATGGATCGATCTATGTGAGGCAGAATGAATGAAAAATGTTTCTGTCCGACTTCGATCGATCGAAGTGACATCGATTGATCGATGTGCCAACGGACAGAACTTTTCATGCTGAGTTGCATCTTTTGGTCCAAGAATCATCTTCCTTCAAAAGTGAACATTATACAACGAACTTGGAAGGTCTGAAAACTGATGAAACATGTTTAAAAATATCTTTATCTATCCAAAGCCTATATATATAGGGCTTAACTATTCTATAAGATATAGAAAAACTCTTGTAAAACTTAGTGCAGAAAATTTCAGCAGTCTTCTTCCGTCTTCTCCTCTGCATTCAAACACTTCTACTGTGCAAGTTTATTCCCTTTCTTGTAGAGCAAACGAACAAGAAAGCCGTTAAATCCTGGGAAGCATTCGCTCGTAGTTCACCTTGCTCACCGGTGGAGGCGAAATTGCTTTTAAGGACAGTGATTATCATCATGTCTCGGCGATCATGTCGTGTTGTTTGTTTGTCTATTCTCAATCAATTTTCCTAACAATATTACTTCATTCTCTTAGCGACTCTCGTCTATAACGTAGTAGAAAGTCGAATGTACATCACTATACGTATGTATTGGAACACACAAAAGTTGTTTATAGATGATCATAATAAAAATTGTATTAAGTTTTGTCGATAGAGATTGTTTATATAGATGACTTATAATGAAAATCGTATCAAATTGTATCGATCGACTAATATTTTACAAGATGCAACCACTTTTTTGGGGATAGGATCCCCTCACCGCAAGGGGATGCGGTGACGTGTGACTGCACGACACGTGACAACAAGATGAGGTGGTGAGGCTAGATGAGAGTCACTGCATTTAGCCTCACCATCCCCCCTTGCTGTCACTTGTCGCGTGGTCACAAAGGGGGTATGAAAAGTGGGGGTGAAAAGATTTCAACTGTTTTTATGGATGAGAAAAAAAGGCAAATGGGGGCTCGTGGAGGAGTACGGCCCGGGCTGTCGGCTGTCGAGGATGCTATTTGCGTTGACGTCCTGGGATGCAGAAGATGCTGACGTGGCTAGCGTCATGGAGTGGTCAGTACGCTAATCTATGTTAGTATCTTGTATTTCGTGTAATTACTCCAAAAAAGAGACTTTTATGTAAATTGAGGACAAATAGTACACTGTTATCATTACCCATTGTTTTTAATCATTCATTACCTATTGTTTTAGAACATGAATAAAGTAATGAAGTAGATCTGCTAAAAGAGATGGCCCATTTCATTTTTTGTTTTATTTAACATAATATTTCTTTTGTATATTGGTTTGTTTTAATAAAGTATTCAAAAGCATGTTCGTAATTCATATCATTTTGCAACTCCTATTTGATGTTTTATAGTGGATCAATATTACATGCATCCGCTTCCCGAAGGCAGCCACCTTGCTCCGAAAATGCCCCTCGCTTCTGTTATCGCTTATCATCTCATTTCTGCTGCGTTCGATTTTTTTTTGTTTTTTTTTATTTTTTGGGGGGAGGGGTGGGAGCGGGGACAGGGGGCGGGGCTGTGGATCAGTTAAACTAAAAGAATTAAATTTATGTAAACAAATCGATATTTTAGACAATGGATATTAGAAAACCTTATAATGTGAGAGTACTTTTATAGTAACTTAATGTTAAGCTTATAATGTATAAAAGCATAAGACTCCTCTAATACATGCCTACTTGATTCATGAGGAAAAAAGATGTTTTTCTCAAAAATCTCATATTAAACTCTCTTCTGTTTCTTTGATCACTCGCTAACTCCCTCACTGATGAGCCAAAATTTATTCGCCTGGAAAAGATAAAAGTCATTCGTCAACAAAATAGTCAACGTAGTTTAGGTTCAACTACTTGACTGGTCAGCCTCGACTAGAAGGCCTTAGTCTCGGCCTACTATCTTTGGCTAAATCAAGTCTATTAAAGTAGCTAAGGCAGATTCAATTATAACCCTTGGTCAGCTCGACCGCATGCCTGAGTCAGGTCGGCACTTGTTCAATATGATCAAGAATGGTTAGAAATGAAGTCTTATAAAGACAGTTTGACATACTGCACCTCGGCTCGGCAATGCTTTAGTCAAAGCAACCGCTTCTAGTCAACCTCAACAAATAAAAGGAATCAACATTGCACAACTTCTAAAGGAAGCATATTCAGCTCGGCCTCGGAACAGCTTCGACCTCAGCTTCTTATTAGCACCGAGCTCTAGCATCGGTCTTGCTCTCATAAAGGCTGTTGACAAGAGTATCTCGGGTGAGATCAGACAAGATATTATCAACTGTCGTCTGGGACCCACCAAGACAATTCTGCAGAGTACTTTCAAGGTGTCAGTCATTGCTTGGCTAAGTACAAAGACATCATTGTTTGCCGACCTACATATCATAGAGTCAGCCACTGACACAGCTGCAGTCATAGGCACTTGTCTCATCAGACTGCGCACCTACAGCAGACAAGATGACCATCTCAGACACGCAATCGTCACATCATCGGGCAGAGGGATAGACCTCCTCAACCTTGTGTATAAATATACCTCTTTCCAGACGGGGAAAGGGGGCCAACTGGAGCCCAATTTTAACTACAACTTTCGGAGTCTTCTTCTCTACTAAAAGAACTCCACATATCTCCAAAATGGCATCTCAGCCGAGACCCAAAACAGATCTATTCTTATTAAGACATCTGACAGGTCTATTCTAAACCTTTATTTCAGCATTAAACATATAAAAACACCCATAACTGACTTGAACATCGGAGGATTTTCAGGGCAGTGTCCTGGACGTCTAACGTTTCTCTTCCTTTTCAGGTTCTATTGATGGATTTAGACGGAGAGCTAACGTCGCATTATCAGGATCATCTCTGATTCACCCGGGAAGATATCGCCCTCATCATTTGGCTCTAGAAGGAGGGCCTTTACCTCCGTATTCCTTAAAAATAGTCTTTCAAGGGTTTTCTTGGCAACAAGCCTACAAATCCATCACTAGAAGAATGGATAAAAAAGATGGGAAAGGGTCCAAGCGACCTATGATTCCCAGAAGACATCAGAGATTTCTTCAACAACAACCGGAACAATATTCCCCGGAAATAGCAGATTCTTCAACTTCCATTGTTGCCTTCACCTATGAAGAACATATACGGGCCATTCGTTATGTGGCTCAAAATCTTAGTATATTCCAAGTTGTGGTGAAAGAGATGAAGGGAAAAGCCCCCATGGCGGGACCCAGTGGGTTCCATCCCAGTAATTCTCCTCTTAAAAAGGAGCTTCTGGAATATTCTCCAACTCGGCCAT
>AP025041.1:20209333-20253274 GCA_036186865.1 Eustoma russellianum | reverse complement strand
TGTAATTTTTGAAAGTTGTCTACTATTTTTACAATTGCAACAAAATCGACACAGAAACTGAAAATTGAAAGTAAAGTGCTGAAAGTAAAAACACCAAGGATTTTATACTGGTTCGGTTAAATCAACCTACTCCAGTCTTCGAGGACACCTTCCTCGGTTATCACTAAACACCAACAATACCTTACCATAAGGTTTTCTGGAGTTACACACCAACTCCACCCTTTTTCAAACAATATAATGAAGCACACCGGATCACGAACACCACCACCAAACGAGTGAATGTTTGATCACACCTTGATCAACCTTTTACAGATGAAACGTGTATGGTGGTATACTCAAAGCCTATACAATATTTTGAATGATGAACAATAGGCTTGAGAGAGGTAGAAGAAGAAAGTAGAAGACTCTTTTTCACTTAAGAGAATATGAGAGTTGTCTTGGCTTCACTTTGCACTATTTCTTCTTCTTTTAACTTAATGTGGCCGTCCCCCTCTAGGTCTTCTGCCATCTTGAGAATTCTCTTTAATGATTTTGGCAGATTGCCTTGTGTAGATATGATAGCATCTTGCCAACTTGGCACATTTTGATTGGATGGATGACTTGGCATTGCTTACTTGACACTTGATGATTGGTCCAACATGTCATCACTTAGTGTGCTGCAAAAATCTGAGATCAACTTGCAAAACATGTGGCAAAAAGAATTCAAAACACTACCAAATAATCACATTCAATCCCTTCAATTTTGGGAAGCAAATTAAGCATCATTACCATCAAAAAATCGGCCACTCAATGTACATGTGCTGAATAAATTTCAGCATGTGTAGTAGTTTGAAATGTTTGAATTGTTACCTAGTGTAGCTCCTTCTTTGTGTCACTAACCTTGTGTGGCATATTCTCCACCAACTAAGATGCCAACTAAGCTCCACATAGGCTCCATTTAGGCTGAACATGGCGTGTAACAAATCTTACCATGTGCTGAATTTTATTTTGGTAAACTTTGTCAAATATTGCATAATAATTACACATATAAGGTAAACTGTAATCAACCCTTATTTGAATATTCTAGTACACTTTAACATGTCTTAAATGTGCAAAAAGTGTCTAGATACATGTTACATGTCATGCAAAAAACATTCCATGTGTTATGTTCGTAGAAAACCGAATTTTTGAATTTCGTCGATTACGCGATTTTTCTCCGATTAAATTCAAACTTTTTGCACATGTTATATATATTATGTGACACATAATATACATAAAATAAATTAAATATTTAGCTCTAATGGCTGGTGAGGTATAGGCGCCCCATGTGACAAAAAAATTGAATTTGAAATCTCCACAATTTGAGCTTAATTGTGGGTCATTTGTGTGTGCCAACATGGAATGATTTCATGGCTTAATTTAACATGTGAGCCACCAAATTGTTCGATATTTTTAAAGTATACGGGCTGGCCATCTTTATATGGCAAATACGTGACATGTTGGTAAAGTTTCGGTAGTCACCCGATACGACAATTTTTTGGTTTATAGCCTTGTGACGTCTCGTTATAATTTTGTCATCACCATGGCTTATATCAGATATAAGACCTGAATATACTTATAAATATGTGGTGTATATAATGGTGTGATAGTGACGTACGTTTGTAACATATGTAACGTGTTGGTAGTACGTCGGAATATGTGTATTGTGCCTTTTTATCAAAAATATAAATATATATATGGTATGTATAAATGGCGTGTGAGAGGCATGAAGGAGGAGACTTTCCATTTTTCAATTTGTCGCCATCATGCCTTCTCCAAATATATCTCCATTTAATGAACTAGTTAGTTCATTAATTTAAGTACTTCACTTAATGAACTAGTTTAGTTCATTAATGGTGGCACCTGAAAATAGTTCAAACATAACAAATGTTTGCCATTTGATGTAAGCTTTAACGCTTCATGGCTTGTTAGTACGGCAACAATATATATAAAGCATATAAGGCATGTATATCACAAAAACGTGTCAAGTAATAAATTTTGTCATGCATTTCTTAAACACGTAGTATTTAAATCATGTATTTGTAAATCACTCAAACTCTTTTTCTCAACATAAACTAGGGACGTACACTTCCTTCCATACAACACTTCGAAAGGAGCCATATCAATTGCATTGTGGTGATTGTTATTATACGAGAACTCCATTAATTTGACCATTCTGTCCTGACTTCCTTTGAAGTCTAGGGCACAAGCCCTTAGCATGTCTTCCAGGGTCTGAATAGTCTGCTCAGACTGTCCATCGGTTCGGCGATGATGTGTTGTACTCAACCTTAATTCTGTCTCCATGGCTCTCTAAGATACTGTTCAGAGCTTGGAAATAAACCGTTGGTCTCGGTTAGACACTATGCTCATTGGAACGACGTGCAGGCTGACAATGTTGTCCATATCAAAATTTACCGACTTATCGATAGATACTTCCCTCGAGACAGGTAGAAAAATGTGCAGACTTGGTTAACCGGTCAATATTCACCAGAATCATGTTATATCTACTTCTTGTTCCCAGTATGCCAACTACAAAGTCCATCGTGATACGTTCTTAGTTCTACTCTTGGATCTCCAACGGCGTCAATAATCCACCAGGTCATTGGCGTTCAGCCTCAACTTGCTGACACACCAGACATCTCTCAATGAACTCCGTAATGTGCCTCTTCATCCTATACCACCAATAATATTGTCAAAGATCCTTGTACATTTTGGTGCTACCAGGATGTATCGATAATCTTGAGCTGTAAGCCCCTTGCAAAATTTTCTTTCCGTAGCTCATCTAAATCAGGTGCACACATTTTTCCTCTAAACATAAGCTCTCGTCCTCATTGGTCTGAAATCCATCAAACTCGTGGTGATGGTCAATGATGCAAAAACATTGACTATAGAGTGAACGAAATCCAAGCCAAATTCTTTCATTTCTCTCTCAAGTGGTGACTGTCGCGCATGACTAGATTTTCTGCTTAATACATTTGTCACCTTATTAGCTTTTCCCGGGTGATAATGAATGGTCAAGTCGTAATCCTTTAGCATTTCCGGCCATCGTTGCTGCCCCATGTTCAACTCCTTTTGAGAGAATAAATACTTTAGGCTCTTGTGATCAGTAAACATAGCTCACTTCTCCACATATAGAAAAAGTGCCGCCAAGTCTTCAGGGCTAACATAACTGCTACGAGCTCAAAATCATGTGTCAGATAATTCTGTTCGTAAGGCTTTAGTTGCCTCGAAGCATATGCGATAACTCGCCCATGTTACATCAAAACACAACCTAGACCATTTTGATGCATCACTGTAGATCACAAACCCATCCGTACCGGAGGGCTGAGCCAATATTGGGGCTGTGGTCAAACTCTTCTTAAGTTCCGTGAAACTTTTTTCGTATTTGGCCGTCCACTCAAATTTTGTCTTCTTTTGAGTGAGACGACTGAAGGGCATCGCTATGTCGAGAATCCCTCGACAACCTTCCCGTAATAACTAGCTAGACCCAAGAAACTCTGTACTTCGGTGACATTCGTGGGTCTAGACCACTCGGTGATAACTTCAACTTTCAGCGAATCAACGGCAATCCCCTTGGAAGGTTATATCTTCCATCTCAGAATTCTCAATTGTCACTTGTTTTAATCGATAGTCAATGTTGGTGTGAAATCATAATTTGATCTCGGGTGCTTGGACACGGTACGGAGTCTCCAACTATTCTGGTGATCCATAAAGGCGCTTAGCGAATCCATTTGCCACGAGAGAGTGATTCACGCCTCTATCGAAAAGTACATCGGCGAATATCTTATTCCCTAAAATTGTACCTCTTACAATGTCGGTGACTTCCTAAATATCCGTGTAAGTCATGACATTGACGCATACATTCGTCCTTGGCTGCTGAGCCGCTTCTCCCAGAGAATTCTTTCTCATCTTTGGGCAATCTCTAATCACATGACCCACCTGTCCGCATCGGTAACATACTCCTGCCAACTTCCCATATTCACCATCATGGCTCTTATTGCAATGCGGCAAACTCCTACAACCTGCTGTACAATTGGATTCTGTGGTGGGGGTGTCTAAACGTTTCACGACTGAGCCTCTCTTCTGACTCTTGACTCAATGTCCGGGTCTGCCACCAACTCTAGTCTCCTCCCTTGGCCTCTTACCTCTGTCAGAGTATCCTGCATCGGCTTCTCTTGTTAAGTTGTAAAAACGTTTTGATGATGAAAAGATGTTTTGAATGAGTTAAATTTGTGGTTGATATTTGATGCAAGATGGGCAAAACACTTATGTCCAAAGATGGTTGAGATTGGAACTCACTGGTTGACATCGATCTCTCAAGCTGGGGACATCGATCGATCGATGTCACTTCAGCCCCTGACATCGATCGATCGATGTCAATCTGAGAACATCGAACCCTCAACCACAAGGACATCGATCGATCGATGTCAATCTGAGCATCGAACCCTCGACCACAAGGACATCGATCGATCGATGTCACTTCAGCCCCTGACATCGATCGATCTATGTTGATCAGAACACATCGATCTCTAAACCAGGTGACATCGATCGATCGATGTCACTTCAGTCCCTGACATCGATCGATTGATGTCAGGAAGTTTCAAATTCTGCAATCCTCTGAGGACATCGATCTCTCCCTTCCAGGGACTTCGATCGATCAATGTCCTCCAGAATTCAAATTTTCTGAACGTTAGAACAAAATCCAAGGCAGATTTTAAGGTTTTCTCTTTCCAATCTTCTTCAAACTTCTTGTGGACTTTAACCCAACCTATTACATGCTTCCTTGACTATTGTATACATGTCTAAGATTCTCTAGGGCGGCTATCCAAGATCAAATCACTCCATAGGGTGGCTAGAGACTATTTGGGCATTATCTTGATATTTTTGAAGATGAAGACTTGGTGGAGAGCCTCAAAAACATGGTGAACTTCATCTATAAATAGAGGAGGCTTGGATGAAGCAAAGACACACTTTCAACATCATCTAGCTTCATTTTCCATTGTTGTATATTTCTCTCATACTTGTAAATTTGTTTAAAGCTTGTCTAGCTTTTCTTTGATCTTCATTATTGTATATTGAGAGAAAGAGAGTCAAGCACAAGAGGAACCATAAATATTTGATCTCTTGCTTGTACTTAGACTTGTGAAAGTGTGAAAGTTGAACCTTACTATATTCTTCAACCCACTGTGAGAAGTTCTTGAGGGAACTTTTGTTGAAGTAGTGAGGAAGCAAGAAGTTGTTCTTGCTAATAGCTGTAGTTGCTGTGTTTGCACAAGTGTGTTTTGTGCAAGAAGTTGCTGTTGTTGGCTTACACTAAAGTGTTAGTGTAAGTGTTGCTGTGGTTGTTCTTATTGTTCATAATAAGAAGAGTAGTTGTTGAAAATCCACTTTGGAAACAAAGTGGTAGTGGAGTAGAATCATTTACGATTCGAACCACTCTATATCCGGTGTACTCATTCATTATCCTCATCTCCAATTCTTGCTCTGATTTTGAATATCCTTTTTGAGTTGAGAAAAGAGAAAATTCCGCAAAAGAGCCAAACACTCTATTCACCCCCTCTAGAGTGTATTTCGGACCTAACAATTGGTATCAGAGCCTAACCTTGATTGCTTGGCCTATCTTTGCAAGTAGCAAGGTTAAAGATCATGGCAACCTCAACCTCAACTTCAACCTCTTCATCTCCTAAGCCTACTGCACTTTTTGGATCAAACACTAAAGCACCTATGTTTGATGCCCAAAATTATTTTGTGGAAATTTCGAATGATCAATCACTTGAAAGGCTGTGGATTGATATATGGAGAGCCGTTGTCAAAGGAATTGAAGTTCCTATGATTACCAACTCAAAAGGAGAATCAATATTCAAAGATGAGGATGACTACACCGATGAAGAAAAGATAAGATTTGCCATTAATGGCAAGCATTTGATATTCTTTCAAGTGCTCTCACCACCACCGAGCTTATAAGATTCAAGGTCTTGAAACAGCTCATGAGGCATGGAAAAGGCTTGAAATGATACATGAAGGAACTGAGCAAGTAAGAATGGCCAAACGACTTATGCTCATGAAGGAGTATGAGATGTTCGGAATGAAAAGCGGTGAGAAGATTGAGGAGACAATCGATCGATTCACACGAATAGTGAATCAACTCTCCATGGTTGACAAGAAAATCTCAAATGAAGACCTTGTCTCAAAACTCCTCAACTCTTTGCCAAGAGAATGGACACCCAAAGTCACCGCCATCACCGAATCAAAGAATCTCAAGACTCTTACCCTTGATGAGCTATCCGGTAATCTTCTTACTCATGAAATTCTTATTGATGAACAAAATAGGATGAATCCCATCAAGCCTACACAAACATCACACAAAGGATTGGTAGTAGAGTCCGATGAATCGGATGAGGAAGTTGCCCTTCTAGTAAGAAAATTTAGAAGAATGGCAACTAGAAACAAAGCTCAGCAAGAAAGTTTTTCAAGAAACCATCTAAAGAAAAGGAAGCAAGTGAAAATTGCTATAGATGTGGTCGACCCGGTCACTTCATTGCCGATTGCCACGTAAAAGAACGAAAAGCAAGAGAAGAAGGTCTTTCCTCAAAAGAAGAAAGCCCTCAATGCAGAGGTAACCACGTGGGATGATCTCCTTTCGGAATCGGAAGGAGAAGAGAGTGAAGATCAAGGTGTTGGACTTGTGGCAATGGTTGACAATCCAAAGTTTCAACATACTTGTCTTATGGCGATTGAAGATGACCTTGAGGTAAATTCTAACCCTTCAAATTTACATGATGAAATAGGAGATTTGCAAGATGACTTTGAGAAATTAAATTTGAAATATAAGCATTTAAAGAAAGAATTCAAGAAATGCATTTTAGAAAATAAGAGCTTGCATGACAAAAATATTTTGATGTTTCAAGAGCATGATATCATACTTACCATGCATAAAACCGTAGCTCTTGAAAATGAAAAATTAGAAAGGAATGTGAGAAACTAAAGTTAGACTTACAAAGACTAACAAATGGCAAAAACAACTTAGACATACTACTTGGAAATCAAAGAATTGGAAATGATAAATCCGGTTTAGGATTTAACTCATCATCTTCTTCTATTAAACCTAAGTCCTTAAAAAAAGGCAAACAATATAAAAACACAACAAAATTCATCATCTTCTAAACCAAAGCATGTACCCACTTGTTTTTATTGCAACAAACTAGGACATGTAAAGAAAGCATGTAAAGCTCGATTTGAAAGCACATATGTTTGGAAGCCTAAGGGTCGAAAAACTAACCTAAAGGACCCAACCATCAAAGGGTACCAATGCATACATCTTTTTGTTTTGTAGGCTCTCAAGATAAATGGAGTAGCCAAAGAAGAAGGAACCAAATGGCTTATGGACAGCGGATGCTCAACTCACATGACCGGAGACAAGACTTGTTCACCAAGCTCAAGCTCCAAGATGGTGGAACGGTGCATTTTGGCAATGGGAGAGCCAAAATCCTTGGACATGGAGAAATTGGTAATTCTTCCTTTACTATTAATAATGTACTATATGTAGAAGGGCTTAAGTATAATTTGATAAGTGTTAGCCAACTATGTGATGCTAATTTTCAAATAGAGTTTGTGAAAAGAAAATGTGTTGTGAAAAAGAACGATAAGATTGTTTTTGAAGCTATTCGTAAAAATGATGTTTACAAATTTAGCACACATGATTTGATATCACAAAATGTTTCTTGCCTAGTTGCCAAAAATGATTTGACTCAACTATGGCACAGACGACTTGGACATATTAGCTTTAAAAACTTCAAAGAGATTTGCAAAAATGAAAAGGTCCAAGGTCTTCCAAAATTAAATTTCGAAAACCATGGCTTATGTGACACTTGTCAAAAGGCAAAGCTTTTAAAACAAGCTTCAAACCCAAAAGTGAAATCTCCACCACCAAACCCCTACAATTGCTTCATATGGATTTGTATGGGGATATTGGTACAGCAAGTCTAAGTGGAAAACATTACACTTTGTGGTGGTAGATGACTTCTCTAGGTACACTTGGGTAATGTTCTTAGCTAAAAAGAATGATGCATGCCAAGAATTTATAAAGCTTTGTAAAAGATTAGAAAATCAAGGAGAGGACACAATTAAGGAAATTAGAAGTGATAGAGGGGGTGAGTTTGATGGAGAATTTCATGAATTTTGTGTATCCAAGGGGTATGGACACAATTTCTCAGCTCCAAGAACTCCTCAACAAAATGGTGTGCGGAAAGGAAGAATAGAACACTTCAAGAAATGAGTAGAGCCATGCTAAACGAATTTGAGTTACCTAGGTAGATCCGTATATACATAAGTGGACCTATACACTTATACATATATATATATATCATCATACATACTTTAATATGTATATGTATATGCGTGTTTATATATAGTGTGTATATATATATATAGTGTGCGTGTGTATATAGTGTATATATGTATACTTATTATTCAAATATAGATCTATACTTTCTTGAGAGGAGAATCTTGAACATACTACATGATGATCCAACTTTGATATGAACATAAATACTTAATATTTGTAAAACCATGTAGGATCTAGGAAGAATACTTGCCTTCATCACTTAATGAAAGTGAAGGTTTCTCCACTTGGCTTGAAGAAAATCTACTCTCTCCTCCCTTGACAAACCCACGGTTTTAAAAAGGCCAAAATGGAGGTTAGTGTGCAACTAATAAGATGAAGAAATGGACAAAATAATGTAGTATAATTAGTGTCCTTACCTTGAGTATTCTTGGTTCCTAAATCCGAACTACTTTATATTCTTGATGCTTGGTTGTATGAAGATGTTGTAGTAGATGATTTTATGAAAAATGAGATGAAATAAAGAGAAGAAACACTTCTTCTCCTTGTTGTAAAATTCGGTCAAATGGAGGAAGAAGTGAGGAAGTTGAAAAATTTTATGAGTGAAGAGGAAAGAGAGAGTCTTTGAAAGATGTAATATTATGTTGAAAATGGAGTGGAATGTGTGTGTAAAGAGAAAAGTGAAGAAGTTTTTGTCCCCTTGGGTTGAAACTTCCGGTTATGGCATGGGGGAGGGGTTAAAGAAGAATGGTATAAAGAAAGAAAAAGAATTGTGATGGGTAGTGTTTCTTTGCCATGTGAGGAAAGTGGAAGATTCCTTCCACTTGTGTAGGGGGTGGGGCGGCCATGGGGAAAGATGGTGGAGGGTTTGTCTTTTGTTGCCATGTAGGATAAAGTGAAAGAAAATATGGTACTAGTGTGTATTGTAGTTATCGTATCGGGTATTTTTATTCATTTTGATTTATCTCTATCGACTTATGTTGCTACCGACTAATTTATTTAAATACCTTGTATGTCCTATACGGTCATTGTTTAGTCCCAACCAGTCTCGTTATATCCGTTAACTTACCTCAAGGTTATTTTTATGTGTGTTTCTAACCCCGATATTTAATGTCGATGTCTTTATTAATTCTACATAAAGATTTAAAATTCCACTGCAATTTCATCAACATCGCATTTGCGTTCTATTTTCATCATTTCCACTAGCCTGGGGTCTCGGGTCGTAACATTTTGCCCCCGAGGGAAGTTTCGGAATTTTTTCTCAAGGAATCTCTTGAGTATCTTATTTTCTCCATTCTGGAGTTTATTTGGTTCTCTTGAAGATTGTTTGATGGTTTTCTGTTTATTTCTCTATTTGGTGATATTATCGACATCGGCGATATATGTGACGGTTTTCGTGTCACACTTTATTCTCTTCTTGAAGACTCTTAAGGATATGTTATTGGAGGTTCCTAATCATATTTTTGCAGAGATTTTAATGGAGTTATTGGTGCAAAATTCATCACAACATACAAGGAGCAATTGTGGGAATTTTGATGTTATAAGTTGACATAATCTTGTCAACTGTTATTTATTATTTTCTATTCAGAAATATGAGTTTGTACACATATATACAGCCTCCAAAACGTGAGTATACAGGTTTAAATGATGGTGTATTCATTTTGTGACTTTATGCCAAGTGGACCAACCAAAAACAAGCTAGTTGGGAATTTTTAAGTTTGAAAAAAAGGGATATAAATGGCTATTGGGAGCTGATTTTTTTTCAAACATTCAGCCATTAATTGGCCTATTCTCATGGCAAGAAGTTGACAGAATATGCCATCTTATCCTTGGGTATTATCTTCACAAATTCCACATAATTTTTGAAGACAAAATTCGTCCAAACAAAGGTTCCTAGGTGTACCAATTATGTTGTTTCATCTCTGCCAAATGTACAAGATGATTATATGGCCAACCAATCATGTCAATATAGCTAAGACTTGATGAAGAAGATGTTGACACATTGGAGGTCTTATCTTCAAGGCCTATTTAGCACTATAAAAAGGAGACAAAGGTGAAGAAGAGAACAAACACTTGAAAGCTAAAGTTGAAGATTGTTATTGCTATTCTCTTCTTGTTCTTGATTTATTATTTGTAGCTAAAGTGTTTCATTTTTTGTTTTTGTTGAGCTACATTATACACGCCTCTCTTGGTGATTTTGTAAGATTGGTTAGCCAAGTTTATAAGGCTACACCAATAGGTGATAAAGGTGTTGCAACCAAGAGTTGCATAGATGTGTTCATCCAAGTCTTGAAGAGGGTCGGTATTTAATCCAAGGATCAAGCTTGGTTCTTGTTGTATTTGTGTTCATTTCATCGTGAAATCCAAAGAAAGGTGTTCTTTGGGACTGGAGTAGGTCACATTGACTGAACCAGAATAAATTTTTGGTGTTCTTGTCTTCTTTTTAATTTTCTGTTTTCTGCCCATTTTCACTGTAGATTTTACACAACTTCACACGTCTTGAAAAAAAAATCAAACCAATTTCAAAATTCGTAATTTTTGGTGGAGTTATACTTCAGACTCTTAGCTTTCATTTTCAACAAGAATCACTTGATTTGAGCAAAGAAAGGTTAGTCTTTCAGTCGTTGCAAGATAACTGCTCTATTATGGCTGTAATCTGACCAGTCTCAAAGAAACTTGAATTCAGTTTTCATCAAGGATAGTTTCAGGTCAGGCCTTTTGAAAACTTAAACTAGACATCTTAAGGAGTATTTTATCATAAATCTCATCCTTTTTGGGTGAGTAATTAAGGAGAAACACGTTTTTAAAGTTCTGCACTATTCTGTCCAATTATGTCCAGATTGACTATCTGAATCTTTTTATTTGGTTAAAGGGTCAAACGATATTGTTTTTGTCTCATGTTTGGAAAGAATATAGTCAAGACATTGAATTTAAGTTCTGAAAATTTTCATAATTTTTGGAGTTGTGTACACTAAGTTTTGAATTTTTCAACAACGGGTACTGAATCTGAGTAGGTCTCGGATTCTGTTTTCAAAGGGGATTTTGTTAAAGGGCAGTAGTGTAATTTTCGTTAACCACTATTCACCCCCTCTAATGGTGTTTACTGCAGATGTACAGTCCAAAAACAACTTGAAAATGAATATGGTCTAAATGTGAAAAAAATTAGGAGCGATAGAGGCAGTGAATTTAAAAATAAGGATATGAATGCATTTTGCAAAGAAAAAGGTATTAAGCATGAGCTCTCACCACCAAGAATGCAACAATTAAACGGAGTAGCAGAAAGAAAAAATAGGACATTACAAGAAATTGCAAGAACCATGCTATGTGAAAATAAATTGCCTAGATTTTTATGGGCAGAAGCTGTAAATTGTGCATGCTGTATAGTTAATCGATTAGAAAGAAAATAAACAAAACCCCTTATGAAATTTTGAATGATCGCATGCCTAAGATTGATTATTTTTGTGTGTTTGGTTGTAAATGCTTTGTATTAAACACAAAAATAATCCAGATAAATTTGAGTCTAAATCTATTGAATGCATCTTTGTTGGATATTCTGTGAACTCTAAAGCGTATAGATGTTATGATACTATCATTAGACATATTTTAGAATCCATTCATGTGAAATTAATGAATTTGGTGAATTTGAAATAAATGAAGAATATGATGATGATTTTGAACTAAAACTCATGTTAAATGACATAGAAGAAAATATCGTACATGATAAAGACAACACACTAGAAATGCATGATTACTTAATAATGCATGAGAACTTAGAAAATAATCAACCAAGATGGTATAGGGATCATCCACACGACCTCATCATATGCAACATATCACAAGGTGTACGACCACGTAGAAGAATAAATCAAGATGCAATACATCAATTCCATGCTATGATATCTGAAATAGAATCCAAGAATGTGTTTGATGCTTTCAATGATTCTTCTTGGATTGACGCTTTGCATGATGAACTAAATCAATTCACAAGAAACGATGTAGGCATTTAGTACCATGACCACAAGATAAAATGCTAATAGGCACAAAGTGGGTGTTTAGAAATAAAATGAATGAAGATGATAAAGTCGTTAGAAACAAAGCTAGGCTTGTAGAACAAGGCTATAATCAAAAAGAGGGAATAGATTACGAAGAAACATTTGCACCTGTAGCACGCTTAGAAGCTATACGATTATTACTTGCTATTGCTTGCATGAAGAATTTTAAACTTTATCAAATCGACGTAAAAAGTGCATTCTTAAATGGTTTTATATAGGAAGAAGTTTATGTAAAACAACCACACGGCTTTGAGGATATAAAATATTTTAATCATGTGTATAAGTTAAAGAAGGCACTATATGGTTTAAAACAAGCACCTAGCGCTTGGTACGATCATTTTTCTACCTTTCTTTTAGAAAAATGGGTTTAAAAGAGGAACCATAGATAGTACTTTATTCTTGAAACAAGAAAAATCGGATTTACTTATTATCCAAATTTATGTTAATGATATTGTCTTTGGACCTACATGTCATAAGTTAGTAGAAGAGTTTGAAACGTGCATGAAATCCAAATTTGAGATGTCTATGGTTATTGAGTTAAATTACTTTCTTGGCTTGCAAATTAAGCAAACTAGTAAAGGCATACACATAAGTAAAGTAAAATACGTAAATGACATGATTAAGAAGTTTAATTTTGAAAACTTGAAGCCATCTACCACTCCAATGAGTATAGCCACTAAACTTGATAAAGATGAAAATGGACAAGATTTTGATAATGAATTGTATAGGCCTATGATTGGTTCTTTGCTTTGTGTCTTATTGCAAGTAGACCCGATATCATGTTTAATGTTTGTATGTGTGCTCGTTTTCAAAGTAATCCTAAAGTCTCACACAATATTCTTGTAAAAATGATATTTCGGTACATTAAGCACACTCCCACATTAGGAATTTGGTATGATAAAAACTGTGAATTCAACTTATATGCCTATACTGATGCGGATTATGGCGGATATAAAATAGAAAGAAAAAGCACAAGTGGTACATGTCAATTTATTGGTAGCTCACTAATATCATCGTTTTTGAGAAAGCAAGCTAGTGTAGCATTATCTATCACTGAAGCGGAATACATGACACTTAGTCTTTGTTGGACACAACTATTATGGTTAAAATAACAAATATCAGATTTTGGTATGTAGGACCTGTATAGCACCACTAGAAGAGGGGTTTGAATAGTAGGTGTGGAAAATTAGGTTTTTAAAAATTTTGAACCAAAAACCTAACTTCTTAAAACAGTTTCTGTTTTCAGATTCTGATTTGAAACGATTTAAAGACCTAGTTACAGGTCTCCAAAAATTATGAAATTTGGTGAGATTTTACTCTCACATGTTCTGAGTATCTCCTAACAATTTCAAATTAAAATTCAACTTCTAATCCTTTGAAAATAAGTTTTTGGCCAGATTACACAAATCTGCCAGAAACAGTAAACCGATTTGAAAAATTTATTCAAATTGATTGGAGACTCCAAATGGTCTGAAATTTTAAAGACAAGACCCTCAATATATGTATTTAAATGTCTTGAAACAGTTTTGAAAAATTCATTACGTTGATGTTGTAGCGCCCCCACCCGACCTCGTCCGGGTACGGTGCACCCGCCGTACTTCACTAAGGAGAGTACGAAGCATCATGCATAACATGCGAAAATCCATAACATAAATCATGGAATCCCATGCTAACATTTAACATGGTACTAAAATTTAGGCAGAATTAAAACTTTTCAAATTAAACATGCATCACTAATTTACTAAGTTCCCGAAAGTAGTAGTCCCACAAAGTAACATAACCAAAATCCAGAGAGTTCAAACATAGTCATAATACAAAACGTCTTGGCAGCACAAAAGTCCTTAAGCTTAGCTCCCTTCATACTCCTCGTCTATGGATAAGGTACCCTCGGCTCATCCTCGATCCACTCTATCTTGGCATTATCTGGCTCTAGCGAAAAGTAAATGTGAGTGATAAAAATCATCCAGCAAGAATACAATAAACTATCATGAAATACATAAAGAATCATAATGTTATGCCCCGCACCCTCCGTAGGGTAATTTAAAAGACAAAGAAGGATTTTGCGGAAATTAATGTCGGTCAACGAAAATTAATTAGACATTAATATGAGGATTAATTAGAAATAAATGGAGGATTTATTATTAGATTTTAATTATAATTAATTTTAGAATTAAATAATTAGGATTTATCCTTTAAGATAAATAAGGAATAAAGTATAATTTAGAAACACCAAACTTTACCCTGGCCATATAAAAACTGACAGAGCGTCAATTTTCTCATTTTTCAGAAAACATCGACGCTCTGCAGCCTCTGCCCTAGCCGTTTCCCAGGAGTAGAAGGAGACAACCTCCGAGAATCAATCCAGCCTTAGTCCGTTCTTCAATCCGTCTTCGAGTAATCAAAGGCAAGTAATCTGTTTATAAGTTCCTACGTTTTGTGAAAGAAAAATGGCCTATTTTGTTATCAATTTGGATCACCATGCAGTAGATTTGTTCTTGATTATTTGTCTACGATCTATGTGATTTGTTTTCGTGATTTGGCCAATGTATATGGAAAAGCTTTTGTTGTTGTTGTTGATTATGTGAAATCATGCAAATCCTTATCCCTTGGATCCCCTCTTGATGTGATTGCGTGTTTGCGTGGGTTTGAGGGAGAAAGGTTGGATTTTTGGCTTGAGGTGGTTGATGAATGCACGAATTAGGATTGAATCATTGATTGTAAGTTGCGTAGCGTTGAATCTGTAGTTTAAGGTTGTGAGTTCAGCAAGGTGTTAGGCTTGGATGGATTGGTATGTGTTGGAGAAATCATGGATTGATGGTTCTGCAGAATTGCAGAGGAAAAATTTTGAGGGTACGCTGACATCGATCGATCATGTCAGAGATCGATGTCCCCAGTTGGACATCGATCGATCGATGTAGGAGTAGGCTGAGAGATCGATGTCCCCAGCTGGACATCGATCGATCGATGTAGGAGTAGGCTGAGAGATCGATGTCCTCAGAAGGACATCGATCGATCGAAGTGAGAGATCGATGTCCCCAGTTGGACATCGATCGATCGATGTATAGGGGATGAAGTCCTGAAATTTTGTGAAAAGTAGAGGAAGGAAGGGGAACGTTCGGGAGCCTTTGAGTGACCTTAGTGACTTTCTAAGACCTGATCTAAGTTAGTTTAAGTCTCGGGAACATGCCCTAGGATGGTGAATCCAACTTGGTGCTTTCAACGGATTTTCGAATCGAGTTTCAACGGGAATGACTTAGACGGGTTAGGAAATGAACGTACGAGGGGTCTCAAAGCTCAATGAAGGAGAGATGAGGATACTCGCATCGGTTATGAACTTTAGAATCAAGGGTGAGTGTTGACGAGCGAGTTGAGGGCTAAGTATTGACGGATAAGTTAGTGTACTCTTGTGTGTGTCACTTGTACTTGCGCATGTGAATGTGAATTGCATATGTGATCGAGGAATGTGAACGAGCAAGGAGTCTTGCATCATGGCACGTGCATTTGCATATTGATTTGAAAAAGAAGGTGCTTCGGCACAGATTTGCGAAGGTGACCTGCAATGTAAACCGGGATGGAAATTTAAGCCGGGGCGCATTGTAGGGCACAAAAGACTGTAACGTAAACCGGGATGGAAATATAAGCCGGGGCGCGTTACAGGGTAAAAGTTGTCTGTAATGCTACTCGGGATGGAAATATAAGCCGAGGTGCATTACAGGGTATAAAGTTGGCTGTAGCGTAAACCGGGATGGAAATATAAGCCGGGGCGCGCTACAGGGTATAAAGTATATGAAGTGACCGGGCATTATGTCATGCATTGCACTGTTTTAAAAGAGAAAGTGTTCATGCATAAGTGATTGAGTAGAGTAGTGCATATCTTGACATGCATCACGAGAGTCAATGTGTTTCGAACGTGTGTGATACTTGCTTGCCTATGAATTGTTAAATGTGAACAATTTGTCGTACTTGCTTTATTGCTATATTTAAATGTACAGTTGGAAAATTTCAAGACATGTGCCCCTCAATTCCCTCAACTTATCTATTACTCATGTCTTGCCATGTGATGATCCCGTACGTCTTATAAGTGGGTTACTTGCTAGCGTTTTTCGCTAAGGGTACTGCCTTTGATCTTGCAGATGAGCCTAGCTATGACATGATTTTCATTGAAGACGACGGTGGGCTGAATGGGATACCTAGACCTTGTTGAGGAGATTGATTAGCTAGTTAAACTGCTTCCATTTGTTTCAGTTGCTTTGTTCTTCATTTGAGGTTTTAGATGGCTGCGACCATATACATTTGAGTATTCTCGTTATCTTTGACGTATTGATTGATGATTTAGATTGGTGGAGATATGTTTCCGCGCTTATTTTTCTTACGTCATTGATGATGTGTATTCGAGAGATGAGACGTCTTGTCTCTCAGTAAGCTACGACGGGTGAACCGGTTCGGATTCCGCTGTCCGGGTCGGGGCGCTACAGGTGGTATCAGAGCCTAGGTTCAGATCTACCTCGGAGACCTAGGTTGTGACATGTAGAGTTTAAGTTATGACCTTCACTTTAAGTTGATCTATTAGTTTAAGTATACAATTTCAGATTTAAGCTTGATCTGGGATGGGTGTGTGTACGAGCGCGATTAGTGAAATCAAATAGATGTAATCGTTTTAACCTATGAACTACGCCTTGTACCCCTTGTGGATTTCAAGTTTTTTTGGAACTGCTCGACACTAATGAGCGTGATCTTGCAGAAAATGCCTCCTCGCAGAGATAACCAAGGTAACGGTGGCAATAGGAGCAATGACCCTCCTCCACCACCACCAGTTCTAGTCCCACAAGCGCTGATTGATGCTATCACAGTGATAGTGCAAGGGGTTGCTCAGCAGCAGCAACAACCGCAGCAACCTCCTCCCCCGCCGCCACAGCACGGCATAAGGTACTATATTGGGGAAATGCGAAAGATGCATGCCCCAAACTTTGAAGGGACAACTGACCCAGAGGTGGCTGGGTTTTGGCTGGACGAAGTAGAGAAATGCTTCAGGCTAGTGCAAGTGCCTGAAGAACACAAGGTGGATGTGGCCACGCCTTTCCTAACTGGCAGAGCGAATGCATGGTGGAACGGCATTTCGCCCAAGATGACTTCTCCCATCCAGTGGAGTCAATTTGTGAAGGCCTACAAGGACTATTATGTGCCAGAGACTGCCATTTTGGAGAAAATGAGACAGTTTGACAAGTTCGAACAGGGAAGGATGTCTGTCTCTGATTACGCAGATCGGTTCCATGCCTTGGGTAAGTTCACACCCTTGGTACTGGAAAACAACCGAATGAAGATGCTAAAATTTGAGGAAGGACTGAACCCCCGCATTCGGACTGCAATAGCGGGGTCAAGCTTGAAAACGTTTGAGGAAATGTTAGACGCATGTTACCGGGTGGAGAGTGACATGCGTAGGTCGCAACAAAGAGAGGCTCGGGAAGAATCGAGCAAGAGACCAAGGGTGGAGCAAAGCGGAAGTAGACCCGGACGTTGGGTCAAGATTCCCAGGAAGGGACAAGCGGGGCCAGTTCAAAGGGCACCGCAGCCAAATCAACCTGATCGCCAAGCACCTGCAGAATGCCCGCACTGCCATAAAAGACACATGGGCGAATGTTGGAAAATATCAGGTGCGTGCTTCAGATGTGGAAAGCCAGGCCATAGGATCAAGGACTGCCCAGAATGGAATCCTAAACCGCAAGCCGGAGCAGGGCCAGCTCAACAGCAGAGAGGTAGGCCCAATGCGAGAGTCCACGCGATGACGGACGCTGAAGTCCAAGAGGATGCGAACGTGGTGACAGGTACGACCTAAGTTAAATAATTGTGGTTTAAGTTGGATTTTAGTGTTCTAAGTTGACCTGAATATGTGCTTTATGTGAAACTTTTATGTGCTACTCCCTTGTGAATAGGTGTGATCTTAGTTAACAAAGTACCTGCCAACGTGTTATTTGATAGTGGAGCTAGCCACTCCTTCATTTCTAAGCGATTTGCCAAAGGGCTCGACTGTTTACCCGAATGGCTTGAGAACCCATTTAGAGTACAAGCAGCCGGCGAGCAAGTGCTGGTATCCCACCACCAGTACAAAGATTGTGAGATGGAGTTGGAAGGGAAGTTATTCTCAGTGACTCTAGTCCCAATACCGCTGAAGGACTTTGATATAATTTGGGCATAGATTGGTTGACCAAGAATCATGCCAACATCGACTACCGACTTAAGCGAGTGACCCTCAAAGACCCTGAGATGAATGACGTCACGGTGCAAGGAAATACCAAGATAACCAAAGCCCCAAAGAAGGTATACATGACGGCGATTAAGGCCTTTAAGGCTTTACAGAAAGGAGCAGAAGGTATAGGGTGTATGCTATAGATGCTCAACAAGAAGTTCCCTCTATGGACCGAATCCCGGTGATCAACGAGTTCAAGGATGTGTTTCCAGACGACCTACCGGGAGTACCACCAACGAGAGAAGTGGAGTTTGAGATCAACTTGATCCCTGGAGCCGAGCCTATATCTAAGGCACCCTACAGAATGGCTCCAGCTGAACTTAAAGAGCTGAAGGGGCAACTTCAGGAGTTGTTAGACAAAAAGCTAATTCGCCCCAGTGTATCACCTTGGGGAGCTCCGGTTCTATTCGTAAGAAGAAGGATGGCAGCATGAGGTTATGCATCGACTATCGGGAGTTGAACAAGATCACCATTAAGAATAAATATCCCCTACCAAGAATTGAGGATCTATTTGATCAACTAAAGGAGCTCGCTGGTTCTCAAAGATCGATCTCCGTCAAGGGTATCACCAGCTGCTTGTGAAAGCCGGAGACGTACCTAAAACGGCGTTCCGAACTCGATACGGGCATTATGAATTCTTAGTGATGCCTTTTGGACTAACTAATGCCCCAGCAGCTTTCATGGATTTGATGAACACGTATTCCGAGAACAGTTAGACCAATTTGTAGTAGTGTTCATCGATGACATCTTGGTCTATTCCCCCGACGAACAAGCTCATGCTGAACATTAAGAGTGTGTTGCAAATTCTGAGGCAACAAAGGCTCTATGCCAAATTCAGCAAGTGTGAATTTTGGCTGAGAAGTGTAGCCTTCCTTGGTCACGTGATTTCTGAAGATGGGATCTCTGTGGATCCTAAGAAGATAGAAGCCATCACTGAATGGCCAAGACCCACAATGTGACCGAAGTCAGAAGCTTCCTAGGCTTGGCAGGCTACTATAGGAAGTTTGTTGAGGGATTCTCACGATAGCAGTACCATTGAGTCGACTTACTCAGAAGAAGACTAAATTCGAATGGACTGCTGAATGCGAGCAGAGCTTTACTGAGCTCAAGAAGAGATTGACCACAGCCCCGGTGTTGGCGCAACCTTCCGGCACCGACGGTTTCGTGATCTATAGTGACGCGTCCAAGAAAGGACTAGGTATGTACACATTACAATTAATGCATTGTATATACTTATGCAAGTCCTAAACTAACCCTCTGTTTATAGGTTGTGTCTTGATGCAAAACGAACGAGTCATATCGTACGCGTCAAGACAACTGAAGCCATATGAGCAGAACTATCCGACGCATGACTTGGAGCTCGCAGCTGTGGTATTTGCCCTTAAGATTTGGAGACACTATTTGTATGGAGAGAAGTGTGCGGTATTCACCGATCACAAGAGCTTGAAATATCTGTTCTCGCAGAAGGAGCTGAATATGAGACAAAGAAGATGGTTGAGTTACTCAAGGACTATGACTTGACCATCAACTACCATCCGGGCAAAGCCAATAGAGTGGCAGACGCATTGAGCAGAAAGTCTAGCCACGCAAGACAGTCTCCTTTGGAAAGAGAGATTGAAGAGTTTGACCTTGAATTGGTGGATTCAGTGGCTAATGTCCTCACAGCTCTGTCTATCAGCCCAGACTTGGTAGACCGAATCAAAGAGGCACAGTATGAGGACCCGGCACTGAAAGAGATCCGCGACAAATTATCCACGGACCGGTAAAGGATTTCCAGATGCGAGAAGATGGGAGTCTATGGTTCCAGAATCGATTATACGTGCCAAGTAAAGACGAACTCCGGACAGAATTGCTCCGAGAAGCGCATAACTCAAGAATGTCTATCCACCCGGGGAGTACTAAGATGTATAAGGACCTCAAAGGAAACTATTGGTGGATAGGGATGAAAAGGTCAATAGCGGCATATGTGGAAAGATGTTTGGTATGCCAACAAGTCAAAGCGGAACATCAACGACCTGGTGGTTTAATGATGCCACTAGAGATTCCAGAATGGAAGTGGGAGCACGTGACGATGGATTTCGTAATGGGACTACCCAAGACCCGCAATGGAAACGAGATGATTTGGGTAATTGTAGACCGATTTCAAGACCCGCAATGGAAACGAGATGATTTGGGTAATTGTAGACCGATTAACGAAGACGGCTCATTTTATAGCCATGCCTCATGGTACCTCGTATGAAAGGTTATCCAATATCTATGTGGATAACATTTAAGCCTACATGGGGTCCCAGTCAGCATCGTATCGGACCGTGACCCCAAGTTCACCTCTAAGTTCTGGAGAGCATTCCAGAAAGCTATGGGTACAGAGTTGAGAATGAGCACAGCATACCACCCGCAAACGGATGGACAATCCGAGAGGACCATCCAAACATTGGAAGACATGCTGAGAGCATGCGCCTTGGACTTCAAAGGGAACTGGGATAGCATGTTGAAGTTAATGGAGTTTTCATATAACAACAGCTATCACAGTGCAATTGGCATGGCGCCATTTGAAGCCTTATACGGACGTAAGTGCAGATCCCCGGTTTGTTGGGACGAGTTGGAGAAAGGACAATCACTGCGCCCGAATTGGTTGAGCAAACAGTGGAAATGTCAAGGTGATAAGAGAGAAACTCAAGGTGGCTCAAGATCGCAGTAAAAGTTGGGCTGACTCCAAACGACAACCGTTGGAGTTTGAGGAGGGCGATAAAGTTTACCTACAAGTTTCACCAACTAAGGGAGTTGCTAGATTCGGGGTAAAGGGCAAGTTAAGCCCGAGATATATTGGTCCTTATGAAGTTCTTGGTAAGGTTGGTGAAAGAGCTTACCGACTAGCTTTACCCCCGAGTTTATCACAAGTCCATAACGTATTTCATGTATCTCAACTAAGGAATACGTATCGGACCCAAACCATGTCCTTGAAGCCCAACCGTTGGATGTTAAAGAGGATGTCACTTACGAAGAACATCCTATAAGGATCGTGGATAGGAAAGATCAAGTTCTACGCCGACGCGTCATGCCGTATGTCAAAGTTCAATGGAGTAACCATACGGAGCGCGAAGCCACGTGGGAGCTTGAAGACAAATCAAGGAGCTATATCCACACCTCTTCCAATAAGGTACGCCAGTTTCGAGGACGAAACTTCTTATAAGGGGGGAGGGATGTTATGCCCCGCACCCTCCGTAGGGTAATTTAAAAGACAAAGAAGGATTTTGCGGAAATTAATGTCGGTCAACGAAAATTAATTAGACATTAATATGAGGATTAATTAGAAATAAATGGAGGATTTATTATTAGAGTTTAATTATAATTAATTTTAGAATTAAATAATTAGGATTTATCCTTTAAGATAAATAAGGAATAAAGTATAATTTAGAAACACCAAACTTTACCCTGGCCATAAAAAACTGACAGAGCGTCAGTTTTCTCATTTTTCAGAAAACATCGACGCTCTGCAGCCTCTGCCCTAGCCGTTTCCCAGGAGTAGAAGGAGACAACCTCCGAGAATCAATCCAGCCTTAGTCCGTTCTTCAATCCGTCTTCGAGTAATCAAAGGCAAGTAATCTGTTTATAAGTTCCTACGTTTTGTGAAAGAAAAATGGCCTATTTTGTTATCAATTTGGATCACCATGCAGTAGATTTGTTCTTGATTATTTGTCTACGATCTATGTGATTTGTTTTCGTGATTTGGCCAATGTATATGGAAAAGCTTTTGTTGTTGTTGTTGATTATGTGAAATCATGCAAATCCTTATCCCTTGGATCCCCGCTTGATGTGATTGCGTGTGTTGCGTGGGTTTGAGGGAGAAAGGTTGGATTTTTGGCTTGAGGTGGTTGATGAATGCACGAATTAGGATTGAATCATTGTTTGTAAGTTGCGTAGCGTTGAATCTGTAGTTTAAGGTTGTGAGTTCAGCAAGGTGTTAGGCTTGGATGGATTGGTATGTGTTGGAGAAATCATGGATTGATGGTTCTGCAGAATTGCAGAGGAAAAATTTTGAGGGTACGCTGACATCGATCGATCAATGTCAGAGATCGATGTCCCCAGTTGGACATCGATCGATCGATGTAGGAGTAGGCTGAGAGATCGATGTCCCCAGCTGGACATCGATCGATCGATGTAGGAGTAGGCTGAGAGATCGATGTCCTCAGAAGGACATCGATCGATCGAAGTGAGAGATCGATGTCCCCAGTTGGACATCGATCGATCGATGTATAGGGGATGAAGTCCTGAAATTTTGTGAAAAGTAGAGGAAGGAAGGGGAACGTTCGGGGAGCCTTTGAGTGACCTTAGTGACTTTCTAAGACCTGATCTAAGTTAGTTTAAGTCTCGGGAACATGCCCTAGGATGGTGAATCCAACTTGGTGCTTTCAACGGATTTTCGAATCGAGTTTCAACGGGAATGACTTAGACGGGTTAGGAAATGAACGTACGAGGGGTCTCAAAGCTCAGTGAAGGAGAGATGAGGATACTCGCATCGGTTATGAACTTTAGAATCAAGGGTGAGTGTTGACGAGCGACTTGAGGGCTAAGTATTGACGGATAAGTTAGTGTACTCTTGTGTGTCTCACTTGTACTTGCGCATGTGAATGTGAATTGCATATGTGATCGAGGAATGTGAACGAGCAAGGAGTCTTGCATCATGGCACGTGCATTTGCATATTGATTTGAGAAAGAAGGTGCTTCGGCACAGATTTGCGAAGGTGACCTGCAATGTAAACCGGGATGGAAATTTAAGCCGGGGCGCATTGTAGGGCACAAAAGACTGTAACGTAAACCGGGATGGAAATATAAGCCGGGGCGCGTTACAGGGTATAAAGTTGTCTGTAATGCTACTCGGGATGGAAATATAAGCCGAGGTGCATTACAGGGTATAAAGTTGGCTGTAGCGTAAACCGGGATGGAAATATAAGCCGGGGCGCGCTACAGGGTATAAAGTATATGAAGTGACCGGGCATTATGTCATGCATTGCACTGTTTTAAAAGAGAAAGTGTTCATGCATAAGTGATTGAGTAGAGTAGTGCATATCTTGACATGCATCACGAGAGTCAATGTGTTTCGAACGTGTGTGATACTTGCTTGCCTATGAATTGTTAAATGTGAACAATTTGTCGTACTTGCTTTATTGCTATATTTAAATGTACAGTTGGAAAATTTCAAGACATGTGCCCCTCAATTCCCTCAACTTATCTATTACTCATGTCTTGCCATGTGATGATCCCGTACGTCTTATAAGTGGGTTACTTGCTAGCGTTTTTCGCTAAGGGTACTGCCTTTGATCTTGCAGATGAGCCTAGCTATGACATGATTTTCATTGAAGACGACGGCGAGTGGGCTGAATGGGATACCTAGACCTTGTTGAGGAGATTGATTAGCTAGTTAAAACTGCTTCCATTTGTTTCAGTCTGCTTTGTTCTTCATTTGAGGTTTTAGATGGCTGCGACCATATACATTTGAGTATTCTCGTTATCTTTGACGTATTGATTTGATGATTTAGATTGGTGGAGATATGTTTCCGCGCTTATTTCTCTTACGTCATTGATGATGTGTATTCGAGAGATGAGACGTCTTGTAGTCTTCTCAGTAAGCTACGACGGGTGAACCGGTTCGGATTCCGCTGTCCGGGTCGGGGCGCTACACATAACATGAATGTATTACCCCGAAAACCTCAATTAATCATAATTCATACCTGATCTTAAATCCTGAGTTTGCTTGACGTAATGTTATACCAATAATAACTCATTAACCATTAACTGTAACATGCAACATGTCCTCATGATAGTGAGTTATGCAAGATGCAATGCAGGATGTCATGTCGTAAAAATGGAGTGTCAGATCAATTAACCCCGGATCTGAGCGGGTCCAGAACACATCAACCGACCAATTAACCCCGGGTCTGGGACGGGTCTAGAACAGATATCAGATCAATTAACCCTGGATCTGAACGGGTCCAGAACAGATATCAGATCAATTAACTCCGGATCTGAACGGGTCCAAAACATGTAACAGACCAATTAACCCCGGGTCTGAACGGGTCCAGAACATATCATGTCAACAGACCAATTAACTCTGGGTTTGGAGTCGGGTTAGTCGCATGCTTGGCCCGCAAAGGAATCATGAAGCTTTCTTTTAAAACATGGGACCGTAAAAACTTTTCATGCATAACGAAAACATAGCTGCTTATAAAACTTGCTTGCATAAGTAAAATCCATAAAATCAGTTTCATGATCATGCGTGATATATGCAGTGATATGCAATGCAAGTCATGGCGTGAAATAACTTATTTTCATAAGATTTTCAGATTAATCTGATAACCATAAAGGGCTCATTTAAATAAAGTTTCCGAGATGGGTTAAGTGCTGAAACTAAACCGACCCATTTTACCAAAAATTCAATTGCGGCAGATCCGTGTGATTTTTCAGAAGTTCCTACTCGCACAAATCATAAACATGTGGGACTATTATCCTACCGAAATTTAACCTATTTTCTTATCTCTAAGTCCCCTTTCTGAGTCCAGAAATTCGTTACTAAACTTTAGGTTGGTTCCAGTGATTTCAGTTGGGCAGTTTTACTAATTAATTCATTAAAAATAATCCTAAACTTGTTTTACCAACATTCCAGATGGTGTGTTCACTGCAACTCATAGAATTATTACCATGCCAAAAATCAGCTTTATTGGTCCTCTACAAGGTCTCTTTTTAAGCCAGTCAAAAGAGGTTACCATTCTGTTCAGCTCCTGTTTTTCAAGTCTGACTAGTCTTATCAAATATTTTATTAAAATTTAACCACATATCATTTTACCAAAATTCCAATTCTCATCTCTTCTATACATATGAGGATAGCATTGTGCCAAAAATTAGATTTATTGAAGGTCTACAAGGTCCTCTTTTAATTCGTTGAAATAAGTGATCAATTCTGCCCAGCGCCAGAATTTTCTACTGGAGCAGTTTTACCGCGTAATTTCTTAAAAATAATCCTTAGCTTATTTTAACTAAATTGCAACTCTCTCTTGTGCTACTCATAAGTCTAACTTTTTATCAAAAATTAGCTTCATTTAAGGTCTGCAAGGTTAGTTCTTAGGTCGTTGAATACATCACTTCATTCAGCCCAGTTCTAGTGGTTTGCTATTTGGTCATCTATTCAAGTCAAATGTTCATCATTCATCTTGTCCTTATGAAATATATGATTGATTACCACTCACCCTCCATTGTAACATAAATATCCAGATTGCATGCTCATTATAAGGTCACCCTTTCTTCAAACAAAACATTTTGTAGATAGTAACTTGTAAGTATCACTTATGCACCAAACAAGTGTTCATCTTTAAGGACAAGACTCACCACCTCTCTTCTCCTTTATACCGAAACTTAGGGGTGTCCTAACCACATTTTTCAGCACATATTCAAGCATGCATTCATATTCAAGATTCATCTTAACTAATCTTCATAAAGCTCCTACCTTACACATGCATGCTTTTCCATAATTCTTCCAAGTTTCCAACAAGAATCAATCTTGCTTAGACCCACTTAGTTGCACCTTAAATTATCTCAAAACAGCCTTGAATCTTAATGCGTGTAATAAAAGATTACATATTTGAGTGAATAAGTCACATGCAATGCATTGTTCTTAAGGAACCTCTAAGAAATAATATTAAACTTAGGATATTCAACTAAAGATCAAATCTTATAGACCTCTAAGCATTCAAGTCACTAACTCTTTAAGTAAATCATGAGAGATCATTGTATACTTGCCTCTTCAAGCTAAAGCTCTTGTCTTTGCTTGGTTATGGAGTGAGTTGTGTTGAAATCCTCCTTTCCTTCCTTGAGCATACGGTTTTAAGGGAGAATGGAAGGAAAAGATTAGTCTTTATTCAATAGAGGAAATAGGATATATTTGAGGCTAGAGCATCTTACCAAAATGAGCTTGGAATGGAGATTCAAGCACCACAATGTGTCACCACCTAAGAAAGTTGATGGCTTTTACCTATTTGAACCATGGAAGCCACGGTTTTGGAAGGGAGAACAAGAGTTCATGTGAGCTTCATTGTTTACCAACATAATAATTTACTTAAGGAATCTTGAAACAAGACTTAACTAGATGTTTCTTGAGTCGTGGAGTTGAAGCTTGAATTGATCTCTTGGTTCCAAGGGGAGTGGCCGAAATGTTGGTGATGGGAGGATGGAATTTTTGCTAAGTGTTGCTTGGCTTGCTTGAGAAGAATTTTCTAGATGAATGAAAGATGTTGTCTTGCAAATTTAAAAATCTAGGGGTGAGGGAGGGAATGGCCGGTTTTGGTGGGAGAAAGTGAGGGTTAGGGTTTTCATGAGTGTTAATCAGGGTTAGGTTAGTAATAACCTTGTTACTTTATTCCAACTATGGTTACTTTAGAGCTAACCAAAGTTACTTTGTCCAATCATTGTTATCTTAACCTTGGTTTAAGGAAAAAGTAACCATGGTAGGATTTAAAAATCCTACATGGTTAGGCATATAGAGAGGGCCGGTTTGGTTGGGGTCTTTAATGACCTCAACCACACTTTCTCCTTCTTTAATGAGTTGTTTTATTCATTCTTTAAATGCATATCTATTTTGTTTTCTATTTAGCTATTTTAAATTTCTAATAATGGATTGAAAAATCAAGAGGATTCTAGAATCCTTTACATGCCTTGGCCGAATTTTGGGGCTTCTTGGGCAATTTGATATTTCTTGTAATTTTAATTCATGTACTATATTATTTTCTTTATCTTATTGTATTCCAAGATTAGCATATGTATGTATACATAATAGGATGTACAATGTGCATGTCACCTAAAACATATATTAGTGTACATGTATCCGCGTATGTTTGTATATTTATATATACACGCCTATATGTACGTGTACTAGATATATATACCTTCATATGTATACGCATGTAGGTATTTATACATTTCATACACATATATCATATACACGCACATACATATATATAGTGGTATGTATTGTTCATATAACTCTATATTTCATGTATCACTTTCTTGAAGTCTCCTTATTTAATTTGCTTAGTATCACCTCAATAGTATTTAAGTAAAGAGGGTTAAGTTGACTTATGTATCACGCACTTAAAGAAATTATCGCTTTCATTCCGTCACTTATTCATAGTTTTCAAGTACATGTCGTTGGGGTACAACAGATGTTCTCAACCTTTGCAAGTCTGAAAACAGATTGCACTAGTCTCAAAACTATTAACGACTTATACTTGTCCAAATGGGTCAAAACTTGCGCAAAATGAAACTTAAGAGGTGTGGCTATGTTTCTGCAATAGTTTACGATTTTTGAAATTCTTTTGCTATTTTTACTCTTGCAATGAAAATGATGCGAAATGCCAGAAACTGAAAGTTAAGTGCTGAAAGTAACGACACTAAGGATTTATACTGGTTCGGTTAAATCAACCTACTCTAGTCTCCGAGGAAACCTTCCTCGGTTATCATTAAACACAAAATAATACCTTACCACAAGGGTTACTGGAGTTACTCACCAACTCCACTCTTTCACAAACAATACAATCAATCACACCGATCACGAATACCACCACCGAACGGATGAATGTTTGATCACACCTTGATCAACCTTTTAAACAAATGAAAAGTATATGGTGGTATAAACAAAGCCTATTCAATATGTTAAATATAAGAACAATAGGCTTGAGAGAAGAACAAGAAGAAGAAGAAAGAAATGTAGAAGAATAGAATAGTGGATCCTTTTGTACTTGAGAGACAATGAGAGTTGTCTTTGTTTTGTTTGCTCTCTTCTTTCCTTTTTAATCCATATTGGCTGCCCCCTTAGGTCATTCTACCACCTTGAGAATTTTCTTTAATGCCTTTGGTAGATTGCCTTGTGTAGATATGACACCATCTTGCTCACTTGGCACAACATGATTGATGAATGTGTTGGCTTTAGTTACTTGGCACTCTATGATTGGATGAATCTTGCCATCATTTAGTAGCTGTAAACTCTGAGATTAAAATGTAAAAACATGTGCCACATAAAGTTTAAAATGTTGCCAAATAATTAACAATTAATCCCTTCAATTTGGGATGTCAATTAGTCAAACATTCTAGGCAAAAAAATTGGCTAGCCATACATTGTCACATGCTGAACTTTCAGCATGTGTTAAATTTGCCAAATGTTAGAATTGTTATCTTGTGTAGCTCCCTCCTTCATGTCACTAACCTTGTGTGGCTTATTCTCAACCAATTGAGATTCCAACTAAGCTCCACATAAGCTCCACCAAGATGAGAATGGCATGCACTTTGTCTCCAACATGTGATGAATTTCACTTTTGTAAACTTTGTCAAATATTGCACAATAATTACACATATATGGTATATTCCAATCAGCCCTAATTTGAATATTCTAGTACACTTTAACATGTCTTGAATATGTAAAAAGTATCTAGATACGTGTTACATGTCATGCCAAAACACAATTTTTGTCGATTACGCGATTTTTCTCCAATTAAATTCAAACTTTTTGCACATGTTATATATATTATGTCACATATAATATACATAAAATAATTTAAATATTCATCTCATGGGACTGTTTGAAATTGTGCCCACATGTGGAAAAAAATTTGAATTTGAAATCTCCACAATTAAGCCTTAATTGAGGGTGATTTGTGTGTGCCAACATGGAATGATTTCATAGATGAATATATCATGTAATTCACGAAAATGTTGGCTCTTTTTTGAGTATATGTGCTGGCCATATATATGGAAAGTACGTGACACGTTGGCAAAGTTTCGGTAGTTACCCGATACGACAATTTTCGGTTTACAACCTCGCAACGTATCGTAATAACTTTTTTATCACCATGACTTATATCATATGATATAATACCTGAATATACTCATAAATATGAGGTAAGTATAGTGGTGTAACGTTGATGTATGTTTGCAATATATGCTATGTGTCGGTAGTACGTCGGAATATATGTGTATTGTGCCTTTTTAAAAAAATCTGAATATATAAACACACACACACACACACATATATATATATATATAATGTGTATATCAAATGGAGAGGAGACTTTCCCTGTTTCAATTTGTTGCCATCATGCCTTCTCCAAATATATCTCCATTTAATGAATTAGTTAGTTCATTAACTTAAGTGCTTCACTTAATGAACTAGTTTAGTTCATTAATGGTGGCACCTGAAAATAGTTCAAACACAACAAATGTTTGCCATTTGATTTAAGCTTTAACGCTTCATGACTTGTTATTACGGCAACATTATATATAAAGTATATAAGGCAAGTTTACCACAAAAACATGTCAAGTAATAAATTTGTCATGCATTTCTTAAAACACGTAGTATTTAAATCATCTATTTGTGAATCACTTAAACCCTTTTCTCAAAAATCTTTCCCTTTTGATGATCTACAAAATAACCTTAGTTCATGATTTAAATATGACCGCTCCCCCTCCAATTGAGCACAAATTCGAATTTTGAATTTTGAATTGTCTCTCCCTTGAATTTTGCAATCATGCTCTTTATCCCCCCTTAAATCACTATCTCTTCCCCTTAAATCATGCACTTTCTCTCTCCCTTTATTTTGTAAATAATATCAAAAGTGCATGTAAGAAAGAAATAGCAATTAGTATATCAACAAAAGTCATGCATTTGAAGTGCACTCTTAAGGGTTATTTATTCAACCCTTTGCAAATGTCCCTTTTGTTACCCAAATTTGGGTGACCTTCCAAGATCTTCCAAAAGGTGAGCAAAAAGATGAGGACGCGATATAATAGACATTAGGTGGGAGTGCAATTGGCCTTGGGCCGAGAATTCCATTGTAACCATTAAATCAAGAAAACTCAAGAAGGTGTGTATATGTCTCAAAGCAAATACACTAAGGATTTGCTCAAAAAGTACATTTTTGGTGAAGGAAGGGAAGTAAACACTCCAATCAGCACAAGTGCAAAACTTGACAAAGATGAGAAAGGAAAGCATATTGAGGTAACCTTGTATCGTGGCATTATAGGGAGTCTAATTTATTTGATTGCAAGTAGGCTAGAGATATTACATGCTGTGTGCTTATGTGCTAGATTTCAAAGTGATCCTAGGGAAATGCATCTAGTTGCGATAAAACGTATTCTTAGATACCTTAGGTGTACTTTGAAATTTGGATTATTTTATCCCACGAATGCATGTTTTGATTTAAGAGGATAGTGTGGCGCCGATTATGCGGGGAGTCTTGTTGATAGAAAGAGCACATTCAGGGCTTGTCAATTTCTCGGTGATTGTCTTGTCTCTTGGTTTTCCAAGAAACAAAACAATGTTTCCCTTTCTACGGCAGAATCTGAGTATGTGTCGGCCGCCTCTTGTTGTCCACAATTGTTATGGATGGCCAACACTTTCACTGATTATAACATTCACTTCTCCAAAGTGCCTATTTTGTGTGATAACATGTCTGTTATCAATATTACACAAAATCCGGTCGCAGTCGTACTAAGCACATTGAAGTGAGACATCATTTCATCCGTGATTGTGTACAAAATAACTTGGTTAGTATGGAATTTGTTCCAATACGTGACCAACTAGCAGACATCTTTACAAAACTGTTTCCTAGTGATGTATTTGCATCTATAAGAAGCAGGTTAGGGTTACTTAACATGGGTTAACACTAACCCATCTTTAGTTAGAGTAAGAAAAATTTCAAATTATCAAGCTCAGTATACATAAAGCACTTTATCTGAATTAGTTCAGGCGTTCAATGTCAAATTAAGCACCTGATGCTAAGAATGGCACTCGTTTGAAGTGACATCAAGCGCTCTATGTCTTTAGAAACTATCGTTCGAAGTGGCATTAAGTGCTTTATACAAACTGTACCACTCGTTCAAAGAGATTTCAAGCGTTTAATATCTTCAACTACAAATGTTCCAAGTCACTTTAACGCTTCATTCTTGTTCATTAAGTCGTTCGAAGTGACATAAGGCGCCTAAACCCTATTTCTTCTTGTCAAACCAAGTGTCCTTTAACTTTTTCTCACGAATTTAAGGATTTGACCACTACCGCTGTCTTTCCCTCTTCTTCACGTCGCCTCCTTATTCCCTTCACATCCCAATTCACTCCCACTTCCTCATGTTTCCCACTTCCTCATGCTTCTTTTTTATCCCTTCTTCTTCCCCTTTCCTCTTCCTCCTCTTCTCCTTAAATTCCATCCTCTACCTCTCAGTACTCTCACAAAAATTTCTGCAAACCACCTCCCTTCCTCTATCTTTGCTAAAAATCCCAAAAGTTCATCTTTCCAACTCAAAGATGGCCTCTACTGGCCTTTAAAGGCGCATTCAAAAGGGATACAAATGCAAGCAAACTGCTGGCATTGTTGAACCTAAAGAAATCACATCTATCCGTGAAAGGCTCTCTAAGGAAAACTTTCCTTGGATGAAAAAGAAATTTGACTTTGATGTCAAGAATCCACCCCCAAATGTAGCAAAAGGTACTCATCTCTCTCTCCATTTCCACGTGCTATTTGAAGAATGGAGCAGTAACAATCGGCTCGTGGTGCCTTTAAAACTCATCCACATTAGTGACTTCACCGAGGTCCATAATGCAAATCAAGTCATTACTCTATTAGACAAACAAGGCTAGACTTCACTCTGGTCCAGAAATGATATGAAATCCTTCTCCAAGACTTACATCCGACTGTTCTATGCCAATATGTGGATCAGTCCCAAAACAGAATCCAAAGAGTTTTCCCTACACACCTTGATAGATGGCACTCCTCTAAATTTCTCTATAAGACATCTGTGACTCTTTGAGAGTGAGAAATGATGGACTAAGTGACTTCTCTATATTTGATTGCAGTGACAAATACGGAGTATATGAGCAAGATGTTAAGTTTGATCTGGAATATTTTACAACCAAGAAAACTCAGAACATGCCTTTGGTAAATAGGATTCTGTTGGCAGTTGTAACTTACTGTGTTAACGGTAAGGCAACTAGAAATCCAAGCAATATGGATTTCTATGTTACTTATCGTCTCAAGCATGAGACAAGTTGAATTTGGGATGGATCATGGTGGAGGTGACAATGGTTGCCCTCCGAAATGGATATAAGGCCATGTCTTTTGCAAATATAATCACAATTCTGCTCAAGTCAAAAAGTGTTCAGATTCCTGAAGGAGAGATGACAAAGGTGGCCAAGACCGATTACTACGACAACTTCAACATCGCCCAAGCCATCGACTTGTAGAGAAGGAAAGCCATTACAATTCCGGGTATTGCTGATGAGATCGGCGAATGACCTCAAGAAGGTGGGGTGGTAGCAATGACCTTGAATTCTATCACGCATTCAGTCACTCGAACAAGCTGTTCAACGGTTGGAGCTTCCTGATGCAGAGCATGAAGCTCCGCATGCTCGAAACGAACAACGTATGACAGTTTTCAAGAATGCCCTCTTGTAGCTGAATCTGTGGATACAACTCCCATCTGATTTTGATGATTTAGGGGGAGAAAGTGGCACTGGTGCTGGTGGTGCGAGTGCGGGTGCTAATGCTTGTGGTTCTGGTGGTGCCAGAGGCTCGATGAGCGGATTTGATGACTTTGCGACTAGTGGAGGATTTGGTTTTGGAGGTGCTGGTTTAAGTGTAGTAAGAGATGCGTAGATTCTTTTTGTGATCGTAGAACAAGACTGTGACATGATTAGAAATAAAATGAACTTACTTTGCTTTCCTTTTAAATCGATGATGATTTTTTTGGGTTAACATTATTTGTATCGTCATTTTGATTCATCAATTTTCATTTAAAAAGTTTAGGCTTAATGTGAGGGGGAGCATGAGCTTAGGGGGAGTAATTTCTAGAAGACATGCTAATTGTGAAATCATCAAAAAGGAGAATGTTAGAATACATTAAGTTTTGATGATTTGCACAATTGACACTTAGACACCTAGATAAGGCGCCTGTGAAGTGTCTGCAAGTTAGTATACTTCGAACGGCTACAGAAGGCGCCAAATATTAAGTGTCTGGAGACCAGTACACTTTGAACGCCTACATAAGGCGCTTCATATGAAGTGTTTGGATTCCAGTACACTTCGAACGCCTGCTTCAGGCGCTTCATGTGTCAAGTTGTAAAATAGTACACTTTGAATGCCTAAACAGGCGCTTCATGTGTGTTACAAAGTCAAATAAACTTTTTCCTCCAAAACAGGCACGAACATCAAGTTACTTTTGATAAAAGTCAGAATTACTTTGAACAAGTTTCAAGGCTGAGATTAGGCGCTTCATGTGACTTCGAACGAGTTCTGCTACCCACAACAGGCGCTTGATGTGACATTGAACAAGTGCTTCTTATTCACCAGCTTGTCAACCTACTTACGGCGGTTCGTAAAAAGATAGAGTAAGAGGATCTCAACCATTGCTTCCTAAATAGCTTAGGAAGAGAATGAAACGCAAAAGTGACGGCCATTGAGGAGTCAAAGGATCTAGAGACTATCACTCTAGATGAGCTTTATGGGAATCTAATCACTTGTGAGATTCATCTTGAAGCTCAAGAGAAGAATGATCCCATCCAAAATTCATCAAAGGCATTTGCATGCGAGTCAGAGGAGTCGGACGATGAAGTTGGACTTCTCGTTCGAAGATTTAGAATATTTGCAAGAAAGAATGAGGATGAAGCCAAGAGGTTCACAAGGAAAAATTCTCTAAGGATAAAGACAAGGTGAATGATCAGATGACAAATGCTATGAATGCGGAAGAATGATCACTTCATGAAGGATTGTCGAGTGAAAGACCCGCATCAAAAAGATAAAAAAGCCATCTGCCAAAGGAAGAAGGCTTTGCAATCGGAAGTAGCTCATTGGAAGAGTATCTTATCCAGATCCGAGAGCAAATATGAAAATAACGAGAATCTAGCTCTCACGGGAATTTTCGATGATGATCTTGACAAAGAATTTCATTCACTCATGGCCATCGAGGACGACATAGAGGTATGCACTATATCCTCACATTATAGATTATAAGGTGAAAAGGATGACTTAGTGCAAGAAATTGACTTTTTAGAAATGAAATATAAAAGTGTCGAAAAGGATTTCAAAGCATGCATATATGAATATAATGACACGTTAGGATATCACATTGCATTGCAACTTGAGCATGATATTTTATTGACCATGCATGTGATTGCACAAGAGAAGCATGATTTGATGAAATCGTGCATCCAAATTAAAGCCCTTAGGAAAAAGAAAATATTCCAAGGGAAAATACTAAAAAGGTTGAGATAGCTAAAGATGCATCTACATTGAGCATGAAAGCAAAAATTTAAACCTAGTATCATGTATGCATCTAAGAAGGGTAAATCAAATGAGAAAGCATCATTCATCAAGGAGTCACAAACCTCCTTGAAAACGCAAAGGCACATGCCTAAAAATAAGGAAAATTCATCAAATGTGTCAAAACATTTTGTGAAATCCGTGACACACGCCTCTTCTTTAATTCTAAGGAAAGTTGTCCCTGAAAGGGAATCACGTAATGTGTCAATTCACAAGCATGATAATCATCATTATCCACACAAACACATTCCTACCTGTTAGTTCATGTAGAAGAGTGTGTAAAGCTAAAAATAATAAAAATATTGTGTGGGTGCCCGAGGGCGAAGTGAAGATAACTAACCTTCAAGGACCCAAAACAAAAAGGGTACCAATGTCATATGGTTCTTTTGCAGGCCCTAACTTTAAATGGAGAAAGCAAAGACAAGAAGGTCAAATGGATCGTGGACAGTGGGTGTTTCAACCATATAACAGGAGACAAAAGTCTCTTCCATAGACTCACTATGCAAGATGGAGGAGTTGTCCACTTTGGAGGTAGCAAAGGCCAAATCAAAGGACATGGTATTGTGGGTAAGAATTCTTTCTTTCTTAGTGATGTTCTATATGTTGTAGGATTAAAGTTTAACTTGATAAGTGTCAGTCAACTATGTGATGCTAATTATGAAGTTATGTTTTTGAAAACAAAGTGCATTGTGAAAAAGGATAACACTATTCTATTTGAGGCTTTGAGATTCAAAAACACTTACAAACTTAGCATCAATGATTTGGTTTAACAAAATATATATTACCTAGTTGCTAAAAATGATTTGCCGCAACTATGGCATAGACGTTTGGGACACGTATGTTTCAAAACTTTTAAATTTATTTGTGAAAACGATAAGGTCCGAGGCCTTCCAAAAATGAGTTTCAAAATCAAGGCTTGTGTGACACTTGTCAAAAGGCAAAGCTTGTGAAAATAAGCTTTAAACCAAAAACAAATATATCCACCTCCAAACTCCTACAATTACTACATATGGATTTGTATGGGGATGTTGGAACAAAATCTTTGGGTGGTAAACATTATACCTTCATGGTAGTAGATGACTATACTCGTTACATATGGGTGATGTTTCTTGCAAAGAAAAATGATGCATGTAGTGAGTTTATAAATTTGAGTAGATGATTGAAAAATCACATGGGTGACACCATTAAAATCATACAAAGTGATCGTGGTGGTGAGTTTGATGGAGAGTTTGAAAGGTTTTGTGAATCCAAAGAATACACACATAACCTTTCGGCTCCTAGATTCCACAACAAAATGGTGTAGCCGAACGAAAGAATAGAACTGTACAAGAAATGTGTAGAGCAAAGTTAAATGAGTTCGGTTTGACCAAGTATTTTTGGGCCGAAGCGGTAAATGCCGCTTGCCATGTGATCAATCATGTGTATTTGAGACCTACCTAAATGTGACACCTTATGAGCTTTCGAATGGTAAAGTTCCTAATATTGGGTATTTTAAAGTGTTAGGGTGTAAGTGTTTCATACTTAACATTCAGAACACTTTGGACAAACTTGACCTCAAAGCGGATGAAGGTATTTTTTAGGTTATGTCTCAAATAGTAAAACATTTTGTGTTTTCAACAAAAGAAGTCAAGAGGTGGAAGAATCAATCCATGTTAAGTCTAATGAGGCACTTGATGACGAACCTAAACTTAATGAGGATTGTGAAGAAAATGAAGGTGTTGCTCCTCAAGAAGAAATTCTTGAAGACATTCCAACGGTTGCTCATCAACAAGAAATTGTTGATAAGTCTCTAAATGGAAACATCTTTATTGACTTAAATGTAGAACCTATTGAAGGTACTCCTCCACCAAATGTTCATGAACTTAGTGAGTCAAATAGAAATATTTCTCATATTCATCTTGTTGATACACAAAATATTGAAAATGCATCTCATATTCCAGAAAATGATAATCATCTAAATTATGATGATTCGTCTCTTCCAGAAAATGATCATGATGAAGTTGGAGGAGATATCTCCAATCTTCTTATATCATTTAAGCATAAAAGCTCTCACCCACACGAGTTGGTCATATGTGATCTAAATAAGGGTATCACTACATGAAGGCAATATAGAGAGAATGCATTCGTGTCTCTCATAGAGCCTAAAAAAGTTAAAGATACACTTCTTGATGAATATTGGATATTGGCTATTCAAGAAGAATTAAACTAATTTGAAAAAAGTGGTGTTTGAGAGTTAGTTCACAAACCACATGATCATCCTATTATTGGTACAAAATGGGTGTTTCGTAATAAGATGGATGATCAAGGAAATGTCACTAGAAACAAAGCTAGACTAGTTGCTTAAGGATACCGTCAAGAAGAAGGTATTGACATTGATGAAACTTTTGCACCAGTAGCACGGCTTGAAGCAATTAGAATGTTGTTGGCATATGCTTGCTATAAATATTTTAAACTTTACCAAATGGATGTTAAATCCGCCTTCTTGAATGGTGTTATTCAAGAAGAAGTGTATGTTGCACAACCTCCCAGCTTTGAATGTCATGACTTACCACATCATGTATTCAAACTTAAAAAGGCTCTTTATGGCTTAAACAAGCTCCAAGATCCTTGTATGAAAAGTTAATTACTTTTCTTCTTAATAATAGATTCTCAAAGGATAAAGTTAACACTACTTTGTTCATCAAAGAACAAAGTAAATATCAATTAATTGTACAAGTATATGTTGATGATATTAGTTTTGGTGCTACTAACAATTGTCTTTGTGAGCAATTTGTTAGCTTAATGCAAGATGAATTCGAGATGAGCATGATGGGCGAGCTTACTTACTTTCTCGGGCTTCAAATCAAGCAAACTCAAGAAGGTGTGTATATTTCTCAAACCAAATAAACTAACGATTTGCTCAAAAAGTACAATTTTGGTGAAGGAAGGAAAGTAAACACTTCAATGAGCACAAGTGCAAAACTTGACAAAGATGAGAAAGGAAAGCATATCGAGGTAATCTTGTATCGTAGCATTATAGGGAGTCCACTTTATTTGACTGCAAGTAGACCGGATATATTACATGCAGTGTGTTTATGTGCTAGATTTCAAAGTGATCCTAGGAAAATGCATCTAGTTCCGGTAAAACGTATTCTTAGATACCTTAGGTGTACTTTGAAATTTGAATTATTTTATCCCACGAATGCATGTTTTGATTTAACAGGATAGTGTGGCGCCGATTCGAATTCGTTTTTGTCTAACTATATCCGAATTCGTATCCGAATCCGGACGGATATTTAGGAAGTCATCCGAATTAGAATTTGTTCGGATTCGAATTCGGTGCCGGATATCCGAATCCGTATTATATCTATTTCAAATTTGTTCGAATATCCGAATCCGGATATCCGAATTCGAAATCAGCAAATTTACAACAGTGGTATACATATTTTCATATATATTTTATTAAAATTTTAAAAATAAATATTTTTACATATTTTTTATATATTATTATATTTTTATTATATTTTATTTAATTTTAAAAATATCTATTCGGATACGGATATTCAGATACGGTAATGACTATACCATATTCGTATTTGTTTTTCTAATACTATTCGGATACGAATTCGAATACGGTGAAACGAATGTACAGCTCTTACCATATTTGATTCGGATAGCCGAATTCGAATTCGGATGTCGGATATCTGGTAAGTTTTGATCGGCCTAGGCCGAGGCATCTTATTGACAATTTGACGGTCTCAGTATTACGATTCTAACTTTTTTCATCCCTAATTCTTTTTTTGCACATTTCTCTATATATCATTCATTTAAACCTTATGACGTTCTTATATATATATAGACACACACAATATTGCAATCATGACCCAAAAGAACCTACACTATGTTTCCTTTCTCTCGTAATATGAGCCTTGTTTGCACGTTCTACCTATATTTGCATACTAAAATATTAAAAAGTGAGTTATCAGGAGGGCCGTAGTGAAACTATATAGTCAACCCATCGCCGTAATCATCCCCCAATCATATACACATGCATAAATACTTACATAACACATTCATTTAATGCTACATTTAATCATTTATCAATGCACATTAACTTTTAATATTCTTCCTTACTTTTATCTTACATTAGACATCCTTGATTGCTTAACTTCTTTTCTTTGATATCTTAACATTCATACATTTCTTCGCATGTTTATTTTCGTATAATCTTTTAGCATTTTGTTTCCACGATCTGGAAGAAATGTTTTCAATTCCATTAACTCAGGTTGAATTGCTTTCATAACTCGGAACTAAGGTTTTTCATTTTATTAACCAGGAAATAATTTTTTAATTCCATTAACCGAGAATAAACCAAACCAAACTAATAGTATCTCTAATACTCAGCATAGTTATTGCCAACTGCAACATAATGATAACACATTTCAGAGGAATCATAATAATATACCAAAAAGAATGGTTGATCATGCACTCTCGAGTGATAAAATTCTACACAAGTTGTACAAGTATAGAAAATTCAACAAGCTAGGTAATTGATTAAGTCTTCAAGATCTAGAAATCTATGCTTTCACATAAACAATTATTTCACAATAACTATAAGAGGATGTGTTATATCCCGTGTCAAAAAGAAAAAAAGAATACATAAAAAATAAATAAAATAAGATAATAGTAAATTAATTGCAATAACCCCACCACCGTTTATCCTTCTATAATTCTCAATGCCTTATCCTACTTTAAACCCATAACCCCCATTCCATAATTTTTTTCTTAATTTCTCCTTTACGTATACACAAGACCCTTCCATTTCCACATCACTCAATCGGCTGCATCTTTGGAAAAAGAAAACTGCTGAAGCCGTGAGCTTAGGAGGCTAGAGAGGGAGAAAAAAAAAGGAAAAAGAGAAAAAGAAAAGAAGGTAAGTATCTTATCCGTACTCATTACGCATTTACAAAATCTATAAGTATATTTTGTACAAAATTCTTGGATCATGCATTTGTATTTTTGGTTGCATAAATTGGTTTTTATATAAAAAGTATAGGTATGCATATATATTGTATATGGGTTTAATTGTTATATTGTATAGTAAGGCCTATCGGCCGAAATATGTATAGATATGCGTATATAAGGGTAGTTTCGGCAGGTTCACATTGGAGAACAGTGGGTGTGTGTAATTAATATGTGTTAGAGTTAAGTTAAGTGAAGATACATGTATGTGTTGTTAGTATATGCATTGAATTTAGAAAAATTGGTGAGGAGTTTAGGTGTTAACCGGGTGGATATATATCTAAACACATATATAAGTACATTCATATATATATATCTATATCTATATATATGTGTGTATGTGTGCGCGCGCGCACGGATAAGAGGTATAATGTGTTTGTATGGAAATATTAATTTATATGTATTATGTCGTATAAAATATAGTTTTGTAAAATTAAACAGTTTGGTATGATTTGTAAGCATTTACAAGTGTATTTCCGGTTTTATGAAAATGTAAATATTGAGAACGGTTTCCGCACAAATTATAAGAATTCATATATGTATTTGAATATGTATATATGTATAAAAACTGTTTCGGTTGATATATATATTAAAAATATTGTTTTATTCTGAAAGTGTAAATTCGTACTTATATACATATTCTGAAATATATGGCATAACAGTAAACTGATTTTACGGGGAAAAAATTTGTGAATTTGTCAGTAGCTAGCCGCTATGGTAAAGGAAAAAAAAAGATTTACATTATATATATATATATATTATATATATTATATTTATATATATATATTATTATGTAATATAGAGTAATAATTATATGTATTTGTTAGGTGTATATTGATGGTCAGAATACCAATAAAGATTTACATTATATATAATATATAATATATATATTATATAATATAGAGTAATAATTATATGTATTTGTTAGGTGTATAAGTTGATATTATAGCGAAAAACCTTTAGGTCTAGTGGTTGAGTAGCATTTATCTCATTCTCGGGTCTCGAGTTCGATTCCCCTCCCTAAATTTTTTTAAAAAAAGTTGATATTATATGAAATTTGTGTTTGATGAAATTAAAGAAGTTATAGCCGGATGGGCTGTATGTTGTAATCGTAATTGTTATCGGACTATGTGCATTTGACTTGATCGATATGGATTGTTGAAAGATATTTGAAAAGTCAATTATTTTGAAAATCGTTTTCAAAAATCGTACATATTGCGAAATTCACCCTTACGAGAGAAATATATCGTTAAGGTGGATTGATTCCGAACAAACGGGTCGTCCGAACATATATGACTATATCGATAGGCCGTTCGTACACATATGACCGCCAATTGGGCCATCCAGGCACATATGACTATATCGATAGGCCGCCTGGACACATCGACCATTGGAGGATCAATCCATAAGTCTTGCGATATAAGTCACTTGTAAGGAAAGTGCTATAGCCATCGCATCGGTATCGTTATCGTTATCGCATCACATCGTTATCGTATTGCATCTCATCATTTTCAAAATTGCACCATCGAAGCTTTGATTGTGACTAACCTTAGACTAACTTTGTGTGTTATCTCATCTGTTGATATCGTTGATTAGTATGCAGTGTTATCATAAGATTTCAAAGGTAAAAATATTTGTGAATGGAAACTTGATTATCTTATATGTTATTGTTATTTTGTTTTACACCTGTTTCCGCGTGTATGATCCCGTAGCGAGTACTGGCAGGTTACTTGCTGAGCGATGTATGTCGCTCACCCCACGTTATTAATTATTTTTGCAGATACACAGGTTTACGAGTTAGTACACCCGAGGTGATCAAGCATGGAGGTTTCGAGGTTGAGGATATTCTGATGGGCTTTTCGAGAATTTAGCTGAGACATAGTTTATGGGTTTGACATTATGCATTTGGAGATTTAGAATTTAGTATCTAAATTTGATATTTGAATCGAACTGGATTTGCCTAGACATTTATAATGATGATGATGATGATTATTTTATTGAGGATATTTGTTTTATGACTTCCGCTGGCATCGATTTGCCTCATTTTACTGACGTGTAATTGAATCGTATCAACGCCTTGTATTCTCTTTAGCTAGATACGGTGAGTGAGTCATTTCGAGTACTAGGGCTCGGGACTGGTCGTTACAGTTGGTATTAGAGCATGGCTATGGATCCACAGAAGAAACATAGATTTAGGCCATAATCTTAGAAGCTAAGATTACGATTTTGCCTCTAAGTCATTATTTAGGTTTAAGTGTTTTAATATTAAGAATTGACCTTAGAGGAAAGCTTTGACATTAGACTTAAGTGATGATCTTGCTGATAAGTCACAATATTAGACATCAGTGACGATTTTTGATTTAGAGTTGATCTTGGACATAAACGATGATTATATTCTAAGCATGATTCTAGGATTAAGAAACGACTTTAGATTTAGGAGATGATCGATTGATGGCTACACATACTTAGGATGATGTTATGCCCATGAGATTTTTGCTAAGTTTTGATCATAACACTTGCACATCCCCTTGGTCGTGATCTTAGTAATGCTATTAAAGAATATACAATTAATTAACATAATATTAACCAGGATGCCCTACCACAGGCGCTAGCTGATGCAGGACATTAGATAGGCGTTGCGATTAATAGGGCCGCTACCACGCGGCCGCATCATAGGACCCGATACCATGGAGCGGTTCATGTTTCTACTTTGACAGTAACGTTGGAACATGACTAGGTCTAAGTTGGGATCGTAACTATTAAGAAATGATTTATAGTGTAATGATAGAAACAAAGAAATGATTTATTAGCATTATGATCAGTAGAGTTTAGCAAAGAATATCGCACAAGGGTTTATAGTTATGATTAAAATGTTGAATTTTATGGTTATCAAAATAGGCTGAAGATATTAGTCTTATTAGAGATATTTATTGATAAGAGAACATTACTATAATAAGTATGGTGGAATGACAAATTATTACAAATCTGGGTTAAGTGTTGACTCCTAGGAACATGTAAGTAGTGATGTATCGAGTAAGCTTGAATTGAAATTGGGCAAGCATGGACAAGTAGTGGTTGCTCTTCACGTGAGATCTAACTAAGTTAAAATTAGCGATTGAAATAACCAAGTAAAGAAGTACGGATGATCAGTGTGGCGAGCGGAAGCATGGCACATTAGACACCTTAAGTTGATCAATATTTAGCGTGACACACTAGGATTGGATAATTTATGTTAAAGATTTTATGATGAGTAAACGGATGTTACACCTATAAGGAACTGTACATAGGAGATCTTTACTTGGAAATAAGGATGAATTATAGAAAGTATACGAAGTATTGGACTATTATTTCTTAAGTAGTTAAATATTTTCATAGATGCGCGTACCTTGAGGTACCCCTATATTTTAAAAGTACTTCAAAGATTTTGTGCCTAAGTATTTCATTTGATCTAGTAATTTTACAAAGCTACCCCTTTTACATATTTACATACCAAGATAATGAAGGTTTAATTATTTTGGCAACTTTAAACAGAAAAAAAAGATATATTTTAAAATATTGATGTTTTCAAAGGACGATATATTTATATAATCCTTATATAATATCTCAAACTTTTGTTTAGGTTACATCTATGTTGTTGAAATTAATTCTATTGTCGACTATTGATATTGCAAGCGTTTTATCCATTAAATGTTTTTCTTAACTGTTTGCATCGAACTTACTTAATTTTACGAAGCAAAAAGTAGTTTTTGAAATATACACACCTTCTTTTAGAGAAAGAAAGACACAGTATTCGAATCGTTTTATAAAATTTTACATTGTTGAGTCACAACTGCTTAATACGGTTTTACCATAATACTTTTGCGAACATGTTATATCATTGTTTTTATAAGAGGTCGCATGAGACACTGCTTTGCGGAAACAAACAATACTTTAGAT
>AP025041.1:19941575-20200056 GCA_036186865.1 Eustoma russellianum | reverse complement strand
TTATAAATCATATAACTAAAATTCGCAAGGGACACACCTTACAATCTCCCACTTGTTCCTTGTGACGTCTTATATGATTTACAAAACAATAATGTGCACTTTAGTATATAATTAAATCCTTTACCCATAATATTGGTCTCTTATAATGTTGTGAGTAAGTAAAGTCTAATATGAGTCATGGCGGTTGTAAATCATTTATTTTGATAAACTCTCTTCCACGTACTACATCAATAAACTTGTCCTTATTACAACCTTTAATGAAGAGTAAAATACAATTTTAATAAACATTCATTCCTGTAACATAATTATGACACACTTATGCATACACAATAATCAGAAACAGGAAATATCAGAAACAAATAACTTTTATTGATCTCAGAGTGTCGACACATTAACGCATATCATTCATGACGTCTAACAATACCCACACGTTCAACATGCTCATGAAATGTCTTTGGTGTCAATCCTTTCGTTAATGGATCTGTTACCATAAGACCGGTGCTAGTATGCTCAATTCACACTCTTTGTTTCTGAATTTCTTCTTTAATGGCAAAGTACTTTATCTTTATGTGCTTATCACCTTTAGAGTACTTGTCGTCTTTAGAAAAAAAAAGACTGGTGCGGCATTGTCACAGTAAATTTTCAGCGGCCTAGCTATACTGTCGAAAATCATAAGCCCTGAAATAAAGTTCCACAACCATAAACCTTAAATATATGGCTTCAAAGCATGCCACAAACTCAGCCACCATGTAGAAGCAACAATGATAGACTGCTTCACACTTTTCCACAAGATTGCCCTTCTGGCTAATTGGAACAAATAGCTAAATGTTTATTTTCTTGAATCAACACATCTCGCATAATCTGAATATGAATATCCAATTACCTCTAATTGATCCATTCTTCTATAAGTGAGTATGTAGTCCTTAGTTCCTTGCAAGTATCTGAGAATTTTCTTTGGAGCTTTCCAGTGATCCATCTCAGAATTGCTTTGATATCTGCCTAACATTCTGGTAGCAAAGCTAATATCTGGTTTGGTACAAGTCTGAGCATACATTAAGCTCCCAACAATTGATGCATAAGGAATATTTTTCATATGTTCTCTTTCCAATTCGCTTTCCGGACATTGCTTTAAACTAAACTTGTCCCCTTTCTGAATTGGAAATATTCCTGCTGAACATTATTTCATATTAAATCTCTCAAGAACTTCATTGATATAGGCCTTTGTTTGAGATAGCCACAATACTCTTTGTGATCTATCAAGAAAAATTTCAATCATGATCACACAAGTCGTTATCCCATATCTTTTATTTCAAAGTTCTTGGAGAGAAATTACTTAGTCTCGTATAATAGACCAAGATCATTAACGGCAAGCAAAATATCTTCAACATATTAGGAAAATAAACTTGCTCCCACTGACCTTCACATGTATATACCATCAACGGTGTTCTCTTTAAAACCAAACAAGATCACACTATCGAGAAGCTTGTTTAAGTTCATATATTGACTTCTTTACTTTTGTTGCCAAATTTCTCATTTCAAGAATGTGGTCTTGCATGGTACGTGAGTCATCATACTTTATAGCAGTCAGACTACTCATTAATATACCAGCAAGAGACTTTCCAGCACTTTGAGAACATTGTTTCACATTCATCATAAATTCCTCAGCACTTTTAGTTTTGGAAGGTTTGACTTAATGTTGCTTGTAACCGCCATTCGTATAAACGTTAAACTCAATCTGTTTGACCTTTCCCAGGCTCTATAATAGTACTTATCATCATCACTGCTCTCATCAGTGGTGTCACCTAGTTTCTCCTCTTCGAGTGGCAGATCCAGGTCTAACACACCTAAGTGGAACCGGATTTGTTCACTCCATTTCGAGAAATTAAAACCGTTGAACAAAGGAATGGACGCAACATGTGAAAGCAACAAAGTAGAAACAGGTACTGCGAGTAATGGATCACAGAAATTCAGATTCTACACTACTGGAGCCTTACATAAAATGCACACTAAAACTCTCCTTTGGGAGATATTAAAATATGCAACTATAATAAACTTTAATTTGGTAAAAATATGTTGCTTAAATTTATATGCTATCTTTGGATATGCAAATAAACTAAATAACATATACACCAACCAACACATTTATTAAACCATGTTCAATCAATCTTTGGGTGATTACATAATTGTTCTATAATAAACAATATCTATAATATCATTCTTTAAAATTCTTTTAACTTTAATTTTATCATATTATATAACTTGATCACTTTGGTGACTAATAAATCATATAATATGAGAAATCCCCTTATATGACATCAACAAAAAAAATAATGTCATTCTTTAATTCTATAATTTTAATTTATCATATTATATAACTTGATCACTTTGGTGACTAACAAATTATATAATATGATAATCCCCTTATATGACATCAACAAAAGATGAAGCCATAATGAAAGTGTGAAGTGAACCGATTCGGCAATATCCAAGAAAGATCACAATCATTTTTCTAGACAGTATTACCATTCCATGTCAAATTCCAGACTGTACGGTGGGGTCACAGACGATCCCGCTTAAGTACCGACTTTTTAGAAAGAAATTATGTGTATGGTGTATTTATCACAACTTCATTATTGAATAATTCATATTTTGCATTTGCCACAAACTTTAATACATTATCAACAAAGGATAATGCCAAACCAGGTCAGTCAACGAGTTAGGCAAATTCTGTACTTAAGCCTAACTAGAATACGTTAGACTTCTATATCTATCAAACACTAAAAAAAAAACCCCTTTGAATATTCCACAAAGATGCAGCAGAGGCAGTACACATATGGAGATGCTTAAAGAACCTGTGAACTACCAAAGGGTAATGAACTGAACAATTATAAGACAAATGAGCCGCATCATCAACCAATTAGGCAGTCTTACCGGCTGAGACTTTGAAGTGTTGTTTTTTTTTTTTTTTCAAGGGCCATGGTCTTGTACCTGTAAGAAAATCCAACTTCTATTTCTCCTTTACATCATTTTCATTTCTCTTTTTTTTTCCTTCTTGTGTTTGCAGGGCACACTATTGGCATAAAGGGCACTCACTTTCTCGCATGGAGATTTTGGTTACTGATTGCATAAGGACTTTCTTCATGATTCATAAAGATATCCTTCTAATCATTTAGTGAACGTTATGGAAGAAATTACCGAAATTTAGATGGAATAAAAAGAGCATATCACGGATGTATAACTCATGAAAAAAAAACATAATCTTAAGCTATCACTTCAGGTTAAACGAATGGAGATAGTCTTGTCATCACATCCATAAACAGAGCCCAATACAATGTCGCTCAGACGCGCTGAAACTACCAAATTAGAGTTTCAAAATGTAACATCTTTATCTTTCGGGCATCAACCATAGAATTTATAAAGAAGTGCAGAAATGCAACATAATGATGTTTCCCATTGTCTTACTCATATCATTGGGTACTGGTCTTGTGAATAACAAATAAATGGAAAACATAAATTTCTAAACCTGTTTCTAATACCACAGGTAAGCGATTAAGTCTTCAGTATCTAGAAATCTATACTTTCACATACACAATTATTTCACAATAACTATAAGAGGATGTTTAACGGAAGCGTACTTTTCTCCATGGTTTGTTGAGCAGAAGCATCTTTGACGAACGGGACTTCAACGTTGATGCGGATAATCTCGAACTTGAAGAGAGGTTTTTCTCTACTAACCCTTACTTTAATGCTTACTTCGATGGATAAGTAAAACAAATGCACCAGAGTAAAGAGAGGACATTCATCCATATTTATAGGTAATCAAAAGGTACTTCCATCATAACTTTTGGCATATCACCTCTTTGATAAATAGATATATCCCTTTAATGAATAATCGTGTCTCTTAACTTTATAGACATAACCCATCTAGATAACTTTTCGTAAATAACCAATTAGGATTTAATTATAAATCATATAACTAAAATTCACAAAGGACACAACCTTACAAGCTATGCTACTAATGATGAGACGAATAAACCAAGCTACTAATGATGAGACGAATAAACCAAGAAGAAAAAATTGTTGAGGGTGTGACACATTTGATATTAATGAATAAATGAATATGATTAACTGAAATAAGCTATGGAAAACTGCTGTGAAATTTTTCGGTCGAAATGGTGAGATGTCATCCTATCAAAAAGCTATTCATTAGCAACACAAAATACTTGTGGACATGTAGCCCATACCTGTGACAAAATATAACTAGTTGAATAAGGACAGGTATTCGCATGAAATGAAAGAAATAAAATTGTGATGTATGGAGCTCAACTTTTGCCTATTAATTACTTGAAGTCCTCGACGTAGTTATGAAAGAACATATGCACACGTGATTGATAAAATTACAATTTATTAAATTACACTGTTGTTAACTATGTCTCATGGATACTATCACTACTTATCCACGACTGAAGCTTGATAATCATGCATTTTGAAATAATTTGTAAGGAACATGAAGTGTCTACACAACTAATCATGCTTCAAGATAACGATGCGTTGTAAAATAATTCGTGTAGAATATGAAGTGTCTGAACAACATATGATGCCTGAATAATGCAACTCAGTAGAAGTGTATTTTATCAAATCAGGAAGATGTTATTTTCTTTGTCTTATTATTTATGGAAGGTAAAACAAAGATTTTGGGACCAAGAAAAAATAAAAATCTGGAAATCCTTTTTGTGAGGGAGTGAGTGATTAAGAGAAACAGAAGACAGTTTAATATGAGAGTTTGAGAAAAACATCCTTTTATTACTCATGAATCAAGTAGGCATGTATCAGAGGAGTATAATGCTTTTATACATTAAAAGCTTAACATTAAGTTATAATAACAATACTCTCACATTATAAGGTCTTCTAATATCAATTGTCTAAAATATCAATTTATTTACATAAATTTAATTCTTTTAGATTAACTGATGCAACCCCCTCCCCCCCCCCCCCAAAAAAAAAAAAAACAAAAAAAATTCGAACGCAGCAGAAATGAGACGATAAGCGATAAAAGAAGCGAGGGGCATTTTGGGAGCAAGGTGGCTGCCTTCGGGAAACGCATACATGTAATATTGATGCACTATAAAATTTCAAATAGGAGTTGCAAAATAATATGAATTAATAAAATAGACCAATATACAAAAGAAATATTATATTAAATAAGTTAAACGAAATGGGCTATCTCTCTTTTGTTTATCTACTTTATTCATGTTCTAAAACAATCGGTAATGATAATAATGTATTCTATTTGTCCTCAAATTACATAAAAACACCTCTGTTTAGAGAAATCACGTGAATATACATGATATTAATATAGATAGCATATTGACTACTCCAGGACGCTAGACACCACAGCATCGCCAGCCTCCCACGGCGTCAATGCAAATAGAGTCCTCTCCAGCCCAGGCCGTACTCCTAAAAAGCGTTTACTGGTGTTGGGATCGGATCTTCCCCCTTCTCCATGTTAAGAATGTGATACAATTATGAGAATATATTCTTACCTTTTTTAATTGTAATTAATTACTTACCATAGCTAGGCTGATTAATTTAATTGATTGATTAGGTGATTTATTTCCTTGTATAAGAGGCTTATGTGCAGCATAAATAGGAATGCTTATATACGTTAATGAATCAATGAAAAGAGAAGAATTTTCTCCCAAAAATTTGTTCATGGTATCAGTTCATGATAGTTCCTCTCTGTACACAAATTAATTGAGATTTTTGAGAATCGGCTCAGAGAAGATCTAATCATTGCCATATACCTTTCCCAGCCAGAAGGCCACCGATTGAATCCACCCTCACAGTAGCAACACTGTGTTGCTTCATCAATCATCATCCTGAAACCGAAATCCTGCAGAAAAAACCACTAGAAAAATGTCAGACACTGGAAAAACTGAGGCCTCAACTACAACATCTGAAACATCCACCACCAATAATAGCCCCGGAGAATTAGCACTACAAGTGGCTCAACTTCTCCGGGATAGCCTCCATCGCCAACCACCACAACCCATTCTTTCTACACCAGAAATATTGTATGTCTCAGTCAAGCTAAACAGTGGGAATTACTCATTATGGTCCACTGTGATATACTGCGCCATACTTGGCCAAGGAAAAATTTCGCATCTCACAGGCAACCCTCAGCCTCCACAACCCACAGCTCCAAAGTACATCCGGTGGGAACAAGATGATAACCGGGTTTTTACCTGGATCTTACAAAATATAGAGCCAACAATGATTAGCAACGTCACTAGATATCCCACAGCCAAAGCCTTATGGGATGGCCTAGCCCACACCTACGGAACGCGTGGGGATGGCTTACAAAATTTTCACCTGCATAAACGGGCCAGCACAATCCGGCAAGGGAGTGGAAGTGTGGAAGAATGCTAGAGCAAACTCCAGGAGGTGTGGGTGTCTATTGACACTAAAGATCCAAATTCAATGAGTTGTCCTGAAGATATTGGACATTATAACTGAAGGTTTAAGAATCAAGATTGTACTAGTTTCTCATGGCCATTTGTGACCAGTTCGAATAGTAAAAGAAGGATATAAAGAAGAGAGAGCCCTTGCCCTCAGTGGAATCAGCTTTCTCCGAGATCCGACGAGCAGAGGCCAGGAACAGTGTGCTGAAAGGACAACACCCCCTCAGAAGAACATTCATCATTGGGGGTGGGTCAAGGTCTCTCATGTCATACCCCGTGATTTTTGAGTCTAACGTGGAATAAATTTAATACAACTTAAAATACAACTATAGCAATTATATAGGTTTATGAGGGTTAATGAAATAAAATGTAAGTGGGTAAATAGTCAAAAGTTAAAAAATTGCCAAAATTTCCCCTCCTCCCAATTAAATGTTGAGAGAGTTGCACAAATCATGCACAACTCCCATTAAGACCATGAAACCGTGGGTTACAACACAAAAGGGGGAGAAAGGAACCGCCTAGGAGAAGAGAAGGAGAAAAGAGAAAGAAGAAGAAGAAAAGGTTGAAAAGCGGCCAATCTAGGTTCAACCTTTCCTGAAATCCTGCAGTACACTCGTAAGACTAACTAGAAACAAATGCAAGTAATCTTTCTATACGCTTTACACACATTTTGATACAACAGGCCCTATGTTCTTATAAAGAGAAAATTTGGATCACACATTAGTAGTCTTGATTTGTTTATGTTACAAGCTCTACTATACGTATTTGTTGTTTGTTTAATTAAAGTCATGTTCTTTGGGCCTAAATCTGAAAGTATCCATGTTGTGCTTAACTGTTGATAAATATGCCCTTAAAGTGTCATCTTTATTGTAAATATTGTTTTGTGATAATGGTCATGTTCTATAAAGGTTACCTTAGATGATTTGAGATGAAGTTGAGGAAGATTTGAAGGTTTTGGTGACGTGTGAAGCAAGTTGGGCATGGGGTAGAAGATTGATGATACATCCGGAGATATGAACATTAGAAGGCTTAAGGTTGATGCAAACTCATAGATGTAAGGATTAAACTGTGTTGCTGGGTGTTTTGCATGATGGATTCAAGTAATAAGGTTGAATTTTAGGTGTTAAGATGAAAGGAGTGAAGGAGGAAGATGAAGGAGGGAAGTTGCTGCAGAAATTTTCAGTTCTAGAATCGTCAGAGCACTTCGAACACCTACTTTAGGCGCTCAATGTCACATTAGGCGCCTAAAGTAGGCGTTCAATGTGTCCCAGTGCATTCCAGAGCACTTCGAACACCTACATTAGACGCTTCATATCACATAAGGCGCTTCATGTAGGCGTTTGATGTGTCACAGCACATTCCAGAACACTTCAAACACCTCAGAAGGTGTTCGATGTCACTTGAAGCGCTTCATATAGGCGTTCGATGTATACCAGCACATTTCAGAACACTTCGAACGCCGAGAATAGGCGCTTTATGCCACATTAGGCGCCTGATGAAGGCGTTCTAAGTGTAATGGAAGTCTCTTTGACCTATTAGGCGCTCCATGTATGTGGGATACCTTTATTCTCTTCCATTGCTCATAAAATACAAGTGTTTTTGAAGTGTGCTTGAGTTGTAAACATTGAGTGTGAATGAGTAGGGTTAAGTATGAATTCGAAGTGAATTTGCGAAACGAAAGGGCATGAAATGGTATGAATGAGGTGTACTTGAGTTGTAAACATTAAGTGTGAATGAGTGAAGTTAGGTATGAATTCAAAGTGAGTTAGCAATATGAAAGGGCATAAAATGATACGAATAAGGTGTGTTTGAAGAAGTATGAATGAGCAAGGTTAAGTGTGAACTCCAGATGATTTTTGTAACACAAAAGGACATGAAATGGTACGAGCAGGGTGTGATAGAGGTTCAGAACTTTGTACTTGATATGTAAAGTGTGTGTGCATGTTTACACATTTGATATGATGTTACATGAGCATTCTGCATCATGAATGAACACTTTGCATTTCAACATGAGTTTTGTTTTGAGAAAAGAATATGAGTTTGAAAAGAAGATTAAAGTTTTCGAAAAGAAACTATGGCTGCTGGTTGATCGTAGGGTATAAAAGTCACGCCTGCGAAAGTAGGTTATAAAAGCGTGACTTGTGAATCAACAGCAGGGTATAACGTATTTTATGGGGCCGTGGACCTATCAGCACGGAAAATAAGGTTATGTTATGGGACCGTGGACCTATCAGCACGGGATATAAAGTTATATGTTATGGGGCCGTGGACCTATCAGCACGGAGTATAAAGTTATATGTGATTGGGCCATGAACCTTTCAGCATGGGGTATAAACTCTGTTTGCTGTGGAACGATCACCCACAAGGTAAAAAGTTCTGCTACGTGAAGAATATGATAAGAAGAATTATGAAAAGTTTTGTGAAATGACACGCATGACATGTTTACGAAAGAAGACATATGCATGAGTTTTGTGTGTGGTTTTGAAGAAGTACATGCATCATGTTACACGAAGTATAAGATTTGACATGCAAGAAATGTTACTAGAATGTGTTTTGTTCATGCATAATGTTTGGCTCTATATGTGTTGGTTTCATTTTGTGTGTCAATTATGTGGCTTATATGGATTTGATGAGTCGTTATAAAGATGTTATTCGCCAACCCGAGCACCTTATTTTGGGCATTGATTTATATACTGGTGACTCGTCGTGTGTGGTCCCGTGAAGTGTATAGACGGGTTACTTGCTAGCGATATTTATTTTGCTAAGAATAGATACTCCATCTTCTTTTCAGGTGAGGCAGAGTACGAAATGATATTTGTCGAAGACGGTGGCGAGCTCACTGGAATGATGGTCATGGAAGTAGACAGATTTCTGATCATTATCTTTTAAGTTGGTAGACTTGATGTTTATTATGTTGTACTAGAAGATATGCTAGACCGCTAACCGAACACATTTTATTTCCGCTGTATTTCTTTTGTTACATTGGTGTCAGTGAAGTTTTAAATTTTACGACGTTTCCGCTGATTTATCTTACGTCATGAATGACGTGCGCTTGATTTGCTTTGACGCTTCGTAGTCCTCATAGTAGACTACGGCGGGTGCACTGGTTCTGATGTCAGTATCAGGCCGGGGCGCTACATCACAGGAAAAAGTTCGGCCAATGGAAAGGGGCGGAGGCAGAGGTGGCCAGACAGCCCTTCCTTCTCGCTCAACAACATCATCGCGAGAAGGAAGGTCAGACAAGAGCCAAATCACTTGCCCTCACTGCAAGAAGAAGGGCCATCCAAAGGAGAAACGTTTCCAATTGGTGGGAAGGAAAAAAGCCCGTCGCCGAATTTGGAGGGATAGGGTCAGGCACCTTTATTCCTCAGGAGGAGGACGACAGCACTGACCAGACGGAGCAACATCCACAAGACGGCAGTGGAGAACAACAACAGAGGGGGGGAGCTGCAACGAGCTTGAGGACGGCATGAGGTAAAGGGGGCTAGTGGGAAACCCTAGCTCCGCATTCTTTTTATACTCTGAAATAACACCCATAGCCCCTGTTGTTTCTTGAAAATCTAGTATAGTCCCTGCAGTCTCTGAAAAATCGAGTTTGGTCCCTACAGATATGACCCCGTTTAAATCCAGCCCTTATACTTCTGCAAATGCTGAACAGATCCCTCATATCCCATATAAATCTCACAAAGATCCCTCTGCTCCAGGAAAATCGACATCATTCCCTGGGTTATGCAACCATACCAAATCTGGTCCCTCTACCACTTTCCAAGGCCAAATTACACACAAACCATCAACTCGTGCCACTTCCAAGTGGATATTTGACTGCAGAGCCACCGATACCATGTCATTTGACCCTATTGACTTTATCAATCACATATCTCCTACCAAAACTCATGTAGAAACTACCAATGGTGAGACCATTCATGTCCGTGGAGGTGGGACAATCTCTGTCACACCAAATATTACTGAACTGCATTGTCTTTTTATTCCATCTCTCTCTAGCAAATTACTTTCCGTCAGTCAAATTACCAGAGAATTGGATTGTGTTGTTCTCATGTACCCTTAGTTTTGCATATTTCAGGACATTCATACGGGGACCATCATTGGACGTGGTACTGAGAGTGGAGGCCTCTATTACGTGATCGGTTACTCGATAGTTGTGGCTCTGGCACCGCCGGTTAGGACATTCATTATTTGGCTATCTTAAGTTTTTTCAGACCTTTTTTCCCAAAAAAACAATTTGGATAATTTGACTTGTAATACTTAACTCCGAGCAAAACAACCGCGAGCTACATATAGGTCTAATAATACTCGTATTGAAAGAATTTTTTCGTTGGTACATTCGGAAGTGTGGGGTCCAGCTCCACATCCTACTTATCTTGGTTATCGATATTTTATTATTTTCATAGATGATTTTTCTAGAATGACGTGGTTATATCCTCTCAAACACAAATCCGATGTCTCTACTAAATTTATGGAATTCCACAAAATGATTGAAACACAATTCCACACGTCTATTCAAATTCTTCGATCAGATAATGGTGGGGAAGATCTTGATAGGGCTAAAGCAATTTCTTACTGACAATGGCATATTTCATCAAAAAACTTGTCCCGGCACTCCTGAACAAAATGGAGTTGTAGAATGAAAAAACCGAACTCTTTTACAAATGACACGAGCTATGATGCTTGACGCTAATGTTCCTCGTAGTTTTTGGCTGGAGGCAATATCTACTGCTAATTACCTCAGTAATAGACTTCCTACATCCAACCTACATCATCAGACACCTCTGCAACTGCTAGCTACTCAAACCCATATTCCACCTGTCCTGACATTAACTCCAAAAATCTTAGGCTGTACTGTTTTTGTTCATGTTCCTACCATCCAACGTAACAAATTCGACCCCTGTGCTGAGAAATGTGCCTTTGTTGGCTACTCGTCTAACCAGAAAGGATACTGATGCTACAACCCTCGAACTAAATGTATCCATGTCACTATTAATTGTGTTTTCCTTGAAACAGAGCCCTTTTTTGCCACCCAATCTCAGTCTCAGGGGGGAGATAGCTAAAGATAATACTCTCGATTGGCTGTCTGCGCCACACTGGTCAGCGACTGAACCAACACGGCAAGTAGATAACGCCGACCGCACAGCAGCACTCCACGATCAAGAAGAGCCCACTCAAATACCACCTCATGATGCTCCCCAGATAAAAGTCTAGGAATAGGTAAATTGTAGGGTACATGTTAATACAGAATCTGATGACTCACCTGATACTCATATACCCAGTCTTGATCATAATTCTTCTAATTATTCTGCTGAAGTTGCCTCTTCTATTCCCCAAGATATCTGTATGGACTATACTAACCCTTTTTCAGAGACTCAGGGACATATACTACCTCCAAGAAAGAACAGAGGTGTTCCACCAGAACGGTATTCCCCCACCAAGATTGCCCAAGCATCAAAGTATCTCATAACGAACAATGTATCAGAACCTGCACACTGTTTTTTTGTGACGTTATGCATTGAGAAAATTCCTCACTCCATGGAATAGGCATGCAACCAATCCCAGTGAAAGGATGCCATAGATGCGGAAATGAGTGCCCTTAAAAAAAGTCAAACCTCGGAAAAGTGTCATTTGCCCGATGGAAAGAAAACTGTGGGATGCAGATGGGTGTTTACCATCAAATATAGAGCAGATGGAAGTATCGAACGACATAAAGCAAGACTGGTTGTAAAAGGATATACATAGACATACGTCATTGATTATTCAGAAACCTTTTCTCCTGTGGCCAGAATAGACACCATCCAGGTATTATTTTCCATTGCTGCCAATAAAAATTGGCCCATACAACAATTTGATGTAAAGAATGTCTTCCTACATGGAGAGTTAAAGGAAGAGGTGTACATGGAACCACCACCAGGCTTTTCTGACGAGTTTGAGCCAAACCAAGTGTGTCAACTGAAGAAGGCGTTATATGGACTAAAACAATCACGCCAGGCATGGTTTGGCCGATTTACCACAGTGATGAAAAAGGATGGGTACAAGCAAAGTAATGCCGATCACACCCTCTTCTTCAAAAAAACAGGGAAGTTACATTACGTGTCTTATTATTTATGTTTATGATATGATTATTACTGGAAATGATACTAACGAAATGTTACGTCGCAGGAACCACCTGTTCACTCAGTTTGAAGTGAAGGATCTTGGAGGTCTAAATTATTTCTTAGGAATTAAAGTGCTGAGAACATCAATGGGCATCTACATTTCTCAACGCAAGTATATTTTAGATCTGCTCGCTGAAGTGGGGTTACTAGATGGGAAACCCGTGGACACTTCGATAGTTCAGAATCAAAAGCTAGAAGTGATTCAGGGAGCCCCACTGGTAGAACGAGAATAGTATCAGAGACTGGTCGGAAAACTAATCTATCTTTCTCACACAAGACCAGATATTGCTTATGCCGTCAGGGTAGTAAGCCAGTTTATGCACAGGCCACAAAAACAACACCTTGACTCGGTCTTCAGAATCTTGAGGTATCTCAAAGGTACGCCCGGGCGAGGAATTCTGTTCCAAAATCATGGTCATCTCAATATTGAAGCATACACTGATGCAGACTGGGCCAGAAATGTGATAGATAGGTGCTCCACTTCTGGGTACTTCACGATGGTCGGAGGTAACCTAGTGACTTGGCGAAGTAAGAAGCAGTCAGTGGTTGCTCTTTCCAGTGCTGAGACGGAGTTCCGAGGAATTGTGAAAGGTATTACTGAAGTTTTGTGGTTACGGAAACTCATGATGGAGCTTGGTCTATTGATGGAGGGGTCAACGTAGTTGAAGTGTGACAACAAAGCCTCGATCAACATTTCAGAGAATCTTGTCCAGCATGACAAAACTAAACACATCAAGGTTGATCGTCATTTCATCAAAGAGAAACTTGATAGCGGCGTCGTCACCCTACCGTTTGTCCGTTCAGAAGATCAACTGGCAAATATACTCAGTAAAGCCGTTAATGGCCGAATCTTTGCTAAAGTTCTATTCAAGTTGAACATTAGAGACCCTACTGTTCAACTTGAGGGAGAGAGTTAAGAATGTGATACAATTATGAGAATATATTCTTACCTTTTGTATTTGTAATTAAGTACTTACCATAGCTAGGATGTTTGATTTAATTGATTGTTTAAGTGATTTGTTTCCTTGTATAAGAGGATTATGTACAGCATAAATAGGAATGCTTGTATACGTGAATGAATCAATGAAAAGAGAAGAATTTTCTCCCAAAAAATTGTTCACTCCACACCGTCCTTACACAAATCCAAAGAGCCACCGCTTTTCCCTTTTTCTCATTGATTAAAAATGGTTGCACATCTTGCATTGTAAAGCAGCAGTCAGTAGTTACAACTTGATACAATTTTTATTAGAAGTCATCAAGGAATAACTTTTGCATATTTCTCATACATATGTAAAGATACGTACATCCGACCTTCTTTTACTCTGTCATAAACGAAAGCTTTTAAGAGATTGTGGTAATATTTTTTTTTTGCTTTTTATTATGTTTAAAAAAATAAAAAAGCAAAACACTCCTTAGTCCTCTCAAGTAGAGTGCCCCTTGGCTTCCAGGACATAGCTCAGTTGCTACTCAGGTTGAGTTGCTTTAAAAGGTATCGAGTTCGATTACAGGGATAGTATCGGTGTTTAACTGCTGTTTGAGCCAAATGTCCAATTTGCAATGAATATCTTGTGTGAGTTCTTTGTGTATGATTAGGGGGGTTGGCCCTCAGGGCGAAAGTATGGCCTTTTGCTCTAAGTCGACTGCCCCTTCATCAAATAGAAAGTCGCCTTCTCAGATTTCAAAAGAGGAAACCTGACTCCTCTCTCTTCTCCCCCAAATCTATGGATGTCCCTGGGCGAGCACAAAATAGATTTTTGACCATAATGTTTTGCTCTCTTGAATGACCACCGCTGCATGACGAGCCACATCCGCTGCTGGTACACAGCAGCTGTCGTTAGAAAGAAGGATGGGAAACTAAGATACGTGTTTTTCTGAAAAGGTTTCTCTTCTGAGAGATGAAGTTTTTTTTTATTTGGAAGATGAAGCTTTGCTCTTGAACACTTTTTTTCTCGCAGTTTTATTTTGACATGATGTCAAGTAAATCAAACACATTTTATAATTAACCCCTGAAACAATACTCATCCAACTTCTATAAATTTTTCATCACCCTATTACTAAAATTACCTTTTCTCTATCTTATTAATGTCTTTCAGATGCTATCCTTCAACTGCTTACTCTAATCGGCGGTGTCCAATTAAAAGTGATATCAAGCATTTTATCAAGATTTTGTTAGGATATCTTGAGAGATATATTAGGATATTTTTATTTAATTTGTTGTATCTTTCTATGTAATTATCATTATTGAGCTTTTTAGTTTACATTCGATGTGATTAGGATTGTGATTAGGATGGTAAGAACTTGAATTATGTGATTACGTTGGTTAGAATTCTCCTTCACTTCTTAAATTATATAAATGTTAGTATCCCGCATTGAACGAAATGAAAAATGAGTGATGGTTTCCTCCAAATGAGTTTTCTTCTCAATTGTAATTTATCATACTTTGAAGGTGCCTTGCACTCGCAAAGGATGGAATCATGTTACATGCTGATAGATCTTTTGTTATGATATAATCTGATCATTACTAGGTCGAACAAACCATATTTTAAAGTTATACTACAAGGATCTGTCGTCAAACTTTTTACAAAGGAAACACTCTTAATTGACATGTTGAGACTAGTGGAAGGACGTGCTAGACATCGACACCCTACCACCTAGCGTTCAACTATTGATCTACGTGAACATGAAACACAGATCAACATAAGACGCAGGAAGGATCAACAAACTAGAGAAAATAAAGTAACAGACTCATCACACATACCACATGATTAAAGTTATGTCTCGCCATCCATTTCAATGGTCAATTATGACCATGGTTTTAACATCTTACCGCATCATCTATGTTTTAAATTCAATGGTGGCCCCCGCATAACACATCTTACCTGTCTTACTCCAGGGGAACGCGATCAGCACGATATTAATGAACAAATGAATATCATTAACTGAAATAAGCTAGGGAAAACTGCTGTGAAATTTTTTGGTCGAAATGGTGAGATATCATCCAATCAAAATGACATTCATTAGCAATACAAAATACTTATGGACATGAACACGAATAAGCATTCGCATAAAATGAAAGAAACAAAATTGTGCTGTATGGAGTCAACTGTTTGCCTATTAATTACTTGAAGTCCTCAACATAATTACGAAAGAACATATACACAGGTGATTGATAAAATTACACTTTATTAAATTGCACTCTATTGTAAACTATGCCCAATAGATACTATTGTAATAATCAATGATGATGTCGGATTTATCACCAAGCAATAAGTACGACCCGGAGGGGTTACGCCGTTAACCTCCCGTTAGTTGTCCAAGGTTAGCCCTGTCTGCTGAGCTGCACAAGTAAAGACGTTAGAGGACCCAGGGACTAAGGCCCCGGGTAAAATCCTCTGACGCTCAAGTTAGTTAGAGCCATTTATCCAGGGAGTTTAAATGCTGGATGAGTGAATTTATGGAGTTTTTCTGATATACCTCGTTATTTTACTGTGAGGAAGATGATTCACCGTAGGTAGTTTTTGGGTTTGACTTAGCTTTCTCTTTCTTGTTTTCTGCTTTTTATTCTGGTTCCTGGGTCAATGCATGTGCGAGGGTACAGAGAACAGGACACGCAAGGAGGCAATAGAGATGATTCTTGTTTCTGCATGCTTGCCATGTGGCGCTGTGCTTGGTTGGGCAGGGTTGCTGTAGATAGCTAAAGAGGAACCTTACCTGATAGAATTACCTAGGGTAAACTCCAGGGGCCAGAGTTGAGCTTGACTCCTTAGGATTGTTAGTAACCAAAGTGCCTGAGGTGGCCTAGGCCGAAGAGTCTGTTGCCGAGGTGGCCTAAGCCGAAGCCATTGCCGAGGTGCAATTGGCCGAGGTGGATCGGTCCTTCCGTTAGTTGACCGTTTATCATCCCGGAGGAGACCGTTGGATTATTTAACAGCTGAGGTCTGAGCTCATCATTGACTAATAGATGTGGGTTTTTGGTTTATCATTTGCCCCCATATTAGTTTGTCCGAGCTGACCAAGAAGGGCAGGCTAATTTATCCAGAGCCTTCAATGCGTAGTCTTTTCAAGTATGACGTGTCTGCCATTGATTGAGCCGTACTGCGCATTTACAGTCTACGCAGAGCACGAGGCATCAACTGCACAACTTTTTAGATACGGCGGTTGCAGGGATAGAGGTTGGCATCTTTGAGGTGCCGCTTGGGATAGCTGAAATGAAGGTCTATAAATAGAGCCTTCCACAATCTTTTGATCCTTTTATTATTCCAGTTCTCTGATCCTGCGTTCTGCCTTCATCTCCGACAGCTCTTCAATACTCCGGCGACTCCAGCCTTTCTTCAGCCCCTCTCTGGTCTTCTTCTTCCTTTTCACAACTTTTCTGTAAGTCTTCCTACTCAATTCTTAATCATGTCTGCTGCCTCTGATTCCCAAAACATGTCTGAAGGAGCTTCATATATCGGTAGTAATGAAGAAAATTATAGTTCTTCATCATCAAAGAGGACGGTTGCCACTGACGACCGTCCTATAGCCAGATTGCTTAAAGGCACTGGCGGCTCTACCGGACCCAATAAACGTGCTCAGCCTAGCAGATCCGTTACTGTGGTTGAAGTTTCTCCAGAGCAGGCAGAAACTATCCCTGCTCCAGTAACTGCCATTCTTGCATCTGAGCCAAGAACTTCGGCTCTGCAGACGGGGGTAGTTTACCGTGGTCCTCCTTCAGCCGAGGTCTAAGAGGCTTTATGTACCCTATCCGAGGTTGATCTGTCTCGGATATGTGACACTTACGAAATCAATCTTGATCAATTTGATCCAATTCTACCTGAACCCGACTAGACAGCTTATGATCCTCTCGCGGGTTATGAAGCTGTCTACGAAGAATATTTTAGATCCGGGTCCCTGTTTCTTTATTTAGGATCCTTTAATCTTATAATCTCAGACTTCCACAAATAAAGCCCAATAGTCTGAAAATCATCCTGTGTTTTTTCCTTTTCCTTAGAGCTTCTGAAATCCCTTTTGATCATAGAGTTTTCAGAAGTCTATTCTCCTGTAGATCTTCTGATAGTTGGTATTACTTTACCAAAAGAGCTCCCTCTAATGAGTTCAATTTTGCTATAAACATTTCCACCTTCAAGAATAACTGGAAAGGCAGATTCTTCTTTATTAAGAAGTTAGGGTTGGCGGACAACATGAAGCCGAGCCCGGAGTATTGTGATGAGGCAACCAGATTGCATTCTCTACCTGTAGTCATTGATTGGCACAGAGTGGATGAATCTATTTTGAGGGCAGCTGACCTGAGCTCTTTAGCTTCGGGTACCCACTTTAAGCCTCTTTCCCCAGATAACTTGGAAATTGTCAGGGGTATGCATTTGCATATTTTGTGCAACTTCTTCTTTTTTCTTTTTTTGTAATAAAGATTTTGCTTTCTGCGTAAGTTCCATGGCTACAGGAAACAAAAATCTTGCGGCCAAGCTTGCTAAGATAGCATCCCACAAGAAGTCAAAGATGCCGAAGAGTGGGCCGAGGTATCCCCCGGATCAACATTGCCCCCACCTGAAGACATTGCTATGACTGACGTGGCTGAACCAACACCAGCCGAGGCTGTGGTGAATTAGTCGATTCTTGTTGCATCTGAGTCTACAAACCCAGGTATTCCATGCTTCATCTTCTTTCAATTCGTAAAATTACTGGTTCCTCCAAATATTTGTCATATATATTCCAATTGTAGTGGCAGAAGAGGAGGGTGCCGAGGCTTCTTTAAGGAGCCCGGCACAAGCTGATCTTGAGCAAAACCAGCAGGCCGAGGGCTCTGTCCTTGGGAAGAGGCGAAGAGATGAACCAGCCGCCCCAGAAGCCGAAATCTCAACTCCCTAAGCTGAGAAACACACTTTGACCTTGGCGAGTTTTCTGAAATGGATACTGTGGCCAACCCAACCACAACCAAAAAGATGAATAATCTAATCCTTCCTTTGGACAAACAGCGGTTCTCTACTGCTTCCTGGGAGAATCTAGAAGATTCTTTCAATGTTAACTTAGCTCTGGTAAGGGATAATCTCTTTTAATGTATATGTTTGATCAAATAACTTTCGCTGACGCTTGATTTTGGTGAAACAAATCCAAGTCCAGCAAATGGAAATCCTCAGCCGAGGTAGAGAACTAAAAGACTGTATATTGGCTAAGCTTCGAGAGCTTGAAGAATCCTCCCAAGTTATGGCCGAACAGGCCCAGGAGAATTCATCCCTGAAGTTGGAAGTCACCAAGCTTCAGGAGTTAAAGGAAGAGGCTGAAATCAGTTGTGCTTCTTCCAACTCTTTGGTGGCAGAGCTGGAAAGAAGAAATGCCGACCTCGAAGCATGTTATGTCCGAACATCTTCAGAAGTGGCTTCTCTGCAGAAGGATAAGAAAAATGGGCTGGAGAGAGAAACAAATCTGGAGCAGCAGGTGGCAGATCTGACTCATCAGTTATTGTCGGCCAAAGCTGAAGCAGTGGCGGACTTCAAGAAATTAGAGTTCTTTGAAGAAAATATGTTGTTTCTTCAAGGCCCAGTTATGCAGATGGGTTAGACAAAAGCTATCAATATCTGTTCAGAAATCTGCCCCTAGTTGAACAAAGAGGATTCCCGGCTTGTCGAACTATACAATCCAGATGCCTAGGTGGACTTCGAAACTCAATTTCAAAAGTTTGTAGAAGGAGCCGACTTAAGAGATGATGAAGAGTAAACTTAGAATTTTCTTGTGATAGGTTGAAATGAATTTGATATACTCTGTACTCTAAAATCTTTATCAATGAAAAACTTTCTAAGTATTTCGCAATTTGTAACTCTTTCTTCTATTCTGCTTTTTCACTTCAGCATTTTTGTCAAGTTTATTTCTCAAACTTGTGGCCGAGAACGGATATCATCCTTTTCATGATAATCTTAACTCAGTTTAAAAGGAAGTGAACTAAGTTTTTAAAATAAACCTGTTATTCTGCCGAGCCGAGCCGAGAATTGGGTAAGAATGAATCTTGCATTGCTTTAGCTGAGTTTTAATCTGAATGATGCTTTGTAATAATCTAAGTCTTTAATCCACAGTAGCCAAAATATTTAGGCGATCATGAAAGTTTTGCACCTCGGTGCAATTCTCCCTAGTCCTGCTAGGTCTAAAGAGGTGCATGTACACTGTCATGCTTTACCTCTACCCCCTATGTCGGAGGACTTATGAAACCTGTTCATATAGGTTTACCCTTTAACAGGCCTTTGCCTCAGACCTGCCGAGGTCTTATAGGGAAACCTGTCCCATGAAGACTTCGAGCTCTGCTCGGACACCTTGTTCTTGTCAAGGTCCTTTGGTCTATATAAACGCTTGCTCAAAAGAGAATTGACAATGTTTTTATATAAAAGATAATTACAAGTACATCAATGATGCAAAATCCGTAAATGAGAAGAGTGCCAAGTTCATGGTAGGGTCTGGCCTTATAAAGTTTGCAACATGTACGCTCTAGCAGAGTACACTTCAGCTATACAGTAAGGGCCTTCCCACTTGGGGTTGAAAGCTCATGTTGGCATCACATAACTCACCTCATTATTACGCATTACTAGGTCTCCCACTTGATAGGATCTTGGCCGTACCAAGGAATTGTAGTATTGGGAAATTAAGTTTTTATATTAGGCCACACGAATATGGGCATGATCCCTTTATTCCTCTAGTTCGTCCAGGTTCAAACGCAGTTCTTAGTCATTAGCTTGGGTAGAATAGTAATCTACCTGAGCGGAGGTGGAACCAATTTCTGCAGGAATAATGGCTTCTGTACCATAGACTAGAGAAAAAGGAGTTTCCTTCGTTGAGCTAGACGGCGTAGTGCGATAAGCTCATAAAACATTGGGTAGCTCATCCACCCAATTTGTCCCAGCTTTATCCAGACGCTTTCTTAGGATGTCTTTAATGATTCTGTTAGCAAGCTCCACCTAGCAGTTAGCTTGAGGATGGGCCACCGAGGTGAAACGTTGTTTAATATGTAAGTCAGTACACCAACTTTTCAAATATGTATGTTTGGATAATTTTCAAAGTCATGATTTTAAGTGATGAATATTTAAAAATGTCACACATGGTGTTATATGTGATTAAAAGTTGAATAAGTTGAAGAAGTTGACATCGAAATCTCAGGTTGTTGCACATCGATCGATCTATGTACATAGATCTCTCACATCGATCGATCTATGTAAGACAGAAAAGTTTAAGACCTTTCTGTGAGACATCGATATCTAAACCTGAGACACATCGATCGATCAATGTACATCGAACTCTCACTTCGATTGATCGATGTAGGTCAGAACAAAACCTGAAACTTTATGTGAGACATCGATCTATGAAGCTGAGGTACTTCGATCGATCGATGTCTAGAGTTTTTAGAAATAATTTTCTAAAATGTGATAAAATGGTTGTTTTCATTTGTACATGATTTATACATGCTCATTATGTTCTTATTATGTGTTTTTGGTGATTATTATTGTTTTCTGACTAACGTGCCTTGGAAGTTTCTACAACTTACCAAAAAGGGCAAAATTGGTATTTTAAGTTTTGTAGGAACATCATATGGTGAAAAATATTTCAAGTGCATATTATTATCTTGGTTATCATGACAAAGGTGGTATTGTGATTATTTCTGACCATCGGGGGTATTTCTGGAGTTTTCTCACACCAGGGGTATTTTGGTCATTTTACCCCCAAGGGTATTTTTGGTATTTTCACTCAAGGAATCTCTTGAGCATATTATTATCTTCATTCTGGAGCTGTGTTATTATTATTTTGAAGATTATATGGTGATCTTATATCTTATTCTCTCAACTGATGATATTATTGACTATAGCTGGATATGTGACGATTTGAGATGTCACATTCTATGTTTTCTTGAAGACCCTCTTATATATGTTATAAGAGGATATTAATCATCATCTTTTAGAGATTACAAGGTGTCCTTGGTGCAAGATTCATCACAATATTTAAAGGATAAGAAAGTATGAATTTTGGTATTATATGTTGACATAATCTTGTCAACACTTATTCATTATTTTGTATTCACAAAATTTGAGTTAGTATACATACATACAACATCAAAAACGTCCATAAACAGGTAAAGAAGGTGGTGTACTCATTTTATGACTTTTGGACAATTGGAAAATTCAAAAACAAGCTAGTTGGGAAAAGTTGCCAACTTGAAATTTCAAATTTGAATGTAATGGAGACAAGGTTGTTGGGGATGATTATGGAGGTGCTTTAATTCAAAATTCTCAGCCATCACATGGTCTAAAAGTTGGAGAGAATATGTCATCTATTCACACTATAAATAGGAGGCAAGGTGAAGAAGAGAAGACACACACTTGAAAGCAAAATTGAAGATTGTTGTCTTGCTATTCTCTTCTTATATTTTCGTTCATACTTTGTGTAGCTAAGGTATTCCAATTTTCTTTGTTGTCCAGCTACACTATACAAACCTTCTTGAGTTGGATTTGTATGATTGATTAGCCAAATTTATAAGGCTACATCAATAGGTGGTAGAGGTGTTGTAACCAAGAGTTGCATAGAAGTGATTATCCAAGTCTTGAATAGGGTTGGTGTATAACCCAAGGATCAAGCTTGGCTCTTGTTTTAAGGTGTTCATTTGATAGTGAAATCCAAGGAAAGGTGTTCCTTGGGACTGGAGTAGGTCACATTGACCGAACCAGGATAAATTCTCGGTGTTCTTCTCTTGTTTCTTTATTTCTATTTTCTGCCCGTTTTTGACTGCAGTTTTCACACAAATTCTCACAATTTGAAAAAATAGCTAAACATTTTCAAAATTCGTGATTTTTGGTGGAGTTATACTTCAGACTGTTAGCTTTCATTTGCAACAAGAATCACTTGATTTGAGCAAGGGAAAGTTAGTCTTTCAGTCTTTGAAAGATAACTGCTCCAATCTGGCTGCAATCTGACCAGTTTTGAGAAAACTTAAATTCTGTATTTTTCAAGAGTTGGTTAAGGTCAGGGCCTTTTTGAAACTTTATCTACACATCCTAAGGATTGTTTTGATATAAAGATCAACCTTTTTGGTTGAGTATTCAAAGAGAAACATGTTTTGAAAAATCCGCAACATTCTGTCCAATTCTGTCCAGTTGACCATCTGAATCTTTTTATTTATTTGAAGGGTCAAACGATCTTATTTTTGTCTGATTTTTGGAAAGAGTCTTGTTAACGCATTGAAGTTAAATTATGGAAAGTTTCATAATTTTTGAAGTTATGTACAATTATTTGTGAATTTTTGAAAAATGTGTTCTGAATCTGAGGTGGTTTCATATTCTGTTTTCAAAGGGGGTTTTAACAAAGGGTTGTAGTGTAATTTCCGCTAACCACTATTCATCCCCCCTCTAGTGGTGTTTATTGCAGGTGCACGATTCAACATTTGGTATTAGAGCCAGACCAACACCACTAAAAAGAAGCAAGATTCAACACCATACGAACAATACAAGGCCAAGAAACAACGATTCATTATATACTGCTTGTCTCAAATCCAAGGTACATACTATGGCTATTGTTTCTCACAAAGGTGAGTTGGAAGGTATGTCTACACAACGTTCTCCTCTTTTTGATGGCAATAATTTTGTTCATTGGAAACTAAGAATGAGGCTATTCTTAATGGCTATAGATATCGATTTATGGTCTATAGTTGAAGATGGGCCGTACATTCCAACGAAAGTTACACAAGTTAGTGGAGTAACTCAAGAGGTTGAAAAATGTAAAAGTGAATGGTCATCATATGATAAAAAGAAAATGTCCATGAATGCTAAAGCTATACAATTACTTTTGAATGGACTTACAACTTCTGAAGCAGGATATGTGTCAAATTGCACAAGCGCACACGACATGTGGAAATCACTTGTATCAAAGCATGAAGGTACTAGTGGTGTTAAAGAGTCAAAAATAAACATGCTTATGACTGAATTAGAGACTTTCAAAATGTTGCCAAACGAATCCATAACATCTATGGATTTGAGGATTACTAATATTTTTAATGCCCTTGAAGCTTTAGGAAAGTCATTTTTGAACAGTGAAAAGGTTCAAAAGGTGTTAGAAGCCTCCCTGCTGAATGGGATCCAAAGGTGACTACAATCGAGGAGACAAAGTCAATCACTTAGATGGATGAATCGATCGGGTCTCTTAAAGTTTACGAGATTAAATTAAACCAACGAAAGTCTGAATCGTCTAAGTCATCCGGTAAGTCAAAAGCTTTCAAAACAATCGAAACACATGCTAGTAACGATGATAGTAATAGTGATACTGAATTAGACGATGACTTGATATTGATAGCTAAAAACTTAGAAAGTTTTTCAAACGTCCAAATAGGAATAGACAACGTAATTCTTCTTCTTCTTCTTCTCAACCTAGGAAGAATAACACAAACAAATGGTATAATAAAGAATTAAAGTGTTATGAATGCGGTCAAAAAGGACATATTTCATATGACTGTCCCACGAAGAAAAATAATAATAACAACAATAATGAACAAGCCAAGGATAAGGAGGCTCAAACGACAAAGGCAAAAGAGTCTAAGGCAAGAAAAGGGAAACGAGCAATGAAGGTGAGCACATGGAGCAACTCATCCGACTCAAAATCCAAAACCGAGAAGCTCAAGTCTGCTTCGTATCCAACGAGGTATGTTCTTCTTCTGATAGTGATTCTGATAGTGACATGACATTTGATGAAATGTATGAAGAATTCTTAAGAATGCATGCTCACTGTAAGAGGCTCTCTAAAGAAAAGAAGAAACTAGTTGAAGAAAATGACAAGTTGAAGACGTCCAACTTGGAATTCTCCGATCAACTAGAATCTCTTAAACAAGAGTCTACTAATACTCTTGATTATTTAGAGAGTAAAATTGAATCATATAGGAAAGATGAACAAAAGTTACAAATGGAAAATAAAATGTTAAAATCCAAGTTAGAAAGTTGTGAAAATGAAATAGTACAACTTAAGTCTTCTAAATTTACCTTAGAAAAAATGATAGAACAATTTAAATATGGTGCAATTATGTTAGATACACTTATATCATCACAAAAGTATGGAAATGATAAAACTGGATTGGGATATAAAGAAGAAGATGAAAAATTAGATAAAAAGACTAAGTTTGTATCATCAACTACTAAAGAACCTTATAAAGTTATAAAAACAAACTTGTCTGCTAAATCTTCTTCTACTCCTTCTTCTTCTTATTCAAAGATAAAAATGCAGCATGCACCCATAAAAACACACACACATAACTATACATCTAGGCCAAACTTTGCATCTAGACAATCTAGAAATTATGCCTACATGTATACAAATGCAACTAGACCGAATAAAATGCATACAACTTATTATGAACCTAAATATAGGCAACACTCTTATAAGTCTTATAGAAATGCCTACAAACACACTTATATAGCGCCATATAAGAAACAAAATCGCATGCCTTATGCACATTATAAAATTCGGCCAACCTATAATGATTATCAACCATGGCACAACATGTATAACAATGCATCTTCACTTATGTGGAATAATCCTGTATATGCTAATTCTTCTTATTTTCCAAATTATAACAATGCTAAAAATGTGCCTAGAAGGTATATTCAAGTTTGGATACCTAAGGGATATCTAAACAAGAATAGTACCCCTAACATTCAAGGACCCAAATAAAGGGTACCTAAAACTTTGTCTCCATTGTAGGATAAACGCAAGGAATGCAAGAAGGAGGCAAAGTCAAAGAATCTAAAAACCAAATGGTTTTTAGATAGTGGATGTTCGAGGCATATGACGGGGAACCCCAAACTATTCATCGAATTGGAACATATCAAGAATGGAGGAAAAGTAACATTCGATGACAACAACAAAGGACAAGTTGTTGGAAAAGGAACAATTGGGGACCCTAACACATTTCAAATACGAAATGTGTTATTAGTAAGGAATCTATCTTATAATTTACTTAGCATTTCTCAACTTATAGATTGTGGTTATAATGTCTCCTTTCTTCCCAATTCTTGTGATATAATAAATGAAAAAGGAGAAACGGTTTTAAAAGGAAATAGAGATGAAAATATTTATACTCTTACCTTAGATAACATGTTAGATGCTAAGGTTAAGTGTTTAATATCACATGACTTAGATGTAAATTTATGGCATAGAAGATTAGGCCATATAGGAATTTCAACTATTAAGAAATTGTCTAAAAAGAATTTAATTAGAGGAATGCCTAAGTTAGACTTAGATAATTTTCAAATGTGTGAAACATGTATTAAGGGAAAACACATTAAAGAAACCTTAAAACCGAAACATGAAGTGAGTACTAGTCATATACTAGAATTGCTTCACTTAGATTTATTTGGTCTAAGTAGGACAAGAAGTCTAGGTGGACACTACTATGTGTGTGTCATAGTAGATGATTACTCACGCTACACATGGATATTGTTCTTAACACACAAAGACAATGCTCCATTAGCAATCAAAACCCTTATTAAGCAACTTGAAAACATTTATGAAGAAAATGTTAAAAGAATTAGATGCGATAGAGGTGGAGAATTTAAAAACAAAGACATAATAAAATTTTGCGAACTATATGGAATCAAACATGAATTCTCACCACCTAGAACACCACAACTCAATGGAGTTGTTGAACGTAAAAATAGGATGATTCAAGAAGTTGCTAGGACAATGATGTGTGAAAATAAATTACCTAAATATTTATGGGCTGAAGCTGTTAGTTGTGCATGCTATATTATAAATAGGCTCACTATTAGAAAGAAATTAAATAAAACGCCTTATGAATTGCTAAACAATAGACAACCTAAGATAGATTATCTTAAAGCATTTGGATGTAAATGTTTTGTGCTGAACACTAAGGATAATCTAGATAAATTTGAACAAAAGTCTATTGAATGCATATTTGTTGGGTATTTAACTAACTCAAGAGCATATATGTGTTATAATCCTGCATCTAGAAAAATAATTGAATCCATACATGTGAAATTCAATGAAAATGCATGCTTTGAAGTTAGTGATAAACATCAACATAAACAAGAAACAAATGTTGAAAATATGTTTGATGATGATGTATTACTTGAGCCTGTACTTGATCATCTAGAACCAACTCCCCCTGAACAAGACAAACATGAACCTTTAGATGAAATAAATCAAGAGACTCTGCAATTAGAAGATACAACTAATGATCCAATTACATATGATAACGTTCACACTAATGAAACATTTGAACAAGATGAGGGTGAACTTAATCAATCTAGGAATTGGTGGCACCCTAGAGAACTAATCATTGGGGATCCAAGTGTTGGGGTTAAAACACGTAGAAATATAAGTCAACTTGAAGGACATAGCTTAATCTCATAATTAGAACCTAAGAACGTAAAGGAAGCCTTAGGTGACATATCATGGATAGATGCTATGCATGAGGAATTAAATCAATTCACAAGGAACAACGTGTGGGACTTAGTACCTAAACCTGAAGACAAGTCTATCATAGGAACTAAATGGGTTTTTAGGAATAAAATGGATGAACAAGGAAATATTACAAGGAATAAGGCTAGACTAGTCGCACAAGGTTATAATCAACAAGAAGGAATAGATTATGAAGAAACCTTTGCACCCGTTGCATGACTAGAAGCAATTAGATTGTTACTTGCGATTGCAAGTATAAGAAAATTAAGCTCTTCCAAATGGATGTCAAGAGTGCGTTCTTGAATGTATACATCCAAGAAGAAGTGTTTGTCAAACAACCTCCTGGATTCGAAGATCCGAAGAATCTGAACCATGTTTATAAGCTTAAGAAAGCTCTATATGGTTTAAAACAAGCTCCAAGAGCTTGGTATGATAGATTTGCAAACTTTCTTATTGCAAATAATTATCAAAGGGGGACCATCGACAACACATTATTCCTAAGAAGAAAAGGTAATGATTTGTTAATAGTTCAAATATACGTAGATGATATAATCTTTGGTTCAACCAACCCTACTTTAGTAAAAGACTTCGAAGAATGTATGAAGTCAGAGTTTGAAATGTCAATGGTAGGAGAGTTGAATTATTTCTTAGGACTTCAAATCAAACAAACCCCTCAAAGAATTCACATTAGCCAACTTAAGTATGTCAATGATATGATTAAGAAGTTTGGCTTTGAGGAGTTGAAACCTACTACTACGCCTATGAGTGTTAGTACCAAACTGATAAGGATGAAAATGGTAAACCTTTTGATGACACACTTTATAGGTCTATGATTGGCTCATTGTTATACTTAACTGCCTCAAGACCTGATATTATGTTTAGTGTGTGTATGTGTGCTAGGTTTCAATCTTGCCCTAAGGTATCACATTACAATGCAGTGAAAAAGATCTTTAGATATCTTAAGCATACACCTCACTTAGGACTGTGGTATGATAGAAACGCTAAGTTGGAATTACACGCATATAGTGATGCTGATTATGGTGGTTGCAAGTTAGATAGAAAATCCACTAGCGGTACATGTCAATTCATAGGAACCAATTTGATCTCTTGGTTTTCTAAAAAGCAAGCTAGTGTAGCTCTTTCTACCACTGAATCCGAGCATATCGCTTTGAGTTTATGTACTTGCCCAAGTGCAATCAATCTTTCCCGGAATCCGGTGCTTCATTCTAAGGCCAAACACATTGAGGTGCGATACCACTTTCTTCGCGATCATGTTAAAAATGAGGATATAGTGATAAACCATATAAGAACTGATCACCAAATCACTGACATCTTCACCAAACCCTTTAATCAAGCCACTTTTGAAAATTTACGAGCCAAATTAGGCATGATGACTTACGATCCCATTGCATAATTCTATCTTTTGCATGATTTGCAAAATAAAGGGGGAGATAGAATAAGAACATGATTTTAGTTGGTAAGTCATGTTTTATGATTTTAGTTGGTAAGTCATGTTTTAGTTGGTAAGTCATGATGAATCATATGCTAAGTTTTTTATTGGTATAAATTTTGGAGCATAGGTTAAGGGGGAGAGTATGAGTTGAGGGGGAGCAGCATACTATTTAAAAGTTGAAAACATAGTTGAAACCATTTGGTTAAACTTTTGGTTATAAGTTGTGACATTAAAATCATGGTAGGTTATTTTGAAAATCCTCCAAAAGGGGGAGAATGTTGAGAAATATGTTTGGATAATTTTCAAAGTCATGATTTTAAGTGATGAATATTTAAAAATGTCACACATGGTGTTATATGTGATTAAAAGTTGAATAAGTTGAACAAGTTGACATCGATCTCTCAGGTTGTCGCACATCGATCGATCTATGTAAGGCAGAAAAGTTTAAGACCTTTCTGTGAGACATCGATCTCTAAACCTGAGACACATCGATCGATCAATGTACATCAAACTCTCACTTCGATTGATCGATGTAGGTCAGAGACAAAACCTGAACCTTTATGTGAGACATCGATCTATGAAGCTGAGGTACTTCGATCGATCGATGTCTAGAGTTTTTAGAAATAATTTTCTAAAATGTGATAAAATGGTTGTTTTCATTTGTACATGATTTATACATGCTCATTATGTGCTTATTATGTGTTTTTGGTGATTATTATTGTCTTTTGACTAACGTGCCTTGGAAGTTTCTACAACTTACCAAAAAGAGCAAAATTGGTATTTTAAGTTTTGTAGGAACATCATATGGTGAAAAATATTTCAAGTGCATATTATTATCTTGGTTATCATGACAAAGGTGGTATTGTGATTATTTCTGACCATCGGGGGTATTTCTGGAGTTTTCTCACACCAGGAGTATTTTGGTCATTTTACCCCTAAGGGTATTTTTGGTATTTTTACTCAAGGAATCTCTTGAGCATATTATTATCTTCATTCTGGAGCTGTGTTATTATTATTTTTAAGATTATATGGTGATCTTATATCTTATTCTCTCAACTGATGATATTATTGACTATAGCTGGATATGTGACGATTTGAGATGTCACATTCTATTTTTTCATGAAGACCCTCTCATATATGTTATAAGAGGATATTAATTATCATCGTTTAGAGATTACAAGGTGTCCTTGGTGCAAGATTCATCACAATATGTAAAGGATAAGAAAGTATGAATTTTGGTGTTATATGTTGACATAATCTTGTCAACACTTATTCATTATTTTGTATTCACAAAATTTGAGTTGGTATACATACATACAACATCAAAAACGTCCATAAACAGGTAAAGAAGGTGGTGTACTCATTTTATGACTTTTGGACAATTGGAAAATTCAAAAACAAGCTAGTTGGGAAAAGTTGCCAACTTGAAATTTCAAATTTGAATGTAATGGAGACAAGGTTGTTGGAGATGATTATGGAGGTGCTTTAATTCAAAATTCTCAGCCATCACATGGTCTAAAAGTTGGAGAGAATATGTCATCTATTCACACTATAAATAGGAGGCAAGGTGAAGAAGAGAAGACACACACTTGAAAGCAAAATTGAAGATTGTTGTCTTGCTATTCTCTTCTCATATTTTCGTTCATACTTTGTGTAGCTAAGGTGTTTCAATTTTCTTTGTTGTCCAGCTACACTATACACACCTTCTTGAGTTGGATTTGTATGATTGATTAGCCAAATTTATAAGGCTACATCAATAGGTGGTAGAGGTGTTGTAACCAAGAGTTGCATAGAAGTGATTATCCAAGTCTTGAATAGGGTTGGTGTATAACCCAAGGATCAAGCTTGGCTCTTGTTGTAAGGTGTTCATTTGATAGTGAAATCCAAGGGAAGTTGTTCCTTGGGACGGGAGTAGGTCACATTGACCGAACCAGGATAAATTCTTGGTGTTCTTCTCTAGTTTCTTTATTTCTATTTTCTGCCCGTTTTTGACTGCAGTTTTCACACAACTTCTCACAATTTTAAAAAATAGCTAAACATTTTCCAAATTCGTGATTTTTGGTGGAGTTATACGTCAGACTGTTAGCTTTCATTTTCAATAAGAATCACTTGATTTGAGTAAGGGAAAGTTAGTCTTTTAGTCTTTGCAAAATAACTGCTCCAATCTGGATGCAATCTGACCAGTTTTGAGAAAACTTAAATTCTGTATTTTTCAAGAGTTGGTTAAGGTCAGGGCCTTTTGTCAACTTCATCTACACATTCTAAGGAGTGTTTTGATATAAATATCAAACTTTTTGGTTGAGTATTCAAAGATAAACATGTTTTGCAAAATCCGCAACATTCTGTCCAATTCTGTCCAGATTGAACATCTGAATCTTTTTATTTATTTGAAGGGTCAAACGATCTTATTTTTGTCTGATTTTTGGATAGAGTCTTCTTAACGCATTGAAGTTATATTATTGAAAGTTTCATAATTTTTGAAGTTATGTACAATTATTTGTGAATTTTGAAAAACGGGTTCTGAATCTGAGGTGGTTTCATATTCTGTTTTCGAAGGGGATTTTAACAAAGGGTTGTAGTGTAATTTCCGCTAACCACAATTCACCCCCCCTCTAGTGGTGTTTATTGCAGGTGCACGATCCAACAACTCATCCACCCAATTTGTCCCAGCTTTATCCAGACGCTTTCTTAGGCTGTCTTTAATGATTCTGTTAGCAAGCTCCACCTGTTAGCTTGAGGATGGGCCACCGAGGTGAAACGTTGTTGAATATGTAAGTCAGTACACCAAATTTTCACAGGATCTTCAGCAAACTGTCTACCGTTATCCAAGATCAAAATCTGGGATAGGCCGAAGTGGCAAACGATGTTCTTCCATAAGAACGTTTTCACTTGTGCCCCTGTGATAGTGGCCAAGGGTTCAACTTCCACCCACTATGTGAAGTAATCAATAGCTACCAGCAAAAATCTGACCGAGCCGGTTGCTCGAGGCAGAGGTCCAACTAAGTCTATTCCCCATTGCACAAATGGCCAAGGGTTGGCAATGACTCTTGACTCGGCAGGTGGGAGGTCGGAGCGTGAGCCTAGCAAGACTGACATTTCTTAACTAGCTCTTCCGCATCCTTGCGTATGGTAGGCCAGTAGTAACCAGCTAAGTAGCATTTGTGAGCCAAAGAATGTGCGTCAGAATGACTCCCACATATTCCCATGTGCAATTCCCGAAGAATATAGTCTCCTTCCTCTTCTGGTGCACAATGCAACCATGGCTGTGAAAAAAACTTTCTATACAAACGATCATTAAAGAGAGCGTACCTTAAGGCTTTTAGCCGTAGGCGCTAGATTTGTCCTTAGGTTGGGTTTGATGTTGCAAGTAGTTAACTATCTCGTCCATCCACGTATTGCGATAATCATGTTGCAGCACTTCATTAGCATCAAAATCACGATGTTTTACTAGTTCTACAACAATCTTTTTCCCTATCATGGCCAAGGTGGACGAGGCTAGCCGGGATAAGACGTTCGCTCGCTTATTAGCGGACCTGGGGATATGTTCCACACTGAAACGCTCAAACGTCCCACTAAGATGTTGTACCTTAGACAGGTATCGTCTCATATTGTCTTCTTTAGCCTCATAATCTCCATTGATTTGAGAAACAATCAACTGCGAGTCACTTCGGACAATTATTTGTTGTGCCCCTAGCTTTCAAGCAAGGCTTAGTCCAGCTATCAGGGCTTCATACTCTGCCTCATTGTTAGTCGCCTCAAAGTCAAAGCGCAGAGCATATTTCAGCTCCTCTTCATTTGGGTTAATTATTAGAAGACCCGCTCCACTTTCTTCTTTGGAAGAGGAGCCGTCTACATACAGGATCCATCCATGTGTTAGAGGATGGTCATCCTCAATGGATATTCCTTCAGCTAAGAAATCTGCCAAGGCTTGAGCCTTGATGGAGGTGCGTGACTTGTATTCGATATCGTACTCAGCAAGTTCCATATCCCACTTAGCAGCTCAGCCAGAAGTGTCTGGTCGGGTCAGAATTTGCTTCAAAGTTTGATCTATCACCACTATAGTAGGATGAGCTTGGAGGTAGGGCCTGAATTTCCTCGCCGCCACTATTAGTGCGAAAATTATCTTTTCTGCGTTGGGGTAACGCATTTCAGGCCCATGCAAAATCTTGCGGGCAAAATAGATTGGCCTCTACACGTTGTCCTGCTCCCTGAGAAGAACTGCACTCACTTCCTCATGGCAAGTCGCTAAATATATATATAGGACCTCCCCGGGCAGAGGGGAGGTCAGCATCGGCACCTCGGCCAAATGCGCTTTCAAGTCGTCAAATGCCTTCTGACATTGGTCATCCCACATGGAAGCAGTTCTTTTCTTCGAAACCTGGAAAAAAGGAAGTGATCTCTCTGCAGATTTGGAAGCTCAAGACGGCTATCCTGCCGTCAACCTCTGGACTTCTTTGATGTTCCAAGGTGGACGCATATTCTTTAGAGCCTCAATCTTGGCAGGATTAGCCTGCACTCCATCTTTAGAAACCATGTATCATAAAAAATTTCCATTACGCACTCCAACAGTACACTTTTTTGGGTTGAATCTCATGCATGCGTCTCTTAGTATAACAAAAACCTCTTGCACATTTTGGATATATTGATCAAGAGTTCTACTCTTGATGAGCATGTCATCTATATACACCTCCATGGTTTAGCCAATTTGTTCCTGGAACGAGTTGACCAAACGTTGGTAGGTAGCCCCAGCGTTTTTCAGACCGAAGGGCATGCTGACATAGCAATAGGTGCCCGACTCTGTGATAAACGATGTCTTCTCTTGGTCCTCTTTTGCCATTATGATTTGATGGTAACCTTTAAATGCATCAAGAAAATCAAAAACCTCATACCCTAGAGTAGAATCCACTAACCTATCAATTTTAGGCAAATGATAACAGTCCTTCGAGCATGCCTTATTAAGATCAGTGTAGTCAACACACATCCGCCAAGTCTGGTCTGGTTTGGGAACCACGACAGGGTTGGCCAGCCATATCGGATACAAGACCTCTGCGATGAACTTCGCTGCAAGGAGCTTTTTAACCTCTTCCGCAATCACCTTATTTCTTTCAGGAGAAAAATTTCTCTTCTTTTGCTTGATAGGTTTTACGTGGGGATCAACGTTAAGCCAGTGTTCAGCTAATGTAGACGGAATCTCTGGCATGTCCTCCGCTATCCATGCGAAGATCACATCGAATTCCCTCAGTAAGTCCTGAAGCTGGGCCAACAACTCGGCAGGCAGCCACGTCTCGATCTTAATAGTGTTGTCTGGGCGAAGAGGATCTCGGATGAACTTCTGGACTGTATCATCTGAATATAACCGCTCCTCAGTTGGGGGAATCCGGTCATCTAGGTTGACCTGTTGAATGGCACCACTGCCCTGGGCGGCCACGGCATAATAGCTCTGTGCCATTGGAATATCTCCCTGATGTGTGACCATCCCAGATGGTGTGGGGAACTTCATGCTAACATGTAAGGGGGATATTACCGCTTCCAGGGCCACTAAGGCTGGTCGGCCTAGTAAAATATTATATGCTGATCTTTCCTTGATCACCACAAAATTCATCCTTAAACAACGATATGCCGGGGGTTTTCTGAAGTTGACGCTGAGAGTGACCAGCACAGCTGGTCGAACTGCCGTGCCAGTGAAGCCATATAAGGATGAAGTTACCGGCATCATTAAGGAATCTACAGGCCCAATTGTTTATATACACTATAATACATCACATTTACCGCGCTTCTGGTATCTGCATATACCCTACGTACCTCCACTATGTTATCTGGGGCCAGGTGTATGAATAAATCTATCACTAGGCCCGTGTTGTTAGAGTCTAATAGGATGGAATCTTTTGGTCCATAAACCAATTCCCGAGTTAACCTCATCTTGTTGGTAGGGGGTCCAGATGAAGTCCCCGCCGAGCTGAGCTCCCCATGGCCTTTTTGAAGTGGCCCTCCCGCAATGGTGTATATAATGGAGTTGACTTGAGGCTGCCCTGCAGCCCCATGTCGTCCTCGTTCCTTATCATCGTCCGACCTGGGATGCCGAGGTGGAGTCTCAGGCCGACATTTATCTTTCTAGGGACTTCTGTGAAAATCTAAACGGTTATGGAGGCGTGAACGAGGGTCATAGAACTGCGTCAAATGACCCTGGTCTATCAGCTTTCAGATCGCCTGAGCCAGATGTCGGCAATCCTTCGTATCGTGGCCGATGTCACGATGACAGCGGCGGTACAACTTAGGATCCCTTTATCCCTAGGACCGACCAGGGGTTTGGGGTCAGTCCTCAGGCCGTCCTTTTCCATGACGGATAAAATTCTATCCTTAGAGGTCAAAAGGGGCAGACCTTCCCTGCCAACTTTACCTCGGCCACCCATGCGATCAAACGCACTACGTCGGTCGCGGTCTTTCCTCTCACGCCAATCTCCCTTCGAACTAGGTCGGCCTTCCCGCCGAGAACCTTGCTCGGCTTCTTTCTTTAACCTGTTTGCCTCTTCACCTCGGCCAAACTATTGTGCTTTCTCCAGACATTCCCTTAATGACGTAGGCCCCTCCTCAGCTAATTGGGAAAAGTGGTGGCTAGCTCTGAGGCCGTTAATAAAAGCTGCTGCTTTAACCCCTTCGTTTTTGTCACTGACCTGTATCAACTCATCCGAAAAGCGCTGCATATATTTCAACACTGACTCCTCGGGACCCTATCTCAAGGTCATCAAGTGCGAAGAATGTTTAACAAAAGGAGCACTGGATACAAATTGAGATTTGAACTTTTGGCCAACTGTCTAAAAGATTCCACCGATTGGGGTGGGAGCTCCTGGAACCATCTTCTGGTCTTCCCCCGCAAGTACATAGGAAAAGCTCATAGCGGCCTGAAACTAGAAAAGATGGTCAGTGGGATCTGAGGTTCCATTATAGGTGTCCATCTTAGGCACCTTAAAATTATCCGGTGCCAAATATTCAGCGATGTCCCAAGAAAATGGACTCTCCTGAATTATTCTCATGTACTCTTGCCTAGGCTCTTCATGGTGGCTTCTCGGCCTGTGATGATCTTCAACCTCTTATGGAACACTCTTGAAGGACCAGGGCCTTACACCTAGTCGTTGCCTAGGCAGAGGCACCAACTCCATGGTTGGGTCTCTAACACTGCCCCGTCTGGCGTCAGCCATGAGCCCTTGTGGACCTTGAGAGGACGGCTGATGGGCCTTTTCCCGGGGATAAAGAGGGAGAAGGTCTTCCTCCATGTCCTAAACCTCGGGATGTTTCTCTTTGAGCCGCTCCACTACAGCCTCAAATACTTCCAGATTCTCCGCCACATATTTCATGGCTTTGTCACGCTCCTCCACCGTCACTTCAGGAGTATTTTTCGCACACAATTCTGATCCCCTAGAGTCCTGCCCCGGAGGACCAGAATGAGCCTCTTTCCGACGATGAGGATTAGAGGACTCCCCCAATCCTTCACGTGGTCCTCGCCCCATATCAAGGGGTGACAACTAGATTTCCCACTTTAACAGAATACCAACAAAACTTTTATTGTGGAGGTTCAAGCCCTTCCTCTAGTGCCAATTTGATGATGTCAGATTTATCAATAAGTACGACCCCGGGGGTTACGCCGTTAACCTCCCGTTAGTTGTCCAAGGTTAGCCCTGTCTACTGAGCTGCACAAGTAAAGACGTTAGAGGACCCGGGGACTAAGGCTCCAGGTAAAACTCTCCGATGCTCAAGTCAGTTAGAGCCATTTATCCAGGGAGTTTAAATGCTGGATGAGTGAATTTATGGAGTTTTTCTGATATACCTCGTTATTTTACTGTGAAGAAGATGATTCACCGTAGGTAGTTTCTGGGTTTGACTTAGCTTTCTCTTTCTTGTTTTCTGCTTTTTATTCTGGTTCCTGAGCCAATGCATGTGCGAGGATACAGAGAACGGGACACGTAAGGAGGAAATAGAGATGAATCTTGTTTCTGCATGCTTGCCATGTAGCACCGTGCTTGGTTGGGCAGGGTTGTTGTAGACACCTGTAGAGGAACCTTACATGGCAGAATTACCTAGGGTAAACTCTAGGGCCAGAGCTGAGCTTGACTCCTTAGGATTGTTAGTAACCAAAATGCCCGAGGTGACCTAGGCCGAAGGGTCTGTTGCCGAGGTGCAAGTGGCCAAGGTGGCCTAAGCCAAAGTGCCCATTGCTGATGTGTAAGTGGCCGAGGTGGACCGGTCCTTCCGTTAGTTGACTGTTTATCGTCTCGGAGGAGACCGTTGGATTATTTAACAGCTGAGGTCTGGGCTCTTCATTGACTAACAGATGTGGGTTTTTGGTTTATCATTCAATATTAATTATAATTGATTGCAAGGATCTCGTGATTTATTTATAAATCAATAATGTGGATCACATATGTAAATGTATCTATACGTTTTATTTGCTAGATATGTTGTATTTATTGAATACATTAATAATCATATTTAATTCTGATTGATTGACAATTAATATAATTCCTTGATGGAAGGAATTAAATGTCGGTTAAATAAGGAAAGGGGTCTATGGCTGGAAGACTCCATTTCCACAAGAATTCTTCTCTACAGCGGGCTTCCGATTCTAAGGCGACGACTAAGCGATAATGGCTGGAGGTAACTTTTATGTTTCTGCTATTTATTTTGGCCTAACATTTGGTGTCAGAGTCACGTCTAACCATATTGTTTGTATTTAAAAAACTTTCTTCCGTACCCTTTAATGCAATTTAATCGTTCAAAGGTTACGGGATTATAGTTTTGGTCTGTTAATTTTGTGGTTGTTTGTTGAATACGCCCACATTCTTGTTGAATCTGCCGCCAAAATAAACACCTGTTAATTTATAATGGCTGGAGATTTCATAGCAGGATCAATGGCAGAATCCACCCAATCAGCCCATGTATTAAGTCCTGTGGTTAGAGCAAAAGTCCTGTCTACGTCCTTCATAACCTTGCCTTCTACTTCAACATAATTCCATCTGTAATATAGAGAAACTCCCCTTAAATATATTTCAGGAAATTTAGAATATCTTTTTAATATAGCCACTATATATTAAAGTGAATCTTAGCGAGAGTAATGATTTGACTAACGGTTGCTTAGCTCCTCTGTAATACCACCACTCATATGTGTTGAAGATGAGGAAATCATATGTAACCAGATAGGAGCTTTCACTGCTGCTGAATTAATCTTTAGCACATATCCATCTCTTCCTTTACCACATCCACCAGAAATACATTTCTATCCAGACGCACTTTAACTCCGTATTCCTGCAACCCTATATTTTCACCGTTTGCTTTTGTTTATATCCAAGCTTTTTGTATATCGTGATGGCATAATGGCAATGATGGAACTTTTATTCCTTATTTTAACGAGGACTTGACTATCTATAAGCACTTATTATGGTCACCATGCTCATATTAGAAAAGCTTAAACAGGGCGGCTAATTCTCTTTGGCTCTTACGACATTCATCTTATATGTATATCTTAATTTGTCCGATAAACATCTTGACTTAACCTGATAACAAAATATATATATTGGTTTTCGTAGTACATTGAATAGATGTTCATATATATTAAGAAAATTTGTGGCAAATGCAAAAGATGAATTATTCATATAAAGAATGTGTGATAAATACATCGTGCACGTAATTATGGTGAATAATTCATATAACTATGGTTTTGATTAATAAGGTAATCACTCTGCCCCAAAGGGAAGTTGTTATTTTATTGATCAAGAAAATTAAACATAAACATTTCCTATGCCCACAGGTACGGAAATATTTTGGTTGTTTAATTTTCATATCGTTTAAGTATATTCTATGCATGAGTGTAACCTCTACCCACAGGAAGGTTTAGAATATACTATCAAAATCAACTTGATTAATTTATTCTTGTTATATATGTTCATAGCGTGATCGATGTTTCTTTGGTTATGCAGTTATTCCCACTACTGTTTTTATTTGATTCTGCTAGTACTCCAATGCTAACTAGTGACAATTACACTGAATGGAAGGATATTATCCTTTTGACATTAGGGTGTATGGACTTAGATCTGGCACTCTGTGAGGAGAAACCACCAAATCTCACTAAATCAAGTACGTCATCTGAGAGGTCTAGTTACCAGTGCTAAAAGTGATCCAATCTCCTCAGCATGATGCTCATTAAGTCTCGTATAAGTCCAAGCATTAGGGTTCTATCCCTAATCTTGATAATGTCAAAGCTTACATGAAAGCCATTGATGAACAATTCATAAGCTCTGACAAAGCGGTTGCCAGCACCCTGGAGATGAGGGATATTGCTGCTAAATTGACCTCCCTTAAGGTTGAAATCTCGGAGCCATTTTTGGTGCATTTCATACTCAACTCTCTCCCTTTGGACTTCACTCCATTTAAGATCTCATATAACACACATAAAGAAAACTGGTCAATTAATGAACTCCTGACCATATGTGTTCAAAAGGAGAAGAGGTTGAAGAATGATTCCATTGAAACTATGTATCTTGCGACTCATTTTAAGAGAAATGCTAAGAAAGGCAAAGGTGTTCTAACGAAGAAAACCGGTGATAAGGATAAATGCCGATTTTGCTAGAAAAAGGGACACTCGAAGAAAGATTGCCTGAAGTATAAGGGATGGCTTTAGAATAAAGGTAATTTGTCATTTGTGTTCCATGAATCTAATTTTACTGAGGTTTCTGATAATACATGGTGGATTGATTGTGGTTCTACAATTCACATTGCGAAAACCATGCAAGGCTTTCTAAACGCGAGGAAGCCAAATGAAAGTGAGCAATGCATCTATTCTGGAAACCTGATGCGCTCTACTGTTGAAGGAGTGACATCTTATAGGCTCATTTTGAAAATTGGTTTTCAACTTGATTTAGAAAACATTTTTTTATGTACCATCCTTTTCCAAAAATTTAGTTTCTCTTTTAAGACTTTCAATTATTGGATATGATTGCAATTCACATCTTTTTGTTATGAATCTCTTGAAAGATAATAAAGTTATTGGTTCTGCGAAATTGAATGGTTTTCTGTTTCAACTTGAGTTAAATCCCATTTATGAGCATACTGTTTTAACAGAAACTGGTACAAAACGTTGTATTATCAATGATAACTCATCAAGTCTTTGGCATAAAAGGTTGGGACATATCTTAATCGATAGAATGAAAAGATTGGTGAATGAAGGAGTTTTGCAAACTCTAGATTTCACCGATTTAGGTACTTGTGTGGGATGCATAAAGGGCAAGCAAACCAACAAGACCATTAAGGGTTCCAAAAGAATTTCTCAACCTCTTGAAATCATACACATGAATATCTGTGGACCATTTCACACACCTTGTTTGAATGGTAAGAAATACTTTATATCATTTATCGATGATTATTCAAGTTTCATGTATCTCTATCTTCTACTTGATAAATCTAAAGTAGTTGCTGCGTTTAAAATTTTCAAATTAGAAGTAGAGAAACAAAAGGAGAAGACAATTAAAATTGTCCGATCTGACAGAGGTGGTGAATATTAAGGACGTTACACAGATTAAAGACAAATGATTGGTCCATTTGCCGAATTCCTTCAAAAGGAGGGTATTGTTGCTCAATGCACCATGTCTGGCACACCATAACAAAATGGTGTTCCTGAAAGAAGGAATCGGACTCTTATGGACATGGTCAAGAGCATGATTAGCACAACAAATTTGCCTATATCTTTTTGGAGTAAAGCTCTAAAAACCGTTGTGTGTTAAATAGGGTTCCATCTAATGTTGTTCCTAAAACACCTTTCGAGTTGTGGAATGGTTGGAAGCCAAGTTTAAAACATTTACACATATGGGGTTGTCCAGTTGAAGTTAGGGTATACAACCCAAGTATAAAGAAACTGCATGAACGAACGAAAGGTGGTTATTTTATTGGATATACAATTAACTCCAAAGGATATAGATTTTATTGTCCCTTACATACTCCAAAAGTGGTTAAAGCTAGAAATTCTAAGTTTCTAGAGGATCATGAAGTTAGTAGGAGTGATTCAAATCGACAATTCCATTATTGAGAAAATAAGGGATACACATGTTGTACCTTTATATGTGGACAATTCGGTTGCTGTTCAACACAATGAAGAACCGCAGTTGTACAACCTCAAATTGAAGAATCACATTAAGAACAAAGTGAACCCACTAATCCCACATCTACTCAGCCAGTGGGAGTACGAAGATCCTCAAGAACTAAAAGGTGAGCGATTTTTAGCGATTATGTTGTATACCTTCAAGAGTTCGATTATGATGTTGGACTGAATCATGACTCTATCTCATTTTCACAAGCCATGGGTTGTGACAAATCATCACTATGGTACGATTCCATGAAAGAAGAGATGGAATTGATGGTTAAAAATAATGTCAGGGAGCTTGTTCCGTTACCAAACAGAGCCTCTATAGTGGAATGCAAATGAGTTTTTAAGACCAAGAGAGACTCGTTTAGTAACATTGAACGATATGAAGCCAGACTTGTAGCCAAAGGTTTCACTCAAAAAGAAGGCATTGATTACCATGAAACTTTCTCTCCAGTCAAAGAAGGATTCGTTTTGGATAATCGTGGCATTAGTAGCTCATTTAGATCTCGAGCTACATCAAATGGATGTGAAAACTACGTTTCTAAATAGGTTCTTGAGAGGAGGTAGACATGTGCCAACTTGAAGGCTTTGTCAATTCGAATAATAATCGATTGGTTTGGAAACCGAATAGATCCATATATGGGCTTAAACAGGCTTCACGTCAATGGAACCTCAGGTTTCATGAGGTAATCTCTTCATTCGGTTTCGTAGACAATATTATTGACCAATGTATATACCTCAAGATGAGTAGGAGAAAATACATTTTCTTGGTCTTATATGTGAATGATATTCTACTGGCAAGCAGTGATCTTGGGTTATTGCATGAGACTAAACGATTTCTTGTTTTGAACTTTGATATAAAAGATATGGGTGAAGCCTCTTATGTCCTCGGCATAGAGATTCACAGAGATAGAACAAGTAAACTACTTGGTCTTTCTCAGAATGCCTATATCATCAAAGTACTTGAGAAATTTGCTACGCAGAATTGTGCGTCCATTGCGTCACCTATTGTCAAAGGAGAAAAGTTTAGTTTGGACCAGTGCCCTAAGAATGCATTGGAGCATGATCAAATGAAAAGCATTCCATATATCTTGCTCATTGGGAGCCTTATGTGTGCACCGATCTGTACCAAACCTGATATTGCATTTATGGTCGGAGTGCTTGGTAGATATCAAAGCAACCTTGGTATGGTCCATTGGAAAGCAGCTAAAAGGATGTTGAGATATTTACAAGGAACCAAAGATCATAAGCTCACATACAGACAATCAGAGAATTTGGAAGTTATTGGATATTCCGATTCTGATTACTCTGGTTGTGTGGATACGATTAAATTTTCTTCTGGATACATTTTTCTTCTTGATGGAGGAGCTGTATCTTGGAGGAGTAAGAAGCAATCCATTATTGCTTCATCTATAATGGAGGCTAAGTTTATTGCATGTTATTAAGCTACTTCACAGGCCTTATGGATGAGAAATTTCATCAATGGTCTAAAAGTTGTCGATACTATTGATAGACCCATAAAGATTTTATGTGACAATTCAGCTGATGTATTCTTTGTGAAAAATAATAAAAGTAGGAGTCGTAGCAAACATATCATCATAAAGTATTTGAAGGTCAAGGATCATGTTTGTCATACCCCGTATTTTCCCGCGTCCGACGTAAATAATTAAGAGCGACTTAAAATAAAATTTTATTAATTATGTATGTCAATGAGGCTTAGCTAAATGAATTTTAGGTGAGAAAATAATCAAAAAGCTAAAATTAAGAAAATTAGGCCAAATAGCAAAAATGCCCCTCCCCACTTAAATGCTAGGGAGCACAAAGGAGTTTAACTCCCCATTAGGCCATTAGACCGTCGGTTATAGGGCCAAAAGAGGGGGGAAATGGATGAGACAAGGGAGAGAAAGGAAGAGTAGAAAAGGAAAAGAAAAGAGAAAGAAGAAGAAAGGAAGAAGAAGAAGAAGAAAGGGCGGCCAACCTAGGTCTAATCCATCACGAAATTCCACCAAACATTCTTAAGACTATCTAGATTTTAAGGCAAGTAATCTATCTATACGCTTTACACAAATTTCGGTTCAATAGGCCATATGTTCTTACAAAGAGAAAATTTGGATCACACATTAGTAATCTTGATTTGTTTATGCTAAATGCTCTAGTATACGTATTTGTTGTTGTTGGTTGATTAAAGTCATGTTCTTTGGGCCAAATTCTGAGAATGTTTATGTTGTGTTTAGTTGTTGATAAATAGGCCCTGAAACTTTTACCAAATATTGCATAATAATTTATTGTGATTTCCAAGTATTGCCTTAGATGATTTGTGATGAATTAAGGAAGGTATGAAGGTTTAGATGATGTGTTGCTGCAAATTTAGTATACATCCAGAGATGTGAATGGTAGTAGTCTTAAGTTGATTCAGGCTGATGATTTCAAGGATCAGTCAGTGTTAAGTGTATGTTAAGCATGATGGATTTAGGTGATAAGATGGAATTTGAAGTGTACATAAAAGGGGTGAAGGAAGGAGATGATGGAGAGAAGTTACTGCAGAGATTTCAGTTTCTGGAACTGTTATAATACTTTGAACACCTACTTTAGGCACTCAATGTCATATTAGGCACCTAAAGTAGGCGTTCGATGTGTCACAGCACATTCTAGAACACTTCGAACACCACATAAGGCGATTCATGTCACATAAGGCGCCTTATGTAGGCGTTCGATGTGTCACAACACATTCCAGAACACTTCGAACACCTCATAAGGCGCTTCATGTCACATAAGGCACCTTATGTAGGCATTCGATGTGTCACAGCACATTCTGGAATACTTCAAACGCCTAGTATAGGCACCTTATGTCACCTTAGGCGCCTCTTGAAAGAATTCCAAGTGTTTTGGAAGTCCCTTTTGACACATTAAGCGCTCCATGTGTGCGAGACACCTTTAATCTCTTCCATTGGTCATAAAATACAAGTTTTTTTGGAGTTTGCTTGAGTTGTAAACATTAAGTGTGAATGAGTAAGGTTAATTATGAATTCGAAGTGAATTTGCAATACGAAAGGGCATGAATGGTACGAATGAGGTGTGCTTGAGTTGTAAACATTAAGTGTGAATGAGTAAGGTTAGGTATGAATTCAAAGTGAATTAGCAATAAGAAAGGGCAGGAAATGGTACGAATAAGGTGTGTTTGAGTAAGTATGAATAAGTAAGGCGCAGTTTCAACTCGAGATGATTTTTGTAATACAAAAGGTGGTACGAGCAAGGTGCGATTGAGGTTCAGGACCTTGTGTTTGATATGTAAAGTGTGTGGGCATGTTTACACGTTTGATATAATGTTATATGAGCATTATGCATCATGACATGAAAACATTGCATTTCGACATGAGATTTGTTTTGCGAAAGAACACGTGTTTGAAAAAGAAGATTAAAGTTTTCGAAAAACAAGTTATGGCTGCTGTTGATCGCAGGGTATAAAAGTCACGCCTGCTTTGGCAGGGTATAAAAGCGTGACCTATGCATCAACAGTAAGGTATAAAGTTCATGTTATGGAGCCGTGAACCTTTCAGCACGGGGTATAGAGTTTTGTTTTTCTGCTGGTTGATCGCAGGGCATAAAAGTCACGCCTGCAGTGGCAGGATATAAAAGCGTGACCTGTGCATCAACAGCAGGGTATAAAGTTTATGATACGGGGTCGTGGACCTTTTAGCACATGGTATAAAGTTCTGTTTGCTGTAGATTGTGTTGAGAAAAAGGTGTTTGAGTGATTACAAAATGCATGATTTAAATAACGTGTATTAAAGAAATGCATGACACGTTTTATGACTTGACACGTTTTTGCATGAAACCTGCCTTATATAGTTCATATATAATGTTGCCGTACTAACGAGCCATGAAGCTATAAACTGTACATCAAATGGCGAACATTTGTTGTATTTGAACTATTTTCAGGTGCCACCATTAATGAACTAAACTAATTCATTAAGTGAAGTACTTAGTTAAATGAACTAAGTAGTTCATTAAAGGAAGCTATATTTGGAAATGGCACAAAGGCAACAAATTGAAGAATGGAAAGTCTTCTTCTCCCTCATATCACACGCCATTTAACATATATATATATATATATATATATATATATTCTGATTTTTTATAAAAAGGCACATACACATATATTCCAACATACTACCGACACGTTATATATTTTACGAACGTACGTTAACGTCACACCATTATATTTACCTTATATTTATGAGTATATTCAGGTCTTATATCATATGATATAAGTCATAGTGATGACAAAACTAATACGACACGTTATAAGGTTTTAAACCAAAAATTGTCGTATCGGGTGAATACCGAAACTTCGCCATCGTATCACGTACTTTCCATATATAAATGGCCAGCCCCTAAATTTCAAAAATGACCAGAAATTTCGTGGTCTATATGTTATATTCATCTATAAAATCATTCCATGTTGGCACACACACAAATCACCCTCAATTTAGGCCAAATTGTGGAGATTTCAAATTCAACATTGTAAGCACATGGGGTTCCACTTATTTCAGCCATTGGAGCTGAATATTCAAGTTATTATATGTATATTATGTTTGACATAATATATATAACATGTGCAAAAAGTTTGAATTCAATCGGAGAAAAATCGCGTAATCGACAAAAGCCGAAAATTCAGTTTTCTACGAACACGACATATGGAACATTTTTGGCATGACATATGACATGTATTTAGACACTTTTTACATACTCTATACATTCTAAAGTGTTCTAGAAAATCAATTAAGGGCTGATTGGAATATACCATATGTGTATAATTATTGTGTACTATTTTATAAAGTTTGCAAAAATAAAATTCAGCACATGCCCAAGCCTCATACACGCCTAGATAGCTAAATGGAGAATATGTGGAGCCTAGTTGGCATCTTGATTGGCCAAGAATGAAGTATACAAGGTTGGTGACATAAAGGAAGGAGCTACACAAGGTAATATTTCAAACTATGTCACATTTGTAACACATGCTGAAAATTTCAGCATGTACATCTTGAGCTGGCCAAATTTTTAAGCTTAATTGTGCCATATTTATTTCTTTACATTGAATGGATTGATTGGAAGATAAAATGGCCATGTTTTGAAGATGTTAAGGAAACATTGTGATGATATTTAAAATATCACACATGCTAAAAATTTCAGCATGTATTGAATGTACTTGGCCGAAAATAAGGTCTCGAAATTAAGCATATTTGATTTTTCATTTTCAAGGAATTAATCTACTACCTACATGGAAATATTTTGAATATTGTGTGAATATCACACATGCTGAAATTTCAGCATGTGAAACATTCAAGTGGCCGAAAATTATGAGCTTACTGTGAATATTTTGTCTTGAAAATTTATGGAATTTATTATGTGACTTATGGCAACATTTTTATGGCTAATTGGCACATGTTTTAAGTGATATTTTCGGATTTATCTAGCATCAAATGATGAAAACTTCCATCCAATCAATGAGTGCCAAGTAAGCAAGGGCTTGATGATCATCCAATGAGGAGTTGCCAATTAAGCAAGGAAATGTCACAATGATGCAAGATATTCTTCCAAGAAATTAATAGATAATTTTCAAGGGGAGAAAGGGAAGGTGAGGGGCGGCCAATGTTGATTAAAATGGAGAGAAGAAGAGCAAACAAAAATAAGACAAGCCTCACAAGTTCAAAAATGCAAAACGTCTTCACCATCTCCTTCTACATTTTCTTTCTTTCTTCTCTCTTAAAGCCTATTGTATTCATATTCATACATCTTGAATATGCTTCATCTATACCACCATATATTATATATTATAGTCAAAGATTGATCAAGGTGTGATCAATCTTGCATCCGCTAGGTGGTGGTGTTCGTGATCGTTGTAATCACTTACAAGGTTTGTAAAGGGTTGGAGTTAGTGTGTAACTCCATCAATCCTGTGTGGTAAGGTGTTGTTTGTGTTTTGTGATTAGTGATAACTGAGGAAGGTGTCCTTGAAGACTGGAGTAGGTTGATTTAACCAAACCAGTATAAAATTCCTTGTGTTCTTTACTTTTCAGCACTTACGTTCAGTTTCAAGCACAGTGCATCATTTTTATCACGTTCTTAAAAATAGTAAACAAACTTCAAAAATCACAAAACTTTCAGAAAACATAGCCACATGTCTTAGGGTTCATTTTGCGTAAGTTTCAACCCTTTTACACAAGTATAAGTCATCCAAACGTCAAAAGTTCTGAGACTAGTGCAGTCTAATTTTCAGGCTTGCAAAGGTTGACACTTTGAACGTATTTGACTAACTTCCCAAAAGAATTTTTCAAAAATGTTTCAACCCAATTAAATAAACCTAATAAGTGGTTAGTCATTAAATTTTCAGAGCATTTGGAGTTACGTTTAATCGGAATTAATTTTTCAAATCAGACTACCGTTTCTGGCAGATTTGCGTAATCTGACCATTAATGATTTTTGAAAGGGTTAAAGGTTGAATTTTAATCTGACATTTTTAGGAGATACTCAGAACATCTGAGACTAAGATTTCTCCAAATTTAAGAATTTTTTAAGACCTGTAACATAGTTTTTAATACGTTGAAAAAAAAGTCCTGAAAACAGAAATTGTTTTCAGAAGTTGGGTTTTTGGTTTAAAACAAGTTTTTAAAAAAAACAAATTTTCTGCACCCACTATTCAACCCCCCTTATAGTGGTGCCTTGCAGGTCCTACAGATTGATCACCCATAGGGTATAAAGTTCTGCTACGCAAAGAATATGATAAGAAGAATTTTGAAAAGTTTTGTGAAATGACATGTTTACGAAAGAAGACATGTGCATGGGTTTTGTTTAGTTCAGTGTGTGGTTTTAAAGAAGTACATGCATCATGTGATACGAAGCATAAGATTTGACATGCAAGAAATGACATTCGCATATGATCTGTTTATGTATTACGTTCTACTTGGTATATGTTTATTCTGTGTTCGTGTGTCATTTATGTGACTTTGTTGGCTTTGATGAATTGTTATAAAGAGGTTATTTGCTGACCCGAGCACCTTATTTTGGATACTGATTTATAAACTGGTGACTCATCGTGTGTGGTCCTGTAAAGTGTATAGACGGGTTACTTGCTAGCGATGTTTCCGCTAAGAATAGATACTCCATCTTATTTCAGGTGAGCCAATGTATGAAATGATTTTTTGAAGAAGAAAACGGCGAGTGGGCTCATTAGGATGACGGCCACTAAAGTGGACAAACTTACGTTCATTCTCTTTTTAGATGAAGGGCTTAATATTTAATATTTTGTATTGGATGATATATTAGACATTTCCCAGACGTGTTTCATTTTGCTGTGTTTCATTTGGTTATATTAATTGTTATTGAAGTTTTAAATTCTAATACGTTTTTGCTGATTTAACTTACGTCAATGATGACGTGTGCTTGATCTTCTTTGACGCTTCATAGTTCTCGTAGCAGACTACGGCAGGTGCACTGGTACCGATGTCTAGTATCGGATCGGGGCGCTACAGGTGGTATCAGAGCCTAGGCTTCAGATCTATCTCGAAAACTTAGGTTCATGATCTTTTTAGCAATTTAAGATGTGATTTCCCCTTAAGTTGATCTTTAGATATAAGCGCTGATTATGTAGAGTCTAAGTATGATCTGGGTTGGGTGTGTGCGAGTGCGTATATCATTTAACTTTCTGTAATAATTTTAATTTCAGACCCCACCGATCCGTTGGACACAGTTCTGTGATGCCTTTCTGAAGTACTACATGCCCAAGACAGCAATCTTAGACAAGATAAGGGCGTTCGACATGCTGAAACAGGGTCCGATGATAGTGTCGGAGTATGCCGACCATTTTCATGCTATGGGTAAATTCGCCCCTGCGATTATGTCTAATAATCGCTTAAGGATGACAAAGTTCGAGGGAGGTTTGGACTCAAGAATTCAGTTAGCAATTGTGAATGCGGGGATGAGAACCTACGAGGACATGCAGGACGCGTGCTTTTGCTTCGAGAGTAATTTTTGTAGAGTAGCAGTAAGAGATGTTAGGTCCGAAAAACACTCTAGAGGGGGGTGAACAAAGTGTTTGGCTCTTTTTGCGGAATTTTCTCTTTTGTCTCAACTCAAAAAAGGATATTCAAAATCAGAGCAAGAATTGGAGATGAGAGATAATGAATGAGTACACCGGATATAGAGTGGTTCGAATCGTAAATGATTCTACTCCACTACCACTTTGTTTCCACAGTGGATTTTCAACAACTACTCTTCTTATTATGAACAATAAGAACAACCACAACAACACTTACACTAACACTTTAGTGTAAGCAACAACAACAGCAACTTCTTGCACAAAACACACTTGTGCAACTACAGCTCTTAGCAAGAACAACTTCTTGCTTCCTCACTACTTCAACAAAAGTCCCCTCAAGAACTTCTCACAGTGGGTTGAAGAAATATAGTAAGGTTCACATTTTCTCACAAGTCTAAGCACAAGAAAGAGATCAAATATTTATGGTTCCTCTTGTGCTTGACTCTCTTTCTCTCAATATACAATAATGAAGATCAAAGAAAAGCTAAACAAGCTTTAAACAAATTTACAAGTATGAGAGAAATATACAACAATGGAAAATGAAGCTAGATGATGTTGAAAGTGTGTCTTTGCTTCATCCAAGCCTCCTCTATTTATAGATGAAGTTTACCACGTTTTTGAGGCTCTCCACCAAGTCTTCATCTTCAAAAATGTCAAGATAATGCCCAAATAGTCTCTAGCCACCCTATGGAGTGATTTGATCTTGGATAGCAACCCTACAGAATCTTAGACATGTATACAATAGTCAAGGAAGCATGTAATAGGTTGGGTTAAAGTCCACAAGAAGTTTGAAGAAGATTGGAAAGAGAAAACCTTAAAAATCTGCCTTGGATTTTGTTCTAACGTTCAGAAAAATTGAATTCTGGAGGACATCGATCGATCGAAGTCCTTGGAAGGGAGAGATCGATGTCCTCAGAAGATTGCAGAATTTGAAACTGTCTGACATCGATCGATCGATGCCACCTGGTTTAGAGATCGATGTGTTCTGATCAACATCGATCAATCGATGTCAGCGGCTGAAGTGACATCGATCGATCGATGTCCTTGTGGTTGAGGGTTTGATGTTCTCAGATTGACATCGATCGATCGATGTCAGGGGCTGAAGTGACATCGATCGATCGATGTCCCCAGCTTGAGAGATCGATGTCAACCAGTGAGCTCCAATCTCAACCATCTTTGGACATAATGTGTTTTGCCCATCTTGCATCAAATATCAACCACAAATTTAACTCATTCAAAACAACTTTTCATCATCAAAACGTTTTTACAACTTAAGAATCTCCCCCTTTTTGATGATTTCAAAACCACAATTCAAAAGATGTTTTTACATGATATTTTTTTCAACTAAACTTGATATTTTTACAACTCCCCCTTAGTTCATGCTCCCTTATCATATGAACATCAATCTACCCAACATGCTCCCCCTCAAACTATGCATCATGTAAAGCATATCAAGAGACTTCATGTCATGCTATATCAAATTCAACTTCTTAAACAAAATTATGTGATGAAAAACAACCAATCTAAGTTTAGTCAATTGAATACCATGCTTATCCAAATCATTCTAACATGTCCAACCAAATACGCCAAAACATACCATACACATACTAATGCCCAATCATGCTTGCCAACAAAACATCATGCCAACAACAATATCAAACCATCAACTAGCATGCCAAAACTATATCAAGCCATCAAATATAACATATCAAGCCATCTATCAACTAGCATGACAAAACTATATCAAGCCATCAAACATATCAAGCCATCTATCAACTAGCATGCCAAAACTATATCAAGCAATCAAATATATCATATCAAGCCATCTAGCATCACATATATCATATCAAGCCACCATCTAGCATACTTCTCCCCCTTTTTGAAAGCATCAGAAAAATATCAAATGAAGGATAAAAATAAGTAGGAAATATCAAGTTTTGAGATACATAGATAAACTCAAACTTGCAAAACTATGCATAAGTACGAGGGAATGGGGAATCATAAAGTACTACTCCTCATCGGAGGAGAAACACAATCCAGAGAGAGCGGCTTTGAGCTTTGTTTTCAACTTTTGGTACTTGGTCTTTTGGATAGTGAGGTCCGTTTCTAAATTATTTACCCTTTTTGTGAGATTGGCGTCGTCCTTTTCCAAATCATCAATACGGACTGCTTCCTTAGTTAAGTCTTCTCCCCATTGACCAAGTGTAAATTGGAGTTCGTCAATCTCTGCTCTAACATCAAACTCGTCATCAGAGCCACTCCCTTCTGTCATTGGGGCTTTGCCTTTGTCTATTCGAGAGGTAGGACTTTGAGTGGTCGGTTGGCGTTCAATGGTTGGCTCAGTAGGGTGTGGTGGCAATACCGACTCATTTTCAGCTTCATCTTCCTTAGAGTCATGAGTATCACCCCTTCGTTGCGCTTCTTTCCTAGACTTAAGGATTTGCTGAATGTTAGACTTTGAGTAATAATCCTTATTTGTAATGGCCTCTTCGTATTCGTCATCCAGTACTAAATTAGCGTTTCTCAATAATCTATATATCAGATTACTGTAGGGAAGTGCCTTTGATTTCTTGGTAACTGCCTCCAACACATTTTCAAAGAATACTTCCCCAAAGTTTACTTGCTCTCTTATGGCTATGCGGTAGGTAATATAGAAGTCTAGATTGCTAGGAAGTTTTGCCGATTTTCCATTTACACAGAAAGTAACTATGGCAAGCAAAACTCAGTAAATCAAGGGCATATCATTTTTGTTTTTCGTGGGGTGGAATCCAAGAAAGGTCTTGACTTCATTCTCGGTCACTTGGTATTTGTAAAAATCCCACTTCCAAGGATCGAAATCTTTGACTCCCTCATCAGGTGCACCAAGAATATCATTAATTTGTTTGGTGTGAAATGAGACTACTTGACCATCAATAACCAAATTTAGAGAAAATGGATTTCCATTTAGATAGTCAATCCAAAGGTTTGCGTAAAACATCCATGTATAACGAGTAGACATTGAACCCATCTCAGAGGAATCCCACAAAAACATCTATTTTTGATCATACAATAAATCAATGATTGGTTTCAATTCTGCACTGCTCAAAATATCCTCAATTTTGAGCAGTTTCAATGGAATAGTAGACCTATTGCTACTTTCCCATTCTGCAAATAATAATTGAGCTCTTTGAGATATATGAGTGTATATACCTGATCCTAGGGGTGCAGCCAGTGCATTCTCATATTCTCCAGTTTTAAGCCAAGGGAAATTTTGAATACCAAGGCTTTCTCTGACCTCACGGATTAGATGTTCTTTGGATGGCTCTGGTTGCTTCCGTAGTCCTGCTGTCCTTGAACCCGTTGGAGTGTGTTGTTGTGAAGTTCTTTGTCTTTTTGGATGATTCTTGGTTCTTGGTGCCATTTGAGAGAATTAGGGAACGAAATTCTTGAATATAGTGATGGAGGTGGAAGATGGATGTGAGATTTGGTGGCTTTGACAGAAAAAAATTGAAGCTTGATTGAGGATTTTGAGATTTAGGGTCGAAGTCCTAATGTTTTCGCAGGAGAAAAGATAGGGTTCGTGGTTAGAAATGAGAAAATGAGACATTTCGCAGGTTTTTAAAAACTTATCCCGCTGACATCGATCGATCGATGTCAGGGACTTCGATGGATCGATATCCTGAACATCGATCGATCGATGTCTTAAGAGACATCAGTCTTTGAGATTTCCACATAGATTTATCTATGTATGCAGAATTCTGTAATTTTGACATTTTTAACCCTTTAACCATTGTTTATCATTCCTAATCTTGTTCTAATTTATTCGAATGTTTCAGTTGGAAGGGATTTGGTGAATATATCCGCTAGTTCATCATTTGTTGGAACAAATTCAATGCATAGCAATCCCTTTTGGATGCAATCTCTTATAAAGTGATGCCTTACTTCAATGTGTTTTGTCCTACTATGATGAACTAGATCTTGTGCTATACTTATGGCTGATGCGTTGTCAAATAGGATGGGAACTTTATCAAACTTAACATTGCAATCATTCAGGGTATTGATCATCCAAAGTAGTTGTGCACAACACGAAGCTACCGATACATATTCGGATTCCGCCGTGGAAAGTGACACACTATTTTGTTTCTTGGAGAACCAAGAAACTAAGCAATCTCCAAGGAATTGACATGTCCCGGAGGTGCTTTTCCTATCAACAAGATTTCCGGCATAGTCGGAGTCACTATATCCTCTTAGATCAAAACAACCATTTTTGGGATAAAACAATCCGAAGTTCAGAGTTCCTTTTAAATACCTAAAAATTCGTTTAATAGCGACTAAATGCGATTCCTTAGGCATACTTTGAAATCTGGCACATAAGCACACAGCATGCAAAATATCTGGCCTACTAGCGGTCAAATAAAGTAAACTACCAATCATACCCCTATACTTTGTTACCTCAACCGGCTTTCCTTTTTTGTCTTTGTCAAGCTTTGTACTTGTGCTCATCGGAGTGCTCACACTTCTTCCATCCTCGAATTTGTACTTCTTGAGCAAATCCTTTGTGTACTTTGTTTGAGGTATGTACACTACATCTTGAGTTTGCTTGATTCGTAGACCAAGGAAGTAGTTGAGTTCACCCATCATGCTCATTTCAAATTCTCCTTCCATCAATTTTGCAAAATGCTCATAAAGAGAATCGTTAGTAGCACCAAATATAATATCATCCACATAAATTTGAACAAGAAATTGATGGTTTCCTTGTTCTTTAATAAAAAGAGTAGTGTCGAATTTTCCTCTTGAAAACTCGTTCTCAAGTAGGAAGTTACTTAACCTATCATACCAAACCCTAGGAGCTTGTTTAAGTCCATAAAGGGCCTTTTTAAGTTTAAAAACATGATTTGGATAATCATGATTTTCAAACCCCGGAGGTTGAGCTACATAGACCTCTTCTTGAATTATTCCATTCAAGAATGCGGATTTCACATCCATTTGATATAGTTTGAAATCCTTATAGCATGCATATGCTAATAGCATCCTAATAGCTTCTAACCTAGCTACGGGGCAAACGTTTCATCATATTCTATGCCTTCCTCTTGCCTATAACCTTGTGCTACTAACCTAGCTTTGTTTCTAGTGATGTTTCCTTTATCATCCATTTTATTTCTAAATACCCATTTAGTACCAATTACGGGATGATCACTAGGTTTAGCAACTAATTCCCAAACATCACTTCTTTCAAATTGATTTAATTCTTCTTGCATAGCCAATACCCAATCTTCATCATTTATTGCCTCCTTTATGTTTTTAGGCTCAACTTGTGAAATGAAGGCATTTTCATTGAATTTTCTCCTAGTCATTATGCCTTGGCTAGTTTCACCTAATATCAACTCTTTAGGGTGATCTTTCCTATACTTGTATGAATCCGGTAAATTTGAGGTATCTCCTCCTACTTCTTCATTTTCAACCTTAGGTTCAAGTGGATCAATCCTAAGGTCAATAACAATATTACCTTTTGGATTCTCAAATTTCTCTATATGGCTTACTTCAATTATTTCATCATCATCATCATCATTAATGTTTGATTTGTCCTCATTGAGTTCACTAAATTTGACATGAATTGATTCTTCAACTTTCATGCTTCTTTTATTATATACTCTAAATGCCTTGCTATTTTGAGCATAGCCCATAAAGATTCCTTCATCCGCTTTGAAGTCGAGTTTATCCAAGTTATCTTTGGTGTTAAGTATAAAGCACTTACAACCAAAAACCTTGAAATAACCAATATTTGGTACTCTACCTTTCCAAAGGTCATAAGGAGTCTTTTTGAGAAATGGTCTCAAATAAACTCTACTGATCACATGACAAGCGGTATTTACCGCTTCGGCCCAAAAAACTTAAGTTATGATTTATGAAGTTTATGTGTGGACTTGATATTAAGAGAAAGAGGGTCATGGTATTTCTTTAAGTTATGATAATTAGACTGTAAGTATGTAAGCAATGTTACTAGTGGTAGTATGACAAGACACCCTTATTTGACCGAGTCTCACGTTGCATGAAAACAAGATTTGTAAAGTTATGTTGTCACATCTTATGTTTTGAAAAATCATATGTATGTGAATAATAAACGCGAGACGATTGATTCCATCGACACACGATATGTTATGTTATGTTATGTTCATGATTACAATCATGTTATGTTCGCCAGTGTGACATTGGTACCGGGGTGGTAGATGTCAGGGGCATATGATTACGTATGTGGCTGAGTGTAACACCGGGTCTGGGACACGGGATCTCTGTCATAGCGCGTCACCGTTGGTACATGTACATATGTTATGATGTTTATGTCGTACATGTATTATATGGGGAATCAATCGGTATGTCGTGTGTTATTATTCTTATGAAAAGTGCTATAGCCAATGATGAAAATGTTATGTCTTCATGTTATGAAAATGTCATGTCATGCAAGTTATGAGTATGTCATTTTATGCAAGTTATGGAAATCATGTCAAGTTATGAAATGTCATGTTTATGAAAAGTCATGTTTACGAAAAGTCATTTTACGAAAAGTCATGTTTTATGCATCACGTCATGACCATGTTACCATAGAGTTATGATTAAGAATTCTTTAAGTATATGACAGCACTACAGTGAACAATGTAGTGATAAGTATGAAATTGTAGTACATGTAAGGTAGGCAAAGATGGTATAAGTATGGATTAGGGGCTAAGTATGGATGTAGTATGATGTTACGGATTAAGCAGAATGAGATTCTGTTATGCTATGTATGCTTTGAAATCTTCTTTATTTACCTGCTTCCAGTTTACAGCAGTTTATTGATATGATATGATACTGTACTTGTTAAAAAGGAGACGTGCTTATTATACTCAAAATGTATGGAATTATGATTTGTTACCTCGTCTCCCCATGTATGATCCACATGTCGTATCTTGTAAGACTACTTGCTGAGCGATTAAAAGTCGGTGGCTATCGCTCATACTTGCCTCATTTATAATTTTCCAGATAACAGGTATCAATATACATGCTCGTTGAAGACATGCTAGATAGACCATTGATAACGAAGAGCATACTGAGAGATTATTTCGAAGGCATTAAGTTTCGGATTATGATGTATGATATATTATTTCAGTATTCTGTATATGATGATTGTACAAATTATGATGTAGTACAGTGCATGTCGATGAAGATTTGTTTATGTTATGTTGCTTCCGCTTATCGATTCATTATTCATGTCGACATGTACATGTATAGTATCGACGCTTTGTACTGTATGGAGTAGAGTACGACGGGTGCACTGAGCCGGAACCCTGGTTTCGGGCGGGGCTCTACAGTTGGTATCAGAGCAGTGGCTCTAGATCCACTGCGGACACATAAGTAAACAACGACATGAACTTAAGCAATGATCTTAGAATTTAAGAAATGATCATAGACGTAAGAAACGATCTTAGATGAAAGCGACAGCCTTAGTATAAGAGAAATAGAACGGTATTATACAGATACAAGAAAACTAGAAAGTATAAGTAGGTCGTTTAGGCTTTCCGACATTTGTACAGGTCAAGTCACTAGAATACCTCAATACTATTTTCTAGTTAGTAACATAGTAGTTATAAACTGTAATCTCCACAATTTCATGTTTAGCTCTAATTGGGATAACATTTGGAGATAGTGATAGAATTTCTTAGGCTGATTAAGATAGGATATGTAGTAGAACTATAAGCAGTGATTTATAAGAATTGCGATGTAGAGTTTGGCAAATATATGGCACAAATAGTATAAGATGATGAAATTAGAAATTTTCAGAGTAGGTCAAAGATGTTAGTCGTATTAGGGATGTAAATTCATAGTGATAAGAGTACGATTATTTAAATAGATATGGGGATATAATGAGTTAGGCCACATTGGGAGCTAAATTATGAATTTAGAAAGTCGTCGGACTATCTGATTGGAATTAGTATGTGTAAGTTGAATCGGAATAGGCATGACTAGAATTAAGTTGATATGATTTAACCGGATTAGGGTTAGTGGCTGAAAAATCGGTAAGTATAAAAGTTACTATAACACACAGAGATATGAAGTTGTAGAATACCTAAGCGGATTAACAGGAGGTATACAAAAATTGTGAATTTAGAAAACTTTTTATCATAAATTGGCAAATATTAAGTTGAATCAAAGGCGATTAAGAAATGACGCTAGAAATTAAGTATTTAAATCATTAAGGACAAAATCGATACAACCCCTAAGTTTCGAGGACGAAACTTTTTATAAGGGGGGAAGAATGTTACGACCCGAGATCCCGTGCTAGTGGAAATGATAAAAATAGAACGCAAATGCGATGTTGATGAAATTGCAGTGGAATTTTAAATCTTTATGTAGAATTAATAAAGACATCGACATTAAATATCGGGGTTAGAAACACACATAAAAATAACCTCAAGGTAAGTTAACGGATATAACGAGACTGGTTGGGACTAAACAATGACCGTATAAGACATACAAGGTATTTAAATAAATTAGTCGGTAGCAACATAAGTCGATAGAGATAAATCAAAACGAATAAAAATACCTGATACGATAACTACAATACACACTAGTATCATATTTTCTTTCACTTTATCCTACATGGCAACAAAAGACAAACCCTCCCCCATCTTTCCCCATGGCCGTCCCACCCCCTACACAAGTGGAAGGAATCTCCCACTTTCCTCACATGGCAAAGAAACACTACCCATCACAATTCTTTTTCTTTCTTTATACCATTCTTCTTTAACCCCTCCCCCATGCCATAACCGAAAGTTTCAACCCAAGGGGACAAAAACTTCTTCACTTTTCTCTTTACACACACATTCCACTCCATTTTCAACACAATTATTACATCTTTCAAAGACTCTCTCTTTCCTCTTCACTCATAAAATTTTTCAACTTCCTCACTTCTTCCTCCATTTGACCGAATTTTACAACAAGGAGAAGAAGTGTTTCTTCTCTTTATTTCATCTCATTTTTCACAAAATCATCTACTACAACATCTTCATACAACCAAGCATCAAGAATATAAAGTAGTTCGGATTTAGGAACCAAGAATACTCAAGGTAAGGACACTAATTATACTACATTATTTTGTCCATTTCTTCATCTTATTAGTTGCACACTAACCTCCATTTTGGCCTTTTCAAAACCGTGGGTTTGTCAAGGTGAGGAGGAGTAGATTTTCTTCAAGCCAAGTGGAGAAACCTTCACTTTCATACTAAGGTTAAGTCATGAAGGCAAGTATTCTTCCTAAATCCTACATGGTTTTACAAATATTAAGTATTTATGTTCATATCAAAGTTGGATCATCATGTAGTATGTTCAAGATTCTCCTCTCAAGAAAGTATAGATCTATATTTGAATAATAAGTATATACATATATACACTATATACACACGCACACTATATATATATACACACTATATATAAACACGCATATACATATACATATTATAAAGTATGTATGATGATATATATATATGTATAAGTGTATAGATCCACTTATGTATATACGGATCTACCTATATATGGGTATATATATATATATATATGTATGTATGGATGTGTAGATGCATATATATAAACACATGGTTTTGTATAAAAGTGTATATATATAAATACGGATTTTTGATATATATGTATGTATGTATGTATAGATATATATATATGGATATATATATACGGTTTTTACATATATATATTCATATCATTGTTATTAGATATATATTTATATATATTTATATACATACAGTTTTATACATGTATGTATATATATTTCACTATTTTTAGGTATATATACGTAAATATATATATATATACGGTTTTAAATTTATATATATATATATATATATATATATCTCACTGTTTATAGATATATATATGTATGGTTTCACATAGGTATATATATATAGATCACTGCTTTTAAGTATATATATATATATATAACATGATGGAGAGGATGAACGGCGGCGGCTCCGACATCGCGGCGGACGACTGAATGGCTAAAGATCCTGTCTTTTCCTTCCATTCTCTGCGTTCTTTGATCTCTTCTTCCCTGCACAATCTGTTCTTCTGGATTCCAAGACTTCTACGGTATCGCATTGGGTGTTTTCTTATATCCGATAATGTCGGATCAGCCTCTCTTCTCCAAAACCTTTGCAGCGGCGGTTGCTCCTACTTCACTGGAGCCGGTTTCATCCCTCAGATCAATATCTCGATATAAAGGTATGCCCTCTATTTCATTCACAAAGGAGGAAGTGGATCGTTATTCTCTTCCATATAAATATACGTTGGTTGGTTCTTTTTGGCATGGAAGGCCAAGCATGAAACAATTAGCTGCGTGCATGGAGCGTATCGGTTTCAAAACCACTCCAAAGTTAGGACTTTTAGATGATCAACATATTAACAGCCTGAAGATTATCACATATGCTTTCTACGTCGTTCTTGGTGTGTTAATGGATATATCATGAGGGTAACGAAGTGGACACCGGATTTGACCCTAAGATAGATAAGCCAATAGTACCGATTTGGGTATCCATACGTGGTGTTCCATTATATTTGCAAAATAAATCTGCTTTGTGGGAGATTGCTCACATGATCGGACTGCCCTTAAAAATGGATTCTGCAACCTCTAATGGTGTGAGGCCATCGGTTGTACGGCTATGTATTGAAGTTGACATCTCTAAGCCCTTACCTTCACGTTTGCATATTCTAGGGGGAGACCATGAAATTTACCCAACAGTAGAATATGAGAACGTTCCTCTTTTTTGCACTGATTGTCGTATACTGGGTCATGAGGACAAAAGCTGCAAGCAAACCAATCAAGAGGGCCAGGACGTCCTGCCTTCTGTAACAACACAAAACCCTAAACCGAAAGAAAAGGCCAAGCGCTGGACACCTAAGAAAGTTAATCCAATAAAGCCTGTCTCAGTAGCAGAGGACACGGATGATGATATAGAGCCAGAAAATTCACACCCAGATGCAGTCTGTAATGAAGATGAGATGCATGTCACAGTTGAAAACCCTGAAGCTACTGTCATATTGGAAGCACTCTCAGAAAAGCAAGATCTTTTAAAAACTGGAGTCTCAAAGGAACAAGTCTTGGAAGAGCATGATGATGTATTAGACGCCACCAGATCAGATTCAGAATTACTCACACATGTCATAGAACCATCGACCATGCATCCACCACAAAATCCTCTCTCAGCCTCATTACCAGTAGATGATCAGCAGCTTGCTCACTCAACTCATGAAGGCTGTGATTCATAAGCAGAAACTTCGTTTGCAAAAACAACAGATCAATTAATACAAGAGCTGGAGGACCCACAGCCAACAACAAGGAGACGTCGTACCAAACAGGAAATGGCAGCTTCATATACACAACCCACAGACAGGTTGACCCGTTCTTCAAATTTATCCTCATCTTCATCTCAATGAATTGTCTAGTGTGGAATGTCCGGGGAATTGCGGCTTCAATTGTCCGCATACGCAAATTAGTAAAGATTCACAAAATCCAATTATTAGTAATCATTGAACCAAAACGAGATGCAACTCATTTACCTCAGATGCAACGTCGTCTAAAATTCTCAGATTCTCAATCGGTATGTCGAGACAAAATATGGATCTTTTGGGCAAATCACCACCTCCAACTTCACTCCACAGTATATGATGAACAATGCTCTCATTTCAAATTTCAGATTGTGGGCACAAACATTATATTCTGGTACACTTCAGTATATGGATTGCACACCATCACGGAACGCCGCAGATTATGGTCAGCATTGCAGCTCCATCATGATAATAATATAGAACCATGGTTAATTGGTGGAGATTTCAACACATTTCTTACTCTTTCGGAACATGATGGTCGCTCAACTCCTTCGCTTTCTTCACTGGAAGAATTTAGCGACTGTGTCAATTCTTGTCAGCTAATAGATCTGCCGTATGAAGGCTCACCGTATACTTGGGTAAGTGGACGAGGATTAGGAATGGTTCGTAGGAGATTAGATCGTATGTTGTGTTCAGAATCGTATAATACTTTGTTTCCTAATCTCCGAATCAAGCACCTGGCAAGGCTGACATCAGATCATGCACCCCTATTTCTTCGTTCGATACAGTCTTCATTCAGTGGTCCAAAGACTTTCAGATTTCAAAACATGTGGGTTGAACACGCAGATTTTTATAAGTTTGTAAATCATCATGGGGGTCCTATCCCACAATAGGGGGCATGAGAGGTTTGTATAACAAATTACAAAGTCTGAAAAAGGACCTTCAGACATGGAACAAAAATATATTCGGAAACATATTTGATCAAGTTTCTCATTTGGAGCAGCAACTAGCACGATGCGAAAATATTTATGATGCGAACCCAACCCCAGATACAAGAATGCAATATCATGAAGCACAGGCACAATATAAGATTGCTGCACGAAAACAATTACAATATTGGGCACAAAAGGCCAGGCAGAAATGGATATCAGAGGGAGACGCAAATACGGCATTTTTTCACAACATTGTGAAGGATAGACATACCAGGCAAACAATCCACCAAATAAGGGATGAGGCAGGTTTGATCATTGATACTCAAGCTGGAATTCAAACAGCTGCCATAGAATATTTTAGCAAACTGTTCACAGCAGAATCAATATCAGAAGACCTTTCTATTCTTGACCACATACCTCAACTCATATCCTCAAGTGACAATCTAATGCTCACGGCCTTGCCAACACGATCAGAGGTGAAGGAAGCAGTTTGGACTTTAGACCCAAACAGTGCCCCGGGACCAGATGGTTATAATGGCACTTTTTTCAGATGCTGCTGGGACATAATCCGAGAGGACGTTCACAAAGCCATGCAGGAATTTTTCCTAGGCATTCCTCTCCCAAAGGCAATGGGGAGCACTTTAATTATCTTGCTGCCAAAGACGCAATCCCCTCGCTCCTTTTCGGAATACAGGCCCATAAGCCTAGCAAATTTCATATCCAAGGTGGCTACCCGCATTATTGCAACGCGTATACAGCCCCTACTACAAAAGATTATTACTGTTGAGCAGGCTGGCTTTGTCAAGGGTAGGGACATATCAGATCAGATATTGTTAGCACGGGAGATGATACACCTGCTGCCTGTGAAATCCAGGGGTTCCAATATAATCCTTAAACTTGACATGATGAAGGCGTTTGACAGGGTTAATTGAACATTTCTCTCCCAGTTGTTAAAAAAATTTGGCTTTGCGGACAACTTCATCAAACTTATCTTTAATCATTTAAAGGGCACATACATGTCCGTATTAGTCAACGACATCCCATCAGGATTTTTCCATCCAACAAGGGGCGTTAAGCAAGGGGACCCGCTATCACCTATTCTATTCATCATTGCATCTGAGGCATTTTCGAGAGGCATGAACAATTTGGTGGAACAAGGAAGACTTATTCCCTTTTCAGCAGGAAGGGTGAAACCGGTTACTCACCTCGCCTTTGCGGATGATCTATTGGTATTTCTCAATGGTGGACTGAGAAATCTCAGAAAATTCACAGAATTTCTACAATTATATCAGTCGTCATCGGGTCAGGCAGTCAATTTTCATAAGAGTCACTTCATATCTCCAGAATACCTCACTAGAGCGCAGGTTACTCGAATGGAGCAGGAACTGCATATGACATCACTCAGTTTGCCAATTAAATACTTAGGTGTACAGCTGCATCGTGGTAAGGAAAGAACAGCACATTTTGCCACACTACTCTCCGCAATTCAGTCCAAACTTGCAATGTGGCAAAACAAGTTCTTAGATCAAGCAGGACGATTAATTTTGATTAAACATGTTCTGGCAGCTATACCTTTACACATATTATCAGCCTGCCAATTACCCCAAAGCGTCATACATGTAATCACACAAAGAATGATTAAATTTTTCTGGGGAGGAACAGACAAAAAAAAGGGATATGCGTGGCTCTCGAGTGCACAGCTTTTCGGGCCAAAAGCTGAAGGGGGCCTAGGACTACGATCTTTAATTGATTTGCAAAAAGCATACTCGTGCAGGATATGGTGGTGCTATCAAGAAAACAACTCTCTATGGAGCAACTTTCTACAAGCGCGGTATGCTCATCGTAATAATTATGACATACATATCACAGACTCACCGGTATGGAAGCGTATTTGTCGTATACACATTTTTTGCATTGAGCATTTTGACCATGATCATCGTACCATTCGAGCTGCGTACGAACAGGTCAGACTTACAAGAAACTATCGCATGTCATACAGCTTCATTTGGCATAAAAACAATCCTCCTCAGGTCCGTCTGTTTCTCTGGCGGCTGTATAAAGGTGCACTTCCTGTCCCAGAAAATTTACAGAAGTTTCTCTATATCCACCATTCGCAATGCCCTTTCTGTCTTAAATCGCAAATAACTCTCCATCATATATTCTTGCATTGTCCGGAAATTGTTGGGATATGGAAAATATATGCGAATCATTTGGATGGCCCTTCAAACATTGCTTCAAGATCCAACAACATTTATTGCACTGGTGGATCTCAACAAAAGGTAAGACACTTAAGGGCTTGTTTCGCATTGTGGCTCCATCTATCATTGTATGGGAGATATGGAAAGCATACACATCTATTATCTTTGGCGATGGAAAATGGAGGCAAGCAGCAGTGGGTGAACATATCAGACGAGCTTTATATGACTGGGCATCAGCGCAAAGTGGAAAGAAATATGCAACATCCGATCAATCTTTAATTACTCTTGGTTTGTCACCAAAGCTTCGCCTTTCTCGCTACATCATAGTCAGATGGAGCCATCCTCCTCCGGGCAGAATGAAATTAAATACCGATGCATCACATGGGAGATTCTCTGCGGCAGCAGGAGCAATATTGAGAGACAGCTCAGGCACATTTATTATGGCGATTTCATTTCACTTACCCCTATCTACACCTGCAGCAGCAGAATTACAAGCAGCTTATTTTAGTTTCCTATATTTTGCAACTCAATGGGACTCAATTGATGTTGAAGTGGATGCATATGGGGTAGTTTCAACAACACAGCAGAATAGTCATGGTCTTGCCACAAAGTTCCGTGAGATACTCAGATCAACCAAGGCTACACTTACACACACTCCTCGTGAAGCCAATGAACCTGCGCATTATCTAGCACAATACGGGCAGCTTCATCAACAACTTACTATCTTCCCCACAGTTGCATCTTTGCCATCAATGGTTCGAGCAAGCTACCTGACAGAGTCCATCCCTCATCTTAGACAAGAACATGGCTAACATTCGAATTAGTTGCCCATATCACACGATATGGGCAACATGGGTATGCTTTACTGCCTGCTATATACTGCCTTTTTCCATGGATGCATCATTGACATATTCAAATTTCCAGTTACCCATATCCCTTGATATGGGTAACCTGGGTAATGTGTTTTACTTATATGCATGTCCACCAATTGCCATTATATATATTCTTCAAAGTACTAATGGGTTCCTGTTTCTATGCATGGCTCTATGGCTACAACTCTGCTGGAGGAACTATCTTCTCAACAAAACTGCATTCACAGTATACAATGTTCAACTACGGATCTCAACAAGCATCAAACATTCAGCAAGCGGCACGCGTCCTACATTAGCCTATTTACCAGCTCACTCCTTTCATATAAATATGTACGCTTTTTCCTTCGCCAAGGTTTTATCCACAAGGGTGGTTTTACTTGGCAAGGTTTTAATGTGGCATATCATATATGATTGGAGATTAGAAATTATTAGTGCATTGTACTATTATCATTCATTCGCTCAAGTATTGTAATATGGTTTCCCTCCACCATAAGTGAGCCTTAATAAAATATTTTCTTTCGACAAAATATATATATATATATATATATATATATATATATATATATATGGCAGTGCGATCCATCGGCGCTGAATGCGGCTCTAGCCGCCGCCGCTTTCTACCGGACCTGTCCAATTTCCGGTAATTTTCTGATTCTCTCCATTATCAACGTTACGGTTTCCGTTTTTCGTTTCTATTTCGATCGTTTCGATCGTTGGCCATTTCGGAGATGACATCCTCGGCGCCAACATTTGCGGACGTGGTCACCGGCTCTGGAGGCTCATCGGCTCAGTCCATCAACATATCCCCCAAAACGGTTTCACGCTACAAAGGTATTCCGCTAATCTCCTTTTCAGATTCAGAGATTGATGAACTGGCTGCTCCTTTCAAATATTCCTTAGTGGGTATATTCTGGTATGGGAGACCATCATTGAAGGTGATTAGAGATGTATTTGAGAAGATTGGTTTTCATCAGGATCTGCGTATCACTCTAATTGATCGGCACATATCTTGTTAAATTTTCGCAATGAAGCAGACTATTTACGCTGTTTTTATCGACGTTCCTGGCTTATTTCTGGTTGTCATATGCGAATCACAAAATAGACAGTTGATTTTGATCCCTCTACGGATGTACCCATAGTGTCGATTTGGGTTGCTTTTCCTGGTCTTCTTGTCCATCTTCATCGAAAGGAGGCTTTATTTGAGATTGTCAAGCCAATAGGTCTTCCGCTTAAACTTGATGTTGCAACAACGGATTGCTTACGACCTTCGGTTACACGAGTTTGTGTCGAAGTCGATGTTTCGAAGGACTTACCACAAAAGATTTATCTTCAAGCGAAGGGCCGATATATTCTACAAAACATAATCTATAAAGACTTACCATTGTTTTGTACTTCTTGTCGCCGGTTGGGCCACGCGATCACCTCATGCCAAACGCAAAAGATGCCATCGATTCCACCACCACCACTGCCTCCTCCGAAACGGACTCAGGCCCAGCGCTGGACACCAGTCAAAAATCGTCCAGCTGCTCCTTCGAACTAACCAGTGGCTGAGCCCGCTGTGCACCAGCCTCCGTCTGACCACTTGCCGGGTTCACCAGCTCCCCTAGGCTCCCCCACTCCACATACAGCACTGCCCGAAGAGCCAACTCCGATTGCAGCCCCGTCCGAAGAGCACATCGGAGAGCCTACAGACCCTCAGCTGGATAATTTTGCAACATGCGAAATTGGCCATTCGCCCGACAATGATTTACCAGAGATCCATAATCAGGAGATACCAGTTGTTCCAGAAGAGGTTGCTATCCGCATCCAGCTAATCCCTCCCTCTCCTGATACAGACACTTTAATTTCGCGATTACAGGATTCAACAGAAGATTTTGTAACGGTGGTTCCTCGTAGAAAACGTCGAGCTAAGAAGGATCTCCCTCCTCTACCGCCATCGTCCATTCTTACGCGCAGTGCATCACATGCAATTCAGGGAAGTGACTCTTCACTTTTACAATGAATTTTTTTAATTTGGAATATTAGAGGTTTGCGGACCTCAAAATCACGACTGCATCAATCAATACATGAGCATCGATTTAACATACTTGTTATCATAGAACCTAAACATGCATCAGTAGATATCTCTCGTTATGCTTTGGAGTTTGGTTTCTCTCATTCATATGCCTCTCATTCTGATCGCATTTGGTTTTTCTGGCGCGACACTCATTTTGACCTCATCGCAGTACAGGATGAAGACCAGGTGGTACATTTTACTATGACTTATAGGCCCCTACAGTATACATTTGTTTTGTCGGCAGTATATGGAAATCATACTCCATCTCAACGTCGTTCTCTGTGGACTTCATTATGCACTTTCTCTGCAAATACAGCATTGTCTTGGGTTCTCGGTGGAGATTTTAATACCTTCCGATCTCTGTCTGATCATGATGGTCGTTCGCGACCATCCTTATCAGTCTTACAGGACTTTAATGATTGTATCGACTCATGTGCTTTGATGTCGCCGCCATTTCAGGGCTCTAGATTCACCTGGTCTGATGGTCGTGGACTTGGATGAGTTCGTCGACGTCTAGACTGGCTATTTATGAATACTGAATTCCATGACAAATTTGAAGATCTACAGCTTACACATCTTCCGAAAATTTCTTCAGATCATACCCCGTTGTTGCTCAAATGCCGAACAGTCGAAGCCTCTTCTCATCGATCGTTCTGCTTTTTGGATTCGTGGCTTCAACACCCGGATTTCTATACTTACATGCGAGATGCATGGGCTTCATATCTAACATCGGGTGGTATGCATGGCTTTTATACAAAATTATCTAAGTTCAAAAAGGATGTCCAACAATGGAATAAAGATATTTTCGGAAATATTTTCTCTAAAGTACAGCAGGCTAAAGTTCTCCTTGCTTGTGCGGAAGAACGCTGGGAAACACACCCTACAGAGGCAAATCGGATAGACTATAATCGTGCTAAAGCAGAATTTCTTCAGGCTTCATCTTATGAGATGCATTTTTGGAAGCAAAAGGCGAGAGTAAGATGGTTAAAGGAGGGAGATGCAAACACTCGATATTATCATACTATTGTTAAGGGCCGCCGATTACATCTTCGCATCCGGCAAATTCAAAACGCAGATGGCACGATTTGTACAACCCATGACGATATCAGTGCCGAAGCAGTTACATTTTATACCGCATTATTTGCGAACGAGCCAGCTGTCAACTGTGATCTAATTACTCGACATATACCACGTATTGTTTCTGCGGAGGATAACTCCGCTCTAACGCAGCTACCATTTCCAGAAGAGATAAAAGATGCAGTTTGGCACTTGGACCCCCATAGTGCAGCAGGACCAGATGGCTTTGATGGAAATTTTTATAGATCATGTTGGTCCATCATTCATAAGGATGTGATTTTAGCAGTATAGGAATTCTTCCTTGGCGTGCCCCAGCCTCGAGTTATGGCTAGCGCTTTAATCACTTTAATTCCGAAAAAATCTGTTCCTGTTACTTTCAGTGATTATCGTCCCATATGCCTTACTAATTTTATTAGTAAAGTCTGTACCAGAATTGTTGCTAGCCGCCTGTGTAAAATATTATCACGACTTATCTCTCCAGAGCAAACAGGCTTCTTACCAGGTACAGATATTTCTACACAAGTGTTACTTGCTCGTGAAATGATCCATATGCTTGACAGAGGTGGATCACAGTTATGCCTCAAATTGGACATGATGAAGGCCTTTGACAGAGTTAGCTGGGAGTATTTGAAGCTAGTTTTCCAAGCATTTGGTTTCTCGGGATTCTTCACTCGAATAATTTTGAATCACTTGCGGGCTACAACTCTATCAGTGTTAATTAATGGCCAACCTTCTTCATACTTTCGGCCACATCGGGGGGTTAAACAAGGTGATCCATTGTCTCCTTTATTATTTATTCTAGCAGCAGAGGGCTTTAGCAGGGGACTGAAGGCTTTGACGGCATCGGGAGATTTACAGCCTTTTCGATTGGGTCGTATTCCCTTTACCATTTAGCATATGCTGATGACTTGCTGGTATTCCTCTGAGGCACTCGGCGTAATCTCGAACGTTTTTGAATATTTCTTACACAATATGAAGCTGCTTCTGGTCAAAAAGTTAACTTTCAGAAAAGCAGTCTTATTCCTTCTGCTAATATCACGTCTCATCAACAGCAGACATTTGCAAATATTCTGGGTATGCATCTTTCCAGTCTCCCATTCCGTTATCTTGGCTCTTATTTGCATAAAGGCATTCCACGATCACATCACTGTGTTCCGTTACTTCAACATATTGATGATAGACTCCAAGGGTGGAGCTCCAAATTATTATCTACAGCTGGACGGCTAGTCTTGCTTCAATCAGTCATCGCTGCATTACCTATTCACATTATGGCAGGTGGAGGAATACCAAAATCGGTTATTAAGATCATTCATCGTAAGATGGCCACTTTTTATTGGGGTCCTAGACATCATTGGGTCTCCTGGTCTAAGCTTTCTAAACCGCAGGCAGAGGGAGGGATAGGACTTCGCGATTTAAATAGTTTACAACAGGCTTTTTATTGCCGCATCTGGTGGTTATATCATCAGAATTCTACCCTATGGAGCAGATACATGCATGCAAAATATGGTCATCGTCATGATTATTCTCCTCGTTTGCCAGACTCTCCTATTTGGAAAATTATATGTCGGATTCATTCCTTTTGCTTAATACACGTTGATCAGCAGGCTGGTCAATTCTTCTGGGTGCCGAACCAGCTAGGCGAATTCACCATAAAAAGTGCTAATGAGATATGTCGACCGGCCTCTCCCAAATTGCTTTCTGCCTCATTTATCTGGTCGAAACATCATTCTCCGACCATAAGGTTATTCTTATGGCGGATTTTTAATTCTGCTTTGCCATTTGAGGATTATATTGGTTCCTACATCCAGACTCGACCAACACAATGTCCATTCTGCAAAAATGAGTCGGCTACGGTGGATTATGTGTTTTTATACTGTTCTTTTGTGCGTTCAATTTGGTTCTATTTTGCCAGTGAGCTCCATTGTCCTCTTCCCACATCCATACAGCTTCGTCAATATCTTCTTTCGTGGTGGTATCGCTCGTCCCTTTCCACACTTACTGGAGTTTATAAAATCGTCATCCCAACGATAATTGTACATCGTATCTGGTGTGTTTATACCTCTATGGTCTATGGTGGAAGCACTCATCTCACAGCGTCTTCCATTCGATTTTCGATACAATATGAGATTTCGTTGTGGCACAAAAAGATTGCAGGTACTAAGTTGTCTGCTACATCACGACATGTGTTTAGTTGGCTACCGGTAGTTCAGCCTTCTCGTCCGCTTATTGTCCGATGGTTCACGCCGCCTGCCGGGAGATTGAAATTAAATGTTGATGCAGCTGTGGGTCGTAATTATGCGGCTGGTGGAGCATTACTACGGGATAACAGGGGATCCTGCATTGGTGCGATTTCCTTTCGTCTCCCTTTAAGCCCACCCTTCCAAGCGGAGATTCAAGCGGCAGTTTTTGGACTTCTTTATTTTTTACCACTATACCGGCCCATCATACTGGAATCCGACTGTTCCCAGTTGATTGATCGATTGACTCGACCAACAACTGTTCATGGTAATCCACATCTCCAACGGCTACACTCTCTTGTTCATATGCATCGTCTCCCTTGCTATCACATTTATCGTGAGGCAAACCTCCCAGCACATTATTTAGCGCAGTATGCGATGGCACACCCATGCACGGAGCGGTTCACATCGAGCACTCTACCCTCGTTAGTCCGTGCGGCGATTACATTGGACCTTACTTCTGTTAATTTACGAGTGCCATGACTACAGTCTTCCATAAGGATTGGCCAGAAATCTATTCTACTGCCTGTTATTTTCGTGTAACAGGCAGGCTCGGTATGGCCAACAAACCATTACTCTATGTTTTATGCTTTATCATGTTCATGTATAACGTGCTTTTTTGTCTCATGCGCACACTTTGGATATGTCATCACCTATCTTCTTACTTAACGGGGATGTCCATACTAACTGTTGGAGCTCACCGTTGCGTGCGACTTGTTTTTCTTGGGATCCTAATTGCCGATATTTTATCATTGTCGCCTTGGCCTCCTGGTCAGGGCGACCCGGGTACGCATTTTCATCACTGGTTAATGTCTCTTCATTTGGCAAATGATGATTTATTTATGTCATATTCATGTTTATGCGAGTTTCAAACCACAATGGCAAGTGTTAGTCCGAGTGTCAACGCAACATCTTCGGCCCTAATGATGTGGCAGGCACTGGCTTTTATTTCTTCCTTGTCACCTTGGTACTTCAACTGCCAAGGTGGCCCCGGTACGTGCTTGCTCTATCAGTCTTTGCTTGTTCAATTCTATACTCACATTAATCAATTTTTGCTCTGGATGTCTTCTGAGGTTGGGATTCTCAAGAATATTCCAAGACAAGGAAGCGGCCACAAAAGCTCCATCAGCACTTTACTGTTTATGCTAGCGACATTCATGGATTTGTACCACGGGATATATTCTCATCATATCAATGACAGTCATATAAATATGTACGCTTTTTCCTTCGCCAAGGTTTTATCCACAAGGGTGGTTTTTCTTGGCAAGGTTTTAATACGGCATATCATATATGACTGGAGATATATCATTATTGTTTCGTTATTTCATTATTTCGAGTACTCTGATAATGTAATATGGTTTTCCTCCGCCACAAGTGAGGCTTTACTTTAATAAATAAATTTCGTTTTAAAAAAATATATATATATATGGCAGTTATATATATGTATGTATATACAAAATATGTATTTCGGCCTTAAGGTCATTTCAAGGTTAAAATATGATTTTATATGTTTATGTATATATATGAGTAATATATATGTTAAAGAGAGAAATGAATAAGTATTGGTGTATTATGTTTTATGTATTATGTACATATGTACTATATATATGTATTTCGGTTTTATATTCTAATTATGAGTATAAATAATTTTTATATGTATTGTGTACACATAAGCATATTACATATGTTAAGATATGTAAATGAATAAGTTTAAGATATTTTGTTAATGTATCATAAGACAATTTATTTATGTATTCATGGTATATGTATGTATTCGGCCATAGGCCAATTAAGGTAAAAATGATTTAATTATTATGCATAAGAATATATATATATATGATATATGTATGAAGATATGAAAATAAATAAGTTTTGAACATTATATGTTATATTATAAAATGATTTTATAAATGTATATATTATATATATATATATATATATTCGGCCAATAGGCCTAAATGACAAAAATGATTTCATTATATATATATATATATTTTTATTGAACAAATTTTTATTAAAAAGCCTCACTTATGGTGGAGGGAAACCATATTACAAATAGTCATCTTGAAAAGCAAAACTGTAGTATAATGCTTCTAATATTTGTAGTCTCCAGTCATATATGATATGTCGTATTAAAACCTTGCCAAGTAAAACCACCCATGTGGATAAAACCTTGGCGAAGGAAAAAGCGTGCATATTTATATGTGGAGTAATCATAAATGTAGAAAAGAAAAAATTGTGAAACACAGCATCCGGAATGTAGCTTTGTGTATGACAGCATGCGAGAACCATCAACAGCATCGAATGTGGCCTTGGTTTAGAGCAAAAAGCCCAATAGAAACATTGCTTAGCCTTCTGGTGAAGAAATTTGAAAATCTTCCAATAAGTGCGATTCATCAAATGGCAAACAACATTGTCCTGTACTTGTATACTCCCTTCCACAATATTGCATTCCAAATTCCATAAGTCAGCGTATCCGTGCAGAGCGCAGCCAATATACGTCATATGCAAAGAAAACAAAGCATTAATCAAATTGATGGTGTAAAGCTCAATTATGATGGAATGATGCAATGAACAGATAATACCCGGTCTGCCCGTATCACGAGATACGGACAGGACATATGTAATTTGAGAATAAGAAGCAAGAAGAGGAAGCCAGAGTATAGAGATTACCCATACTGCCTGTGTCCATGGTTGACACAGGCAGACAAGTGAAAATGTTTGTTGTGCATTCGGCATATTAAATTCTTATATGCGGAGTTGAGATATCTGTAAGTAGAGCCCTTTAATCATAGGAGGCAGCATAGACATGTGTTGAACTGATGAAATTTTTGATGTAGTTGCCCAAACTGAGCCAACAAGTGTGCCACCTCATTTGCCTGGCGTGGTATATGTGAGACCATAACATTCCCACGGATGATTAGACTCTGAAGAAGAGGAGAAACACTCTCAGATTGAAGATACTCAACAACGCCTTTTGAGTCTAGCTCCATATCCAATTGCCTATAACGTTGTAGAAAATACAAAAGTGCCATACTAGCCGCTTGTAGCTCCGCTTGAAATGGGGAAGACAATGGGAGATAAAATACAATTGCTTCCTTTAAATTGCCTTCTGTGTCTCTCAAAACTGCACCTCCTGATGCCGTAATAGAACCATGTGCTGCATCTACATTCAGTTTCAATCTTCCCTGAGGGGGTGTACGCCATCTGACAATTTGTGGACGTTGAAGCCTCATTTTTGGAGTCAGTCCAAACATAATAAGATCTTGTTCATTAGTGACAAATTTCCTGCCATGCTGTGCGCAACTCCAAGTATAGATATGACGTCTAATACTTTCTTTTAGCCGGTCAGAATGATATTGCTCGTCACCAAATATCATTGCCGAGTAAGCCTTCCATATTTGCCAGACCACAATTCCTGGCACAATGAGCCTCAACACTCCTTGGAAAGATTTCTCACTCGTAGATGTCCACCATGACATAAAATACTGAAATAAATGCATGTTACCTGGCTGTGATCCATCAACTATTGATGCATAATACTTCCATATCTGCTGAATGTATGTGCAATTTAAAAACAAATGCGCTTGTGTGGCTGAGGAGTTATGACAAAAGGGGCAGCATGTGGGACAGATGGCAGTGAACCTACGCAAATTATCTTCAATGGGTAATGCATGGTGATATAGCTTCCATAGTATGATTTGATTATTTGGCTGCTGCAAACGGTGCCAAATAAACCTGTGAGACAGATATTTTGGTCCAGAGCTTCGAATCATATCAAATGCAGACTTTATTGTGAACTGTCCATTTGATTCCAATGTCCATGTCTGTGATCGATTTTGACCAACTGCATGTGTGGAGCATAAGTCATGAATTGAGCAAATTCTTTTCCAAGTGATGGTATCAGTAATGCATGGTATATAATGTTGGCGATGACCATACTTAGACGCGAGAAAGGCTGTCCATAAACTATCCTTGTTGTGATATGACCACCACAATTTACATGAGTATGCCTTAGTCAAATCCTCCAACCTTCGAAGGCTGAATCCCCCTTTTGCCTTTGGCATAAATAATGTTTCCCAGCTAACCCAATGGTATCTTGGTGCAGTGCCTTGTGTTGACCAGATGAAATTACAAATTTTCTGTCGTATAGCTCGGATTATACTCTTTGGTAGTTGATGTGCGGCTACAATATGTGTTGGTATAGAGCTCAAAACTGATTTAACCAAGGTTAATCTTCCTGCAGGGGATAAAAATCGATTATGCCATCCCAATATTCGTTTATCAATACTAGTAAGGAGATCTGTACAATGAATGGGCCTAAGGCATCCTCTAATCAACTGCACTCCCAGATACTTCATAGGGAATGAGGCAGCATGTATTTGAAGTTGTGCTTCCATAGCTCGAAGTTGACTGGGCATAACATGCTTAGAAGTAATAAATCGGCTGTTGCTCAGATTGACTTTTTGGCCGGTTATCTCCTGGTATAGATCCAAAAATTGCTTAAATTTCTTCAAATTAGCCGGCAATCCATTGATAAAGACCAACAGATCATCTGCAAAAGCAAGATGTGTAATTATTGGTCTAACTCTGCCCACTGCATATGGCTTAATAGTACCATTTCCAACCAATGAATTAAGCCCTCTGGAAAAGGCCTCTGAAACCAAAATAAAGAGTATGGGGGAAAGGGGGTCGCCCTGCTTTACCCCTCGCGTTGGCTTGAAAAAACCACATGGTGCACCATTGATTACAATAGATAACGTTGTGCTCTCTAGATGGCTAAATATTAGCTGGAGAAACTGTACCGAGAACCCCATTCGTTGTAGTAAAGCTCGAAGAAACGTCCAATTCACTCTATCAAATGCTTTCATCATATCCAGCTTAAGCATAATATTGTAACCTCGTACTTTTTTATCCAGCACATGCGTGAGTTCCTGCGCAGTAAGAACATGTTCTGTGATATCCCTACCTTTCATGAAGCCCGCCTGCTCCTTAGATATAATGTCAGGCAAGATGTGAGAAAGCCTAGTTGTCAAGATACGCGTTCCAAGTTTGGACATGAAGTTTGATAGTGATATAGGCCGAAAGTCTGCAAATGTAGTTGGAATCTGTGTCATTGGGATTAAGACGATTAACGTACTGCCCATGGCTTGGGGAATTCGGATGCCAAGAAAATACTCCTGTACTGCTTTGTGGACATCATGGCATATGATTTCCCAGCAATGTCGAAAAAAGAAGCCATTGTAGCCATCAGGACCAGCTGCACTATTTGGATCAAGCGACAAGACTGTTGTTTTAACTTCTTCTAGCGTAGGCATTTGAGTAAGCGCAGCATTCATTTCAAGAGTAATCAACTGTGGGATGTATTGCAATAAGCTGTCAGGATTCGGAACCTCTTCCTCCTTGAATAGCTGAGTAAAATATGACACCGCCTCAGCCTCAATGGCCTCCTTTGTCTGACATACATCTCCTGATGTGGTTTTAATTTGAGTGATACTCTGTCTACGATGTCTATCTTTTACTAAATTATGGAAGTAAGCTGTATTTCCATCCCCGTGCATAAGCCATTTGCAACGAGCCTTCTGTTCCCAAAACTTCTGCTCGTAGTTTGAAACTTTCAGATATTCCGCCTTCATCTGGTGATATTTAACTCTGTTCTCCATTGTAGGATTCGAATCATATATGGCTTCTTGTATGTTTGCTTCTCTTTCAACAACCGCTAATTTATCAAAGATATTTCCAAACACATGTTTATTCCAATGATGCAAGTCTTTCTTTAAACTTTGTAATTTGTTATACAAGTATATATATATATATATGATGAATATGTTAAGATATGAAAGTGAATAAGTTTTGAATATTATACAATATATCATAAAATGATTTATATATATATATACTATGTATATATATATTCGGCCATTAGGCCTTAGTGACAAATATAATGATTTCATTATATTTTTACACAAATACATATGTATATATGATGAATATGTTAAGTTATGAAAGTAAGTTAATTATGGAAATTATGTATTAAGTTATGAAAAGTATGAAATCATAGATGAAATGTAAAGTAATTAGAAATTTTCATGATGTAGGTATTTAAGTTATGAAATATGATAATATATATTTTATTGTGCCTATACACACTTAAAGAACATTCATATGTACTAAAGTATAAATTGTACATACATGGAATTATATACATGTTGACTATGATGTTACGACAAATCATTTTATTTCATGTTAATTGTATTCTTATGTGTTATAAATTAATATGTGTAAGTTAAGATATAAGTTATGAAATCCCTAGATGATATGTTGGCGGAAATATGAAGTTTATGCCCTATGTACTTAAGTTATGATTTATGAAGTTTATGTGTGGACTTGATATTAAGAGAAAGAGGGTTATGGTATTTGTTTAAGTTATGATAATTAGACTGTAAGTATGTAAGTAATGTTACTAGTGGTAGTATGACAAGACACCCTTATTTGACCGAGTCTCACGTTGCATGAAAACAAGATTGTAAAGTTATGTTGTCACATCTTATGTTTTGAAAAATCATATGCATGTGAATAATAAACGCGAGACGATTGATTCCATCGACACACGATATGTTATGTTATGTTATGTTCATGATTACGATCATGTTATGTTCGCCAGTGTGACATTGGTACCGGGGTGGTAGATGTCAGGGGCATATGATTACGTATGTGGCTGAGTGTAACACCGGGTCTGGGACACGGGATCTCTGTCATAGCGCGTCACCGTTGGTACATGTACATATGTTATGATGTTTATGTCGTACATGTATTATATGGGGAATCAATCGGTATGTCGTGTGTTATTATTCTTATGAAAAGTGCTATAGCCAATGATGAAAATGTTATGTCTTCATGTTATGAAAATGTCATGTCATGCAAGTTATGAGTATGTCATTTTATGCAAGTTATGGAAATCATGTCAAGTTATGAAATGTCATGTTTATGAAAAGTCATGTTTACGAAAAGTCATTTTACGAAAAGTCATGTTTTATACATCACGTCATGACCATGTTACCATAGAGTTATGATTAAGAATTCTTTAAGTATATGACAGCACTACAGTGAACAATGTAGTGATAAGTATGAAATTGTAGTACATGTAAGGTAGGCAAAGATGGTATAAGTATGGATTAGGGGCTAAGTATGGATGTAGTATGATGTTACGGATTAAGCAGAATGAGATTCTGTTATGCTATGTATGCTTTGAAATCTTCTTTATTTACCTGCTTCCAGTTTACAACAGTTTATTGATATGATATGATACTGTACTTGTTAAAAAGGAGACGTGCTTATTATACTCAAAATGTATGGTATTATGATTTGTTACCTCGTCTCCCCATGTATGATCCACATGTCGTATCTGGTAAGACTACTTGCTGAGCGATTAAAAGTCGGTGGCTATCGCTCATACTTGCCTCATTTATAATTTTCCAGATAACAGGTATCAATATACATGCTCGTTGAAGACATGCTAGATAGACCATTGATAACAAAGAGCATAATGAGAGATTATTTCGAAGGCACTAAGTTTCGGATTATGATGTATGATATATTATTTCAGTATTCTGTATATGATGATTGTACAAATTATGATGTAGTACAGTGCATGTCGATGAAGATTTGTTTATGTTATGTTGCTTCCACTTATCGATTCATTATTCATGTCGACATGTACATGTATAGTATCGACGCTTTGTACTGTATGGAGTAGAGTACGACGGGTGCACTGAGCCGGAACCCTGGTTTCGGGCGGGGCTCTACAGTTGGTATCAGAGCAGTGGCTCTAGATCCACTGCGGACACATAAGTAAACAACGACATGAACTTAAGCAATGCTCTTAGAATTTAAGAAATGATTATAGACGTAAGAAACGATCTTAGATGAAAGCGACAGCCTTAGTATAAGAGAAATAGAACGGTATTATACAGATACAAGAAAACTAGAAAGTATAAGTAGGTCGTTTAGGCTTTCCGACATTTGTACAGGTCAAGTCACTAGAATACCTCAATACTATTTTCTAGTTAGTAACATAGTAGTTATAAACTGTAATCTCCACAATTTCATGTTTAGCTCTAATTGGGATAACATTTGGAGATAGTGATAGAATTTCTTAGGCTGATTAAGATAGGATATGTAGTAGAACTATAAGCAGTGATTTATAAGAATTGCGATGTAGAGTTTGGCAAATATATGGCACAAATAGTACGCGTATGAATAAGATGATGAAATTAAAAATTTTCAGAGTAGGTCAAAGATGTTAGTCGTATTAGGGATGTAAATTCATAGTGATAAGAGTACGATTATATAAATAGATATGGGGATATAATGAGTTAGGCCACATTAGGAGCTAAATTATGAATTTAGAAAGTCGTCGGACTATCTGATTAGAATTAGTATGTGTAAGTTGAATCGGAATAGGCATGACTAGAATTAAGTTGATATGATTTAACCGGATTAGGGTTAGTGGCTGAAAAATCGGTAAGTATAAAAGTTACTGTAACACGCAGAGATATGAAGTTGTAGAATACCTAAGCGGATTAACAGGAGGCATACAAAAATTGTGAATTTAGAAAACTTTTTATCATAAGTTGGCAAATATTAAGTTGAATCAAAGGCAATTAAGAAATGACGCTAGAAATTAAGTACTTAAATCATTAAGGACAAAATCGATACAACCCCTAAGTTTCGAGGACGAAACTTTTTATAAGGGGGGGAAGAATGTTACGACCCGAGACCCCGGGCTAGTGGAAATGATGAAAATAGAACGCAAATGCGATGTTGATGAAATTGCAGTGGAATTTTAAATCTTTATGTAGAATTAATAAAGACATCGACATTAAATATCAGGGTTAGAAACACACATAAAAATAACCTTAAGGTAAGTTAACGGATATCACGAGACTGGTTGGGACTAAACAATGACCGTATAAGACATACAAGGTATTTAAATAAATTAGTCGGTAGCAACATAAGTCGATAGAGATAAATCAAAACGAATAAAAATACCCGATACGATAACTACAATACACACTAGTATCATATTTTCTTTCACTTTATCCTACATGGAAACAAAAGACAAACCCTCCCCCATCTTTCCCCATGGCCGCCCCACCCCCTACACAAGTGGAAGGAATCTTCCACTTTCCTCACATGGCAAAGAAACACTACCCATCACAATTCTTTTTCTTTCTTTATACCATTCTTCTTTAACCCCTCCCCCATGCCATAACCGAAAGTTTCAACCCAAGGGGACAAAAACTTCTTCACTTTTCTCTTTACACACACATTCCACTCCATTTTCAACACAATTATTACATCTTTCAAAGACTCTCTCTTTCCTCTTCACTCATAAAATTTTTCAACTTCCTCACTTCTTCCTCCATTTGACCGAATTTTACAACAAGGAGAAGAAGTGTTTCTTCTCTTTATTTCATCTCATTTTTCATAAAATCATCTACTACAACATCTTCATACAACCAAGCATCAAGAATATAAAGTAGTTCGGATTTAGGAACCAAGAATACTCAAGGTAAGGACACTAATTATACTACATTATTTTGTCCATTTCTTCATCTTATTAGTTGCACACTAACCTCCATTTTGGCCTTTTCAAAACCGTGGGTTTGTCAAGGTGAGGAGGAGTAGATTTTCTTCAAGCCAAGTGGAGAAACCTTCACTTTCATACTAAGGTTAAGTGATGAAGGCAAGTATTCTTCCTAAATCCTACATGGTTTTACAAATATTAAGTATTTATGTTCATATCAAAGTTGGATCATCATGTAGTATGTTCAAGATTCTCCTCTCAAGAAAGTATAGATCTATATTTGAATAATAAGTATATACATATATACACTATATACACACGCACACTATATATATATACACTATATATAAACACGCATATACATATACATATACATATTATAAAGTATGTATGATGATATATATATGTATAAGTGTATAGATCCACTTATGTATATACGGATCTACCTTTTTTTTTAAGCAAGAGATATCTTATTATTGATAAAGCCTCACTTGTGGTGGAGGAAAAACCATATTACAAAGCATCAGAGTATGAGAATAAATGAAATAACGAGCTAAGAATAGCATATCTCCAGTCGTATACGATATGCCGCATTAAAACCTTGCCAGGTAAAACAACCCTTGTGGATAAAACCCTGGCGAAGGAAAAAGCGTACATATTTATACAACCATCCTTGATATGTGTTAAATCTGCGTATAAAAACGATGACATGTGTTGTACCCCAACGATCATGTACTTGAGACTATGATTAAGTAAAAGCGACGATTCCTTCTCGAGCATGTTACTTAAGTCACATTTGTCGCTTTCTTATTCAAATACTTTAAGTTCATTTAGGACGGACACTAAATAGTTATACAAGCGAACATCACGAGGTGTGTAATACCCCTTGTGAATTCGGCCAAGGGCCATTGATCACCCTTGAAGTAAACTAGTTCTTATACAAACATAAACAATCCTCACAAAGCAAAAGATTGAAATCAAAATTAAATGAAATAAATAACATTGTAAATTATATAGATGTGGGGTAGGATAAATGTGAAATGACCAAAATACCCCCCAAACATCCAAGAATTTCGGCCATGCCATGGAGGGATCTAGAATCCTCTCCATTATTCCCCTATTTAAATATCTAAACAAAAAAATATCAATTAGTATAAATAAAACAATAAAATAAACCAAGCATGCAAGGAGGAAATAATAAACTAATAAAAGGAAGCATGCATGGGAGACAAAAGCTTGTAGTCTACAAGCCTAGACCTTCTTTCACCCCCATGCCGCCGGCTCCCTTTCCCCTTGCCCCTCTAGATTTTTTTTTTAAATACACAAGAACACCTCAAACCTTCTCTCAAGCAAAAACCAAGATTGCACTTAGAAAGTTTCCATCTTCCTCTCTTTCACCCACAACTTTCGGCCCTCCCTTCTTGAAGGGTAGAAATTCTCAATCAAGCTTCATCTTCATCCCCAAGCTCAAAGATCATCTAGGTAAGTCTCTTCTAAGTTCTTAAGTTAATTCTTCATACAAATAGTGAAGCTCACTTGGGTATTTTTTCTCCCCTAAACCGTGGCCTACATGCTCAAGGAGGAGAGAATCTTCAACACTCCTAGGTGAAGCTACCTTGCTACAATTTGAATCTCCATCCCAAGACTACTTTGGTAAGGTGTTATAGCCTCAAATAAGATTCTATTTTCACTATTTAAGAGAGACTAATCTCTTTCTTCCTCTTCTTCAAAACCGTGTATACAAGGGAGTAGGAGGAGGAGGTTTCCAACTCAACTCACTCCAAACCAAGCAAAGACAAAAACTTTGGCTTGAAGAGGCAAGTATACACTAATCTCTCATGACTTACCTAAAGGATTAGTGTCTTGAATGGTTAAAGAATTCAAAGATGTGATCTTTAGTGGTACCCTTTAAGTTTAAGATTGTATCTTAGTTAGCTCTTAAGAATAATGTCTTGCATGTGGGTTATTGTGTCCAAGATGGTGTTATTTCCTACATGCAATATGGTTTGAGGCTGATTTAGAATAATACAAGGTTAGTCTAAATAAGCTTAGACAAGATTAACTCTTGGATGCAATTTTGAAGGTCCTAGGAGTGCATGCATGTGATAGATATGATGGTAGCTTGGTTAGATACCCACAAACTGTTATTGTGATGCAAAGGTGATTTTATAACAAGCATGCAACCTGGAAATTTATGTCACAATGGATTATAAGTGTTAACCAATGACCTAGTGCAAAAGAACAACATGAATGGGTGTATTTGACTTTAACCATGACAATATATCAAAGTACTGGAACTGGGCAGAATGAGTGACACATTCAACGACTTTAGAACTGGACTTCCAGACCTTCAATGAATCTAATTTTTGGCACAACGTTAGTCCTATGAGTATAGCACGATTGAGAGTTGGAATTTCGTTAAAATAAGCAAAGGATTATTTTTAATAAATCATGTGGTAGAACTGCTCCAGCAGGAAATTCTGGAGCAGGGCAGAATTGGTTCCTGAGTTGAACGAATTTAAAAAGGGCCTTTTGAAGCTTCAATAACTCTGGTCTCCTTCACAGAGCTAGCCCCATGTGTGTAGAAGAAATTCCAGTTGGAATTTTGTGAAAATAAATTATGGTTGATTTTTAACAAAATAATTGGTGGGACTGCTCAGGCTGTAAATTCTGGAACATGACTGGATGATGTAATGTTTTGCATGGCCTGAAAAGAGACCTTATAAATATTCAAAAGGGCTAAATTTCGGTTTGATGACTTCATTATGTGTATAGGAAATGTACAAGTTGGAATTTTTGAAAAAGGAGTTGTGTAGAATTTTTAATAAAATATTTACTAAAGCTGCACAGTCTGGAAAGCTGGGAACTGGCAGAACAGAACATCATTTTGTCTTGTCCGAAAAAGGGACCTTGTGAATATCCATTAAATCTGGTTTTTGGCATGATAAAACCACTATGAGTCTAGAAGACATTCCAGTTGGAATTTCAGTAAAACAAGTTCTAGATTATTTTTAATAAATTAATTGGTAAAACTGCTCAACAGAAATTACTGAAAACACCCCAAAACTTGTAACGACTTTCCAGGCTTAGAAAAGGGACTTAGAGACATGAAAATGAGCTGAATTTCGGTAGGACACTAGTCCCACGTGTTTATGACGTATACGAGTTAGAATTTCTAGAAACGGAATTACGGAATTGCCACAATTAAATTTTTAGTAAAGTTGGTCAGCCCAGCCTCAGCACTTATAATAAATCGTAAAGTAAGTAAGTAAGCCTTTTTGGTTATTTAAATTAATTCCCATTTCTACGACTTGTATCTATGACTTCACCTAACGTACTTGTGACGAAAAAGGTTAGCCTAACCGTCCTATATAAATAAAGTACGAAATATGGAGTTATTCGTCCAAACCCATGTACGTTAACATGTTATAAGGAATGCATATGATCGTTTATGTCATGGCTTTCATTTCATATCACGGCATGTATCATGCATGATCACGAACCTGATTTTCATGGATTTTATGATGCAAGCAAGTTTTACAAGTGATTATCTTTTCGTTATGCATGAAAAGCTTTTACGGTCCCATATTTTAAAGAAAGCTTCATGACTCCTTTGCCGGCCAAGCATGCGACTAACCCGACTCCAGACCCGGGGTTAATTGGTCTGACGATATGATATGTTCTGGACCCGCTCAGATCCGGGGTTAATTGATCTGATATCTGTTCTGGACCCGCTCAGATCCGGGGTTAATTGATCTGATATCTGTTCTGGACCCGCTCAGATCCGGGGTTAATTGATCTGATATCTGTTCTGGACCCGCTTAGATCCGGGGTTAATTGATCTGACACTCTGTTTTTTTATGACGACTTTTTACGGGACCATACTGATGTTTTGACACGACATGGCATGACATCATGCATTGCACTGCATATTGCATAACTCATGATCACGTTAATATGTGGAATGATACAGCTAAGGACTTAATAAGTCAATAATGGTTAGCGCTGTCTAGAATTATGCCTAGTCCATACCTTCAGTTGACTTCAGGACTTAAGAAAGGTATGACTTGCTATTCTAAGGTTCATGTTGTTACATTCACGTCCTAATTCTTTATGTATGTCATGGTCGTTTATTGTATCCTTGCTGGGTGATTTTTATCACTCACACTTTATTTTTTCCCCCCAGATAATGCCAAGATAGAGTGGATTGAAGATGAACCGAGGGTTCCGTATCCGTAGGCGTGAAGACATGAAGGGAGATGAACTTAAGGACTTTTGTGCTACTCAGATGATTGTATTATGACTATGTTGGTACTCTGTGGGATGTGACTTTGATGTTTTGTGTGACTGCTACTTTTGGGGACGTAGTTATTTCGTAATGCATGTTTAACTTGGAAAGTTTTAATTCTGCCTAAATTTTACTGTCATGTTAAATGTCAACATGGGAATCCATGACTTATATTATGGATTTTCGTATGTTACGCATGACGCTTTGTACTCTCCTTAGTAAAGTACGGCAGGTGCACCGTATCCGGACGAGGCCCGGGTGCGGGGCGCTACAGGTGGTATCAGAGCCGAGGCTCTAGATTACGGGCAGAACGTAGAACTAAGTTATGATCTTAGAAATCTAAGTTTGATTGTAGACCTAAGTCCTGATCTTAGATGAGTGGCGACCTTAGAATAGGATCACTTAGACGGGTTAGGATATTATATGATAACTAATCCTAAACTATGGAAGCTAGGTCTACTGCATAAGACGTGTCTTTTATCTTCTTTACCTCAGGATTCTCGATTTTTGGCCATTAGTCTAATTAAATTGATTCTAATTCCGATGATCTAAATAGATGTTAAACTTTTAAGTGCAGATGGTGCGACCACGTGGCAGACCTCCGAGAGCACGACCAGTTGCTCAGGAGCCCGTTCCACCGCCCCCAGCACAGGTCCCACTGCCACCTCAGCCGGACCTGAATCCTCCACCACCAGCCCCACAAGCACCAGTCCCTCCGGTCATTCCCGACATGAATACCTTTCAGACCTTTTGTCAGATTGTTACTCAGATAGGGCAAGGCCTGATTCACCAGAATGCTCCACCTCAGCCACATCTGCCAGTCAGGGATGCCCAATACTACTTTGAGAAGCTTAAGAGGGCTAACGTACCCCCGTTTGAAGGAAAGCCAGACCATGACATTGCAGAAAAATGGCTAGACGAAGTTGAAAACTGTTTTGAGCTGATCCAAGCCCCAGAAGAGATGAAAGCTCAGGCCATCCGACCCTTCTTGATCAGCGAAGCCAATCAATGGTGGAAGACAAATCTGCAGCCCTTACCTAGACCGATCTCCTGGGAAAGATTCCTACAAGAGTTCCATAAGTTCTATATTCCCCCATCTGTCAAATTGCAAAAGAGGCATGAATTCGAATCTTTGAAACAAGAATCAGGCATGACAGTGGCGGAGTACGCTAACAAGTTCATAGCCCTTGGGAGATTCTAGCCTGTTACAATGAATGATGAGGAGACGAAAATGCTGAAGTTTGAAAGAGGTCTGAATCCGAGGATTAGGACATGGCTGGTTAATGCAAACCCTACCAATTTTGGAGCACTTCTAGATGCATGCTACCGCATCGAGAGAGATATTATCCGAAGAGATGACGTGGGCCAGAAACGAGAAAGACAAGGGACCGAGAATGAGAGATACAAAAAGGTGGCAAAGAAGAACTTCAGAGGATCGGTTCGTCAAGGACAGAATCAGTACCGCAAGCAAAATCAAAATAATCATCAGAAGAATCAGACCTCATCACAACAGCCAGCAATCCCAGTATGCTCTCACTGCCAGAAGAGGCATGTGGGAGAGTGCAGGTGGAAAACAGGAAAATGTTTTGGATGCGGCAAGGATGGACACATGATTAAAGACTGCCCAGAAAAAGGAGCACAGCCGCAGCAACAACAGAGGAACCAGCGGCCCCGTACAAATGCAAGAGTGCACGCTATGACCGACGCTGATGTCGAGGAGACTGCTGATGTAGTGACTGGTAAGATTTTAAGTTTTATGCCTTCAATACATTTCACTATTGCGTGTCTATCATACTGCTTAGTAATTGTGCATGGTCCAGGAACCATATTAGTATGTAGCATACCGGCAAATGTGTTGTTTGACAGTGGTGCTAGCCACTCCTTTATCTCAAAGAAGTTTGCTAAGAATATCGCCCATGATGCACTTCGACTAGAGACACCCTATAGAGTACAAGCAGCTGGCGACCAGGTGCTTGTATCCCATCACCTACTCAGGAACTGTACACTTGAGTTTAATGGTCAGTTATTCGAGGCCAATTTGATCCCTATATCAATGAGTGATTTTGACGTGATTCTCGGAATGGACTGGCTCTCAAAGAATCATGCCCACATCGATTGCCGAAACAGGAAAGTCATCATTAGGAACCCAATTCGAGATGAGATAACATTTCAAGGAGGAGCCAAATTAAAGAAACCGTCTAAGAAAGTCTTTGTTAACGCAGCTCGTGCCAGCCAAGCCCTAAGGAAAGGCCATGAAGGATTCCTGATTTACGTTCTAAGTGCTGAGCAAGAAGGCCCTACCCTTGCACAGGTCCCAATTGTCCAAGAATACCCTGATGTATTTCCTGATGATTTGCCCGGATTACCTCCCGATCGGGAGATCGCTTTCGAAATAAACCTTGTCTCAGGAGTGGAACCCATATCGAAAGCCCCTTATCGCATGGCACCGGCTGAACTAAAGGAATTAAAGGAACAGTTACACGAACTGTTAGAGAAGAAACTGATTCGCCCCAGTGTTTCACCATGGGGTGCTCCGGTGCTATTCGTGAAAAAGAAAGATGGAAGTATGCGCTTATGCATCGATTACCGGGAGCTCAACAAAATTACCATAAAGAACAAGTATCCGTTGCCCCGGATCGACGACTTATTCGACCAGCTTAGGGTAAGTAAATCATAAGTTTAACTTGAGTAAGATTTAAATATTTCCCCTAAACCCTACTTAAAGTATCTTAATGCAGGGATCCCGAATTTTTAGTAAGATTGACCTACGGTCGGGATACTTCCAGTTGAAGATAAAGGCGGAAGATGTTCCTAAGACTGCTTTCAGAACCCGATACGGACATTATGAGTTCCTAGTCATGCCTTTTGGCTTGACCAATGCCCCTGCCGCCTTTATGGATCTCATGAATCGAATCTTCCAAGAGCAGTTGGATAAATTCGTGGTAGTCTTTATTGATGACATCTTGATATATTCACCCGATGAAGAGACCCACGCAGCTCATTTGAGGACAGTCTTAAATATTCTAAGAGCGAGACAGCTATATGCTAAGTTCAGTAAATGCGAGTTTTGGCTGCAAAGCGTATCGTTTCTTGGTCATGTGATATCAGAAGAGGGGATTTCAGTAGACCCCAAGAAGATTGAAGCAATCACCGAATGGCCTCGGCCCACAAATGTCACTGAAGTAAGAAGTTTTCTCGGGCTGGCCGGATATTATAGAAAGTTTGTGGAAGGATTCTCGAGGATAGCCATCCCTCTCACCAGACTAACCCAGAAGAAAACCAAATTCGAGTGGAGTGCCGACTGTGAAAAGAGTTTCTCCGAGCTAAAAGCAAAGTTGACATCCGCACCTATCCTAGCTCAACCCACTCCTGGCGAGAAGTATGTAGTTTACAGTGATGCTTCGAAGAATGGTCTCGGATGTGTCCTTATGCAGAATGACAAAGTGATAGCGTATGCATCCCGACAGTTGAAACCATTTGAACAAAACTATCCTGTCCATGACTTGAAGCTTGCTGCAGTGGTTTTCGCATTGAAAATATGGAGGCATTACTTGTATGGCGAAAGATGCGAAATTTATATAGACCACAAGAGCCTGAAGTACCTATTCACCCAGAAGGAGCTTAATATGCGGCAGCGCAGATGGTTGGAGTTAATAAAGGACTACGATCTCTCCATTCAATATCATCCGGGAAAGGCTAATAAGGTTGCTGATGCATTAAGCCGGAAGACAAGTCACCCACGGCAACCACCTCTTCAGCGAGACATGGAAGAGTTTGGTTTAGAAGAAGTTGACTCAGTCGAAGAGGTCCTTGCCAAGTTAGTCCTTATCCCTTCATTAATTGATAAGATCAAAGAAGCTCAAGGGAGAGACGAAACGCTGAGAAAAATCAAAGAAAGAATGAAGGTTAAGCCACGAGACGACTTTGAGGTCTGTAATGATGACAGTTTATGGTATCAAGGACGGCTGTGTATTCCTGAAGATAAAGAACTCAAGGAGGAGGTTTTGAAAGAAGCTCATAATTCACGACTGTCTATACATCCCGGAACTAATAAGATGTACCAAGATCTCAAACAAAAATTTTGGTGGCCCGGTATGAAGAACCAAATAGCAGAATTTGTTGAGCGCTGTCTAATTTGTCAAAGAGTGAAAGCCGAGCACCAGAGACCTGCTGGACTATTGCAACCCCTAGAAGTGCCGGAATGGAAATGGGATCACATCACCATGGACTTTGTGACCGATTTACCCAAGACCAAGTATGGGAATGATGCTATATGGGTCATCGTAGACCGTTTGACTAAGTCCGCACACTTTCTGGCCATGACGATTAAGGCATCTATGGAGAAGTTAGCCTCTATGTACGTTGACCATATCGTTTGCTTGCACGGGGTTCCCATAAGTATCGTATGCGACCGTGACCCCCGTTTCACTTCCAGATTTTGGACCGCCTTTCAAAAGGCAATGGGCACAGAGATTAGGATGAGTTCCGCCTTTCATCCTCAAACAGATGGACAGTCGGAAAGAACAATCCAAACCCTAGAGGATATGCTCCGCGCTTGCATCCTTGATTTCGGAGGAAGCTGGGATAGAAGCCTCAAACTCGTCGAGTTCTCTTATAATAGCTTCCATAGGTCCATCGGGATGGCACCATACGAAGCACTGTATGGACGAAAATGTCGGTCCCCACTCTATTAGGATGAAATTGGAGATAAGATCTACACGGGACCCGACATAGTTGAGCACACACGAGAGAAGGTGAAGCTTGTCCAGCAAAGACTAAGAGCTGCACAGGATAGGATGAAGATATGGGCAGACGAAAGAAGGAGACCTTTGGAGTTCCAAGAGGGAGAGAAAGTTTTTCTAAAGGTTTCTCCGACTAAAGGTGTTAAAAGGTTTGGCATTAAAGGAAAGCTAAGCCCAAGATTCATTGGACCTTATGAAATACTTGAGAGAGTGGGCGAAGTTGCTTACCGCTTGGCGCTACCACCATCACTTTCTCAGCTGCACGACGTATTCCACGTTTCACAACTTCAGCGATATGTATATGACCCCAGCCACATCCTTGAAGATCAACAGTTGAAGGTTGATAAAGACCTATCTTATGAAGAAGAACCCATAAGGATAATTGACCGGAAAGAGAAGGTGCTAAGAAAGAGAACCATACCCATGGTCAAGGTACAGTGGAAGCATCACTCAGAAGCAGAAGCAACATGGGAAACGGAGGAAGACATGAGGAGTAAATACCCGCATCTTTTTGATTAGTTCAGAAGTTTCGAGGACGAAACTTATAATAAGGGGGGGAGGATGTTGTACCCCAACGATCATGTACTTGAGACTATGATTAAGTAAAAGCGACGATTCCTTCTCGAGCATGTTACTTAAGTCACATTTGTCGCTTTCTTATTCAAATACTTTAAGTTCATTTAGGACGGACACTAAATAGTTATACAAGCGAACATCACGAGGTGTGTAATACCCCTTGTGAATTCGGCCAAGGGCCATTGATCACCCTTGAAGTAAACTAGTTCTTATACAAACATAAACAATCCTCACAAAGCAAAAGATTGAAATCAAAATTAAATGAAATAAATAACATTGTAAATTATATAGATGTGGGGTAGGATAAATGTGAAATGACCAAAATACCCCCCAAACACCCAAGAATTTCGGCCATGCCATGGAGGGATCTAGAATCCTCTCCATTATTCCCCTATTTAAATATCTAAACAAAAAATATCAATTAGTATAAATAAAACAATAAAATAAACCAAGCATGCAAGGAGGAAATAATAAACTAATAAAAGGAAGCATGCATGGGAGACAAAAGCTTGTAGTCTACAAGCCTAGACCTTCTTTCACCCCCCATGCCGCCGGCTCCCTTTCCCCTTGCCCCTCTAGATTTTTTTTAAATACACAAGAACACCTCAAACCTTCTCTCAAGCAAAAACCAAGATTGCACTTAGAAAGTTTCCATCTTCCTCTCTTTCACCCACAACTTTCGGCCCTCCCTTCTTGAAGGGTAGAAATTCTCAATCAAGCTTCATCTTCATCCCCAAGCTCAAAGATCATCTAGGTAAGTCTCTTCTAAGTTCTTAAGTTAATTCTTCATACAAATAGTGAAGCTCACTTGGGTATTTTTTCTCCCCTAAACCGTGGCCTACATGCTCAAGGAGGAGAGAATCTTCAACACTCCTAGGTGAAGCTACCTTGCTACAACTTGAATCTCCATCCCAAGACTACTTTGGTAAGGTGTTATAGCCTCAAATAAGATTCTATTTTCACTATTTAAGAGAGACTAATCTCTTTCTTCCTCTTCTTCAAAACCGTGTATACAAGGGAGTAGGAGGAGGAGGTTTCCAACTCAACTCACTCCAAACCAAGCAAAGGCAAAAACTTTGGCTTGAAGAGGCAAGTATACACTAATCTCTCATGACTTACCTAAAGGATTAGTGTCTTGAATGGTTAAAGAATTCAAAGATGTGATCTTTAGTGGTACCCTTAAAGTTTAAGATTGTATCTTAGTTAGCTCTTAAGAATAATGTCTTGCATGTGGGTTATTGTGTCCAAGATGGTGTTATTTCCTACATGCAATATGGTTTGAGGCTGATTTAGAATAATACAAGGTTAGTCTAAATAAGCTTAGACAAGATTAACTCTTGGATGCAATTTTGAAGGTCCTAGGAGTGCATGCATGTGATAGATATGATGGTAGCTTGGTTAGATACCCACAAACTGTTATTGTGATGCAAAGGTGATTTTATAACAAGCATGCAACCTGGAAATTTATGTCACAATGGATTATAAGTGTTAACCAATGACCTAGTGCAAAAGAACAACATGAATGGGTGTATTTGACTTTAACCATGACAATATATCAAAGTACTGGAACTGGGCAGAATGAGTGACACATTCAACGACTTTAGAACTGGACTTCCAGACCTTCAATGAATCTAATTTTTGGCACAACGTTAGTCCTATGAGTATAGCACGATTGAGAGTTGGAATTTCGTTAAAATAAGCAAAGGATTATTTTTAATAAATCATGTGGTAGAACTGCTCCAGCAGGAAATTCTGGAGCAGGGCAGAATTGGTTCCTGAGTTGAACGAATTTAAAAAGGGCCTTTTGAAGCTTCACTAAATCTGGTCTCCTTCACAGAGCTAGCCCCATGTGTGTAGAAGAAATGCCAGTTGGAATTTTGTGAAAATAAATTATGGTTGATTTTTAACAAAATACTTGGTGGGACTGCTCAGGCTGTAAATTCTGGAACATGACTGGATGATGTAATGTTTTGCATGGCCTGAAAAGAGACCTTATAAATATTCAAAAGGGCTAAATTTCGGTGTGATGACTTCATTATGTGTATAGGAAATGTACAAGTTGGAATTTTTGAAAAAGGAGTTGTGTAGAATTTTTAATAAAATATTTACTAAAGCTGCACAGTCTGGAAAGCTGGGAACTGGCAGAACAGAACATCATTTTGTCTTGTCCGAAAAAGGGACCTTGTGAATATCCATTAAATCTGGTTTTTGGCATGATAAAACCACTATGAGTCTAGAAGACATGCCAGTTGGAATTTCAGTAAAACAAGTTCTAGATTATTTTTAATAAATTAATTGGTAAAACTGCTCAACAGAAATTACTGAAAACACCCCAAAACTTGTAACGACTTTTCAGGCTTAGAAAAGGGACTTAGAGACATGAAAATGAGCTGAATTTCGGTAGGACACTAGTCCCACGTGTTTATGACGTATACGAGTTGGAATTTCAGGAAACGGAATTACGGAATTGCCACAATTAAATTTTTAGTAAAGTTGGTCAGCCCAGCCTCAGCACTTATAATAAATCGTAAAGTAAGTAAGTAAGCCTTTTTGGTTATTTAAATTAATTCCCATTTCTACGACTTGTATCTATGACTTCACCTAACGTACTTGTGACGAAAAAGGTTAGCCTAACCGTCCTATATAAATAAAGTACGAAATATGGAGTTATTCGTCCAAACCCATGTACGTTAACATGTTATAAGGAATGCATATGATCGTTTATGTCATGGCTTGCATTTCATATCACGGCATGTATCATGCATGATCACGAACCTGATTTTCATGGATTTTATGATGCAAGCAAGTTTTACAAGTGATTATCTTTTCGTTATGCATGAAAAGCTTTTACGGTCCCATATTTTAAAGAAAGCTTCATGACTCCTTTGCCGGCCAAGCATGCGACTAACCCGACTCTAGACCCAGGGTTAATTGGTCTGACGATATGATATGTTCTGGACCCGCTCAGATCCGGGGTTAATTGATCTGATATCTGTTCTGGACCCGCTCAGATCTGGGGTTAATTGATCTGATATCTGTTCTGGACCCGCTCAGATCCGGGGTTAATTGATCTGATATCTGTTCTGGACCCGCTCAGATCCGGGGTTAATTGATCTGATATCTGTTCTGGACCCGCTCAGATCCGGGGTTAATTGATCTGACACTCTGTTTTTTTATGACATGACTTTTTACGGGACCATACTGATGTTTTGACATGACATGGCATGACATCATGCATTGCACTGCATATTGCATAACTCATGATCACGTTAATATGTGGAATGATACAGCTAAGGACTTAATAAGTCAATAGTGGTTAGCGCTGTCTAGAATTATGCCTAGTCCATACCTTCAGTTGACTTCAGGACTTAAGAAAGGTATGACTTGCTATTCTAAGGTTCATGTTGTTACATTCACGTCCTAATTCTTTATGTATGTCATGGTCGTTTATTGTATCCTTGCTGGGTGATTTTTATCACTCACACTTTATTTTTTCCCCCCAGATAATGCCAAGATAGAGTGGATTGAAGATGAACCGAGGGTTCCGTATCCGTAGGCGTGCAGACATGAAGGGAGATGAACTTAAGGACTTTTGTGCTACTCAGATGATTGTATTATGACTATGTTGGTACTCTGTGGGATGTGAGTTTGATGTTTTGTGTGACTGCTACTTTTGGGGACGTAGTTATTTCGTAATGCATGTTTAACTTGGAAAGTTTTAATTTTGCCTAAATTTTACTGTCATGTTAAATGTCAACATGGGAATCCATGACTTATATTATGGATTTTCGTATGTTACGCATGACGCTTTGTACTCTCCTTAGTGAAGTACGGCGGGTGCACCGTATCCGGACGAGGCCCGGGTGCGGGGCGCTACAACATGTATGTCATAAGTGCTGATAACATGCAAGAGCGCCATTTGTAGCAGGGAAGAGTGCTAGTCTGATCCAGGAGGCCTTCAGAAACAAAGCTTGGGTGTGTAGTGTAGGCTGCGGAGGCCATCAGTGTGTAGTATCTTGCCAGCAATATATACAGCCCAAGACATGAGAGAACAAGCAGGAAGAAGCAGTTATCAAGCAGAAGGAGACAAGATAAAATAATGACGAGAAGGAGACAAGACATACCAAACCTGCCTGAATCCCGCAGGAGACAGGCAGGGAATACGGATCTACCTATATATGGGTATATATATATATATATATGTATGTATGGATGTGTAGATGCATATATATAAACACATAGTTTTGTATAAAAGTGTATATATATAAATACGGATTTTTGATATATATGTATGTATGTATGTATAGATATATATATATATATATATATATATATATATATGGATATATATATACGGTTTTTACATATATATATTCATATCATTGTTTTTAGATATATATTTATATTATAGCAGCTTTATACTTTTGGTTTATGTATGATATACTCTGATGTAAAACGGTATTCTCCACCATAACGGAGACTCAACATTATTAATAAAAATTTCCTTTAAAAAAAATAAAAAATTATATACATACGGTTTTATACATGTATGTATATATATTTCACTATTTTTAGGTATATATACATAAATATATATATATATACGGTTTTAAATTTATATATATATATATATCTCACTGTTTATAGATATATATATGTATGGTTTCACATAGGTATATATATATAGATCACTGCTTTTAAGTATATACATACATATATATATATATATGGCAGTTATATATATATATATGTATATACAAAATATGTATTTCGGCCTTAAGGTCATTTCAAGGTTAAAATATGATTTTATATGTTTATGTATATATATGAGTAATATATATGTTAAATAGAGAAATGAATAAGTATTGGTGTATTATGTTTTATGTATTATGTACATATGTACTATATGTATGTATTTCGGTTTTATATTCTAATTATGAGTATAAATAATTTTTATATGTATTGTGTACACATAAGCATATTACATATGTTAAGATATGTAAATGAATAAGTTTAAGATGTTTTGTTAATGTATCATAAGACAAATTATTTATGTATTCATGGTATATGTATGTATTCGGCCATAGGCCAATTAAGGTAAAAATGATTTAATTATTATGCATAAGAATATATATATTATATATATGAAGATATGAAAATAAATAAGTTTTGAACATTATATGTTATATTATAAAATGATTTTATAAATGTATATATATATATATATATATATATATTCGGCCAATAGGCCTAAATGACAAAAATGATTTCATTATATTTTTATACAAGTATGTATATATATATATATGAATATGTTAAGATATGAAAGTGAATAAGTTTTGAATATTATACAATATATCATAAAATGATTTATATATATATATACTATGTATATATATATTCGGCCATTAGGCCTTAGTGACAAATATAATGATTTCATTATATTTTTACACAAATACATATGTATATATGATGAATATGTTGAGTTATGAAAGTAAGTGAAGTATGGAAATTATGTATTAAGTTATGAAAAGTATGAAATCATAGATGAAATGTAAAGTAATTAAAAATTTTCATGATGTAGGTATTTAAGTTATGAAATATGATAATATATATTTTATTGTGCCTATACACACTTAAAGAACATTCATATGTACTAAAGTATATATTGTACATACATGGAATTATATACATGTTGACTATGATGTTACGACAAATCATTTTATTTCATGTTAATTATATTCTTATGTGTTATAAATTAATATGTGTAAGTTAAGATATAAGTTATGAAATCCCTAGATGATATGTTGGCGGAAATATGAAGTTTATGCCCTATGTACTTAAGTTATGATTTATGAAGTTTATGTGTGGACTTGATATTAAGAGAAAGAGGGTTATGGTATTTGTTTAAGTTATGATAATTAGACTGTAAGTATGTAAGTAATGTTACTAGTGGTAGTTTGACAAGACACCCTTATTTGACCGAGTCTCACGTTGCATGAAAACAAGATTGTAAAGTTATGTTGTCACATCTTATGTTTTGAAAAATCATATGCATGTGAATAATAAACGCGAGACGATTGATTCCATCGACACACGATATGTTATGTTATGTTATGTTCATGATTACGATCATGTTATGTTCGCCAGTGTGACATTGGTACCGGGGTGGTAGATGTCAGGGGCATATGATTACGTATGTGGCTGAGTGTAACACCGGGTCTGGGACACGGGATCTCTGTCATAGCGCGTCACCGTTGGCACATGTACATATGTTATGATGTTTATGTCGTACATGTATTACATGGGGAATCAATCGGTATGTCGTGTGTTATTATTCTTTTGAAAAGTGCTATAGCCAATGATGAAAATGTTATGTCTTCATGTTATGAAAATGTCATGTCATGCAAGTTATGAGTATGTCATTTTATGCAAGTTATGGAAATCATGTCAAGTTATGAAATGTCATGTTTATGAAATGTCATGTTTACGAAAAGTCATTTTACGAAAAGTCATGTTTTATGCATCACGTCATGACCAGTTACCATAGAGTTATGATTAAGAATTCTTTAAGTATATGACAGCACTACAGTGAACAATGTAGTGATAAGTATGAAATTGTAGTACATGTAAGGTAGGCAAAGATGGTATAAGTATGGATTAGGGGCTAAGTATGGATGTAGTATGATGTTACGGATTAAGCAGAATGAGATTCTGTTATGCTATGTATGCTTTGAAATCTTCTTTATTTACCTGCTTCCAGTTTACAACAGTTTATTGATATGATATGATACTGTACTTGTTAAAAAGGAGACGTGCTTATTATACTCAAAATGTATGGTATTATGATTTGTTACCTCGTCTCCCCATGTATGATCCACATGTCGTATCTGGTAAGACTACTTGCTGAGCGATTAAAAGTCGGTGGCTATCGCTCATACTTGCCTCATTTATAATTTTCCAGATAACAGGTATCAATATACATGCTCGTTGAAGACATGCTAGATAGACCATTGATAACGAAGAGCATAATGAGAGATTATTTCGAAGGCATTAAGTTTCAGATTATGATGTATGATATATTATTTCAGTATTCTGTATATGATGATTGTACAAATTATGATGTAGTACAGTGCATGTCGATGAAGATTTGTTTATGTTATGTTGCTTCCGCTTATCGATTCATTATTCATGTCGACATGTACATGTATAGTATCGACTCATTGTACTCTATAGAGTAGAGTATGACGGGTGCACTTAGCCGGAACCCTGGTTTCGGGCGGGGCTCTACAGTTGGTATCAGAGCAGTGGCTCTAGATCCACTGCGGACACATAAGTAAACAACGACATGAACTTAAGCAATGATCTTAGAATTTAAGAAATGATCATAGACGTAAGAAACGATGTTAGATGAAAGCGACAGCCTTAGTATAAGAGAAATAGAACGGTATTAGTCAGATACAAGAAAACTAGAAAGTATAAGTAGGTCGTTTAGGCTTTCCAACATTTGTACAGGTCAAGTCACTAGAATACCTCAATACTATTTTCTAGTTAGTAACATAGTAGTTATAAACTTTAATCTCCACAATTTCATGTTTAGCTCAAATTGGGATAACATTTGGAGATAGTGGTAGAATTTCTTAGGCTGATTAAGATAAGATATGTAGTAGAACTATAAGCAGTGATTTATAAGAATTGCGATGATTAGAGTTTGGCAAATATATGACACAAATAGTACGCGTATGAATAAGATGATGAAATTAGAAATTTTCAGAGTAGGTCAAAGATGTTAGTCGTATTAGGGATGTAAATTCATAGTGATAAGAGTACGATTATATAAATAGATATGGGGATATAATGAGTTAGGCCACATTGGGAGCTAAATTATGAATTTAGAAAGTCGTCGGACTATCTGATTAGAATTAGTATGTGTAAGTTGAATCGGAATAGGCATGACTAGAATTAAGTTGATATGATTTATCCGGATTAGGGTTAGTGGCTGAAAAATCGGTAAGTATAAAAGTTACTGTAACACGCAGAGATATGAAGTTGTAGAATACCTAAGCTGATTAACAGGAGGTATACAAAAATTGTGAATTTAGAAAACTTTTTATCATAAGTTGGCAAATATTAAGTTGAATCAATGGCAATTAAGAAATGACGCTAGAAATTAAGTACTTAAATCATTAAGGACAAAATCGATACAACCCCTAAGTTTCGAGGACGAAACTTTTTATAAGGGGGAAGAATGTTACGACCCGAGACCCCGGGCTAGTGGAAATGATGAAAATAGAACGCAAATGCGATGTTGATGAAATTGCAGTGGAATTTTAAATCTTTATGTAGAATTAATAAAGACATCGACATTAAATATCAGGGTTAGAAACACACATAAAAATAACCTTAAGGTAAGTTAATGGATATAACGAGACTGGTTGGGACCAAAACAATGACCGTATAAGACATACAAGGTATTTAAATAAATTAGTCGGTAGCAACATAAGTCGATAGAGATAAATCAAAACGAATAAAAATACCCGATACGATAACTACAATACACACTAGTATCATATTTTCTTTCACTTTATCCTACATGGAAACAAAAGACAAACCCTCCCCCATCTTTCCCCATGGCCGCCCCACCCCCTACACAAGTGGAAGGAATCTTCCACTTTCCTCACATGGCAAAGAAACACTACCCATCACAATTCTTTTTCTTTCTTTATACCATTCTTCTTTAACCCCTCCCCCATGCCATAACCGAAAGTTTCAACCCAAGGGGACTAAAACTTCTTCACTTTTCTCTTTACACACACATTCCACTCCATTTTCAACACAATTATTACATCTTTCAAAGACTCTCTCTTTCCTCTTCACTCATAAAATTTTTCAACTTCCTCACTTCTTCCTCCATTTGACCGAATTTTACAACAAGGAGAAGAAGTGTTTCTTCTCTTTATTTCATCTCATTTTTCACAAAATCATCTACTACAACATCTTCATACAACCAAGCATCAAGAATATAAAGTAGTTCGGATTTAGGAACCAAGAATACTCAAGGTAAGGACACTAATTATACTATATTATTTTGTCCATTTCTTCATCTTATTAGTTGCACACTAACCTCCATTTTGGCCTTTTCAAAACCGTGGGTTTGTCAAGGTGAGGAGGAGTAGATTTTCTTCAAGCCAAGTGGAGAAACCTTCACTTTCATACTAAGGTTAAGTGATGAAGGCAAGTATTCTTCCTAAATCCTACATGGTTTTACAAATATTAAGTATTTATGTTCATATCAAAGTTGGATCATCATGTAGTATGTTCAAGATTCTCCTCTCAAGAAAGTATAGATCTATATTTGAATAATAAGTATATACATATATACACTATATACACACGCACACTATATATACACACTATATATAAACACGCATATACATATACATATTATAAAGTATGTATGATGATATATATATATATATATGTATAAGTGTATAGATCCACTTATGTATATACGGATCTACCTATATATGGGTATATATATATATATATATGTATGTGTGGATGTGTAGATGCATATATATAAACACATGGTTTTGTATAAAAGTGTATATATATAAATACGGATTTTTGATATATATGTATGTATGTATGTATAGATATATATATATATATATATATGGATATATATATATACGGTTTTAATGCGGCATATCATATTCGACTGGAGAGGCGCAATCATTCGATTTCTGTACTTTGTTTTTACATATACTGACTTTTTGTAATATGGTTTTCTCCGCCACAAGTGAGACATTCAATAAGATACACTCTTCATACAAAAAAATATATACGGTTTTTACATATATATATTCATATCATTGTTTTTAGATATATATTTATATATATTTATATACATACGGTTTTATACATGTATGTATATATATTTCACTATTTTTAGGTATATATACATAAATATATATATATATATACGGTTTTAAATTTATATATATATATATATATATATCTCACTGTCCAAACACAAAGGTCATCCACTGCTCTCTTTTACGGATGAAGAAATTGACTCTCTCGCCGCTCCTTTCCGGTTCACCCTTGTCGGCACTTTTTGGTTTGGGCGGCCTCCTTTAAAGATCACGTGATGTCTTTGAGCGCATTGGATTCAAATCTGACGTGAAGATCACACTTTTAGATCAATCTCATATATTGATGAATTTTCTCCACGAACCTGACTATGTCCGTTGCTTCTATAGGAGATCATGGACTATTTGCGGGTTGCACCATGAGAGTTACCAAATGGACCATCGATTTTGATCCGTCTGCGGACGCACCGATTTTTCCGATATGGATAGCGTTGCCATGCTTACCGATACATTATCACCAAAAGGCTGCACTTTTCGAAATAGCACGCGTTGTAGGGCATCCTATCAAACTCGACGTAGCCACTGCTGATGGTCTTCGTCCTTCGGTGGCAAGGATCTGTGTTGAAGCAGATATCTCTAAGGATCTGCCCAAAAAACTCTTCTTGGAAGGAAAACAAAAGATAATCCAACAGCAGATAATCTATGAAGACCTACCTTCCTTTTGTACGGACTGCCGCAGGCTAGGACATGCAACGTCAAAATGCGGCCAGCTTGATCATGATCCGCCGCCGCCACCCAAGCCCCAAAATCCTACTACACGTTGGACACCAAAGAAAGGGCCGAAAGTTCCAACCTTGGATCCATTATCCGTTACTTTGCAACGCAAAACCACAGATCATGATTTGCAGACATCACAACGTGGAGATTTGCCTCCAAGTAATGCATCTCCGCAACGCTCCCCACCAATACAAACAGATGCTGCAATACCAGATCTTCAAACGATTAATCCTGTTCAGCCCACATCGCACATTGCAGTAGATGATATATCACGGGAAGAAGATACTCTCGCTGAAGGGTTTTCCATACACAGATTATTTGAAGAGCCCGATAATTCAGCACATGGTGCACAGGACGATCCAGATGTTTTTCAAGTATCGGATTCAGATGCAGATCACATGACTCAGATGATTCACACAGATATGGCCTCACACTCACAATTTCAGCAACAAATGCAGGAGTCCTTAGATGAGATAAAAAGACGATTGTATGCAAGAAAATTGCGTTCTTCCTTCGTTGATGATATAGACCAAATCTCTACGGGAACATCACATGACCTGGATGGATTTATTCCAGTTGCACCAAGACGTAGGCGTCGCCGTAAGCATGAATTGCCACCAAGGCCACCTTCTACAGTTACGACCAGAAGTGCTTATCGTATGGGTTCCTACCATTCCAACACGGTCTCATGAATGCACTCACGTGGAATGTAAGAGGGATCCGAACCTCGTTACAACGTCTCATTACGTTACTACGTCAAACGAAGTTTGATCTTCTTATTCTCATTGAACCAAAACAACGCTCCACAAAACTCTCATCTTATCGTATGAAATTAGGCTTCACCAATGCATTGGAAACATGTCAAGGTAACATTTGGATATTTTGGACTTCTTCGCTTTTGAGATTTTTAGATGTACAACATGGAACTCAAGCTTCGCATTTAGCCTTCGAACACATACCTACACAACAGTCTTTCACATGGTCAGCTGTATATGGGAAACACACAATTGCAGCAAGACGCTCATTATGGGAGTCTATAACACAATTTTCACAGAATCACACATTGCCATGGATTTTAAGTGGGGATTTCAACACATATCTCTCTCTTGATGAACATGATGGCCGATCCTCTCCCCCCTTCGGCATTTAGAAGACTTTAATCACTGTGTAGATATCTGTGGGCTGCAAGATCTCCCCTTTGTTGGATCTCTGTTTACTTGGTCGCGCGGAACTGGCCAAGGCAGAGTTCGGCGCAGGCTTGATAGACACTTGTGTAATGTGGCATTTACAACTATGTTCACCAGTATTTCTGTTCAACATTTATCTCGTGCAACATCAGACCACTCGCCTCTGTCACTTAAATGCACTACTACAATAGAGAGGAATCACGTTCCCTTTCGGTATATCAATGCATGGGCGCTTCATCCAGATTTTAAATCATATGTGCAACAGCAATGGACTCAATACCCTATGATAGGAGGCATGCGTGGGTTATATATGAAGCTTAATCGATTGAAAAGAGATCTTCATACTTGGAATAAAAATGTCTATGGAAACATTTTCAACAATGTTGCAGAAGCAGAGGCGAATTACCATAGACTGGAAACACAATTTGATTCGGATCCCACTCCTGCTCATCGTACAGCGCTTTCGTTGGCGCATGCAAAACTGCTACAGGCTACTAACGCCCAAACATCTTATTGGGCTCAGAAGTCTAGAATAAAGTGGGTAGCTGAAGGAGAGGCTAACACAGCGTATTTTCATGCCATTGTTAAGGATAAGCATAGACGGCAACAAATTAGCAACCTTCAGAATTCTGCAGGTGTTCTTTTACAAGACAACGCATCCCTTGGAGCAGAGGCTGTCTCTTTTTTTCAACAACTTTTTTCGCATGAAGATGTAGCTGGGGTTTCTGATTTTATATATCACATCCCATCAATTGTGACATCAGAAAATAATTGCATGCTGTTGCAAATACCAACTGCGAGTGAAATAAAAGATGCAGTGTGGTATCTAAGTCCAAGCAGTGCAGCTGGTCCTGATGGTTATAATGGGCATTTTTATCGCGCATGTTGGGACATCATACACCTTGACGTCATTCTAGCGGTGCAAGAATTTTTTCTGGGGGTGCCTCCACCACGAATCATGCTATCATCCCTCATCACATTGATTCCCAAAAAGCCACGACCAATTACTTATGCGGATTTTCGGCCTATTTGTCTCTCCAATTTTATTAGCAAGGTAACCACGCGCTTACTGGCAACACGACTGAGTGTCATACTTCCGCAAATCATCTCTTCGGAACAAATTGGATTTCTAAAAGGGCATGATATAAGTTAGCATGTCATCATGGCCAATGAGATGACATATTTGCTGGATAAAAAAGCCCGCCACGGCCAAGTAATGATAAAGCTAGACATGGCCAAAGCCTTTGACCGCGTTAACTGGTCGTATCTAGAGGCCATTATGCTAAAGTTTGGGTTTGACTCACGTTTCCTGCGTATCATCCTTAATAATATGCGTCTATCCAAGCTCTCTATTTCGGTTAATGGTACAACTCATGGCTTCTTCTCGCCTTCTCGTGGAGTTAAACAAGGTGATCCTTTATCACCGCTGTTATTTATAATATGCTTAGAAGGATTTAGTCGTGGTTTAAACAGATTATTCGGCTCTCAGCATATTAAAGGTTTTGCCTCTGGAAGAGTGGCACCAGTCTCCTATTTAGCTTATGCGGATGATTTATTGATTTTTCTCAATGCCTCAGCACAAAATTTGTTGCGATTTCAGTCTTTTCTTCATGATTATCAACGTGCCTCGGGTCAGCTTGTCAATTTATCGAAAAGCCAATTTGTACTAAGTTCGTATGTCACACCAAGCCAGCAACGCCATGTTGTCCAAGTCTTGGCAATGCAGCCGTCTTCTTTGCCAATCAAATACTTGGGTTCTTATCATTTTCGAGGGATCAATAGAGCTTCTTACTGTGTCTCGCTCTTGCAGCATTTTGATTCAAAATTGACGGGCTGGGCTAGCCGTCTCTTGTCTCAAGGAAGTCGTCTAACTTTGCTCAAATCGGTTCTATTATCTATTCCTCTTCATCTTTTAGCTGCTTCTCGCCTTCCTAAGAGTGTCATACATGCCCTTAACAGGAAAATCTCGCTTTTTCTCTGCGGAGGGCAGCATCACTGGACTTCCCTAGACAAGTTATGTTATCCGGAGATAGAAGGGGGATGGGGAATCAGAAGTCTTACATATACAGCGTGCTTATGACTGTAAGCTTTGGTAGAATTATCATTCAAGTACCTCATTATGGGCAGTATACATGCGGGCACGCTACGATCAACGAATGGATTACTTGCCCCGCATCTATGATTCCACTAGTTGGAAAAGGATATGTTCTTCGCACACTCTTTGTATGCAGCTCACGACTGGCCACCCCGCTCCAATTTGGCGATCAAGCCCTACAGGGCAGTTTTCTCTACGATATGCGTACGAAGATATCAGACCACACCATGCTAACCTTCTCTCACATAAATTCATATGGTGGAAAGGAGTTCAAACATCTATATGCATGTTTCTATGGAAATTGCTCCATTCAGCACTACCTATGGAGGACAACATAAAGGCCTTTTTCTTGCATTTGTCCAACAATATGCCCACTCTGCAGAAATGCCTCAGCTTCTATATCACATGTATTTCTACTATGCCCGTGTGTCCAGTCTGCATGGACACAACTATCAGTGTTACTCGATGGTCCGATGCCACAGACTGGAAATATTCGACAGTACCTTCTACAATGGTGGATGCACTCTTCAGTCGAATCTTTAAAAGGTAATTTTAAAGTCGTTGGAACCATCATGCTTTGCTGGGCTATTTGGCGAGTTTATGCAAATCATCAATTTGGAGAATCTGATTTGTCAGTAGCCCGAACCTTACCCTTAGCTCAACAGTCTTGTTTTGATTGGGCTGCCACACTTTCTGGCACATCATTGGCGCAATACATTCCCTCGTTGGTTAGCAATAGCTTCTCTCATCGTCTTCGACCAAAACGAGTAATCCCACTGAGGTGGACACTTCCTCCGACAGGAAAATTAAAGCTGAACGTGGATGCTTCGGCTGGACACTCACACGCTGCTGCAGGAGCTATTCTTCGTGACTCCAATGGCAAGATGGTTGCAGGCATATCATTTCGCCTTCCTGTGGTGCCTCCTCTTCGAGCAGAATTACAAGCGACTGTTCTCAGTCTACTGTATTTTGGCTTACTTCATCGTAATATCATCATTGAGACGGACTGTCAGCAACTAACGCATTTTTCGGACACTACAACTACTGCACTTCCGGAATTCACTAGGCTCGTTCAACTTTTGCATTTGACGGGGAGTACGTTACATCATATCCCCAGAGAGATTAACATGGTGGCACACCACATATGTCAACATGCTCGACTACATCCTGCTACTTGTTTGTTTACATCTGCCAACCAGTTACCGCATTCGGCACGTGGTTTTTATCAAACAGATGGACACATCCATGCGCTTAGAACATAATACACAAAGCTGGAGATATTGTTTGGTTGCCTGCATCCTTTGTATGCAGGCAACGCGGGTATACCTTCTATCCTTCTCTTCATATAGGATTTGCAATTATTTCTTTCTGTTGCCCGTAGTCTATGGACTTCGGGCAACATCGGTACGATTTTGGAATTATCCTATGCTGCTGCTGCTCTTTATATCTTGTTTTATGACTAATTCAGCATTACCTTTGTTTTGTCGAGGAACATCAACTTTGCTGCAAGCTTTCCAGCTACCATATGCATGTGCCCTTCATCACATCCTCCGCTTTTGGACATACATGACTGATTTCATCAAAAGCTACAGCAACCAGCAAATTCAACTGTTGAGGGCCACCTTTGAGCTACTTATCATAGATTTAAGGACGTCAAACATTACTGTGCTTGTACCATTACACTTTTCCTCCAATCAAAAAAATATGTACGCTTTTTCCTTCGCCAAGGTTTTATCCACAAGGGTGGTTTTACTTGGCAAGGTTTTAATGCGGCATATCATATTTGACTGGAGATTACACATTCTAGAAGCTTTACATTATAGGTTTTCGTATGATATAGTTGTACTCAGGTATTCTCCACCATAACGGAGACTCTTTCTCATTAATAAAATCTCTCTTTAAATAATATATATATATATATATATATATATATTTTTAACGACAAATGTTATTCATTCATTCAAAGCCTCACATATGGCGGAGGAAAACCATATTACACTTTCAGAGTATTCGAAATAATGAAACAATGAAACAATAATGACATATCTCCAGTCATATATGATATGCCGCATTAAAACCTTGCCAAGAAAAACCACCCTTGTGGATAAAATCTTGGCAAAGGAAAAAGCGTACATATTTATACGACTGTCATTGATATGATGAGAATATAAATTGTGGTACAAATCCTTGAATGTCGTTGTCATGTATAGTAAGACGCCGATTGAGCTTAGGTGGCCGCAACTATGTCTTGTATGAGACATGAGAATCCAAACCTCAGAAAACGTCAAGAGAGAGTAGTGGTCAACATAAGTATGAAACTGTGCAATCAATGTCTGATAGAGCAAGCACGTACCGAAGTCACCTTGGCAGTTGAAGTGCCAAGGCGACCAAGAAGAAATAATAGCCATTGCCTGCCACGCTATTCGATCCGAAAAAGCAGTGCCCACATCCAGAATAAGCCTCGCCATTGTGAAATGAAACTCGCACAAACAGGAATAGAACATGAATATAGGAGCAGTGTCCAAAAGAACAAATATGAACCAAGAATGAAAATGATTACCCAAGTCGCCTTGACCAATAGGCCAAGGCGACAATGGTAAGAATCCCGCCATATGAAGTCCGACGCAGCAAGCCACCGAACCAATCATGTTTCCCACACACGAGAAGTAAGAATGTAGTTGATGATAGCTCCAAAACAATCCCATGAAACAAAAAGGCTCGTTACACACTAAAAGTATAAAGCATGAAGCATAGAATAATGTATGTGCAACCATACCGTGCCTGCCTGTCACTCTAAGGTAACAGGCAGTAGAAGGAAACTCTGGCCAATCCTTATTGAAGACTGTAGTCATGGCACCCGCAAATTAACAGAAGTGAGATCCAGTGTGGCCGCCGCCCGGACCAATGAAGGTAGAGTGTTCGAGGCAAAACGTTCGGTGCCTGGGTGGATCATTGCATGTTGCGCTAAATAATGTGCTGGCAGGTTCGCCTCGCGATAAACGTGATAGCAAGAGAGTCGATGTGTATTAATAAGTGATTGTAGCAACTGAAGATATGGATAAAAATGATTTAATTATTATGCATAAGAATATATATATATTATATATATGAAGATATGAAAATAAATAAGTTTTGAACATTATATGTTATATTATAAAATGATTTTATAAATGTATATATTATATATATATATATATATTCGGCCAATAGGCCTAAATGACAAAAATGATTTCATTATATTTTTATACAAGTATATATATATATATATATATATATATATATATATATGATGAATATGTTAAGATATGAAAGTGAATAAGTTTTGAATATTATACAATATATCATAAAATGATTTATATATATATATATACTATGTATATATATATTCGGCCATTAGGCCTTAGTGACAAATATAATGATTTCATTATATTTTTACACAAATACATATGTATATATGATGAATATGTTGAGTTATGAAAGTAAGTGAAGTATGGAAATTATGTATTAAGTTATGAAAAGTATGAAATCATAGATGAAATGTAAAGTAATTAGAAATTTTCATGATGTAGGTATTTAAGTTATGAAATATGATAATATATATTTTATTGTGCCTATACACACTTAAAGAACATTCATATGTACTAAAGTATATATTGTACATACATGGAATTATATACATGTTGACTATGATGTTACGACAAATCATTTTATTTCATGTTAATTGTATTCTTATGTGTTATAAATTAATATGTGTAAGTTAAGATATAAGTTATGAAATCCCTAGATGATATGTTGGCGGAAATATGAAGTTTATGCCCTATGTACTTAAGTTATGATTTATGAAGTTTATGTGTGGACTTGATATTAAGAGAAAGAGGGTTATGGTATTTGTTTAAGTTATAATAATTAGACTGTAAGTATGTAAGTAATGTTACTAGTGGTAGTATGACAAGACACCCTTATTTGACCGAGTCTCACGTTGCATGAAAACAAGATTGTAAAGTTATGTTGTCACATCTTATGTTTTGAAAAATCATATGCATGTGAATAATAAACGCGAGACGATTGATTCCATCGACACACGATATGTTATGTTATGTTATGTTCATGATTACGATCATGTTATGTTCGCCAGTGTGACATTGGTACCGGGGTGGTAGATGTCAGGGGCATATGATTACGTATGTGGCTGAGTGTAACACCGGGTCTGGGACACGGGATCTCTGTCATAGCGCGTCACCGTTGGTACATGTACATATGTTATGATGTTTATGTCGTACATGTATTATATGGGGAATCAATCGGTATGTCGTGTGTTATTATTCTTATGAAAAGTGCTATAGCCAATGATGAAAATGTTATGTCTTCATGTTATGAAAATGTCATGTCATGCAAGTTATGAATATGTCATTTTATGCAAGTTATGGAAATCATGTCAAGTTATGAAATGTCATGTTTATGAAAAGTCATGTTTACGAAAAGTCATTTTACGAAAAGTCATGTTTTATGCATCACGTCATGACCATGTTACCATAGAGTTATGATTAAGAATTCTTTAAGTATATGACAGCACTACAGTGAACAATGTAGTGATAAGTATGAAATTGTAGTACATGTAAGGTAGACAAAGATGGTATAAGTATGGATTAGGGGCTAAGTATGGATGTAGTATGATGTTACGGATTAAGCAGAATGAGATTCTGTTATGCTATGTATGCTTTGAAATCTTCTTTATTTACCTGCTTCCAGTTTACAACAGTTTATTGATATGATATGATACTGTACTTGTTAAAAGGAGACGTGCTTATTATACTCAAAATGTATGGTATTATGATTTGTTACCTCGTCTCCCCATGTATGATCCACATGTCGTATCTGGTAAGACTACTTGCTGAGCGATTAAAAGTCGGTGGCTATCGCTCGTACTTGCCTCATTTATAATTTTCCAGATAACAGGTATCAATATACATGCTCGTTGAAGACATGCTAGATAGACCATTGATAACGAAGAGCATACTGAGAGATTATTTCGAAGGCATTAAGTTTCGGATTATGATGTATGATATATTATTTCAGTATTCTGTATATGATGATTGTACAAATTATGATGTAGTACAGTGCATGTCGATGAAGATTTGTTTATGTTATGTTGCTTTCGCTTATCGATTCATTATTCATGTCGACATGTACATGTATAGTATCGACGCTTTGTACTCTATGGAGTAGAGTACGGCGGGTGCACTGAGCCGGAACCCTGGTTTCGGGTGGGGCGCTACATAAAATGATCAAAATGTTTCATTAGTGTAAACATTATCATATATGATTGGATCATCTTGTAAATTAGATGGATTAACTTCTAATTGCAAACTTTCTTCACCTAAGGGTTCATGCATGTCTTGTTTAGAGGAAGTTGGTTCTAGATGATCAAGTACAGGCTCAAGTAACAAGTCATTATCATCAAACATATTTTCAACACTATTCTCTTGTTTATGTTGAGTTTTATCACTAACTTCAAAATATGCATTCTCATTGAATTTCACATATATGGATTCAATTATCTATCTAGATGCAGGATTATAACATCTATATGCTCTAGAATTAGTTGAGCAACTAACAAATATGCATTCAAAAGACTTTTGTTCAAATTTGTCTAAATTATCCTTAGTGTTTAACACAAAACACTTACAACCAAAAACTCTAAGATAATCTACCTTAGGTTGTCTATTGTTTAATAATTCATAAGGTGGTTTATTTAATTTCTTTCTATAGAAAAGCCTATTTATAATATAACAAGCACAACTGACAGCTTCAGCCCATAAATATTTAGGTACTTTGTTTTCACACAATATTGTTCTTGCTATTTCTCGACTTGTTCTATTTGTACGTTCAACAACTACATTGAGTTGTAGTGTTCAAAGTGGTGATAATTCATGTTTTATTCCATGTAATTCACAAAACTTGATTACATCTTTGTTTTTAAATTCTCCATCTCTATCACTTCTAATTCTTTTACCAATTTCTTCATAAAGATTTTCGAGTTGCTTGATAAGAGTTCCAATTGCCAATGGAGCGTCGCCTTTGTGTGTTAAGAACAATGTCCATGTGTATCATGAGTATCATCTATTATGACACATATAGTAGTGTCCACCTAGACTTCTTGTCCTACTTGGACAAACTAAGTCTAAGTGAAGCAATTCTAGTACATGACTGATACTCACTTCACGTTTTGGTTTCATTGCTTCTTTTATGTGTTTTCCTTTAATACAAGTTTCACATAGTTGAAAACTATCTAAATCTAACTTAGGCATACCTCTAATTAGGTTAAGATAACTTTTGAATAGTTGAAATTCTTATATGGCCTAGTCGTCTATGTCATAACATCACATCTAAGTCATGTGATATTAAACACTCAACCTTAGCATCTAACATATTACCTAAGGAAAGGGTATAAATGTTACCATCCCTATTTCCTTTTAATACAATTTCTCCCTTATCATTTATTATATCATAAGAAGTAGGAACAAATGAAACATTGTATCCACAATCAATAAGTTGCGAAATACTAAGTAAATTGTATGAAAGATTACTTACTAACAACACATTTCATATTTGAAATATGTTAGGATCCTCAATTGTCCTTTTCCAACAACCTTTCCTTTGTTGTTGTCACCGAATGTCATCTTTCCTCCATTCTCGACTTGTTCCAGCTTGGTGAATAGTTTGGGGTTGCCTGACATATGTCTTGAACACCCACTATCTAAAAACCACTTGGTTTTTAGATTCTTTGACTTTGCCTCCTTCTTGGATTCTTTACGATTTTCCTACAATGGAGACAAAGTTTTAGGTACCCTTTACTTGGGTCCTTGAATGTTACGGACACCACCCTTGTTTATATACCCTTAGGTATCCAAACTTTGATGTACCTTCTGGGCACATATTTGACATTATTATAAGTTCAATAATACAAAGGATTTTCATGTACTTGCCTATTCTATTTAAAAGATGATACATTGTGATACATGTTATATCTTGGTTTATATGCATTATTTTGTGGCCGATTTTGATAGCTAAAGTAAGGCATATGATTTTGTTTCTTGTATGGTTATGTATGTGTGTTCATATGCATTTCTATAATTCTTATATGAATGTTGCCTATATTTAGGTCTATAAGCATTATAAAGAGTTGGTTGCATTTTATTATGTCTAGTCACATTTGAATACATATAGGCATAATTTCTAGGTTGACTAGATGCAAAGTTTTGCCTAGTTGCTTTTGCATGCATATGCTGCATTTTTAACTTGGAATAAGCAGAAGAAGGAGTAGAAAAGAGGTACCAGGAAAAGTTGAATTTATTTTTGTTGCTTTATAAGGTTGCTTAGTACTTGATGAAACAAACTTAGTATTTTTATCTACTTTGACATTTTTTTCTTTATATCCTAACCCGGTTTTATCATTTCCATATTTTTATGACGATATAAATGTGCCTAGTATGTTAGTTCCCGACTTAAATTGTTCTAACATTTTTTCTAAGTCTAGTTTAGATGATTTAAGTTGAGAAATTTCTTTTTCACAATTATCTAACTTAGTTTTTAACAAGCTATTTTCGGTTTTTAATGCATGTTCATTTTTTCAATATGATTCAGTTTTAATTTCTAAAGAGTCAAGGGTATTTGAAGGATCTTGTTTACTAGATTCTAACTGATTAAAAAATTTCAAGTTGGACGTCTTCAACCTGTCATTTAATTCAGGTAGTTTTTTTTCTTTAGACAACCTTTTACAGTGAGCATGCATCTTTAAAAATTCTTCGTACATTTCATCGAAAGACATTTCAATATCAGAATCTATATCAGATACTTACCTCGTTGGATACGAAGCATTTGAGCTTCCTCAGCGTCGGATTCTAAGCTAGACGAGTCGCTCCACGTGCTCGCCTTCATTGCTCGTTTGTCTCTTCTTGACTTGGACTCCTTTGCCTTAGGCTTTTGCGCCTCCTTGTCTTGTTTATAACATTATTATTCTTGTTGTTGTCATTTTTCTTTATCAGACAATCATAAGAAATGTGTCCTTTTTGCCCACATTCGTAGCATTTTAACTCTTTGTTATACAACTTGTTATTATTAATGTTATTCGAATTATTTTTTCTAAGTTGAGAAGAAGTAGAAGAAGTTTGTTTTCCATTCCTATTAGGCCATTTGAAAAACTTTCTATGTTTTCTAGATATTGATATTAAATCATCGTCTAATTCATTATCACTATTACTATCATCATTATTTATATGTGACTTAGTTGATTTGAAAGCAATAGACTTACAAGATGATGTAGATGACTCGGATTTTCACTTGTTCAGTTTTATATCATAAAGCGAAACGATCCATTCATCCATTTTTATGATTGATTTCGTTTCTTCAATTACCGTGACTTTCGGATCCCATTCAGTGGGAAAGCTTCGTAGCACCTTTTGAACCTTCTCGTTGTTGGTAAATGATTTAGCTAAAGCTTCAAGGGCATTGAAGATTTTAGTAATTCTCAAATCCATAGATGTTATGGATTCGTTTGGCAACATTTTAAACGACTCAAGTTCAGACATCAGCATGTTTATTTTAGACTCTTTTACACCGCTAGTACCTTCATGCTTTAATTCTAAAGATATCCACATGTCGTGTGCACTTGTGCAATTTGAAAATATACTGCTTCAGAAGTCGTAAGTCCATTTAAAGGAATTGTATAGCTTTAGCAATCATAGACATTTTTTAATCTTCGGTCGACCATTCATTTTTATATTTTTCTACTTCTTGAGTTACACCATTTACTTGTACAATTTTCATTGGAATATATGGTTCAACTTCAACTATAGACCATAAATATATGTCTATAGCCATTAAGAATAGCCTCATTCTAAGTTTCCAATGAACACAATTATTTTCATCAAAAAGGGGAGAGCATTGTGTAGACATACCTTCCAACTCATATTCGTGAGAAACAATAGCCATTTTATGTACCTTTAATTTGAGATAAGCAGACTACTATGAATTGTTGTTTCTTGGCCTTGTCTTCTTCGTATGGTGTTGAATCTTGCTTCTTACAATGGTGTTGGCCTCGCTCTGATACCAATTGTTGGACCATACACCTGCAGTAAACACCACTAGAGGGGGGGTGAATAGTGGTTAGCAGAAATTACACTACCACCCTTTAACGAAATCCCCTTTGAAAACAGAATGTGAGACCTCCCCAGATTCAGTATCCGTTTTTGAAAAATTCAAAACTGAGTGTACACAACTCCAAAATTATGAAACTTTCCATAAATTAACTTAAATGTCTTGAATAGACTCTGTCCAAAAATGAGACAAAAATAAGATTGTTTGACCCTTCAACCAAATAAAAAGATTTAGATGGCCAATCTGGACAGAATTGGAAAGAATAATGCTGAAATTTGAAAACGTGTTTATCTTTAATTACTCACCCAAAAAGGATGATCTTTATGTAAAAATACTCAGGATCTCTAGTATAAGTTTCCAAAAGGCCGTAACCTGAAACTATCCTTGATGAAAACAGAATTCAAGTTTCTTTGGGACTGGTCAGAGTGCAGCTAGAATGGAGCAGTTATCTTGCAACAACTGAAATACTAAATTTCTTTTGTTCAAATCAAGGGATTCTTGTTGCAAATGAAAGTTAACAGTCTGAACTATAGCGCCACCAAAAATCACGAGTTTTGAAAGTATTTTGCTATTTTTTCAAGGCATGTGAAGTTGTGTGAAATTTGCAGTAAAAACAGGCAAAAAACAGGAAAGTAGAAAGAAGACAAGAACACCATAGATTTATTCTGATTCGGCCAATGTGACCTATTCCAGTCCCAAGGAACACCTTGGATTTCACTATGAAATGAACACAAATAAAACAAGAACCAAGCTTGATCCTTGGGTTAAACACCAATCCTATTCAAGACTTGGATGAACACCTATATGCAACTCTTGGTAGCAACACCTTTATCACCTATTGGTGTAGCCTTGTAAACTTGGCTAACAGCCTTACAAAATCACCAAGAGAGGCGTGTATAATGTAGCTCAACAACAACAAGAAATGAAACACCTTAGCTACAAAAAATAAATCAAGAAAAAGAAGAAAATAGCAAGAATGATCTTCAACTTTAGCTTTCAAGTGTTTGTCCTCTTCTTCACTTTTGCCTCCTATTTATAGGGTGAAATAGGCCTTGAAGATAAGACCTCCAATGTGTCAACATCTTCATCATCAAGTCTTAGCTATCTTCACATGATTGGTTGGCCACATAATCACCTTGTACATTTGGCAAGATGAAACAACATAATTGGTCCACCTAGGAACCTTGATTTAGCCGAATTTTGTCTTTAAAAATGATGTGGAATTTTGAAGATAATACCCAAGGATAAGATGGAATAATCCCTCAACTTCTTTCCATGAGAATAGGTCAATTAATGGCTGAATGTTTGAAAAAAAAAGATTAGCTCCCAACAGCCCCTTATAGCCGTTTTTTAAACTTAAAAATTCCAAGTTGGCAATTTCGCCAACTTGCTTGTTTTTGGTTGATCCACTTGACATAAAGTCATAAAATGAATACACCATCATTTCCACCTGTATACGCACATTTTGGAGGCTCTATATATGTGTACAAACTCATATTTCTGAAGAGAAAATAATAAATAACAGTTGACAAGATTATGTCAACTTATAACATCAAAATTTCCACAATTTCTCCTTGTATGTTGTGATAAATTTTGCACCAATAAATCCATTAAAATCTCTAAAACAATATGATTAGGAACCTCCAATAACATATCTATAAGAATCTTCAAGAAGAGAATAAAGTGTGACATGGAAACCGTCACATATATCGCTGATGTCGATAATATCACCAAATAGAGAAATAAAATAGAAACCCACCAAAAAATCTTCAAGAGAACCATAAATGAACTCCAGAATGAAGATAATAGGATACTCAAGAGATTCCTTAAGTAAAAATACCGAAACTGCCCTCGGGAGTAAAATGACTAAAATACCCTAGTGAGGGAAAACTCCAGAAATGACTCCGATACTCAGAAATATATATAATAACACCTTTTGTGATGATAAATGGGAGATAAATGTATCCTTGAAATATTTTCACCATGTCAAGTACCTACAAAACTCAAAATACCAATTTCGCCTTTTTGGTAAGTTGTAGAAACTTCCAAGGCACATTAGTCACAAGGCATTTATATTCATCAAAAACGCATAATAACAACATGATAAAAATATATAAATCATTTACAAATGAAAACAACCATTTTATCATATTTTAGAAAAATATTTCTAAAAACCTAGACATCGATCGATCGATCGAAATGCCTCTACTTGAGAGATCGATGTCTCACGGTGAGGTTCAGACTTTGTCTCTGACCTACGTCGATTGATCAAAGTGAGAAATCGATGTGTCTCAGGTTTAGAGATCGATGTCTCACAATAAGGTCTTGATTTTTCTCTGCCTTACATGGATCGATCGATGTGAGGGTTTGATGTACAACGATCAATCGAAGTGCATTAACCTAAGGGATCGATGTAATTTTTCTTTACTTTTTCAACTTTAATCATTTATAACATCATGTGTGACATTTTTAAGTATTCAACACTTGAAATCATGACTTTGAAAATTAACCAAATATATTTCTCAACATTTGTTTTATTAATTTAGCAATCTCAACGGCACTATCATGTTTATTTTCAAGAAATAAAGTCCATGTATAGCGAGAAAAATCATCAACTGACACATGCATAATGTCGCCCACCAAGACATCTAGTACGACTAGGACCAAACAAATCAATATGTAATAATTCTAAGACTCTAGATGTACTAATCTCATTCTTAGATTTAAGTGATTCATGTGTTTGTTTGCCTTTAATACAAGATCCACACAACTTAAAGTTTTCTAAATCAAGTTTAGGCAATCCTCGTACTAGATTCTTTCGTTGAAGTTTCTCAAGAGTTGAGATGCCAATATGTCCTAAAAATCTATTCCATAAATTCACATCAGGTTCATTTGACATAAAACATTCTACTTTTGCGTCTAACATGTCATCCATAGATAGTGTAAAAATGTCTCTCTCTTTTTTTATTTCAATATCGTTTCTCCGTTTTTTATTTACAATATTGAAATATGGATGAGAGAAGGACACATCAAAACCTGTTGAGAAATTAGGGTTTGAGTGATTTGAAAATACATGATTTAAATGTTACTGTAGCACCCCGCACCGGCTCGCCCTCGTATGATGCACCTGCTGTACTTCACTACGGAGAGTACCAGGCGTCGGTTCATATCATATCGGCATCCATAACAAAATATATGGACTTTTCCGCTTACACATCATCAAGTAAGCAAAATAGAGGCAGAATAAAAACTTTTAAAATAAAAACATGTCGAACATTCAAAACATTGTCTACATCAATGTTCACCAAAATAAAAGAGATGTCCAACTTCAAATCCCATCATAAGTTCATCAATCATAAGTCATCATACTAAGTCTTGTAGCTATCCTCTCTCGCACACCTATGGATAGGGGACCCTAGGCTCATCCTTGATCCATTCAACTCTATTTCCTGCAGGCTCTGGGAGGAAAAATAATAGGGTGAGTGACAACGTCACTAGCAAGTAAACCATAAATAATCATGAATTAAATGGAAAGTGCACAAAAGAACCAAAACCCCAAAAGGTTTGGATTTTCCACATACCTGACTTTCACTTCATCATTTGTAAGGACATAAGATCGTAACTTAAGAGATAAGAATCTTATTAGATCCTAACTTCGTAAATATCAAAACATATCATCATAGCCTAAGTGATAGTACATCAATTATTCAACTAGCCATACAAAAGGTCGTATGTATGCGTATGCATATGCGATGCGTCATGATGAAAATGAGGACAAGTTCTTTCATTCTTTCTTTCAAAACATCATCGTAAATAGAACGAGAGGAGTGAGTATTCAGATCTATTATATCCGGATCTAGGGCGGTCATAACATCCTCTTCAGATCTATTATGTCCGAATCTGAAAACGGTCATACCATCCATCATTATCATCAGGTCTATTTTCTCAGGGCCTGTACGATCATAAATCATCATTATCAGGTCTATTCTCTCCGGGCCTGAACGGTCATAACCATCATAACCAGGTCTATTCTCTCCGGGCCTGTACGGTCATAATCATCAACATATAAGTTAACTCCAGATCTAAAGCGGGTTATGCTGTCCAGAATCAAATGGTACCAACGGAAATAGTTCTTTTCAAAACTGAAATCTTTTCTTTGAAAGCGTTTTTTCATCGTTCTTTGTCATAAAATCTGTTGTAACCAATAGGGAATCCTTTTGTACCTATGATCTATGTGACAAGATAAGATTTTAATTATAATTTAATGAGTCGATGACTACTATTATTATAGATTACGTTACAAAAAATATAGTATACGCATATAGTATTCGAGCATGAATATTGGACCATGGGGAAAGAACCCAATTTCCCACCTAAGGCCTTATAAAATTTCGGCCACTAGCCCAAGGAAGGCTCAAAACATTTTCCCAAAACCACTATTGTACAAATAAACAAATGGAATAAATAGCTATACTAAATAAAGAAAAAGGGAAAAGTTAAAGGTGAATGAGGCATGGTTGGGGTCATTAAAGACCCCAACCGCCGGATGGTTAAGGGGAAAGGGGGAGGACCAATCAAGGAGGCAATTCACTTCCCCATAGTTAATTTGAAATCCAACCAAGGCTCCACTAACTAGGATTAAGTAAAAGTAACTATGATTAGGAAAAAGTAACTAAGGTTAGTGAAAAAGTAACCTTGGTTAACTAAAAAGTAACCAAGGTTAAACATTAAATTAAGGATTAACCTTACCATGGTGAGATTTTCACCCCTCCCCTTTACCCTCCCCAACGGCTAAACATAGCCAAAAGAAAGGAGTTCCCTCCAAGATCATACTTGAAAACTATCTAAACACTCTAAAACTTCAAGTGCAAGAAGATCTCTCTTTTCTCCCTTTCTCTCCAAACCACACGGCCAAGGGTGCAACCAAGTAGGTTCTTCCAAGACTAAGAGATATTAGGTAAGTGTTCTTAGCCTCTTGAGAAGATATTTACCTATTCATGAAAAGAATACTTATAGTCCTATACTTCTTGCCCATAACCGTGACCTTCAAGTCACTAGGTTCAACAAGTCTCAAGCTTTTGAGGATTTTAGGCAAGAGAAGCTTGAATACTACTCCACTTCTTTTGGTAAGATCATTTAGCCTTTTTCTAAGTAAATATTTTAGTTAAGGGTGTGAACTAATCTTGCCTCTCTTTTTCTCTCCACCACCGTGGTATGCATGCGTAGAAAAGAAGAAAGATTTCAACTTTCCCTACACCATACAAGAAGAGTAAGCAAAAAGGCAAGTGTACTATACTTCTTATGGCTTGAATGTTAAAGTGTGTGCATGAATGACTAGATGTATTTAAGATCTAATCTTATTTGTATTATACTAAGTTTGAAGGCCAAAACTTTTGGCCATGGCCATTTGGAGTGTAAGTGTGAAATCTTGTTCCAAAGGTGTAATCTTTGGGGGTCATATGTCGTATTATGTGTTAATCTAAGAAGAATAAGTTAAAGGTTCTCTCTTTTCTATGAGGAGGGCTCACGGTGGAAGGGGGTGAAGGGAATGAGCATGGTTTTTGCATGGAAATGATAATTTAGTAGGAAATGGACATAAATTTTTTGTCTTGTTGTGTGTTGTGCATAACATGCTTTAGATACATTATTTTCTTGCATGCACCAAAAATGGGGCTGTTGGTGGAAGGGTGCGTGTGCACCCACAAATGTTGCTAAGTGTTTTGTGACAAAAATGTAAGACAAGGACACTTAGGAAGAATATATGACCACTAGGAGAATTACTGGAACTGGACAGAAACTTGAGATGCTACATTAAATAAAAGAAAAACAAATATATATACACATGAAATAAAAGAAAATAAAAAGGAAAAAGAAGTGTAAGACAACTTGTCTTACTATTTAGTAAAGTTTATATATAATAATGCATGCTTAAGAATCTTATCCTACCAACCCATCCCTCCAACCCATACTTGCCAAAAGTTTGTCTCCCACCCCATTTCTTCCTATGCTTGGCCGGTCACCCACTTAGAAAAGTAGGAAATTATTTCTTCTTTAACCCCTCAAATGATTACATCTTCAACCAACCAATTTCATACTATCTCCAAGGAAAAACTCAAGAACACTCCAACACCCCCTTCTTTCCTATAGTGGCCGAAAGTTTCCCTTCAACAAGTAGAAGATTTTCTTCTCCTTACTTCACACCAACATCACTCAAATCAAGCCCCATAAACACTCCATCAACTAAGAAAGATTCAAGAAGGTTGTAACATCTAGAATCAAAAGCAACAAAGGTAAGAACTTTATGAAGTTTAAGTTTAATTCTTCTATACAATTAGTTTCATAAGTTGCTCACTAACCCTCCTTTTGGATACCCAAAACCGTGTACACAAGGAAAGAAGGAAGAAGGACTCTCTTCCAAACCAAGTGAAGCAATCATCATCTAAGTGTAAGAAAAGTGAACCAAGGCAAGTACTCTTCCTAGATCCTTCATGGCTTTCAAAATTTAATACTTATATTCATATCAAAAATGGGATCATCATGTAGTATGTTCAAGTTTTGTCATAAGAATAAGAAAGATCTGTGATGGTAAGTGTTATAAATATATAAATATATGTAATTATAACTATAAAAGGCTATATATATATATAATGCAACATGTATATATACGGTGAGTTATATATATACACATATATAAATGCATACATACGGTAATATACATATATATACATATAGATATAAACTTTGAACAAATGATATAAAATAAAGAACCTTAAGAAAGGTGTACAAAGAATACAACTTTTGTTGTTTTGATTATGTTTTCTTTTATGATGATCATCATGTTTGTATTTTTATGTATTTTAGTGTTCATATGTTTCAAGATCATGTCTTTAACATGTTTATGTATGCATCATAAGCATGACTTATATACATGGTCTAAATGATTGTTTGATGATCATCATCTTCATATATACACCACATATACACGGCCAAGTAGCCTATTTCAGTATTTCATTTGAGTTTCATCATTCCATCCACAAGATGTGCAATAGATGATGAATATGTCTCAAGAAGTACATTTGTATGTTTCCATCATGTTTATGTTTATATATATTTTCTAGTTGTTATAATCTTAAGATTAAGAAAAAGGATAGAAAGCAATGTATACATACAACTTACAACATGTACATAAAAGGAAGAAAAATGAAATATAAATAGGTATAATATTAGTCCAAACTTTCGGCCTATAGTATAAATATGAAAGAAATGAATTGTGACATGTTAAAGAAGTATACATGGATATAGCTATACATATATATGCACGGTTTAAGTCATGAAGAATATAAATCATCTTATATATGTATATAATAATTCGTATATATATATACATACATAAGGATATATATTCGTCTTCAAGGCCATATTAGAACCAAAAATGTTCCTTAAGTTAAATACTATGGAGCCTTATATGTAAAATGTGTGGTAATGGTATAAGTTGAGGTATGTGTAAGTGAGAAGTTAAAGGAATTAGAAAGTTAAGATTAATCCCCTTAAGTGTTATAATATGAGTTGTATTTGGAAATACAAATTAATAAAGTGGTGATGGATGAAAAATAAGGTAAAGTGGGCTGTTTTGGTCACATGGCCGAATCGCCACATTGGATGGTCTAAGTGGGAATTTCTTTAAGTTATGATATGTAGGATGAAAATAAGTAAGTGATGTTATAAGATGTAGTTTACCATAACACCTCATATGAACAAGTTTCATGTTGCACAAAAATAAAGTTTGAAAGTTGCTTTGCGCATATCATGTTTTAAAAGTTCATATGCATGTGAATAATAAACACAAGACGATCGATTTCATTGACACACGATATGTTATGTTATGTTATATTTATGATTATGACTATGTTATGTTCGCCGGCGTGACATCGGTACCGAGGTGGTAGATGTCAGGGGCATATGATTACGTATATGGCCGAGTGTAACAACGGGTCTGGGACACGGGATCTCCGTCATAGCGCGTCACCGTTAGTACATGTACATATGTTTATGAAGTTTTATGTCGTACATGTGCTATATGGGAAATCGATCGGTATGTCGTGTGTTATTATTCTTATGAAAAGTGTTATAGACAATAATGAAAATGTTATGTCTTCGTGTTCTGAAAATGTCATGTTATGCAAGTTATGAATATATCATTTTACGCAAGTTATGAAATTCACGTCAAGTTATGAAATGTCATGCTTATGAAAAGTCATGTTTACGAAAAGTCATTTTATGAAAAGTCATGTTTTATGCATCATGTCATGATCATGTCCCATAGGTGATGATTAAGATATTTGTACGATCATTATGTCTTAAGATGATTAAGGAAGATTATGCATGTAGAAGTGATGATTGTAAGTAATGACCTTAGCATGAAATGGATTAGTGTTCATGTATGGAAGGTAGGCTAAGGATATGCTGAGGAAGAGTGATATGATCTCTAAGGTATGATGCAAAATCTTATGTTATGTTTTATTCTTATATATCATGATATCATTTGTAAATGGAGATGCAATTATGTATGTTGTTACTTTATCACTACTTGTCACCCTGTCTCCCCATGTATGATCCACATGAAGTATCTATAAAGAATACTTGTTGAGCGATTAAAAGTTGGTGGATATCGCTCATACTTCCCTCTTAACATTTCAGAGAACAGGGAACCTGACGCCTTGTTCATTGAGAAGGAACCCCAGATAGAGTATCCGTGAGCGAAGATGTAGGCTGAAGCTATGTACCTGTTGTGTGAGCGTTATTTCATTGTGATGTAATAAGACTGTCGTGAGAAGTTGTATTTGTGGTTTGTATGGATTTGAACGGTTTGTATTATTATTATTATGCATGTCGTGAGCTTATTTTAAGTTGCTTCCGCTATATCGATTACGATTCATGTTGACATGCACATGTATAGTATCGACGCCTTGTACTCTATGGAGTAGAGTATGGCGGGTGCACCGTGCCCAAACCCTAGGGCGGGGCGCTACAGTTGGTATCAGAGAAAAGGCTCTAGATCCACGGCAGGAACAGTAAAGTAAGCACTTAGAAGATTAAGTGATGATCTTAGAACTTAAGTTATGATATTAGACCAAGAGTGATATTCTTAGATTAGGATCCTTAGAATGGTTAAGGATATTCAGATAAAAAAAATATATTAAAAATTTTACTTGGATTAGTAAGTCCTCAATTAAAACCTTAATTTTACAAATTTTGAGCTAAGCATGTAGACAAATTGATTTCACATATAAAATCATTACTAATAATACTGCTTTCAATATGATGTCTTCACGACCTAGAGGTAGACCGCGCGCTGACAGACCTGCCCAGTTACTCCCTCCTCCACCGCCGCAGATACCCCCGCAGACAGGACCGGTTCCACTTTACACCGAGCATGTGCCTCCACCTCCACAGCAGCAGGGCCAGGGAGATTTTCAGCAGGCTGTCCTGCAAGCTTTGGTACAGATAGGACAGGCGGTAGGTAACAACGGCCACTAGAATCATGCGACACCGCCACCGCCACCACCTTCACCAAAGCATGGTACTCGTTTCTTTTACGGAGAAATGAAGAAGGTCCGCATCCCTAACTTTGAAGGTGGATCTAACCCTGATATAGCCGAGAAATGGCTAAAAGAAGCACAGAATAATTTTGAGCTGATTCAAGTACCAGAGGAGATAAAAGCTCATGTTATCAAGACTTTTCTGACTGGTGAGGCCGATCAATGGTGGACCACTAATTTGTAGTATTTTCCAGTTCCAGTTACTTGGGAGCGATTTCTGTGAGAGTTCCGCAAATTCTATATTCCACCATCAGTTACTTTACAGAAGATAGGGATGTTTGAGTCTCTGATCCAGACATCTGGTATGACAGTGCAGACTATGCAAACAGATTTACTGCATTGGGAAGATATGTTCCAGCAATTATGGGGGATGAACAATTGAAAATGATCAAGTTTGATAGAGGACTAAATTCACGCATTCGCACCTGGATTGTGAATGCCAACCCGAGGGATTTTGGTTAATTATTGGATGCCTGCTATCGGGTAGAGAGGGATATCATTAGACATGATGCTGATACCCGGGGCAAGAGGCCTCATGAGTTTGGAGATGGTCAGTTTGGTAAAGGGACTAAGACTGCCAGAGGAGGCGATGGACGTGCACATCAGTAGAATTATCAGCAGCAGCCACAGCAGCAACGTCCACCACAGACGAATCCAATTCCGAGTTGCCATAATTGTTAGAACCAGCATATAGGAGCATGTTTGCTGAAGATTGGAGCTTGCTTTAACTGTGGCAAGATTGGCCACATGATCAAAGACTGTCCTGAGCCCAGGAAGGGACCCTAGAGGGCCGCACCTCAGCAGAGAGATGGCCCAAGGGCCAATGCCAGAGTACATGTGATGACAGATGAGGAGGTTCTGGATGCTCCAGACGTTGTGACAGGTGTTATATTAACAAACAACATACCTGCCAACGTATTATTTGATAGTGGTGCAAGCCACTCCTTTGTATCGAAAAGGTTTGCTAAGAACCTTGATAGTTGTCCGACTTGGATGGATACGCCTTATCGCGTTCAAGCAGCTGGTGATCAGGTGATTATTTCACATCATATATATAAGAATTGCGAGATAGAAATGGGAGGACAGAAGTTTGATACTACCCTAATTCCTATACGGATTGGGGACTTTGACATTATTCTAGGCATGGATTGGTTGTTCAAACACCATGCCTACATTGATTGTCGTGGTAAGCGTGTGATGATTAAAGATCCAATACGAGAAGAAGTGATTTATCAGGGAAACTCCAAGATGAAAAAGATACCACAGAATATTTATCTGACGGCAGCAAAAGCGTTTCGATCATTGAGGAAGGGTAGCGAAGGATTTCTTGTGTATGCTCTCGGCAAGGATTCCAAGAACCCATCAATTGACAGTACTCTGGTAGTCAAGGAGTTCACAGATGTATTTCTAGATGACTTACCAGGCTTGCCTCTGGCAGGGAGATTGAATTTGAGATTAATGTCGTTCCAGGAGCTGAACCAATCTCAAAGACGCCGTATAGAATGGTCCCAGCCGAATTGAAGGAATTGAAATCCCAGCTGCAAGAATTAATAGATAAGAAGTTCATACAGCCAAGTGTATCACCATGGAGAGCTCCAGTGTTGTTTGTTAAGAAGAAGGATGGCAGCATGCGACCCTGCATCGATTATCGAGATCTGAATAAGATCACAATTAAAAATAGATATCCACTGCCCCGAATCGACGACTTGTTCGATCAATTAAGAGTAAGTAATTCAATTAATTAAATAACCAACATATAACTGTTATAAATATCAATATAACCTTTCGTACAGGGTGCTAAAGTGTTCAGCAAGATTGACCTTCGCTCTGGTTACCATCAGTTGAAGATCAAGTCAGAAGATATCGCTAAGACTGCTTTTTGTACAAGATATGGACATTATGAGTTCTTAGTGATGCCGTTTGGACTGACCAACGCACCCGCAGCATTCATGGATCTGATGAACGCAATATTTCGGGATCAGTTGGATAAGTTCATGGTGGTATTTATTGACGATATTCTGATATACTCACCGGATGAAGAAACCCATACAGAGCATCTACGGGTAACACTGAATGTATTAAGAAAGAAGCAGTTATATGCTAAACTCAGCAAGTGCGAATTTTGGCTCCATAGTGTTGCATTTTTGGGTAATATTGTGTCTAAGGATAGTATCTTAGTAGACCCAAAAAAGATTGAGGCTATTACGGAATGGCCGAGGCCGACAAATGTGACGGAGGTCAGGAGTTTCTTAGGACTTGCAGGTTATTATCGAAAGTTCGTTGAGGGATTCTCACGAATTGCAGTTCCATTAACTTGATTGACGCAGAAAAAGATGCGATATGATTGGACTTCTGATTGTGAACAGAGCTTCACCGAACTTAAGAAGAAATTGACATCGGCACCGGTATTAGCACAACCAATCTCAGGAGAGGGATTCGTGGTATATAGCGATGCTTCGAAGAACTAGGTTGTGTGTTAATGCAGAAGGAACGAGTAATCGCATATGCATCAAGACAGTTGAAACTCTATGAACAAAATTACCCACCCATGATCTAGAATTAGCGGAAGTTGTATTTGCGCTGAAAATATGGAGACATTATTTATATGGAGAGAGATGCGAAATCTACACGGATCACAAGAGTTTGAAATATCTTTTCACCCAAAAGGAATTAAACATGAGGCAGCAGAGATGGCTGGAGTTGATGAAGGATTATGATCTTGCCATCCATTATCATCCGGGTAAGGCGAATAAGGTGGCAGATGCATTGAGCAGGAAGTCAAGCCATGCTAAACAAACGCCTCTGAAAAGAGAGATAGCTGAGTTTGGATTGGATGTGGTTGACTCGACTGCGAATATTCTGACTAAATTGATGATCGCTCCTACTTTAATTGATAGGATTAAAGAGGCGCAAAGGAATGATTCTGAGATAATGACCATTGTCAAGCAATTTAAAGAACGACCGGTGACGGATTTCCAGTTGCATAAAGATGGCAGCCTTTGGCTCAAGGAGAGGCTATGTGTGCCAAACATTGATGGAACTAAGAGAGAGATCATGACTGAAGCTCACAACTCGCGGTTATCTATACATCCGGGAGCCACAAAGATGTATCAGGATCTTAAAAGAAACTATTGGTGGAATGGCATAAAGCGTCACATTGCAGAGTTTGTGGAGAGATGCCATACTTGTCAACAAGTTAAAGCAGAACATCAGAGGCTGGCAGGACTGTTACAGCCATTAGAGATTCTGGAGTGGAAATGAGAGCATATTACGATGGACTTTGTTACCGGACTACCTAAGACTCGCAATGGTTATGATACGATTTGGGTAATCGTAGATCGTCTCACTAAATCGGCACATTTCTTATCCATGTCAATCCAAAAATCTATAGAAAAGCTTGTGAGCATGTATATGAATGAGATAGTCAGCCAACATGGAACACCTGTCAGCATTGTGTGCGATAGAGATCCACGTTTTACTTCGCGATTCTGGAGAGCTTACCAAAATGCCATGTGTACCGAACTCTGGATGAGTACAATATTTCATCCGCAGACCGATGGACAGTTAGAACGTACCATACAAACATTGGAAGATATGCAACGTGCTTGCACTTTGGATTTCAAGGTTAGCTGGGACAAATCAGTGAAGTTAATCGAGTTCTCTTACAATAACAGCTATCACAGTTCTATTGGTATGGCACCGTTCGAAGCATTGTATGGAAGGAAGTGTCGATCTCCATTATATTGGGATGAAGTTGGCGAGAGAACTACTATGGGTCCGGAACTGGTGGAGCAGACTCTGGAAAAGATCAAGGTGATACATGATAGATTGAAAGCTGCTCAAGACCGTAGCAAAAGCTGGGTGGATACAAAAAGACGATCGATTGAGTTTCAAGTAGGTGAGAAAGTATATTTGCGGGTTTCACCGACTAAGGACGTGAATAGATTTGGGATTAAAGGAAATCTGAGCCCCAGATTTATTGGCCCTTATGAGATACTAGAGAAAGTTGGTGCTGTTGCATATCGATTGGCCTTACCTCCTACATTATCCCAGGTACATAATGTGTTTCACGTATCTCAGTTGTGGCGATATGTACACGATTTGGATCATATACTGGAGCAGCAGCCCGTAACTATTAAGGATGACGTTACATATGAAGAAGTTCCTATATGGATCGTGGATCGTAAAGAGCAGGTACTGAGGAAACGGACAATTCCCTTCGTGAAAATGCAGTGGAGTAATCATACTGAACGAGAAGCGACTTGGGAGCCGGAGTAGCAAATGCAGAAGCAATATCCACAACTTTTCGTATGAGGTACGTAAGTTTCGAGGACGAAATTTTTTATAAGGGGGGAGAATGTTACAGCCCGAAAAATTCGTTATGTTGTAACGACTTGATGCGATTCCAGGAGCCCTAAACATACAAACTTCACAAACAAGGGTCTTGAACATACAAACTCCAAAAACAAGAAGTTTTTGCACAAATAGAAGATGTAAACTAAAGAGCTTCTTGTTCAAACATGTACAAGATGAGCCAAGGAATGTAGATTCATGATCTTTCTATGTTTATTGAAGTTATGATCTGATTGTCCAAGTGTTTCAATGCATATTATAAGATGTAAGGGTTGGTGGGAAGGCAGGATGGTCATTTCATGCGTTGTCGCCGTAATATCGAGTCTAGTTGTTTCAGTTGTCTTTGTTTTGGATCTAGTGTATTCTATAGCGTCTTTTAATATGTGTTTCTAGTGCTAATGGCTGTGTTTGAGTGTTTTCTAAGGTGACAAGGCTAAATAAGGAAGGTGGCTTGAAGAGTCCCTATTTTTCAGGAAGGCAGCCGGACACCAGTCGGTATTTTTGACGCCTAGGTCGGAGTACTAATCCAAATGGTTTCAAACTACTTGAAAGTTTTAGATAACTCAATTTGTGACGATGTTCATGTTTTACACTTTTTCTAATTCGGGCTACAAGATGCACCGAAATCAGGTGCAAGTTGGGAGTCCAGAATAGAAAGTGCTGAAGTTCACTGGATGAATACCTAATTTTTGGAGGCCCGTATCTCTGTCAAGTAGAGTACAAATGAGGTGATTCAAAAGCCCAAATTCAAGAGAATTTCATGAGCTACAACTTTTCTGAAGAGTACAAACCCTAATTCGGCGTCTAGAAGCGGGCATAAGTCAACAACCGACAGGATGTATTCCAGGACTAGATTTTAGAGATTTGGATTATGAAATCTTCCTTGATTAGCTTTGACTTGTATTTTATGTAGATTTGATTTAGATTGATAGGTAATAATGTGAAGACTTTGATTTATCATTTATCTTTTAGGAATAGCCAAAATATAGCTTTATATAAGGTAGGAAATGTAGCAAGAGAAGACAGTTTTTCTCAGAATTTCAATTTCAGGTTTCATACCAAACTTTTGGTAACTTTGAGCTTGTAACCGTGGGTTGCTTATTGAGTGTTTTCCCTTGGTTTTCACAATTAAAAATAGGCTAGATCCAATCAAGGTTTGAGCAAACCTAGTTGGTGAATCACAATCCAAGGATACGGAACGACGTGTTGGATTGGAAGATTCGAATTGCTCAACGTAGACGTTGTTGATTTCTCTTGTCCAAGAAGGTGGTGTTTGCGCCATTGTCCCACGCAAGGGTTGATCAAAGGTGTCTTTTGGAGTTGAAAGAAGCGGTCATTATTTTCATACGATCCAAGATCGTATCACGACTTCAAATATCGTAAACATAATCTCGTAGGTGTACGATTCATAAAACTAGTCTTGTATACCAATACATTAGCAAATATATCATAAACATTTGAATCTATACAATAAAAACCCAAATTAAATTAGTTAGTAACAACTTAAACTATTAGTATAAATTAAATCAAAAATAAATACATGACACTATAATTTTGTACTACATTAAATAAAAGAAAAACAAAAATATATACACATGAAATAAAAGAAAAGAAAAAGGAAAAAGAAGTGTAAGACAACTTGTCTTACTATTTAGTAAAGTTTATATATGATAATGCATGCTTAAGAATCTTATCCTACCAACTCATCCCTCCAACCCATACTTGCCAAAAGTTTGTCTCCCACCCCATTTCTTCCCATGCTTGGCCGGCCACCCCATTAGAAAAGTAGGAAATTATTTCTTCTTTAACCCCTCACATGATTACATCTTCAACCACCAATTTCATACTATCTCCAAGGAAAAACTCAATAACACTCTAACACCCCCTTCTTCCCTATAGTGGCCGAAAGTTTCCCTTCAACAAGGAGAAGATTTTCTTCTCCTTTCTTCACACCAACATCACTCAAATCAAGCCCCATAAGAACTCCATCAACTAAGAAAGATTCAAGAAGGTTGTAACATCTAGAATCAAAAGCAATAAAGGTAAGAACTTTATGAAGTTTAAGTTTAATTCTTCTATACAATTAGTTTCATAAGTTGCTCACTAACCCTCCTTTTGGATACCCAAAACCGTGTACACAAGGAAAGAAGGAAGAAGGACTCTCCCCAAACCAAGTGAAGCAATCATCATCTAAGTGTAAGAAAAGTGAACCAATGCAAGTACTCTTCCTAGATCCTTCATGGCTTTCAAAATTTAATACTTATGTTCATATCAAAAATGGGATCATCATGTAGTATGTTCAAGTTTTGTCATAAGAATAAGAAAGATCTGTGATGGTAAGTGTTATAAATATATAAATATATGTAATTATAACTATAAAAGGCTATATATATATATATAATGCAGCATGTATATATACGGTGAGTTATATATATACACATATATAAATGCATACATACGGTAATATACATATATATACATATAGATATAAACTTTGAACAAATGATATAAAATAAAGAACCTTAAGAAGGGTGTACAAAGAATACAACTTTTGTTGTTTTGATTATGTTTTCTTTTATGATGATCATCATGTTTGTATTTTTATGTATTCTAGTGTTCATATGTTTCAAGATCATGTCTTTAACATGTTTATGTATGCATCATAAGCATGACTTATATACATGGTCTAAATGGTTGTTTGATGATCATCATCTTCATATATACACCACATATACACGGCCAAGTAGCCTATTTGAGTATTTCATTTGAGTTTCATCATTCCATCCACAAGATGTGCAATAGATGATGAATATGGCTCAAGAAGTACATTTGTATGTTTCCATCATGTTTATGTTTATATATATTTTCTAGTTGTTATAATCTTAAGATTAAGAAAAAGGATAGAAAGCAATGTATACATACAACTTACAACATGTACATAAAAGGAAGAAAAATGAAATATAAATAGGTATAATATTAGGCCAAACTTTCGGCCTATAGTATAAATATGAAAGGATTGACTTGTGACATGTTAAAGAAGTATACATGGATATAGCTATACATATATATACACGGTTTAAGTCATGAAGAATATAAATCATCTTATAAATGTATATAATAATTTGTATATATATATAGACACACACACACACAAGATATCAGCGTGTAATCTCCGTCGCCTTTGCTCACTTCGCCAAATCTTACTGCAGATTCCGGTCACCGTCGGCGTTTTAGCCAACAACAGGACAAAATTACTGTTGCTCATAGGATTGGACATGCTGCAACCACAGGTCACAATGTTGTGAAGGAGATAGTGCTGGGGGCTTTTATTGGTCTCATGGCAGGAGGAATTCGGAAAATGAACCAGTGGAACAACCAAAGGCGAACCAGAGAATTTTATGACATACTGGAAAAGAATGAAATCAGTGTCGTGGTTGAAGAAGAGTAGAGTTCTATGAATTCCTGCAGCATTTTAATAACTTCTCTTCCTCGCTACTTGTGTTTCTGAAACAATTTCCTTATTGTTGGTATGTTAGTTGTTTGAAAAGTAAACTGATACCAGTTGCAGTGGAGTTTTGTTTTCGTCAAATAAGCAACTGTTAGTTGTTTGAAAAGTAATATTGGTTGGAGCAACTTTCTTTAAAAAAACACACACATAAGGATATATATTCGGCCTCAAAGCCATATTAGAACCAAAAATGTTCCTTAAGTTAAATACTATGGAGTCTTATATGTAAAATGTGTGGTAATGAATAAAGTATGGTATAAGTTGAGGTATGTGTAAGTGAGAAGTTAAAGGAATTAGAAAGTTAAGATTAATCCCCTTAAGTGTTGGAATATGAGTTGTATTTGGAAATACAAATTAAGAAAGTGGTGATGGATGAAAAATAAGGTAAAGTGGGCTGTTTTGGTCGCATGGCCGAATGGCCACATTGGATGGTCAAAGTGGGAATTTCTTTAAGTTATGATATGTAGGATGAAAATAAGTAAGTGATTTTATAAGATGTAGTTTACCATAACACCTCATATGAACAAGTTTCATGTTGCACAAAAATAAAGTTTGAAAGTTGTGTTGCACATATCATGTTTTAAAAGTTCATATGCATGTGAATAATAAACACGAGATGATCGATTTCATTGACATACGATATGTTATAATATGTTATGTTCATGATTATGACTATGTTATGTTCGCCGGCGTGACATCGGTATCGGGGTGGTAGATGTCAGGGGCATATGATTACGTATATGGCCGAGTGTAACACCGGGTCTGGGACACGGGATCTCCGTCATAGCACGTCACTTAGTACATGTACATATGTTTATGAAGTTTTATGTCGTACATGTGCTATATGGGAAATCGATTGGTATGTCGTGTGTTATTATTCTTATGAAAAGTGCTATATTCAATAATGAAAATGTTATGTCTTCATGTTATGAAAATGTCATGTTATGCAAGTTATGAATATATCATTTTACGCAAGTTATGATATTCACGTCAAGTTATGAAATGTCATGCTTATGAAAAGTCATAGTTACAAAAATTCATTTTATGAAAATTCATGTTTATGAAAAGTCATGTTTTATGCATCATATCATGATCATGTCCCTTAGGTGATGATTAGGATATTTGTACGATCATTATGTCTTAAGATGATTAAGGAAGATTATGCATGTAGAAGTGATGATTGTAAGTAATGACCTTAGCATGAAATGGATTAGTGTTCAAGTATGGAAGGTAGGCTAAGGATATGCTGAGGAAGAGTGATATGATCTCTAAGGTATGATGCAAAATCTTATGTTCTGTTTTATTCTTATATATCATGATATCATTTGTAAATGGAGATGCAATTATATATGTTATTACATTATCACTACTTGTCACCCTGTCTCCCCATGTAAGATCCACATGAAGTATCTATAAAGAATACTTGCTGAGCGATTAAAAGTTGGTGGCTATCGCTCATACTTGCCTCTTACCATTTCAGAGAACAGGGACCCTGACGCCTTGTTCATTGAGGAGGAACCCCAGATAGAGTATCTGTGAGCGGAGATGTAGGCTGAAGCTATGTACTTGTTGTGTGAGTGTTATTTCATTGTGATGTAATAAGACTATCGTGAGAAGTTGTATTTGTGGTTTTTTTGGATTTGAACGGTTTGTATTATTATTATGCATGTCGTGAGCTTATTTTAAGTTGCTTCCGCTATATCGATTACGATTCATGTTGACATGCACATGTATAGTATCGACGCCTTGTACTCTATGGAGTAGAGTATGGTGGGTGCACTGTGCCAAAACCCTGGTTCTGGGCGGGGCTCTACACTTGCCTTCTTGGATCTTAGATCTTCCTTGAAACTTGTTGAAACAAAGTAATGCTTCCTTGAACCCCTTCCTAGCATACACGGTTCAGGGGTAGAAATATTTGTTAGCCACTATTTAAACACACAATAAAACTTAGTTTTGAGGCTAGATGGTCTTACCAAATTGATTCTTGAATGGAGGTTGAGATAAATCCAACTCACCAATTGACTAACCTCTCTTAGTACTTTGAAGATCTTCACCTAGTGACCTCTTGAGGGTCACGGTTTCCATAAGGAAAGAGGGTATCTTGTGAGCTTCACTATGTAAGGTATAGAATTCACTTAAGGAGTTTAGAATATACTCACCTAGACCAAACTTGATCTTGAATGATTCTTGGATCTTCTTGGCTCAATGTTGGCCGTGTGAGGTGGATGAGGGGTTCTTTATTCTTTTGTTCTTTGGGAGTTCTTGAGTGGTTGAGTTGAGAGAATTCTACAATTCTTGGAGAGAATTTCTCTTCAAAGGCTAAGTGTTTAGCCGTTGGGAGCTTAAGGAAGAAGGAGAGAATTTCCTTTGCACGGTTATGCTAATTAGGGTTTGCTAACTTGAGTTACTTTAGCAAACTAGGTTTACTTTATTTCTAACTTGAGTTACTCTAGAAAACTAGGGTTACTTTTGAGTTGTGGTTAGCATAAAGTAACCATGGTAAAGTTTAAGATGTCTCTTGGTTGCACCATGGTTAAAACCGGCGGTTAGGGTGCAATTAGTAGGCTCTATCATGCCTGAGTCACTTTTAAGAGGGTTTAATGGAAATGCTGTTAGGTAGTTGAAGGAAATGTTTATAGTAAAATTGATCCCTAATTCCCTAATTTCCATGTATTTCACGGTTTTAATGGGAATTTTAGTGAGTTACCCATCCTTATAATAATAATATCATATTGTGACTACATCATGCATAACTATTTTATATTATTGCTTAAATAAGCAATTAAAGTGTGTAGTTGGCCTTTTTAACAAAAAGGTGGCCTCCTAATTACCCTCTACCCGGTGGCTTAGTGGAGGAAAAAGTAGTACTTGTCCTCTTTTTACTTCTTAATCCCATTTAGTAGGACACTAAATGCTAGAATGACTTTTCATGCTTTCTTTTACTAAGACTACTAAGGGTTTGTTGCTTGTAGTAAAAGAAACCCTATTTTAATATCTTCATTACCCTTATGGTTGAGATTATGTAAAATCTTGGGAGGGTAAAATTGTCATCTCACGTAAGACATACTCTTGTCAATTCCACTATTTACCTTAAGGAGAATTAATTAAAGTAGTCGTAATAAACTTAATAAAATTGCACTCGAAGCATCCATCCTTCCATTAATTCATTCATTCAAGTACAATACGATCTTTCATTGGGGTACAACATCCTCCCCCCTTATTACAAGTTTCGTCCTCGAAACTTAAGGGTACTAATAAAAAAGGTAGGGGTAAAACTTCTCATGCTTTCCTCCGTCTCCCAAGCAGCTTCATCAATTGAATGGTGCTTCCACTGCACCTTAACCATAGGGATAGATTGTTTCCTTAGTGTCTTTTCCTTGTGGCCCACGATCTTCTCCAGCTCTTCTTTATATATTGCATCCGTTTCAACTTTAAATGTTGTTCTACTATGATATGGCTAGGCTCATGCGCGTACCGGCGAAGTTAAGATACGTGAAACACATCATGCAATTGAGACAATGATGGCGGTAGTGCCAGCCGGTAAGCAACTTCCCCAATCTTTTCAAGAATTTCGTATGGTCCAATAAACCTGGGGCTTAACTTCCCTTTGATCCCAAATCTCTTAACTCCTTTTGATGGCGACACTTTCAAGAATACCTTTTCTCCGCCTTGAAATTCCAGTGGCCGCCGCTTCTCGTATGCCAAAATCTTGCTTCTATCTTGGGCCACTTGCAACCTTTGCTTGATGATCATTACTTTCTCTCGAGTCTGTTCTACTAAGTCAGGTCATGTGAGAACTTTATCTCCGATTTCATCCCAGTAAAATGGAGAGCGGAACTTTTTTCCGTAGAGTGCTTCATAAGGAGCCATCCCAATAGATTGATGATAACTATTATTATAAGAGAACTCTACTAGTTTGAGACTCTTGTCCCAACTCCCTCCAAGGTCAAGCGTACAAGCTCGCAACATGTCTTCCATCGTTTGGATGGTTCTTTCCGATTGACCATTCATTTGAGGGTGAAATGCAGAGCTCATTCGTATCTCGGTACCCATCGCTTTTTGAAAAGCTTTCCAAAATTGGGATGTAAAGCGAGGGTCGCGGTCACAAACAATGCTCATGGGTACTCCATGAAGGCTCACAATCTGATCAACATACATCGTAGCCAACTTCTCCATAGAGGCTTTGATGGTAATAGCCATGAAGTGAGCAGATTTTGTTAAACGATCGACGACCACCCAAATGGCATCATGTCCATTCTTTGTCCTTGGCAGGTCAGTTACGAAGTCCATAGCAATGTGGTCCCACTTCCACTTAGGGACTTCAAGAGGCTGCAAAAATACAGCGGGTCTCTGATGCTCCGCTTTCACTTTCTGACAAATCAAGCACTTCTCCACGAATTCTGTTATTTGTCTCTTCATACCCTGCCACCAGTGTTTTTTTGCTTTAAATCTTGGTACATTGTTTGGCTCCGGGATGAATAGATAAACGAGAATTATGAGCTTCCCGAAGAACCTCATTCCTTATGTCATCGTCATTAGGTACACACAGTCGTCCTTTAAACCACAAACTATCATCGCTTCTGATCTTAAAATCTTCAGATGGTTTCGTCTTCACTTTGTCCTTAATTTTCTTCAAGTCTTCATCTCTTTCTTGACCCTCCTTAATCTTGTCAATCAGTGAAGGAATTAATACCAAACTAGCGAGCATGCTATCAATGGAATCAACCACCTTGAGATCAAATTCTTCCATATCACGCTATAAAGATGGTTGACGCGGGTGGCTTGTCTTTCTACTCAAGGCATCAACAACTTTATTAGCTTTTCCTAGGTGATACTGAATAGAGAGATCATAATCCTTCATTAACTCTAGCCATCGACGTTGGCGCATATTTAATTCCTTCTGAGTGAAAAGGTATTTAAGACTCTTGTGATCTGTGAAGATCTCGCACCTTTCACCGTACAAATAGTGTCTCCACATTTTTAAGGCAAACACTACAGCTGCAAGCTTGAGGTCATATATTGGGTAATTCTGCTCAAACAGCTTCAGCTGTCGGGATGCGTATGCAATCACTCGGTCTCTTTGCATTAGCACACATCCCAGTCCGTTTTTCAAGGCATTATTGTACACTATGAAATTTTCACCCGGAATTGGTTGCGCCAACAATGGAGCAGAAGTCAACTTTTCCTTCAGTTCAATAAAACTCTTTTCGCTGTCTTAGGTCCATTCGAGCTTTGTCTTTTTCTGGGTCAAACGGGTGAGAGGCATCGCAATCCAAGAAAACCCTTCAACGAACTTGCGATAATAACCAGCGAGACCAAGGAAACTCCGTACTTACGTAACATTTGTTGGCCTTGGCCATTCTGTAATTGCCTTGATCTTTTTGGGATCTACTGATATCGCATCCTCAGATATAAAAGGTCCCATAAATGCTACACTGCGTAACCAAAATTTGCATTTGCTGAATTTGGCATACAGTTGCTTTCTCCGTAAAATGTCAAGGACAGTCCTTAAATGGGCCACATGGGACTCTTCATCCGGTGAGTAGATCATGATATCATCGATGAAAACCACAAGAAATTTGTCCAGTTGCTCCTGAAACACTCGATTCATCAGATCCATAAATGCCGCGGGGGTGTTGGTCAATCCGAATGACATTACAAGTGTTGTACCCAAAGAAATCGTATTGTACTTGAGACTGTATGAATGAATTTATGAAAGGATTATTTTAAGTATATTTTATTAAGTTATTACGTCTGCTTTAATTTTCTCCTTAAAGTAAGTTCAATAAGAAATTGAAATGACACGAGTGTATCGTACGAAAAATGTGAGATGACAATTTCCCCCTCCCAAGATTCTTCATAATTTCGGCCATATGAGGGACAATGATATAAGAATAGGGCTCCTTTTTACAAGCAACTAAACCTTAGTGGCATAGTAAAGCAAGCATGAAAAGGTTTATACTAGCAATTAGTATCCTACTAAATGCAATTTAAAAGGTAAAAAGTAGAAAAGTGCTACTTTTCACCCCACTGAGCCGCCGATTGAAGAGGGACGATTAAGGGGTTACTTTTGCAAAAAGGTTCAACTAATCACCTTAATTGCTTACTAAAGAAATTTTATAAGGTAGTTATGTATGTAGTGGTCACAATATAATATTATGTCAAGGAGGGGTAACTCACTAAAATTACCTAGTGGAACTGTGGTATACAAGGGGTGGAAGGATTAGGGGATCAACCTTGATATCACTTTTTTTCCTCAACTACTTAATCACTTTTTGCCATTAAACACTCCAAAAAGTAAAGAAATCATAGAGGAGCCTACTAATTAAGCTCCAATTGCCGGTTTAACTAAAGGTGCAAACCAAGAGACAATTTAAATCTTACCATAGTTACTTTATGCTAACCACACTACATAAAGTAACTCAAGTTGGCATGGTAGTAAACCCTAATTAACTAAAGTAACTATAGTTAGTGAGATGGAAAAACCTAAAGAGACTACCCATGCAAAAGAGACATTTCCTATCCTTCATAAGGCATCAACGGCTAAAAGAACTTAGCCTATGTAGAAAAATCATCTCCAACAACTTTAGAATTTCTTCTACACTCAAGCAACTCAAGAACTCACAAAAGAGCCAAGGACCCTTCACTCATAGCACACGGATAACTAAGAGCCAAGGAGATTCAAGAATCCTTCAAGTTCAAGTTGGTCTAGGTGAGTATATCCTAAACTCCTTTAGTGGATTTTATACCTCACAGATGAAGCTCACAATGTACTTTCATTTCTTATGGAAACCGTGATCTCCAAGGGGTCACTAGGTGGAGATTTTCAAAGTCCCAAGAGAGATTAGCATCTTAGTGAGTTGAATTCTTCTCAACCTTCATTCATGGTTGAAGAAGGAAGGGGAGGAAGGAAGCATTACTTTGCTTCAACAAGTTCCAAGTAAATCTAAGATTCAAAGAAGGCAAGTATACTCTAGCCAATCTTGACTTATTTGTGAAGTGCATGCTTGAATGGCTAGTCATTGTTTAAGCTATGAATCTTAGTTGAAGACTCTAGGAATAAGGCATGAGAACTAGTTGTTATAAAGAAAATGTTGGAATGAGTGAATGAGTTGTTATATGAATGTGTTGTGATTGTTTTGATATGACTCATGTACAGTTTATCTATGGTTTAAAGAATGTTATGAGGCTTGGAATGAGTATGTTAAAGTGTGTATTTGATGGTTATTAAGTCATCGTAAGGAATGAAGTTGATTGGAAACGCTTGAACCACAAAACTGATGAAGTGCTGGAAATTACTGGAGCTAGACAGATTTGAGTGGAGTATTATATGACCTGAAAACGAACCTTAGGAGTGTTAAATTGTGCTGATTTTTTTGTATGATGATAGCCTCACATGTGTATGAAATCTGTGAGTTTGAATTTTGGTAAAAAGAGTTGTGGTTTATCCTTAATGTAATGTTTTGTAAAACTGGTCATACGGAAATTGCTGGAACTGGACAGTTTGAGTAACAAATTGTTTGGCTTGAGAATGAACCTTAGGAACTTGAAAATGAGCTTATTTTTGGTATGATGTTAGCTTTATATGTGTAGTAACTGTGTGAGTTGGAATTTAGATAAAAGGAGTTGTGGTTTGACCTGAATGAAATTGTTAATGAGAGCTGGTCATACAGAAATCACTAGAACAGGACAGTTTTGAGTAACAAGTTGTTTGGCTCGAAAATGAACCTTAGGAATATGCAAAGGAGCTGAGTTTTGGTATCATGATAGTTTGATGTGTTTAGTAAGACTATGAGTTGGAATTTTGGTAAAAGAACTTGTGGTTTGTTCACAATGAAATTCGTGGTAAATTTGGTCGTTCCAGATTCTGCATGTGCCTAGCTTTGGGAAATAAATTAAATGATCCCGTTAAGTGTATTAGATTGCCTTGAAATTTTTATGGTAATGACCTAAGATGTAGATGTACTTGTTCACGTAAAGAAACCAGCTTAAAACCTCTATTTTAAAGGTTAAGAACTGAGTTGAAGTTAGTAGTACAAAACCGGGGAACAGGACAGTTTAATGGCATAAGTTGTAAGGTTTTGATCTTACTCATTTAGTCTTGAAGGAGATGTTTGGTCATATCAATATTGTTCCTTGGTATGTTAGTTATGTTTTCCAGGTGATAACTATATTTCAATAGAATAAGGTTTTATGATCCCTGAAACTGAGGTAAGACGGGTACTGTCCTGCTGATTTCAGCAAGAACCCCTTGTTGGTAATTTGATGATTTGATGCCTTTAAGTATTTCGGAATGTTACGAAATTTTTGTGACACATGTCTAAGACTTCATTATGCATATGTGTGACGTGAGTTATGAAACGATCCCTGAATTGATGAGCATGAGGCTGTATGAACAGAATGTTATTGCTAGACAGTTTTTCCAGCTTAAGGAACAAGTCCGTGTAGGCTTATTATGATGTGTTGGTTCACGAGTTACATGCTGCATATCATGCATTGCATTGTGCATGTCCATACGATTTATGAGACCGATTTTTATGTCAAAGAATGATGAGAAAGCGCTTTTGAAAAGAAATATTCAGTTTATGAAAAAAAGACTCCTATGGTACCATTTATTTCTGGCCAGCACAACCCGCTCTAGATCCGGGGTTAATCGATCTGATGATGATTGTGACCGTCCAGGCCCGGAGATGATAGACATGTGATTATGACCGTCCAGGCCTGGAGATGATAGACCTGTGTTTATGACCGTCCAGGCCCAGAGATGATAGACCTGTGATTATAACCATCCAGGTCCGGAGATGATAGACCTGTGTTTATGACCGTCCAGGCCTGGAGATGATAGACCTGTGATTATGACCGTCCAGGCCCAGAGATGATAGACCTGTGTTTATGACTGTCCAGGCCCGCAGATGATAGACCTGTGATTATGACTGTCCATGTCCGGAGATGATAGACCTGTGTTTATTAATTTCCAGGCCCGGAGATGATAGACCTATGAATGATGAGTATGACCGTCCAGGCCCGGAGATGATAGACCTGTGATTGTATGACCGTTTTCAGATCCGGATATGATAGATTTGAAGAGATGACCATTTTCAGATCCGGATATAATAGATCTGAACACTCTCTACTCCTTGTTTTATAGCGAGTATGATTTGAAGGAAAGAATGAAAGAAAAAGATTTTCATGGCATCATTTTGCACCACATTTGCATATTCATACGCATTGCATATGATCATGAGCATTATGTCGAGTCTATTTTTCCTTCATGACTAAGTTATGAATTTATTGCCTTTACGGCTATTGACTGAAGGGGAATGAAATGCTAGTCGAATGCTAGATGTAATGTAACTTAGGTTACGATCTTATTAGCCTTCGTTACCTAAGTTATGATCTTATTGTTGTTGTTACATAAATTATGACTTTATTCTCCTTGTGGCTTTCGAGTTGAAAGACCGGTATGATGGAAAAGTCCAAATTCTGGGGATTTGGTTCTTGTGTGTACTTTTCATTTAATTCATGATTGTTTATGGTATACTTGCTGGTGACCTTAACACTCACCTCCTTATTTTTCCTCCTAGAGTCTGCAGGAAATTGGGGTAGAGTGGATTGATGACGGGCCTAGAGTTTCATATCCGTGAGCCGGCGAGTGGATGACAGTTTAAGGATTCACTTATGATGGGTTTATGTTTTGATGGACTTTTGATGGGGGACTATGATTATCGAATTTTACTTTATGTCTGGACATGGTTGTAAGCTTTATGTTAGATATTCGAAATGTGTGTTTAAAAGTTTATATTCTGCCTCGGTTTTGCTTACTTGTTGACGTGTAAGCATGAAAGTCCACATATTTTATTCTGGACTATGATATGTTATGGATTGATGCCTGATACTCTCCGTAGTGAAGTACAATGGGCACACCGTATCCGACTAGGCCAGGGTGCGTGGTGCTACAGGTGGTATCAGAGCTGGGGCTCTAGATCCGGGCAGAATATAGAATTAAGTGATGATTTTAGAATCTAAGTTTGACCTTAGAACTAAGTCATGATCTTAGATGCGAGAGGAACTTAGACTAGGATAACTTAGACTGGAAATTAGAATTTTTGACCTAATGATAGAGCCCTAGTCGATGGCGATTTATAGAATGTAATCATGCCTGCTTGCATGCCCTCAAGATCTTAATTGGATTACGAATTAAGTTTTGTCGCTTAATCGGAATATTTATACCTTGAGTAAGACTCCGATTCTCCGTGGTGCAGATGGCATCACGATTCAGTAAAATGACATTATCACTGTCACCCCTAGGAAGCAGTAGGCTTTACTACCGACAGTTAGTAAGAGTACGTATTCTGGGATTTGGCAGGGAATCTAGTTCAGAGAAGGCAGAAAGATGGTAAAGTGAAGTTGAAGGTAACATTCATGTTGATGCAGGTGCCGGATAGGATAAGGACGCGGATTATCCAGCCGTTTTTGAACGGTAAGGACAGCCAGTGGTGGAGGACTTGGATCCAACCACTACACCGACCGGTAAATTGGGTAGAGTTTCTAGAAGAGTTTAGTGAGTTCTTCCTCTCTGAGGACTTGATCACGAGAAGGGTTGAGGAATTTGACTCATTAAGACAAGGGTTAGGCATCACCGTCTCAAAGTACGCTTGTCGTCGGTATGTTTCTTTGAACATAGAGGATGAAAAGTTTAAGTCAAGGCGTATTCAAGAACTTTTAACGAATTATTGGAGGACTGCTGAACAAAGAAACAACCAAGGTACGCCTAATTGCACAAGTTAAATGTGAAGTACCCATGTCCCACTTCCTATTAACCAAGTATAAGTGATTATGATATTTTTCTTTAAGTTATGATGAGAAGACCATAAGTAAGTAAGTGAGGTTATTAATGGTAGTATGACCGAGTATAATGCTCGGGATCTCTTCCATGATGTGTCACCATCAGCATATGTACATGCTTTGTTGTACTCGTTCTATATGGGGAATCGATCGGCATATCATGTGTTATTATTATTATCAAGAGTGCTATAGCCAAATTCGAAAACGTTATGATATCACGATATGAAAGTGCCATGTTAGGCAAGCTATGAAAATCAAGTCATGATTGTGAAAACCATGTTTTATGCGATCGGGCCACCTTAGGATGATGATTAAGAATCCTTTAAGTCTATGAAGACACCTCACCGAAGGGCGCCTCCTGAACCGAAAGAAAACTAAAGGGAACAATTGCGTGAGCCTTTAAGAAAGAAACTTATGTAGGATCTGCAAGGCACCACTAGAAGGGGGGGGTTGAATAGTTGGTGCCGAAAATGTGGTTTTTAAAATTTGTTTAAAACCAACCAACTCAACTTCTGAAAACAGATTCTGTTTTCAGAACCAGTTTTAAAACGTCTTTAAAACTAGGTTGCAGGTCTCCATAAATTCTGAAATTTTTATATAACTTAGCCTCAGAGTTTATGAGGGTCCCTTAAAAATTTCATATTTAAATTCAACCTTTAACCCCTTCAAAACTCGTTGGTGGTCAGATTGCGCGAATCTGCCAGAGACGATAGACTGTTTTGAAAACTTTATTCCTATTTGTTCTTAACTCCAATTGCTCTGAAATTTTAACCACTAACCCCTTATATATTTTATTTGAATGGGTTGAAACAGTTTTGAAAAATTCTTTCGGGAAGTTAGTCAAATACACTCAACGTCTCAACCTTTGTAAGCTTGAAAATCAGACTGCACTAGTCTCAGAACATTGTATATTTCAATGACTTATACTTATCCAAAAGGGTTGAAACTTGTGTCAAATTAATCCTAGGACGTGTGGATATGTTTCTGGAAATTTTCGTTATTTTTAAAAATCTTTCACTATTTTTACGAACGTAAACAAAAAGAGTAAACAATGCAGAAATAGAATATAAGTGCAGAAAGTAAATGGCACCGAGAATTTTATACTGGTTCGGTTATAAACAACCTACTCCAGTCTTCGAGGAACACCTTCCTCGGTTCACACTAGTCACACACACGCAATACACCTTACCACAGGATTGATGGAGTTACACACCAACTCCAACCCTTTACAAACCTCGTACGGCGAATACAATTCGCATGAACACCACCACCTTGCAAGAATGAAGATTGATCACACCTTGATCAATATTTTGCAAAGATAAAGAGTATGTGGTGGTCTATTACAAGCCTATTCAAGAATAAGAATATGAGTACAATAGGCTTTTAAGAAGAAGAAAGAAAGAGAGTGTAGAAGAAGAGAGACTAGGCATTTTTGATCTCAAGATTGTAATGCTTGTTCTTGTCTTTTGTTTTTGCTCATCTTCTTTCCTTTTAAGCACATATGCAGCTGTCCCCCTAGGTCCTTCCCCTCTTGAAAATTGTCTTCTAAGTCCTTGGGAGAATGAGTGGCATCATTGTGACATGATCTTGCTTACTTGGCACCTTCTCATTGGATGATCATTTAACTTTTGCTTACTTGGCACTTCATGATAGGTTTAATGTTGTCATCATTTGATGACTTGGAAAATCTGAAAATTCCACTAAAAGCATGTGCCAAAATCATCATAAAATAATTTCCATAATCCACAAGATTGTCACATAAAGTTAGCAAGAAAAAATTTCTCCACACCATGGTAACAAAATCGGCCATTAAGAGAATTTAGCATGCTGAAATTTCAGCATATGATACATGGTTCCTTAATTCAAAATAGTTCCATTTTTCTTTGATTTTTCTTTTTAAAATAAATCATCAATTGATATAAAATATCCTTATCAAATTGGAAATGAAATTTGGACACCCCACATGACCATGAATTCAGCCAAGATACATTCTACACATGTTGAAAAATTTCAGCATGTGTGATATTCAAGATATCACACTTTATGGCTTTGAAACTTATCAAAATTACTTCCATTTCTTCTTCCAATTAACCACATAATTCAAGACACCAATTATATGCTTTTTTTAACTCAAAAAATCGGCCAGCTATAATTCAACATGATGAAATTTTCAGCATGTGTTTCAAATGAGACAAAGTTTGAAACCTTACCATTTGTAGCTTCTTTCTTTAAATCACCAACATTGTATGATTGATTCTTGACCAATCAATATGCCAAAAAGGCTCCACATATGCTCCATCTCAGCTGTAGGTGGCGTGTATAAGTGTATATGCATGTGCTGATTTTTATTTTTGCTAACTTTGTAAAATAGTGCACATTTAATAATACATACATGTTATATTCCAATCAGCCCTTAATTTAATTTTCTAGAACACTTTAAGATGTATATCATATGTAAAAGTGTCTAGATACGTGTCATATGATGTACCAAAAATGTTACATGTGTTGTGTACGTAGAAAACTGAATTTTCGATATTTATCGATTACCCGATTTTTCTCTAATTAAATTCCAACTTTTGCGCATGTTATATATATTATGTTACACATAATATATATAATATAAACTTTAATTCTCAGCACTTGGATGGTCTGAAGTGGCGCCATTAACATGTGACAAAATTAAAATTGGAATCTCCACAATTTGGCCTTAGTGTGGGGTGATTTGTGTGTGCCAACATGGAAAGATTTTACGGCTGAACATATCACCATAGGCACGAAAATTATAGATATTTTTGAAGTGTAGGGGCTGGCCATCTATTTATGGCAGGTACGTGACACGTTGGTGAAGTTTCGGTATTCGCCATATACGACAATTTTTGGTTTAGAAACTTTTAACGTGTCGTATTTAATTTGTCATCACCATGACTTATATCATATGATATAAGACCTGAATATACTCATAAATATGAGTTAAGCATGATGGTGTGACGTTAACGTACGTACGTAAAATATATAACGTGTCGGTAGTACGTTGGAATACATGTGTATGTGCCTTTTTCAAAAAAATCAAAAAATATGCATTTATGTATGTATATAGGCGTGCATATTAAATTAGGGAAGGAGGAGGAGACTTTCCTTCCTTAGCCTTGTTGTCTTTGTGCCTTTTCCAAATGTAGCTTCCTTTAACGAACTACTTAGTTTAATTAACTAAGTACTTCACTTAATGAACTAGTTTAGTTCATTAATGATGGCACCTGAAAATAGTGTAAACACAACAAATGTTTGCCATATGATGTAAGCTTTAACGTTTCATGGCTCGTTAGTACGGCAACATTATATATGAGCTAAATATAGCAAGTAATAAGCAATATATCATGCATATGTTTATATCATGCACACGTTTTTGTCATGCTCATTTAAATCACATATTTTGAAATCACTCAAACCCCTTTTTCTCTACAATCTCCCCCTTTTAATGATTTTCAAAATAACTTATGCACATGATTTAAATCCTATTGCTCCCCCTTCAATTATGCATAGATTCAAAATTTGAAATTTAAATTTCGAGTCCGCTCCCCCTTGATTTATGCAATCAGTATTAATTAGTATCTTTCTCTCTCCCCTTTAAATCAAAATTTCAAATCCGCTCCCCCTTGATTTATGCAATCAGTATTAATTAGTATCTTTCTCTCCCCCGTTTAAATCATGTTTCTCTCCCCCTTTATTTTGGAAAGTAAATCAAAAGATACCTGTAAATAAGGAAATAAAATCAAAATACGTCAAATCAAATTATATCAACTGAAATCATGCCTAATTTAGAACGAAGAGATTCATACGTGGCTTGATTTAAGGCTTTGGTAAAGATATCCGCTACTTGTACTTCTGTGCATACGTGATCTATGACGATATCACCATTGTTTACGTGATCACAAAGAAAGTGATAGCGTACTTCTATATTCTTAGCCTTAGAGTGTAACACGGGTTCTTAGACAGATTGATGGCACTCATACTATCACAGTATATAGGGATTCTATTTACGGTAATTCCAAAGTCTGAGAGTTGTTGTTTTATCCACAACAACTGTGTGCAGTAAAGGCTAAGTGCCATGTACTCAGCCTCAGTAGTGGACAAAGCAACGCTTGCTTGCTTTTTGGAAAACCATGAAATGAGTGAGTTTCCTATAAATTGGCAAGCGCCACTCGTGCTCTTTCTATCTATTTTGCAGCCACCATAATCTGCATCAGTATAAGCATGTAAGTTAAATTCAGAATCTTTATCATACCAAATCCCTAAGGTGGGCGTGTGCTTAATATAACGGAATATTCTTTTTACCGCATTATAATGAGACACCTTAGGTTGACTCTGAAAGCGTGCACACATGCATACACTGAACATGATATCAGGCCTACTAGCAGTTAATTATAGCAAAGAACCAATCATAGACCGATATAAGGCATTGTCAAAATCCTTACCATGTTCATCCTTATCCAATTTGGTGGTGACACTCATAGGGGTGGGGGATGGTTTCAAGTTTTCAAAATTGAACTTTTTAATCATGTCATTTATGTACTTAGCTTGACTTATGTGAATGCCTTTACTCGTTTGCTTAATCTGCAAGCCAAGAAAATAGTTAAGTTCACCAACCATAGACATTTCAAATTCGGATTTCATGCAATTTTAAAAATATTCAACAAGTCTATGTGAGGTAGAACCGAAAATAATGTCATCAACGCAGATTTGAATAATAAGTAAATCCGTTTTATCTTGTTTCAAAAATAGTGTACTATCTATAGTACCTCGTTTAAAATCATTTTCTAAAAGGAAAGTAGCGAAACGATCATACCATGCTCTCGGTGCTTGCTTTAGTCCGTATAGTGCCTTCTTTAGTTTGTACACGTGATCGGGATGTTTCAAATCTTCAAAACCGGGTGGTTGCTTCACGTATACTTCTTCTTGTATAAATCCGTTTAGGAATGCACTTTTTACGTCAATTTGATATAATTTGAAATCTTTCATGCAAGCAATAGCAAGTAATAGTCGTATAGCTTCTAAACGTGCTACGGGTGCAAATGTTTCATCGTAGTCAATTCCTTCTTCTTGATTATACCCTTGTGTTACAAGTCTATCTTTATTCCTAACGACATTTCCTTCTTCATTCATTTTATTCCTAAACACCCACTTTGTGCCTAATATGGTCTTATCTTGTGGTCGTGGCACTAAATCCCATACATCATTTCTAACGAATTGATTAAGCTCATCATGCATAGCATCAATCCAAGAAGAATCACTCAAAGCATCATGCACATTTTTGGGTTCAATTTCAGAAATCATAGCATGTAATTGATTTATTTCATCCGAAGTAATTCTTCTACGTGGTCGCACGCCGCGAGTGATGTTGCCTATGATGAGATCATGTGGGTGATCTCTATGCCATCTTGGTTGATTGTTTTCTATGTTATCATGCATTTCTAAGTGATCATGCATTTCTAGTGTGTCATTCATGTCATGCATATCAAATGTACCAACATCTTCATTCAACACGGGTTTCAATTCAAAGTCATCATCATATTCGTTATCTTTATCAATCTCACCAAATTCATTAAACTTCACATGAATAGATTCTATGATTTGTCTAGTGACAGGGTCATAACATCTATATGCTTTTGAATTTATAGAATAACCAACAAAAATGCATTCAATTGATTTAGATTCAAATTTATCTAAATTATCTTTTGTATTCAAAACAAAACATTTGCGTCCAAACACATGAAAATAGTCAATCTTAGGCATGCGATCATTCAATATCTCATAAGGCGTCGTGTTTATTTTCTTTCTTATAGATACGCGATTTACTATGTAGCATGCACAATTTACTGCTTCTGCCCACAGAAATCTAGGCAATTTATTTTCTCATAACATAGTCCTAGAAATTTCTTGTAGTGTTCGATTCTTTCTTTCTACTACTCCATTTAATTGTGGAGTTCTAGGTGGCGAAAACTCATGCTTGATTCCTTTTTCTTCGCAAAATGAAATCATATCTTTGTTTTTAAATTCACCGCCTTTATCGCTTCTTAACCTTTTCACATTGACACCATATTGATTTTCAAGTTGTTTAATTAATTTCGCAATTTCAATGGCACTATCATCCTTCTGTGCAAGAAATAAAGTCCAAGTATAACGAGAAAAGTCATCAACAATCACGCATGCATAGTGGTGCCCACCATGGCTTGTGGTGCGACTAGGACCAAACAAATCAATGTGTAGTAGTTCTGAGACTCTAGTCGTGCTTATTTCATTCTTAGGCTTAAGTGACTCACGTGTTTGTTTGCCTTTTATGCAAGATTCACACAACTTAAAGTTGTCTAAATCAAGTGTAGGCAATACTCGTATTAAGTTCTTTCGTTGGAGTTTTTCTAGTGTGGAAATACCAATGTGTCCTAAACGTCTATGTCATAAATTCACATTGGGTTCATTTGACATAAAGCACTTAACTTTAGCATCTACCACATCATCCATAGAAAGCGTAAAAATGTTACCTTTTCGTTTTCCTTTTAAAACGGTTTCTCTATTTTTATTTATTATATTGCAGTAAGGGTGAGTGAAGCACACATCAAAGCCATTGTCAATAAATTGAGAAATGCTAAGGAGATTGTAAGATAAGTTGCTTACTAAATAGACGTTGGAGATTTGAAGAGTGCTTGGGTTTTCTATCGTACCTTTTCCGATGATCTTGCCTTCGTTATTGTCTCCAAAGGTCATGGATCCGCCTTTTGTGACCTTCTTTAATTTTGTGAACAAGCTCGGGTCACCCGTCATGTGCCTCGAGCAGCCACTGTCAAGGAACCACTTTATAGTTGTATCTTTCGATGTGTGGGCTCACTGCAATGTGCAAAGATGATTTAGGTACCCTTTTAACTTTGGATCCTTTCGAGTTAGTTAATCACCTCTTGGTAAAAGTACCTTTCAGTACCCATACTTGGGTGATCCTTCTCGTTCGAGCAAATGGCAAGAATGTAGATGAAGGTGCGATATAGTAGACATGTAGTGAATGTAATTTGGGACTTTGCCCAAGAACTCCTTTATACTCATTGAATGAAGGACGTTTTTGATATGTCCTTGTGTGTGTGTGTGCGTAGTGCATGGATGATATGAATGTCATGTATGCATCACTCTTTTTTTCATATCTATAAGGTACAAAATTGTATTTCAGATGATATGAAGAGGAGGTGGGGCGTGATGAGGGAAGAGCCGGCTTGTGCATCATCTTCGACGCCATTTGAGGCTTTGGGGTGTCTACTTTCTTAGACACAACAACAAACTTAGTTGGTTTGGTGGATACTTCATTAGTATCAACGTATCCCAAACCTGTTTTGTCACTGTCAAGCTTTTGAGAAAAGATAATACGATGCAGCATGTTAGATCCCGTATCAAACTGTTTCATCATTTTCTCTAGATCTATATTCCTTGATTTCAAATTTGAAATCTCGGATTTCATTTCGTTGTTTTGAGTGGTTAATGATGAAATCTCTGTCTTTAGTGCAGTGATGATGCATGATGACTCTTTCTTTGAATCGTTCAATTGAGCGACACGATTCTTGTTAGAAGATTCTAACAGTTTCTTGTCTTCAATTAATCGCTTCTTTTCCTTAGCGAGAGTCTTAGTGAATTTATGTAGTTCTAAATACTGACTAAAAAGATCATCATAAGAAGGCTCAGAGTCAGAATCAGAATCAGATGATACCTCATTAGATGATTCGGACACAAAGCATACTTGTGCAGTCTCTTCTTCAGTTTCCGTCTCGGAATCCGATGTATCACTCCAGGTGGAGGCCTTTAGAGAACGTTTCCTTTGCTTGGGTTCTGAGACGAGTCTATTCTTGTTCCGCTCCTTGTCAGGGTATTTATTTGTTTGCTTTTCTTTATTGGGGCAGTCATATGATAAATGTTCAAGTTGTCCACATTCATAACATTTAACATCTTTATCATTTGACTTGTTCTTATTTCTCTTAGTTGTAGTACCCTTATTTTTGTTTCTAAATGATCTTCTCATAAATTTTCTTAAGCCTTTAGCCAATAGAATTAGGTCATCGTTATCCGATTCAGAATTACTATCATCTATGTGATCGGAAGAAGTAGAGACGTATTCATTTGATTTAAAAGCAATAGCTTTACCTTGTTTAGATGATTCCAATTTCCATATGGTGAGTTTATTTTCATACACCTTAAGTGATCCAATCAACTCTTCCATCTTTATTGAGTTCGTTTCTTTGCTTTCTTCTATTGCGGTGACTTTAGGGTCCCACTCTGAAGGAAGGCTTCATAAGACTTTCTTTACTTTTTCCTGCATGGTAAAAGCTTTACCAAGAGACTCAAGAGAATTGTGGATGTTAGTCAAACGAAGATCCATATCAACAATAGATTCATTAGGCAACAGTTTAAACGACTCAAGTGTGGACATAAGCACGTTTATCTTTGACTGTTTTACATGACTCGTGCCTTCGTGTTTCATTTCTAGTATCCTCCACATTTCTTGTGCACTAGAACAGTTTGAGACATAACTGGACTCACTCTTACTTAATCCAATTAATAGCAATTGCATAGTCCTAGCATTCATGCTAAGTTTCTTTTTATCATCACTTGTATATTCTTGTCTAGATTTGACAACTTCTAGTGTGACTCCGTCTACGGTGGAAAACATAGATGGAACAAAAGGACCATCTTTTATAATCGACCAAAGATCAATATCTATAGCCATTAGGAAAAGCTTCATTCTTAGTTTCTATTTGAATAAATGACTCACCGTCAAAAAGAGGAGGCCTTTGGCTCGACATACCTTCTTGCTCGGTTTTGAGATTTGTGATTGCCATCTCATTGAATCGTTGGATCCTTTGTAGTGAGTGTTCCTGCTCTCTGATACCACTTGTAGGATCTGCAAGGCACCACTAGAAGGGGAGGTTGAATAGTTGGTGGCGAAAATGTGGTTTTTAAAATTTGTTTAAAACCAACCAACTCAACTTCTGAAAACAGATTCTGTTTTCAGAACCAGTCTTAAAACATTTTTAAAACTAGGTTGTAGGTCTCCAAAAATTCTGAAATTTTGATATAACTTAGCCTCAGATTTTATAAGGGTCCCTTAAAAATTTCAGATTTAAATTCAACCTTTAACTCCTTCAAAAATCGTTGGTGGTCAGCTTGCACGAATCTGCCAGAAATGATAGACTGTTTTGAAAAATTTATTCCTATTTGTTCTTAACTCCAATTTCTCTGAAATTTTAACAACTAACCCCTTATATATTTTATTTTAATGGTTTGAAACAGTTTTGAAAAATTCTTTCGGGAAGTTAGTCAAATATACTCAAAGTCTCAACCTTTGCAAGCCTGAAAATCAGACTGCACTAGTCTCAGAACTTTGGATGTTTCAATGACTTATACTTATCCAAAATGGGTTGCAACTTGTGCCAAATTCATCCTAGGACGTGTGGCTGTGTTTCTGGAAATTTTCGTGATTTTTGAAAATCTTTCACTATTTTTACGAACGTAAACAAAAAGAGTAAACAGTGCAGAAATAGAATATAAGTGCAGAAAGTAAATGGCACCGAGAATTTTATACTGGTTCAGTTATAAACAACCTGCTCCAGTCTTCGAGGAACACCTTCCTTGGTTCAAACTAGTCACACACACGCAATACACCTTACCACAGGGTTGATGGAGTTACACACCAACTCCAACCCTTTACAAACCTTGTACGACGAATACAATTCGCACGAACACCACCACCTTGTAAGATTGAAGATTGATCACACCTTGATCAATCTGTTACAAAGATAAAGAGTATGTGGTGGTCTATTACAAGCCTATTCAAGAATAAGAATATAAGTACAATAGGCTTTTAAGAAGAAGAAAGAAAGAGAGTGTAGAAGAAGAGAGACTAGGCGTTTTTTATCTCAAGAATGTAATGCTTGTTCTTGTCTTTTGTTTTTGCTCATCTTCTTTCCTTTTAAGCACATATGCAGCTGTCCCCCTAGGTCCTTCCCCTCTTGAAAATTGTCTTTTAAGTCCTTAGGAGAATGAGTGGCCTCATTGTGACATGATCTTACTTACTTGGCACCTTCTCATTGGATGATCATTTAACTTTTGCTTACTTGGCACTTCATGATAGGTTTAATGTTGTCATCATTTGATGACTTGGAAAATCTGAAAATTCCACTAAAATCATGTGCCAAAATCATCATAAAATAATTTCCATAATCCACAAGATTGTCACATAAAGTTAGCAAGACAAAATTTCTCCACACCATGGTAACAAAATCGGCCATTAAGAGAATTTGGCATGCTGAAATTTCAGCATGTGATACATGGTTCCTTAATTCAAAATATTTCCATTTTTCTTTGATTTTGCTTTTTGAAATAAATCATCAATTGATAGAAAATATCCTTATCAAATTGGAAATGAAATTTGGACTCCCACATGACCATGAATTCGGCCATGATACATTCTACACATGCTGAAAAATTTCAGCATGTGTGATATTCAAGATATCACACTTTATGGCTTTGAAACTTATTCAAATTACTTCCATTTCTTCTTCCAATTAACCACATAATTCAAGACACCAGTTATATGCTTTTTAACTCAAAAAATCGTCCAGCTATAATTCAACATGCTGAAATTTCAGCATGTGTTTCAAATGAGACAAAGTTTGAAACCTTACCATTTGTAGCTTCTTTCTTTTAATCACCAACATTGTATGATTGATTCTTGACCAATCAATATGCCAACAAGGCTCCACATATGCTCCATCTCAGCTGTAGGTGGCGTGTATAAGTGTATATGCATGTGCTGAATTTTATTTTTGCTAACTTTGTAAATAGTGCACATTTAATAATACACCAATCAGCCCTTAATTTAATTTTCTAGAACACTTTAAGATGTATATCATATGTAAAAAGTGTCTAGATACGTTTCATATGATATGCCAAAAATGTTCCATGTGTTATATACGTAGAAAACCGAATTTTCGATATTTATCGATTACCCGATTTTTCTCTAATTAAATTCCAACTTTTGCACATGTTATATATATTATGTTACACATAATATATAATACAAACTTTAATTCTCAGCACTTGGCTGGTCTAAAGTGGCGCCATTAACATGTGACAAAATTAAAATTGGAATCTCCACAATTTGGCCTTAGTGTGGGGTGATTTGTGTGTGCCAACATGAAAAGATTTTTTTGCTGAACATATCACCATAGGCACAAAAATTATAGATATTTTTTAAGTATAGGGGCTGGCCATCTATTTATGGCAAGTACGTGACACGTTAGCGAAGTTTCGGTATTCACCCGATACGACAATTTTTGGTTTAGAACCTTTTAACGTGTCGTATTTAATTTGTCATCACCATGACTTATATCATATGATATAAGACCTGAATATACTCATAAATATGAGTTAATTATGACGGTGTGACGTTAACGTACGTACGTAAAATATATAACGTGTCGGTAGTACGTTGGAATACATGTGTATGTGCCTTTTTCGAAAAAATCAGAAAATATGTATTTATGTATGTATATAGGCGTGCATATTAAATGAGGGAATGAGGAGGAGACTTTCCTTCCTTAGCCTTGTTGCTTTTGTGCCTTTTCCAAATGTAGCTTCCTTTAATGAACTACTTAGTTTAATTAACTAAGTACTTCACTTAATGAAGTAGTTTAGTTCATTAATGATGGCACCTGAAAATAGTGTAAACACAACAAATGTTTGCCATATGATATAAGCTTTAACGCTTCATGGCTCGTTAGTACGGCAACATTATATATGACTAAATATGTCAATTACATAAGCAATATATCATGCATACGTTTATATCATGCAAACGTTTTTGTCATGCTCATTTAAATCACATATTTTGAAATCACTCAAACCCCTTTTTCTCTACAACTTATCCGCCCCAACGTTTTGCCCGGGGTGCTCCTGTGCAATCCGTAAAGAAAAAGGAAGGGAGTACGCGTCTGTGTATTGATTATAGGGAACTCAACAAGATCATGATAAAGAACAGATACCCATTGCCTAGGATCGACGAGTCATCTTTTAAAAAAGCAATGGGCACTGATATACGAATGAGCTATGCATTTCACCCCAGACGGATGGTCAATCGGAAAGGACCATCCAAACACTGTAAGACATGTTGCGAGCTTGTATACTCGACTTTGGAGGAAGTTGGGACAAGTGTCTCAAACTAGTGCAATTTTCTTATAACAATAGTTATCAGCGATCTATTCCCATGGTCAAGGTGCAGTGGAAGCACCATTTGATCGATGAAGCTACTTGGGAAACGGAGGAAAGCATGAAAATATTCTATCCGCACCTTTTTGATTAGTACCCTTTAAGTTTCGAGGACGAAACTTGTAATAAGGGGGGAGGATGTTGTACCCCAAAGAAATCGTATTGTACATGAGACTGTATGAATGAATTTATGAAAGGATGATTTTAAGTATATTTTATTAAGTTATTATGTCTGCTTTAATTTTCTCCTTAAAGCTAAGTTCAATAAGAAATGGAAATGACACGAGTGTATCGTACGAAAAATGTGAGATGACAATTTCCCCCTCCCAACATTCTTCATAATTTTGCCCATATGAGGGATAAGGATATAAGAACAGGGTTCCTTTTTACAAGCAACTAAACCTTAGTTGGCATAATAAAGCAAGCATGAAAAGGTTTATACTAGCAATTAGTATCCTACTAAATGGAATTTAAAAGGTAATAAGTAGAAAAGTGCTACTTTTCACCCCCACTGAGCCGCCGATTGAAGAGGGACGATTAAGGGGTTACTTTTGCAAAAAGGTTCAACTAATCACCTTAATTGCTTACTAAAGAAATTTTATAAAGTAGTTATGTATGTAGTGGTCATAATATCATATTATGTCAAGGAGGGGTAACTCACTAAAATTACCTAGTGGAACTGTGGTATACAAGGGATGGAAGGATTAAGGGATCAACCTTGATATCACTTTTTTCCTTAACTACTTAATCACTTTTTGGCATTAAACACTCCAAAAAGTAAAGAAATCATGGAGGAGCCTACTAATTAAGCTCCAATTGCCGGTTTAACTAAAGGTGCAAACCAAGGGACAATTTAAATCTTACCGTAGTTACTTTATGCTAACCACACTACCAAATGTAACTCAAGTTGGCATGGTAGTAAGCCCTAATTAACTAAGTAACTATAGTTAGTGAGATGGAAAAACCTAATGAGACTACCCATGCAAAAGAGACATTTCCTATCCTTTCTAAGGCATCAACGGCTAAAAGCACTTAGCCTATGTAGAAAAATCATCTCCAACAACTTTAGAATTTCTTCTACACTCAAGCAACTCAAGAACTCACAAAAGAGCCAAGGACCCTACACTCATAGCACACGGCTAACTAAGAGCCAAGGAGATTCAAGAATCCTTCAAGTTCAAGTTGGTCTAGGTGAGTATATCCTAAACTCCTTTAGTGGATTTTATACCTCACATATGAAGCTCACAATGTACCCTCATTTCTTATGGAAACCATGATCTCCAAGGGGTCACTAGGTGGAGATTTTCGAAGTCTCAAGAGAGATTAGCATCTTAGTGAGTTGAATTCTTCTCAACCTTCATTCAAGGTTCAAGAAGGAAGGGGAGGAAGGAAGCATTACTTTGCTTCAACAAGTTCCAAGTAAATCTAAGATTCAAAGAAGGCAAGTATACTCTAGAAAATCTTGACTTATTTGTGAAGTGCATGCTTGAATGGCTAGTCATTTTTTAAGCTATGAATCTTAGCTGAAGACTCTAGGTATAAGGCATGAGAACTAGTTGTTATACAGAAAAAGTTGGAATGAGTGAATGAGTTGTTATATGAATGTGTTGTGACTATTTTGATATGACTCATGTACAATTCATCTATGGTTTAAAGCATGTTATGAGGCTCGGAATGAGTATGTTAAAGTGTGTATTTGATAGTTATTAAGTCATCATAAGGAATGAAGTTGATTGGAAACGCTTGAACCACAAAACTGATGAAGTGCTGGAAATTACTAGAGCTAGACAGATTTGAGTGGAGTATTATATGACCTGAAAACGAACCTTAGGAGTGTTCAATTTGGCTGATTTTTTGGTATGATGATAGCCTCACATGTGTATGAAATCTGTGAGTTTGAATTTTGGTAAAAGGATTTGTTTGGCTTGAAAATGAACCTTAGGAACGTGCAAATGAGCTTATTTTTGGTATGATGTTATCTTATATGTGTAGTAAATGTGTGAGTTGGAATTTTGATAAAAGGAGTTGTGGTTTGACCTGAATGAAATTGTTAATGAGAGCTGATCATACAGAAATCACTGGAATAGGACAATTTTGAGTATCAAGTTTTTTGGCTCGAAAATGAACCTTAGGAATGTGCAATGATTTTTGGTATGATGATAGTTTGATGTGTTTAGTAAGACTATGAGTTGGAATTTTGGTAAAATAACTTGTGGTTTGGTCACAATGAAATTCGTGGTAAATTTGGTCGTTCCAGATTCTGCATGTGCTTAGCTTTGGGAAATAAATTAAATGATCCCCTTAAGTGTATTAGATTGCCTTGAAATATTTATGGTAATGACCTAAGATGTAGATGTACTTGTTCATGTAAAGAAACCAGCTTAAAACCTCTATTTTAAAGGTTAACAACTGAGTTTAAGTTAGTAGTACAAAATCGTAGAACATGACAGTTTAATGGCATAAGTTTTAAGGTCTTTATCTTACTCATTTAGGCTTGAAGGAGATGTTTGGTCATATCAATATTGTTCCTTGGTATGTTAATTATGTTTTCCAGGTGATAACCTAAATTGAATAAGGTTTTATGATCCCTGAAACTGAGGTAAGATGGGTAATGTCCTGCTGATTTCAGCAAGCACCCCTTGTTGGTAATTTGATGATTTGATGACTTTAGGCATTTCGGAATGTTACGAAATTTTCATGACACATGTCTAAGACTTCATTATGCATATGTGTGGCATGAGTTATGAAACGAGCCCTGAATTGATGAGCATGAGGCTGTATGAACAGAATGTTATTGCTGGACAGTTTTTCTAGCTTAAGGGACAAGTCCGTGTAGGCTTGTTATGATGTGTTGGTTCACGAGTTACATGCTGCATATCATGCATTGCATTGTGCATGTCCATACGATTTATGAGACCGATTTTTATGTCAAAGAATGATGAGAAAGCGCTTTTGAAAAGAAATATTCAGTTTATGAAGAAAAGACTCCTATGGTACCATTTATTTCTGGCCATCGCAACCCGCTCCAGATCCGGGGTTAATCGATCTGATGATGATTATGACCATCCAGGCCTGGAGATAATAGACCTGTGATTATGACCGTCCAGGCCCAGAGATGATAGACCTATGTCCGTCCAGGCCCAGAGATGATAGACCTGTGATTATGACCGTCCAGGTCCGGAGATGATAGACATGTGTTTATGACCGTCCAGGCCCAGAGATGATAGACCTATGAATGATGAGTATGACCGTCCAGGCCCGGAGATGATAGACCTGTGATTGTATGACCGTTTTCAGATCCGGATATGATAGATCTGAAGAGATGACCGTTTTCAGATCCGGATATAATAGATCTGAACATTCTCTACTCCTTGTTTTATGGCGAGTATGATTTGAAGGAAAGAATGAAAGAAAAAGATTTTCATGGCATCATTTTGCACCACATTTGCATATTCATACGCATTGCATATGATCATGAGCATGATGTCGAGTCTATTTTTTCTTCATGACTAAGTAATGAATTTATTGCCTTTATGGCTATTAACTGAAGGGGAACGAAATGCTAGTCGAATGCTAGATGTAATGTTACTTAGGTTACGATCTTATTAGCCTTCGTTACCTAAGTTATGATCTTATTGCTGTTGTTCCATAAGTTATGACTTTATTATCCTTGTGTCTTTCTTATTGAAAGACCGGTATAATGGAAAAGTCCAAATTCTGGGGATTTGGTTCTTGTGTGTGCTTTCAATTTAACTCATGATTGTTTATGATATACTTGCTGGTGACTTTGTCACTCACCCCCTTGTTTTTCCTCCTAGAGTCTGTAGGAAAATGGGGTAGAGTGGATTGATGACGGGCCTAGAGTTTCATATCCATGAGCCGGCGAGCGGATGACAGTTTAAGGATTCTCTTATGATGGGTTTATGTTTTGATGGACTTTTGATGGGGACTATGATTACCGAATTTTACTTTATGTCTGGACATGGTTGTAAACTTTATGTTAGATATTCGGAATCTATGTTTAGAAGTTTTTATTCTGCCTCAGTTTTGCTTACTTGTTGACGTGTAAGCATGAAAGTCCATATATTTTATTCTGGACTATGATATGTTATGGATTGACGCTTGGTACTCTCCGTAGTGAAGTACGGCGGGCGCACCGTATCCGGCTAGACCGAGATGCGGGGCGCTACAACAAGAAATTCGTAATGTCCATAACGTGTCCTGAATGCAGTCTTCGGAACATCCTTAGCTTTGATCTTCAATTAGAAGTATCCCGAACAAAGATCAATCTTACTAAAAATTCGTGCCCCCTGTTTCAAGATATTTTAGGCAGTGTTCAAAGTAGAATTATCATCGAAATAAAACTTTTAATCGCTTACCCGAAGCTGATCGAACAGGTCGTCGATCCTAGGCAATGGGTATTTGTTCTTTATTGTGATTTTTTTGAGTTCTCTATAGTCAATGCATAGGCGTATACTCCCATCCTTTTTCTTTACAAATAACACAGGAGTGCCCCAAGGAGAGACACTCGAGCAAATGATTTTCTTCTCCAGCAGCTCTCGTAACTGCTCCTTCAATTCTTTTAATTCCGCAGGCACCATCCGATAGGGATCCTTCGATATCGGCTCAGCTCCCAGGATTAGATTAATCTCAAAAGAGATTTCCCGATCTGGGGAAAGACCTGGTAATTCCTTGGGAAAGACATCAGGATATTATTGGACCACCGGGACTTGAGAAAGGGCGGAGGGCACTTGATCAACATTCAGCGCATAAACAAGGAATCCTTCGTGTCCTTTCCTTAATGCTTTACTGGCATGGATCGCATTTACATAGATGTTCTTGGGGCACTTCCTTAATTTCGAACCTTCCAGAAAATTTACTTCCTTGCGCGTTGGGTTCTGAATAGTAACCCGTTTTTCACTGTAATCGATGTGTGCAAAATTTTTGGAGAGCTAGTCCATTCCAAGAATTACATCGAAATCACACATGGATATGGGTATTAAGTTGGCTTCAAACCATTGATCGTCAAACTCAAGTGCGCAATTTCTGAAGATGTGATGAGAGACAAGCACCTGATCCCCAGCTGCTTGAACTCTATAGGGTGTCTCAATATGGATTGGGTTGTGATCAATATTCTTTGCGAATTTCCTTGATATAAACGAGTGGTTGGCGCCACTGTCAAACAGTACATTAGCAGGCACAGAACATACTAAAATAGTTCCTGTTTTATGCAAGATCTACTAAGCAACAGCAAAGCAACAATATCTTGCAAAATTTTAAGTATTGCATAAAATTTTAAAATATACCTGCCACAACGTCATTTGACTCCTCAACGGCGGCGTCAGTCATAACGTGGACTCTTGCGTGCACGCTGACGCTGGTTCTTGTGGTTGTTGCTGCTGCGGGGCCCCTTTCTCCGGGCAGTCTTTGACCATGTGTCCAACTTTTCCGCATCCAAAGCATCTAGTCCCCTTATCCAGACAATCTTTGAGGATATGGCCCACCTTGCCACACCCAAAGCATTTACCTGCTTGAATATAGCATTCCCCAATGTGGCGCTTCTTGCAGTGGGAGCATGTCGGAATAGCTGGCTGTTGGCCCTGATTCTTTGTCTGATTTTTCTGCTGAGAACGTCGCTGGAACCACTTCTTTCCTTGTTGTCCAGGGCCTTTGGAATTCTGCTTCGCTGCTTGGCGGGACCCTCCATTTCCTGACATTTCCATTCCTCTCTTCTGCCCCATATCGTCTCAACGAATACTATCCCTCTCAATTATGTAGCAATCATCTAGCAGAGTACCAGAATTGGTTGGATTTGCATTGACCAATCATGTCCTGATCCTTGGATTTAACCCTCTCTCAAACTTTAACATTTTGGTCTCTTCGTCATTCATGGTAAATGGCTGAAACCTGCCCAAGGCTATGAACTTATTGGCATACTCCGCAACCATCATTCCTTGCTCTTGCACCAGCGATTCGAACTCTTGTCTCTTTTGCAGCTTTACAGAAGATGGTATGCAGAATTTATTAAATTCTTGAAGAAATCTCTTCCATGAGATTAGCCTTGGCAAAGATTATAAATTAGCCTTCCACCATTGGTTCGCTTCCCCAAGTAGGAATGGCCTGACAGCTTGAGTCTTCACCTCCTCGGGTGCACGAATCAACTCAAAACAATTTTCCACCTTGTCTAGCCATTTCTCAACGGTATCTGAGTCCGACTTTCCCTCAAAGGCGGGACGTTAGTGTAGCGCCCCGCTCCCGAGCTCCACCCTCGGAAACGGTGCACCCGCCGTATCTCACTCAAGAGAATACTAGGCGTCACATCAACCTGCTACACGTCCATGCTGACATAGGAAAGTCTTTTCCTTTCCTTCTGCGGAAACGATCAGTCATATGCAAATTTCGAAATCGAATATCTTTAAGAAAATAATGATGGAAAAGCTAGGCTGACCGGGCCTTACAAATCAAGGTCAAATGTCTAAATTTAAAGAACATGAAACTGTTTCCAAAATAAAGCATGTGAATAAAATGTCTGTGTCACCCCAAATCATCATAAGAACTCCGTCTCCATTCTTCCTGCGTCATTCTCTATGAGTCACTCAGCCCATTCCACGGCGTCAGATCCATCCTCAATGAAAATGTAATCATACTCCGTCTCGGCTACATATGGAATAGTAGGTGTGAGTGATGGTAATCACCCAGTAGGTGCCTCTCAAAACAATACAAAACTTACATATCCAAAACGATATCTCCACGTAACCACATAGAACAGATAGCATGCAACCGGAAGGTAAGACACTCCACGTACTCAACATAAACTACATGACATGGCTTATACGGAAATAAACAATCCACACAAGATGCATGCGCAAGTACGTGATGCATGCTCACATAACGTGTCACACGCAACTAGAAACATGTCAGGCAATATGCTCCTAGGCCTATATGCAATGCATGCTCCCGGGACCTAGTTCCAGCGTCATGGTCTCTAGCCACCACTTGCCGTTCTGGACACCCACGCCCTATAGACGCTGTGTATCGTACGGCACCCACGCCCTATAGACGCTGCGTATCTCATGACACCCACGCCCTATAGACGCTGCGTATCCGTACGACACCCACGCCCTATAGACGCTGCGTATCACATGACACCCACGCCCGACCGACGCTGTGTATCATCACGGCCCCCACGCCCTATAGGCACTACGTATCCTCCGAAGACGCACACCCTCAGACAATGGGTACCTCACGCACATGCACGTGCCATGAATGCAAAAGAAAGGAAAAAGAACAGTTGGACGTCATCCTCTGACGTCGATCGATCGACGTGGTTCTGAGACACGTCGAACCCTCAGCCATGGGACGTCGATCGATCGACGTGGTTCTGAGGCACATCGAACCCTCAGCCCTGGACGTCGATCGATCGATGTCCATCTGAGGCACATCGATCTCTCACCCTCTGGACGTCGATCGATCGATGTCCTTCTGAGGCACATCGATCTCTCACCCTCTGGACGTCGATCGATCGATGTCCCCGAATTTCAGAACCCCCATCTGAAATTTCTGCAATCCCTCCATCCAATCCCAAACAACCTTTCCCCCATCCCACATATCCATACTCGCACCAAGACCTTACAACCCCAAGTAACAACGAACCATACAACAACAAGATCATGTTGAATCAAGAAACATATAACGGAAAATAAACACGTTGCACATGATCCAAATAAAATCAAGAACTAACGACAACCACATCACATAAAAATACCCTTTTGCCTATGCAAGCCTTCATACCGTTTTGAGGAAATAATGAATATGCACCTACCTCGATTCCTAGCGAGAATTGATATAGAAAGGTGGGGTGATCTTGAGAGCGCTTGATCCTCCTTCTCTTGAATCTTGGATCAAGGATCCTTCTTTTCTCTTCTTGTTGTGGCCGAAAATTGTTGATGGGGAGAGGGAGAGGAGGCTGTCGAATTAGGGTAAGAGAGGGAGGGTTAGGGTTAATCAAGATGAGAAGTTATAGGGAGTGATGGGCGGATTGATTGGGGAGAGAAAATTTAGGGATAGAGTTAAGAGGATAATTAGATTGATTAGGATAGAAATTGGAAATTTAAACATTTTATTTATTTCTTATTTATCTTTATCTTTTATATATATTTTTTTTCTCTTACACGGCTATAACATCCTACCCCCCTTACAAAAAGTTTCGTCCCCGAAACTTGCCGTACCTTATTCAAATAGATGGGGGTAGCGGTCGCGCATTTGCTCCTCCAGCTCCCACGTTGCCTCATTCTCTCGGTGGTTGCTCCATTGAACCTTTACGTAAGGAATAATCCGCCTTCTGAGTTCTTGGTCCTTGCGATCCAGAATTCGTATCGGAACTTCTTCATATGATGCATCGGGTCTAATCTTAAGTGGTTGAGCATCTAATACGTGACTCGGGTCAGGTACGTACTTCCTTAACTGCGAGACGTGGAACACGTTGTGCACCTGAGCCAACATCGGAGGTAATGCCAATTTGTAAGCTAAATCTCCAACTCTTTCGAGTATTTCATATGCTCCAATATAACGCGGCTTCAACTTCCCTTTAACTCCAAACCGTGTCACACCCTTCATGGGTGACACTTTAAGATAGACTTTTTCTCCCTCCTTGAACTCTAAAGGTCGCCTCTTCGTGTCGGCCCAACTCTTGCTTCTATCTTGAGCCGTCTTAAGACGTTCCCGAATTAGCTTCACTTGTTCTTTAGTTTGCTCAATTATTTCTGGAGCCGTCAACCTACGTTCACCAACTTCGTCCCAATGCACAGGTGACCTACACTTTCGTCCATATAAGGCCTCAAATGGTGCCATACCTATGGCACTGTGATGGCTGTTGTTGTAGGAGAACTCTATCAATTTGAGCATGCTGTCCCAATTTCCTTTAAAATCCAATGCGCATGCCCTCAACATATCCTCCAGGGTCTGAATGGTCCTTTCAGATTGACCATCGGTCTGAGGGTGAAAAGCAGTACTCAGTCGCAACTCAGTCCCCATCTTCTTCTGACACGCTGTCCAGAACTGAGATGTAAACTTCGAGTCACGATCCGATACTATGCTAACTGGCACTCCATGAAGGCAAACAATGTTATCAATGTACATAGTTACCAACCTCTCCATAGTAAGTCCGGTGGGAATAGGCAAGAAGTGAGCGGACTTGGTCAGTCGATCCACGATTACCCATATTATGTCATTCCCATTTCTTGTTTTCGGGAGTCCAACCACGAAGTCCATTGTTACATGCTCCCACTTCCATTCGGGTATCTCTAGTGGTCGCATCAGTCCACCCGGTCTTTGATGTTCTGCCTTAACTTGCTGGCAAACAAGGCACCTTTCCACAAGCTCAGCAATATGCCTTTTCATGCCATTCCACCAATAGTGTCTCTTGAGATCATTGTACATTTTCGTAGCACCAGGGTGAATAGACAATTTCGAGTTATGCACTTCTTTCAACAACTCCTTCCTAAGATCTTCAACATCTGGTACGCACAATCTTCCTTGGTACCACATACTGCCGTCATCATGAACCTGAAATCCGTCCACTTGGCTGGTTAACATTCTTTCTCGTGTCTCCCTAATTGTTGCATCGTTCTTCTGTGCTTCCTTAATTTGGTCTACCAAGGTTGGGGTGATAATTAGCGTCGCCAGAATGTCTGTGGTAGAATCTACAAGATCCAAATCAAATTCTGCCATCTCTTTTTCTAGAGTAGCCTGCCGTGCATGGCTCGACTTCCTACTTAGGGCATCAGCCACTCGATTGGCCTTCCCTGGGTGATAACTGATGGTCAAGTCGTAATCTTTCAGCAACTCTAACCATCTCCTTTGGCGCATGTTCAGCTCCTTTTGCGTAAACAAATACTTAAGACTCTTATGATCAGTGAACACTTCGCACTTCACTCCATATAGATAGTGACGCCAGATTTTCAGTGCGAACACCACTGCTGCTAGTTCCAGATCATGAGTCGGATAGTTCTGCTCATAGGGCTTTAGCTGTCGTGAAGCATACGCAATGACCTTGTCGTTTTGCATCAACACGCATCCTGAAATATGAGAGTTAGACCACATCTTTAATTGTATACAAAATCAGTTGAAATCATACACAATTACCTAGCCCATTCTTAGAAGCGTCACTGTAAATGACAAACCCTTCTGAAGCGGAGGGCTGAGCAAGAATAGGGGCTGTGGTCAGTCTCTATTTTAGTTCAGCAAAGCTTTGCTCGCACTCGGGGGTCCATTCAAACTTTGACTTCCTTTGTGTCAATCGGCTTAGGGGCACTGCAATTGATGAGAAGCCCTCGACAAACTTCCTATAGTATCCAGCCAGTCCAAGAAAACTTCTTACCTCGGTCACATTAGTGGGTCGAGGCCACTCAGTGATCGCCTCTACCTTCTTTGGATCTACAGAAATTCCTTCTTCAGAAACCACATGACCCAAAAAGGCTACACTCTTCAGCCAGAACTCACACTTAAAGAACTTGGCATATAATTTGCTTCTCCGAAGTGTCTCTAAAGCCTCCCTCAAGTGTTCAGCGTGAGTCTCTTCGTCGGGGGAGTATATCAGAATATCGTCAATGAACACTACAACATACTTATCCAGTTGTTTCCGAAATACTGTGTTCATTAAGTCCATAAAGGCGGCTGGGGCATTGGTTAATCCAAAAGGCATAACCAGGAATTCGTAATGACCATAACGTGTTCGAAAAGCGGTCTTGGCTGTATCCCCAGATTTGGTCCTCAACTGGTGATAACCGGATCGCAAATCAATTTTGGAGAATACTCTAGCCCCCCGTAACTGATCAAAGAGATCCTCGATTCGGGGTAAGGGATACTTGTTCTTGATAGTGATCTTGTTGAGCTCCCGGTAGTCTATACATAATCTCATGCTCCCATCCTTCTTCTTTACAAACAGAACTGGAGCACCCCAAGGTGATACACTGGGTCGAATAAACTTACGATCCAGCAGTTCTTGCAACTGCTCCTTCAACTCCTTGAGTTCTGCTAGAGCCATACGGTATGGTGCCCTGGATATGGGTTCTGCACCGGGTATGAGATTGATCTCGAACTCTACCTCTCTTTCTGGTGGCAGTCCTGGTAACTCCTCGGGAAAGACATCTGTAAATTCCCTTACCACAGGGATTTGGTCGATTTGCGGAACTTCATGTTCAGCACTCATTGCGTAAATCAAAAATCCTTCTCTCCCTTTCTTTAGTGCTCGAAATGCCTGTGTCGTAGTCAAATAAAGCTTCTGGGGTGCCTTCTTTAATTTAGGATTCCCTTGAAATATAGTTTCCCCCAGTTCAGGTGCCTTCATGCTGACTTGCAGTTGCCGGCAATTAATATTTGCATGATACTCCGTCAAGAAGTCCATGCCCAGAATAATGTCGAAATCGAACATCTGGATCGGTATCAGGGTCGCAGAAAACTGTAGACCGTTAATCTCCAATTCACACCCATTGTAACGTTGATGAGATACGAGTACTTGGCCACCCGCGGCCTGTATACGGTATGGAGTCTCAATCCATTCGGGAAGAATGTCCAGATTCTTGGCAAATCTCTTTGCTATAAACGAGTGACTTGCTCCACTATCGAATAGAACATTTGCTGGCACTTTGTTAATTAAAATCACACCTACCACATTCAGGTTTTAGCACATAACCATACATCAATAGCAACTAGAATTTAATCCAACTTCAAATTTAAGTACTTAAATAAATGTACCCGTCACCACGTCGCCCGACTCCTCGACTTCGGCATCCGTCATCGCGTGTACCCGGGCATTGGTCCGGCCTCGTCCTCCCTGCTGAGTCTGTGTCTGCGAGTTCACCTGTGCCGGTGCTGGACATTCCTTAGCAATATGTCCTTGCTTCCCGCAGTTATAGCACACTCTCTGGTCCTTCCGACATGGTCCCGGATGAAAACGTCCGCACAGTGTACACCGTGGGATAGGTGCCGCAGCCCTTACTAGTTGTGCATCAGTCGGTGCCGGACCCTCAATCATCGGGGTCTGAATCGCTGTCCTCTGCTGTCGTTCTGGTCGAAATGGTTGCTCCTTCTTCATAGTAGAGTGTAAGGTAGGTTTGGGGAAAAGGTCCCTCCTTTATGCAGCCCGGACTGTGGGCGCCGAGGTACTTTCAGCCATCTCCCTGATCTGCCTGTCTGCAGCTCCTCACGGGGCCTCTTCAGTCTCTCTAGTGCAGCTGCCCTTTCCAAATTCCTCTCTACACGTCGACATACCTCCAGCAATCCCTCAAATGTGGTGGCCTCTGCACAAACGATCGCCTGTTGGATGCGAAAACTCAAACCTGTGTGGAACTTTAGCATCTTGGCCTCTTCGTTGTCCATTATGCATGACATATATTGGCCCAGTTCATGAAATTTCTCAGAGTATTGATCCACCGTCATGGACCCTTGAGTCAGCAGCTGGAACTCCGCCATCCTTCTCTGAATAGCACTACCCGGAACGTAGTGCTTCTTATACTCCTCAACAAATTTCTCCCAAGTCACTGGTGGAGTCAGTTTGCGTTTCACTCCGTTCCACCACCTCTCAGCTTCCCCTTCCAAGAACGGGGTAGTCACCTCCACTTTCAGATTCACGGGTACTTGTATCAGTCTTATTTGTTTAGTTACATTTTGAGCCAAATCTCGGCTTCCTCAGGCCGAGTGGTACCCCGGAACATTGGTATTCGGGAGTTCTGCATCTCCCTGTAATAGAACCTCAAACCCTGCTGTGGTGCGGGCGGTGGTGGTGGCGGTTGTTGTTGCTGCTGTTGCTGAGTGTACTGAAGTATTTGGGCAATCTGTGCCTGTTGCTCTGTCATCTGAGTATATTGTTGCGCCATCTGCGCCTGCTGATGGGCTATTAAGGCCGTCAGATTGGCCAATGTATCCGCGAAGTTTTGGGGGATCGCCCCTTGCCCCTGACGTTCGTCTATGTCATTTCCATCGTTCCCTGATGGTTCACGTCGTGGAGGCATTGTCTGTGGATGTTTAAAGCATGTTAGACAAGGTTGACTTAAGAGTATTGAAAAGAAGTAAGGAGTGGAGGTCGAAGAAAGGATAACCTATCCTGTCTGCTTGCTAACGGCACTCACCAACCAAAACCCCAATCACAGCTTATGTCTACTTCGTTTTATTCAAATTTGAAAATCATTTGAAAACAGATCGTCACTTATCCTAGGGTTAATTAACTAAACTATACGTTCCCAAGGCGTATCTGATGCCTGGGCTCTGATACCACCTGTAGCGCCCCGCTCCCGAGCTCCACCCTCGGAAACGGTGCACCCGCCGTATCTCACTCAGGAGAATACTAGGCGTCACATCAACTTGCTACACGTCCATACTGACATAGGAAAGTATTTTCCTTTCCTTCTGCGGAAACGATCAATCATATGCAAATTTCGAAATCGAATATCTTTAAGAAAATAATGATGGAAAAGCTAGGCTGACCGGGCCTTACAAATCAAGGTCAAATGTCTAAATTTAAAGAACATGAAACTGTTTCCAAAATAAAGCATGTGAATAAAATGTCTGTGTCACCCTAAATCATCATAAGAACTCCGTCTCCATTCTTCCTGCGTCATTCTCTATGAGTCACTCAGCCCATTCCACGGCGTCAGATCCATCCTCAATGAAAATGTAATCATACTCCGTCTCGGCTACATATGGAATAGTAGGTGTGAGTGATGGTAATCACCCAGTAGGTGCCTCTCAAAACAATACAAAACTTACATACCCAAAACGATATCTCCACGTAACCACATAGAACATATAGCATGCAACCGGAAGGTAAGACACTCCACGTACTCAACATAAACTACATGACATGGCTTATACGGAAATAAACAATCCACACAAGATGCATGCGCAAGTACGTGATGCATGCTCACATAACGTGTCACACGCAACTAGAAACATGTCAGGCAATATGCTCCTAGGCCTATATGCAATGCATGCTCCCGGGACCTAGTTCCAGCGTCATGGTCTCTAGCCACCACTTGCCGTTCTGGACACCCACGCCCTATAGACGCTGTGTATCGTACGGCACCCACGCCCTATAGACGCTGTGTATCTCATGACACCCACGCCCTATAGACGCTGCGTATCCGTACGACACCCACGCCCTATAGACGCTGCGTATCACATGACACCCACGCCCGACCGACGTTGTGTAATATCACGGCCCCCACGCCCTATAGGCACTACGTATCCTCCGAAGACGCACACCCTCAGACAATGGGTACCTCACGCACATGCACGTGCCATGAATGCAAAAGAAAGGAAAAAGAACAGTTGGACGTCATCCTCTGACGTCGATCGATCGACGTGGTTCTGAGACACGTCGAACCCTCAGCCATGGGACGTCGATCGATCGACGTGGTTCTGAGGCACATCGAACCCTCAGCCCTGGACGTCGATCGATCGATGTCCATCTGAGGCACATCGATCTCTCACCCTCTGGACGTCGATCGATCGATGTCCTTCTGAGGCACATCGATCTCTCACCCTCTGGACGTCGATCGATCGATGTCCCCGAATTTCAGAACCCCCATCTGAAATTTCTGCAATCCCTCCATCCAATCCCAAACAACCTTTCCCCCATCCCACATATCCATACTCGCACCAAGACCTTACAACCCCAAGTAACAACAAACCATACAACAACAAGATCACGTTGAATCAAGAAACATATAACGGAAAATAAACACGTTGCACATGATCCAAATAAAATCAAGAACTAACGACAACCACATCACATAAAAATACCCTTTTGCCTATGCAAGCCTTCATACCGTTTTGAGGAAATAATGAATATGCACCTACCTCGATTCCTAGCGAGAATTGATATAGAAAGGTGGGGTGATCTTGAGAGCGCTTGATCCTCCTTCTCTTGAATCTTGGATCAAGGATCCTTCTTTTCTCTTCTTGTTGTGGCCAAAAATTGTTGATGGGGAGAGGGAGAGGAGGCTGTCGAATTAGGGTAAGAGAGGGAGGGTTAGGGTTAATCAAGATGAGAAGTTATAGGGAGTGATGGGAGGATTGATGGGGGAGAGAAAATTTAGGGATAGAGTTAAGAGGATAATTAGATTGATTAGGATAGAAATTGGAAATTTAAACATTTTATTTATTTCTTATTTATCTTTATCTTTTATATATATTTTTTTCTCTTACACGGCTATAACAGTTAGTTCTTTTCAATTTCTCAAAGTAGTATTGGGCATCTCTTACTGGCTCATGAGGCTGGGGAGGAGCATTATGATTTAGCATGTAGCGCCTCGCACCCGGACTTCGTCCAAATACGGTGCACCTGCCGTACCTCACTAAGGAGAGTACCAAGCGTCATGCATAACATGCGAAAATCCATAACTTATGCCATGGACTCTCATGTTAACACTTAACATGGTAATAAAATTTAGGCAGAATTAAAACTTTTCAAAATAAACATGCATTACGAAAATACTAAGTTCCCAAAAGTAGCAATCCCATAAAAAGACATAACCAAAATCCAAAGAGCTCAAACATTGTTCATAATACAAACACCTTGGCCGCACAAAAGTTCTTAAGCTTTCCCTTCATCAAATTTCCTTGCCTACGGATATGGCATTCTCGGCTCATCCTCGATCCACTCAATCTTAGCATTATCTGGCTCTGGGGAAAAATAAAAGTATGAGTGATAAAAAATCACCCAGCAAGAATACAGTAAACTACCATGAGATAAATAAAGAATTATAACATGAATGTAATACCAGTAACCTCAAATAACAATTCATACCTGACCTTTATTCCTGAACTTGCTTGATGATATAGCCTAAGCATAATTTTAGGTAATGCTATACCAATAATATCCTATTAACCATTAACTGTAACATGCAACATGTCTACATGCTCGTCAGCTATGAAAAATGCAATGCATGATGTCATGTCATGTCAAAACATCATTTTGGTCCCATAAAATAACGTGTCATAAAACAGAGTGTCAGATCAATTAACCCCGGATCTGAGCTGGTCCAGAACTTATCAACATACCAATTAACCCCGGGTCTGGGATGGGTCCAGAACATATCAACAGACTAATTAACCCCGGATCTGAACGGGTCCAGAACATGTATCAGATCAATTAACCCCAGATCTGAACGGGTCCAGAACATGTATCAGATCAATTAACCCCGGATCTGAATGGGTCCAGAACATATCATGTCAACAGACCAATTAACCTCGGGTCTGGAGTCGGGTCAGTCGCATGCTTGGCCGGCAAAGGAATCATAAAGCTTTCTTTAAAACATGGGACCATAAAAACTTTTATGCATAGCGTAAAACATAGTTACTTGGAAAGACTTGCTTGCATACGGCAAAATTCATAAAAATCAGATTTCATGTGGCATATGATCATGCATGTTACATGAAGTGATATGCAATGCAAGTCATGATGTGAATAATCGTATGAATTCCTTATAACATGTCAACATGCATGGTTCCGGAAACTAAGAATTTCCGGATTTTACTTCATACTCTTGGGGCGGCTAAGTGACCAATCAGGCCCATTTTAATAATCTTTTATCCTACATGTGTTTAGTGGGATCTCATTTACATGACGTAAAATTTTCATAACTCCCTAAGACAAGTAAAGCCTTTAAGTCATCAAACCATTATCAAGTGTACTTGCTGAATTCTACGATATAATAACCATCATTACCTTATCTTTTGGGGCCTTAAATCCTTAATTATTTGGACCACAACCTGGAAAATATAATAAACTCCCTAAGGATTAACGCTCATGAGCCCAAACCATGTATATGGGTCCAATTCTATCGAATTGGGCCTTTTTAACTTAATCCCCTGTTCAGCCCAATTTCCAGTTTTAGTACATCTATTCTATGTCCATAATTACCTATCAAAACGTTAAGACCAACTTGATTAACTTACATGATCTTGATCCTCTATGTCTTAGGTGATTACCATAAAATTTCCAGAACAATCCAATAACCTTAAAGGGCTCATTTAATTACTTTTCTGAAATAGGTCATGTGCTGAGACTGGACTGACCCATTTTACTAAAAATTCAATTGTGGCAAAACCATGACTCCTTTTTCCGAAATTCCAACTCACACATTCCATAAACATGTGAAACTAGCATCCTACCGATAATTAGCCCATTTGCATGTTCCTAAGGTCCATTTTTTAGCCAAGAAACACGTTACTTATTTCTGTCCTGTTCCAGTGATTTCAGCTGGAGCGGTTTTACCAAATAATTCCTTAAAAATAATCCATAACTTATTTTAATAAAATTCCAACTTTCATAATTACTAAACACCTAAGGTTGTCATCATACCAAAAATCAGATTATTTTAACATCTGCAAGATCCATTTTAATGCCATTCAAAACGTTATACAATTCTGCCAAGTTCCAGAATTTCCAGTCTGAGCAGTTTCACCAATTATTTTACTAAAAATAATCCGTAGCTATTTTTACCAAAATTCTAACTCTCACATTTGCTACGCGCATAAGTATAACTTTGTACCAAAAATCAGCTTTATTGAAGGTCTAAAAGATCCATTTTTAAGCTATTAAAGACGTTGCCCAATTCTGCCCAGTTCTAGTGGTTTGATGTTTTGCCATTCTTTCATGTCAAATGTCCACTATTTATCTTGTTCTTATGGAGTAGCTTATTGATCACCACATACACCTTTTTCCCATGAAAATTCAGATTTCCTTCTTTTTATTGGGTCACCTTTGCTTCATGCCAAAACCGTTTGTATTTTGAACATCACAAGTATCATAATTTCTCCAAAACAAGTGTTCTTTCTTGAAGCCAAGACTTACCACCACCTTCACCTCTATGGCCGAAAGTTATGAGGTGTCACACACAAAGTTTAAAACATTGTTTTGGACATGCAACACATTCACATGCTAGTTCATCTTAAATCCTACAATGTAAACTTGTAAAATCACAACTATCATTTGCATGTAACTTTGATGATTCTTAAATTTCATCCAAGAGCCATCCTCGCCTAGGGTCACTTAGTTGCACCTTAACTCATCCCAAAACAGCCTTATAACATATTTCATGTAAGAAAATATTCCATCTTTGAGAGAATAAACCACATGCAAGGCATTTTTCTTAGGAAATCACTAAAATACAATCTTGAACTTAGATATTCAACTAAAGATCATATCTTAGGAACTTCTAACCATTCAAGCTACTAATTCTTTAAGTAAATCATGAGAGATTAGTGTATACTTGCCTCTTCAAGCTAAAGCTTTTGTCTTAGCTTGATTATGGAATGAGATGAGTTCAAATGTCTCTCCTCCTTCACTCTTGAGCATGCGGTTGGGATAAGGAAGAAAAGGAGAATGTTAGTCATTATTCTCATAAGGAAAATAGGTCTATTTTGAAGTTGGACATTCTTACCAAAATGAGATTTTGAATGGAGCTTTCATAGCAAGAGCTTGCACCACTTAGGAGGTTGAAGACCTTGCACCCATTGAGCCTAAAGGCCACGGCTTTTGGTGGTTAGGAGAGGTAACCAAATGAGTTTCATTCTTTGAAAAATAAGGAACCCACTTGAGATGTTTGGAACAAAGCTTACCTATATGTCTTTTGAGCTTGAATGATGGTTGAAGTGAGCGTCCTAACTTCAAGGTGCTGGCAGAAATTTGAGTATGTGGAGGGAGATGGATGAAGTGCTTAAGTGTTGGCTTGAAAGCTTCTTGAGAAAGTGTTTAAAATGGAAATTAAATGAGTGGTCTTGCAAGATAAAACAATCTAGGGGGTGAGGGGAAAGGGTTGCCAGTTCATGGGGAGGGGAAGGAGGGAATAAGCTTCATGAAAAGTTGAAAAAGAGTCTTGGGTTTGTGAAATGGTAGCTTTTGTCTTGCATGCCCATTTTATCTTAATTATATAATATAATTTAAGTACTTATTTTAACTAATAGAAATTGCTAGGGAATTCTAGAGATCTCCATGCCTTGGCCGAAATTTTGGGGCCTTTGGGGCATGTTTTGTTATTTCTCCCACCTAGTAGTTTGTGTTTATTGCTCTTCTCTATATTTTATTTTTTTCCAAGATATCCTACCTTGTCTTTCTTATTTTGTTTCTATTCCAAGAATAGTATATATATATATATATATATATATATATATATATATATAGAAGAGAGTGAGTTTTTCCTCTGGCGATTGGCGGCGATCATCTTCCTCGCTGCCTGCGACAATGTCGACCTCCGGACCGGCGGCTACGGCCGGCCGGTCCTACGCTGCCATACTGGCTGGATCTCCGGCGACGTTGCCACCAACGATCTCCCAAAAACCACCTCAGCGCTATAAAGGTCTACCGTCTATCGTCTTTGATGAATCTGAGGTCACAGCGCTATTGTCTCCATTCCGGTTTTCATTGGTTGGATCTTTCTGGAATGGAAGGCCGTCTATGGTGGCATTGCAAAAATCACTGGATCGTATCGGATTCACTGGCGCCGTTCATGCAGGGTTACTCGACAAAGCACACGTGCTCCTGCGATTTGAAAAGGAGATGGATTACAATCATTGTTTTGGACGTAGATCATGGAATATCCTGGGTTTTCATATGCGCATCACCAAGTATACTCATGACTTTGATCCTAGATATGATGCTCCCATTGTACCCATCTGGGTTTCTATGCCTGGGCTGCCTGTATATTTACAGAATGAAAAATCACTTTTTGCCATTGCCGCTATGATCGGAACCCCAATTCGCTTGGATGCTGCAACCCAAAAGGTACTCCGTCCGTCTGTGGCTAGAATTTGCGTAGAAATTGATGTGTCAAAGGAATTACCCACTAAGCTTCACATTCAAAGTATAGATCATCATCATTATCAAACAGTGATTTATGAGGATATACCAGATTATTGTTCAAAATGCAATCTTTTGGGCCACAAACGTGATCGCTGTGGAGAGGCTACCGTGCCGCCGCCATCTCAACAATGGCGCCCTAAACCTGCAACTGATGTTACTCAGCCCCACGATGATACTGTGGCAGACCCAACTATTCTGCCACAGCAGGATGTTAACGCAGCCACTGACGCATCGTTACCGCAGGAGAAAACCACTGATGCTGCATCTCTAGATGATCCTCCTGGCTGTCATACAGTAGAAGACTCTGATCTTCAAGTACGTGAGATCTCTGATCCCCCGAGGCAACAGCCTGACATGATAAGATGTAATGACGATGCGTAGTTAGGTCAGCAAACGCTTTCCTCCTCTCCAGACATTTTGCACACCTCGTCTGAAACAGATGCCATGGAGTTGCCCCATCTGATATCTAATCCCTCAGCTGCCCAAGAAGACTACCAACGGGCCTCAGATTTATTATCGTCGCGCATGCCCCGCGCAAGAGAAGGATCATCAGACGCTGAACTGCTTCATAGAATTTCTAATCCTTCTCTTAAAGCAGATGCAGAAGGATTTATTCCATGCATACGTAAACGTACTCGTCGCTTGCACTCTCAGATTCCTAGGCCCCCTCGACAGGTTATAACTCGTAGTGCTGCTCGCTCTTCAAGCTCTACCTCCCAGCAGTCTCAATGAATACGCTAACGTGGAATCTGCGAGGTCTACGCACTTCATTGCCTCGCTTGAGACTCCTGCTTACTCAGTATCATGTACAATTTCTTTTTCTCATAGAACCTCAACAACCAGAATCACGCTTAACCAGAGCTCAAATAAATTTAGGTTTTACCGCATCCCAAAGTGTTTGTGACGGACGTGCATGGTGTTTCTGGAAAACATCTAGTTTGCAACTTCTGGATGCTTGCCTGTTGGAGCAAATTGCTCATTTTCGTTTCCAGCTACATACGCAACATATAGTACGTATTTCCTGTGTTTATGGTCGCCACACTGTGCAGCACAGACAAATTCTCTGGCAATCGATTAAGCACTGTTATGATACTTGCCATGACCCATGGTTGATAGCGGGAGATTTTAACACGTTTCTATCTCCTTTGGATCATAAAGGTACGTCACGTCCTTCTATGTCAGCTCTTCAAGATTTTAACGACACAGTCCAATATGCTGAGTTACAATTGGTTCCCCACAATGGAACTCGCTATACATGGCAAGGTGGTCGTGGACTAGGACGGGTATGGCGTAGACTTGATTGGGTATTCTGCAATGAACATTTTTACAATGTTTTTCCACTGCTGAAGTTGACTCATCTGAGCCGTACAACATCCAACCATTGCCCACTTTTGCTTCAATGTTCGACTGACATTCAATCTGGCCCAAAGCAATTTCGTTTCTTGACAGTCTGGACGTCTCACCCAGACTTTATGACCTTCACCAAAGCAGCTTGGTCATCGTATCCCACAGTTGGTGGTATGCATGGTTTATGTGCCAAGCTACGTGCATACAAGAAGGACGTCAGACAGTGGAATAGGGATGTGTTTGGCAATATTTTTCATATGGTACAACATGCGGAACGTCAGGCTAATTCAGCGGAGATTCAGTTTGACCAGGAACCTAACGATTGCACTCGCATGGCCTATTTTGAGGCCCAATCTGAGCTGCGCCGTGTGACAAATATTGAACTTCAATATTGGAAACAAAAAGCTAGAGTCAAATGGCTGCAAGAGGGTGACTGTGGTTCAAGATATTTCCATTCTATAGTTAAAGATAAACAACGTAGACAACGCTTGCAAGGAATCTACCTTGAGGACGGTACTTACTGTAATACGCCAGAGGACATTGGTCGAGCGGCTGTGGATCACTTCACCCGAATGTTCACTGCTCAACCAGTAGAAGATCCAACTCCATTTTTATCCCCAATTCCTTCCTTGATTACTGCGGATGAAAACATAATGCTCACTGCTCTACCATCTTTAGAGGAAGTAAAGGAAGCTGTCTGGAGTTTAGATCCTCATAGTGCTGCAGGTCCTGATGGCTATAATGGGTGGTTCTTTCGCACTTGTTGGGAGGTAATCTGTCAAGATGTCCATAAAGCGGTACAAGAATATTTTCTAGGCTTCCCCGTTCCGCGAGCCATGGCCCACTCGATGATAGTTCTGATTCCCAAAGGATCATCTCAACGTACGTTTAACGATTTTAGACCAATTGCATTGTCTACTTTCATGAGTAAGGTTCAAACGCGTATCCTTGCCACTCGGTTGAACGCGTTGTTGCCAAAGCTAATTTCTCCAGAGCAAGCGGGATTTCAAAAGGGGCGAGGTATCACGGAGCAAGTCCTCTTAGCCAACGAATTAATACATTGGCTTGACAAAGGTGTGCGCCCTCATAAGTCAGTTCTTAAGCTGGATATGGCAAAGGCCTTTGATAGGGTAAATTGGCAATACTTACAGGCCATCATGCGTTGTTTTGGCTTCTCCACCAGTTTTGTCACATTGGTGTTAAATCAGCTGAAGGCTACGCATATTTCAATACTAACGAATGGTGTTCCGTATGGATTTTTCCGGCCTACTCGAGGGGTCAAACAAGGGGATCCACTCTCACCCTTATTATTTATTCTTGCTGCTGAGGGTTTTAGTCGTGGCCTTAAGTCTCTGGTTAGTCATTCAGTTATTCGGCCATACTCTATTGGCCGCATCCCTATGACCATTACACATTTATCTTATGCGGATGATTTTCTTATATTTCTTGATGCTAGTCACCAAAATTTTCGGGTCTTTAAAAATTTTCTTACTACGTATGAAAAAGTTTCGGGACAAGCGACAAACTGGAACAAAAGTTCGGTTATCTACTCGGATGCAGTTTCTATGTCACAGCGCAGTGCATGTACTGCCTTACTAGGAGCACGGCAGACAAGCCTCCCGATGAAATACTTAGGCTCATATCTTCATAAAGGTATTACTCGATCTACACACTGTTTAGATCTGATACAACATGTTGACTCTAAACTCAATGGTTGGCAAGCCAAGATATTAAGTACTGCTGGCAGGCTTTTGCTTATTCGCTATGTCCTTTTATCTATACCTCTGCATGTTCTGGCTGCATCTGCTATTCCACGTAGTGTTGTTCGATCACTGGAGAGGCGATTTGCGGTTTTTCTATGGGGGCCTGATAGACGTCACTGGGTTAAATGGTCCACCATTTGTTGTCCTACACAAGAGGGTGGTCTACATCTTCGTTCTCTTGATAGCATTCAGCGTGCCTATGCGGCGAAATTATGGTGGCAATATCATGTGAGTTCAACTTTATGGGGGGAATATATGCGTCGACGCTATCAAAGATCTCAAACATTTGTTTCACGTATATATGACTCTCCTATATGGAAGCGAATTTGCCATATTAATCCACAATGTCAGACATTGGTTCAGTGGATTAACGGGACGCCAGTTTGGCGAAACTCCACGGGTCAGTTTCTGCTAAAGGATGCATATGAGTCTCTTCGACCTACAGCCCCATCACTCCTGACTAATCAAATAGCCTGGGTACCACGTCAACGTCCGATGATACAGGTATTTCTTTGGAAGCTCTTGCATAATGCATTGCCTTTGCCAGACAGCCTCTCCCATTTTATTCAAGTTCTGCCAAGTATATGTCCGTTTTGTCGAGCGGATTCAGCCTCTCACAATCACATTTTTTATCATTGTTCCCAAATCCGCCCTGTTCGACATTATTTCAATGACTTGTTAGACATCCGGCCAAATCATGCCTCTGGATGGCGCAGTTATATGATTTCGGTGTGGTTAGAAGCGGCAGATGGGTTTCTTGGTTGTATGCAACGAATATATCTTGGAACCCTCCTTTGGAATATTTGGAAATGTTATGCTGAGGTGGTGTTTGGTGATGGAACTTGGTCTCAGCAAACACTCCTCAAGAATATTCGACTAGATATGTTTCTCTGGGCCAAGGCACAAAGTGGAACTAAAATAGTATCCAATATTCCTCGTCTCATTAATAATGGTCTTTCTCCTCCTCTTCGCTTGTCTAGGCTGCGGATTGTTCGTTGGAACCCTCCTCCCGTTGGTCGACTAAAATTAAATACAGACGCCTCTGTTGGTTGTCAAACTGCAGGGGGTGGAGCAGTACTACGTGATGCGCAAGGATCTTTTATTCATGCCATTTCCTTTCCTCTGCACCATGACTATCCAGTTAGAGTTGAAGCGCAAGCTGTATTAATTTCATTATTACATTATCTGCCGATATATGGCCCGTTACAGGTATAGGTAGATTGTCATCAGCTACTAACACTCATGCATGCTCGGACTCCCCTAGCTCCGGACCTCCATCGTCTACGCACGTTCCTTGCTGAATCATCTATACACATATCTTATGCGCCTCGAGAGTTAAATAAAGCAGCGCACTATCTATCCCAGGAAGGCTCACGGACTATGCTTTTTACATCGTATTCCGAGCTTGTATTAGTCCCTGCACATATACGAGGAATTATTGTGACTGACTTCACGCTTCCTGCTTTTCGCTCTTAACTCAATGGTGGTCTCTAAAATGATGCTTAAGAGTTTCATCCTACTGGTGTCTCAGACTGTCTTCCATATGGATTGGCATCTCAAGAATTTCCCTGCCTGTCTCCTGCGGGATTCAGGCAGGCTTGGTATGTCTTGTCTACGCCTTATCAATGTTTTATATTGTCTCTTTCTGCTTCTTAACTGCCTCTTCCTACTTGTTCTCTCATGTCTTTGGCTGTACGTATTGCTGGCAAAACACTCTGCGCTGAGGAACTCCGCGGTCTGCACTACACACCCAAGCGTTGTTTATGAAGATCTCATGGATAGGCCTAGCACTCCTCCCCGCTACAAATGGAGTTTTTGCATGCTATCAGCAGATAGGACATACATGTCTTCGTTTTTACATATAGCTTTACCTCATATCAATGATGGTTGTATAAATATGTACGCTTTTTCCTTCGCCAGGGTTTTATCCACAAGGGTGGTTTTACCTGGCAAGGTTTTAATGCGGCATATCGTATACGACTGGAGATATGATATTCTTAGCTCGCTATTTCATTTATTCTCATACACTGATGCTTTGTAATATGGTTTTCCTCCACCATAAGTGAGGCTTTATCAATAATAACATATCTCTTGCTTAAAAAAAAAATTAAGATGTGCAATATGCATGTCATCTAAAGCATGCATATACATACCTTCCATGTACCCGCATATATACATATACCTATTATATATATACACGCTTATATGTACATATATTATATATATATACCTGTTTATATACACGCATATATATACATATACATGATAATATATATACACGCCTATATGTGCATATACTTTATATATGCCTTTCTATGTACCCGCATATGTGTACATATACTTATATTACATACACGTACACACATATATGGTATCCGTGTATGGTATGTATCGTGTACATAACTAGTATAATGTACAATAGAAGTGTATAAAAGTGTTTATATATACTTCGTGTATCACCTTCTACAATTCCCTTTGAGTTACTTATTCAACTAGAGTTTCTTAACACCAACTTGAGCTATTTAGCATGATGGTTTACCTAAAGTAACCATTGTAAAGTTTGAAATGTTTATTGGCTGCACCATAGAGGAATCCGGCGGTTTGGAGGGTCAAGCATGTGGAGAATCTTGGAGGTGTGTTTGAGTTGATATTTTAATTAAGGGAACTAAAAAGAGAGGGTCCTAGATCCTCTTTGGTGTCTTGGCCGAAATTACCAAGGCTTGGAGGGCAACTTGGTCATTTCACACGTTCTGCGTCACCCCTTATATCTCGTCTATTTTGAAGGAATTTAGGTATAGGGGTACTGATATGACTTGCTTAAATACACTTGGAGAGATTATTTTATTAACGCCGCCTCTTACGGTTTCGAGTATGGTCCGATTTGCGTGGGGTACGACATAGCATCACTTGACGGATCTGAGTCACGGTCTAACAAAACGTCTTAAAAGCCTGAATATTTGGAATCATCTTGGAGAGACGCCCCTGGGGTGTCGAGTTATTCTGGGCCGGTGGTGGATTCTGGTCCTGTGGTGGAGGTGGTGGGGGAACCTACGCGGGTGGAGGAGGAATAGGCTCATGCACCTCTGGTCTAGCCCTAGCAGGTCTGCCTCGTGGTCGTGCCATCTGCACGATGTAGCCTTTGCGTTTATTCAAGATGAACATATCCAAATAAGCGACAAAATTTAATTTGTAATCCAATGGAAATTCCAAGTGGGCATGCAAGAAGATACGATACGAATTAAATTCTAGGACATATAAAATGCCATTGACTAGGGCTTTATTATTAGGTCAAGGCCCTAATTTTTCCAGTCTAAGTCATCCTAGTCTAAGGTCAATCCTCTTCTAGGACCGTGACTTAGATCTAAAGTCAAACTTCGATTTCTAAAATCATAACTTAATTCTATATTCTGCCCAAATCTAGAGCCTCGGCTCTAATACCACCTGTAGCACCCCGCATTGGCTCGCCCACGTACGGTGCGCCTGCGGTACTTCACTACAGAGAGTACCAAGCATCGGTTCATATCATATCGGCATCCATAACGAAATATATGGACTTTTCCGATTACACATCATCAAGTAAGCAAAATAGAGGCAGGATAAAAACTTTTAAAATAAAACATGCCGAACATTCAAAACATTGTCTACATCAATGTCCACCAAAATAAAAGAGATGTCCAACTTCAAATCCCATCATAAGTTCATCAATCATAAGTCATCATACTAAGTCTTGTAGCTATCCTCTCTCGCACGCCTATGGATAGGGGACCCTATGCTCATCCTCGATCCATTCAACTCTATTTCTTGCAGGCTCTGGGAGAAAAAATAATAGGGTGAGTGACAACATCACCAGCAAGTAAATCATAAATAATCATGAATTAAATGGAAAGTGCACACAAGAACCAAAACCCCAAAAGGTTTGGATTTGCCACATACCTGACTTTCACTTCATCATTTGTAAGGACATAGGATCGTAACTTAAGAGATAAGAATCTTATTAGATCCTAGCTTCGGAAATATCAAAACATATCATCATAGCCTAAGTGATAGTACATCAATTATTCAACTAGCCATACAAAAGGTTGTATGTATGCGTATGCATATACGATGCGTCATGATGAAAATGAGGACAAGTTCTTTCATTCTTTCTTTCAAAACATCATCGTAAATAGAACGAGAGGAGTGAGTATTCAGATCTATTATATCCGGATCTGGGGCGGTCATAACATTCTCTTTAGATCTATTATGTCCGGATCTGAAGACGGTCATACCATCCATCATTGTCATCAGGTCTATTCTCTCTGGGCCTGTACGGTCATAAATCATCATTATCAGGTCTATTCTCTCTGGGCCTGAACGATCATAATCATCATAACTAGGTCTATTCTCTCCGAGCCTGTACGGTCATAATCATCAACATATCAATTAACCCCAGATCTGGAGCGGGTTATGCTGGCCAGAATCAAATGGAACCAATGGAAATCGTTCTTTTCAAAACTGAAATCTTTTCTTTGAAAGCGCTTTTCATCGTTCTTTGTCATAAAATCGGTATCATAAATCATGCAAAGGATGATGATGTAATGCATGACGTGCAACATGGAACTCATGGCTAGATGCAACACATAATACTCGTCATGCCTTATTTCATAAGATGGAAAAATTTCCAGAATTTAACATTCTGTTCATGCGGCCTCAAACCTCATAATTTCGGCCCATTTTCATGATCTCATGAATACATGAGCATAATGGAGTCTTATTTACATGGCGTAAAAATTTCATAAAGTTTCAGGACTTATAGAACACTCAAATCGTTAAATTACCAAAACAGGGAACAGCTGGATTTAGCTGCGCAGTGCCCAGCTTTTACCTTGATTTAAAGCCCAAAGACTTATTTATTTTGGGCCAATACCTGGAAACCATAATGGACATACCAAGAAGTGGTATTCATAAGCCCAATAACATATATGAGCCCAAATTCGAAATAATAAGGCCTCACAACATCATGCCATAATTCTGTTCTATTTCCCGTTTTCTACCGTTAACTTCAACTCAGTTATTAACCCTTAAAATGGTGATTCCAGGCTGATTTATTTACTTGGACATGTTCCCATATGTCTTAAGTGATTGTCATAAAAAATTTAGAGCAATCCGATGGGTCTAAGGTGGTCATCTAATTATTTATATAAAGATAGGTACGCGCAGAATATGGAATGACTAGCCTTCACTAAAATTTTTATAATAAATAAACCACAAGTCCCTTTTCTAAAATTACAACTTAAAAATTTAATAAACACATAAGGCTAGCATCCTACCAAAAATTAGCCCATTTGCACGTTTCTAAGGTCCATTTCCGAGTCTTACAAAACGTCACATGAATCTGGCCTGTTCGAGTAATTTTTCATGTTTGTCACTTTTCTTGCTAAAAGTGTACCAACTACACTTTATCCTTCTAAAATAGCTTACTAACCATCAAATATACATTTTAACATGAACATTACAGGTTCTAATAAATTCTAAAAGCTACATACAACCACTTCAATAACGGTTTTGAAGATAACACATAGCACAATTTGACATTGCATATTTTGTACATCATAAAGTCTACTTTGGCATAATTTGCTTAGGCACTAACTAACCCCCCAAAAAGCCCGTCCTTATACATGAAAAGAGCTACATTTCATTTTCCTAATGATCATAACACCTCTAAGCAATGGAACATTCAAGCATACAATTTCCATATATCTTTCACCTCCCAAAACATATTCTTTCACTTGAAATATTGTTCAACCACATCTCCTTCCTCCACCGTCCCATTTTCATGGTGAGAAAGAAAAACGTTACCCCATTTATCATAGATATGCAACATATTCATATTCAAAGGAGGCAAAGAACTTATCTTTGGGGGAAATTCACACATGCAAGTCACCTTGCTTAAGAATTCGAAACTTTCATGCTTCAAGCTTAATATTTTCTATATAAGATTAAATCATAGTAATAGCTAGACATTCAAGCATATACTTTCACATATAAGTCAAGAGTATTTATAGTGTACTTGCCTTCATGGATCTTAGATCTTGCTTGAAACTTGTTGAAACAAAATAATGCTTACGTCAACCCCTTCCTAGCATACACGGTTATAGGTAGAAATATTTTTTAGCCACTATTTAAACAAACAATACAACTTAGTTTTGAGGCTAGACGGTCTTACCAAATTGATTTTTGAATGGAGGTTGAGATGAATCCAACCCACCAATAGACTAATCTCTCCTAGTACTTTGAAGATCTTCACCTAGTGACCTCTTGAGGTCAAGGTTTCCACAAGAAAAGAGGGTATCTTGTGAGCTTCACTATGTAAGGTATAGAATTCACTTAAGGAGTTTAGGATATACTCACCTAGACCAAACTTGATCTTGAATGATTCTTGGATCTTTTTGGCTAAATGTTGGTCATGTGAGGTGGATGAGGGGTTCTTGATTCTTTTGTTCTTTGGGAGTTCTTTAGTGGTTGAGTTGAGAGAATTCTAGAATTCTTGGAGAGAATTTTTCTTCAAAGGCTAAGTGTTTAGCCGTTGGGAGCTTAAGGAAGAAGAAGAGAATTTCCTTTGCATGGTTATGCTATTTAGGGTTTGCTAACTTGAGTTACTTTAGCAAACTAGGGTTACTTTATTGCTAACTTGAGTTACTTTAGCAAACTAGGGTTACTTTATTGCTAACTTGAGTTACTTTAGCAAACTAGGGTTACTTTTGAGTTGTAGTTAGCATAAAGTAACCATGGTAAAGTTTAAGATGTCTCTTGGATGCACCATGGTTAAAACCGGCGGTTAGGGTGCAATTAGTAGGCTCCATCATGCTTGAGTCACTTTTAAGAGTGTTTAATGGAAAAGCTATTAGGTAGTTGAAGGAAATGTTTATAGTAAAGTTGATCCCTAATTCCCTAATTTCCCTGTATCCCACGTTTTTAATGGGAATTTTAGTGAGTTACCCATCCTTATAATAATAATATCATATTGTGACTACATCATGCATAACTATTTTATATTATTGCTTAAATAAGCAATTAAAGTGTGTAATCGGCCTTTTTAACAAAAAGGTGGCCTCCTAATTACCCTCTACCCGGCGGCTTAGTGGAGGAAAAAGTAGTATTTTTCCCCTTTTTACTTCTTAATCTTATTTTGTAGGACACTAAATGCTAGAATGACTTTTCATGCTTTCTTTTACTAAGACTACTAAGGGTTTGTTGCTTGTGGTAAAAGAAACCCTATTTTAATATCTCTAATACCCTTATGGTCGAGATTATGAAAAATCTTGGGAGGGTAAAATTGTCATCTCACATAAGACATACTCTTGTCAATTCCACTATTTACCTTAAGGAGAATTAATTAAAGTAGTCGTAATAAACTTAATAAAATTGCACTCGAAGCATCCATCCTTCCATTAATTCATTCATACAGTCTCAAGTACAATACGATCTTTCATTGGGGTACAACAGTTATGTATTTATAAAATGTATGAAATAAGTGTTACTTAATGTATGCACGTGATAAAAATGTATTACATGTTTATATATAATGTTGTCATACTAACAAGCCATGAATCATTAAGGCTTACATCATCTGGCAAACATTTGTTGTCTTTATACTATATTCAGGTGCCATGATTAATGAACTAAACTAGTCAATTAAGTGAAGTGCTTAAGTTAATGAACTAACTAGTTCATTAAAATGAAGACATATTTGGAGAGAGCTATATGGCAACAAACTTGAAATGGAAAGTCTCCTCATCTCCACATCTCATTCAAATCACACGCCACATACATATATATATATATTTCATATACAAATTTTTTAAAGAAAAAATTTGACAACGTCATGTTAATGTCACACCATATATGCACATCATATTTATGAGTATATACAGGTCTCATATCATATATTACAAGTCATAGTGATATCAAAATTATAACGACATATCGCAAGGTTATAAACCAAAAATTGTCATATCGGGTGACTACCCAAACTTCACCGACATGTCACGTACTTACCATGTAAAGATGGTCAGCCTATATACACTAAAAATACTCCAAATTTTTGTGATCCACATGTCATATTCAGCCACAAAGTCATACTATGTTTACACACACAAATTACCCACAATTTAGCCTAAATTTTTAGAGAATTCAAATTGACAATTATTTTGTCACATGGGGCAGTTTTCATCATCCATTGGAGCTGAATATACACTTTATTTTCTGTATATTATGTGTAACATAATATATATTACATGTCTAAGTAGTTTGATTTTAATCAGAGAAAAATCGTGTAATCGATGAAAGTCGAAAATTCGGTTTTCTAAAACCCTACACACATAGGACGTTCTCTTCATTGTAACATGTATCTAGACACTTTTTACACATTCAAGACATATTAGAGTGTTCTAGAAAAATCTAATTAGGGCTGATTGAAATTTACCATGTATGTGAAGATTATGCATTATTTGACAAAGTTTACATAACAAGAATTCAGCACATGTGCAGCTGAATGTACACGCCTAGTTCAGCATTTTTGGAGCCTAGATGGAGCTTATTTGGCACTTCAAGTGGTGGAGGCTATGCCACACATAATTGGTGACATTGAAGAGGGCAACATACAAGGAAATAATTCAAAATAGAACACATGCTGAAATTTCAGCACATGAGAAATTCTGGCCGATTTTTGGTGCTTATTGTCTTCAATTGTCTTCAAAAATTAAAGGGGGATTGTATCATGATTATTTGGAAGTTAATCACCTTGATTTTGAGCACATGTTTCAGACTTTTGAGAAGAAATTCCAGCTTATTTAAGATGTTCCAAGGTGGATTAAAAATAGCCTATCAAGAAGTGACAACTAGGGGAAGACAAGTCATTCCTCCAATCATGTTGCACCAAGTAAGCAAGTTTGGGTCATCATCTATACAAAACAATCTTCCAATGGTATTCAAGACGATTCTCAAGGAAGAAAATAAAACCTAGGGGGCGGCCACAACATTATAAAAAGGAGCAAGATGGTGCAAAACAAGGCTAAGCCAAAGTTCATACTCTTACAAGATCAAGCAAGACTATTCTCTTCTTCTCGTGATCTTCTCTCTTGCTCTTAGCCTCAAGAGTATCATTCTTATATTCCATATAATATACAGGCTTTGTGTAAACCACCCACGTATGTTCATCTTGTGTAAAAGGTTGATCAAGGTGTGATCAAGCATTCATTCGATCAGTTGTGGTGTTCGTGTTGTTGTGTTTGTTTGTTTGATTGTAAAAGGATGGAGTTGGTGTATAACTCCAATCACCCTTGTGTCAAGGTGTTGTTTGTGTTTATTTAATACCGAAGAAGGTGTCCTCGAATACTGGAGTAGGTTGATTTAACCATACCCGTATAAAAATCTCGGTGTTCTTAATTTTCAGCACCTTTACTTTCAGTTCCTGTTTTCTGCATCCTTTTTATTGCCACGGTAAAAATAGCAAACGTTTTTCAAAAATCACCAAAATTTTCATAAACATAGACAAAGGTGTTAAATTTCATTTGAAACAAGTTTCATTGAATTTGGATAAGTATAAGTCATTCAGACGTTCATTGTTCTGAGACAAGTGCAATCTGATTTTCAGATTTGCAAAGGTTGGGAACATTAATGTGGTTGACATACTTGCCAAAGGAATTTTGAAAAACTGTTTCAACCCTTTAAATTAAACATCCTAAGGATAATACAATAAAATATTCAGATCATTTGGAGTTCTCAATTAATAGGAATAAATTTTTCATTTTGAGGAACAGTTTCTGATAGATTGACACAATCTAAGTAAAAACGGTTTTTCAAGGCCTTATACTTAGAATTTTAATCTGAATTTTTTACAACAGATACATAACATCGGAAAGTAATTTGTCACCAAATTTCACAATTTTTGGAGGTCTATAACCTGATCATTTAGTTAATCAAAACCAGGTCTGAAAACAGAATCTGTTTTTAGAAGTCGATTATTGGGTTTAAAAAGTTTTAAAAACAAATTTTTTCCGCTCCCACTATTCAACCCCTCTTCTAGTGGTGCTATACATGTCCTTCAAGTGGTATCAGAGCCCAGCATATTCACTACAAGAAGATACAACAATCTTTGTGAGATGGCATCCACTAGTCACAAGACCAAAAAGAAGGTATGTCGACTCAAAGGCCTCATCTTTTCGACGGTGAGTCTTTTATACAATGGAAAATTAGAATGAAACTCTTTCTTATGGCTATTGATATACACTTATGGTCCATAATAGAAGACATTCCTTTTATTCCTTCTAAGTTATCCACGGTTGATGGTGTTACTTTAGAACTTGTGAAACCGAAACAAGAATACACTAGTGATGACAAAAAGAAATTAAGTATGAATACTAGAGCCATGCAACTTCTTCTAAAAGGTTTAAGTAAAAGTGAATCGAGTTGTGTGTCAAATTGCTCTAGTGCCCAAGAAATGTGGAGAATTCTTGAAATGAAACATGAAGGTACTAGTCAAGTTAAAGAATCCAAAATTAACATGCTTATGTCTACTCTTTAATCTTTCAAGTTATTACCAAACGAATCTATTGTTGACATGGATTTACCCTTGACTAACATTTACAATTCCCTTGAGTCTCTTGGAAGAGCATTTTTCACACAGAAAAAGGCACCAATGGTACTAAGAAGCCTCCCATCCGAATGGGATCCCAAAGTCACGGTGACCAAATAAAGTAAGGAAACAAGATCGATAAAAATGGAGGAACTGATCGGATCATTAAAGGTATAAGAAAACAAACTCACACTAAGAAAATCGGAATCAACGTCAAAATAAGGTAAAGCTATTGCTTTTAAACCAAATGAATACGTCTCTACCTCTTCTGATCACGTAGATGATAGAGACACAGAATCGGACAATGAAGATCTAATATTATTGGCTAAAGTTTTGAGAAAATTTATGAGAAAATCATCAAAGAATAAATCTCAGGCTGTTTCAACTAAGAGAAATAAAAATAAAATTAACGATAAAGATATAAAGTGTTATGAATTTGAAAAACTTGGTCATTTATCATATGACTGCCCGAACAAGGACAAACAGACAAACAAAAACCGTGACAAGGATTTGAAGAAAAATAGACCCGTCTCAGAACCTAAACAAAGGAATACAAGAAGAGCTCTCAAGGCCTCCACTTGGAGTGAGTCATCTGACTCTGAGACTGATGAAACCGAAGAAGAAATGGCACAAGTATGCTTTGCATCCAAAGCATCAAATGAGGTATCTTTTGACTCTGATTCTGATTCCGAACCCTGTTATGATGATTTATTTAGTCAATGTCTAGAATTGCATAAATTCATAAAGACTCTTGCAAAAGAAAAGGATAAGTTAATTGAAGACAAGAAGTTGTTAGAAACTTCTAACATGAACCTTGTATCTCAATTAAACGATTCAAAAGAAGAGTCTTCTTGCACAATTAATGCATTAAAATCAGAGGTTTCATCACTAACATACGAAAATAATAAAATGAAAGCCGAGATTTCAAATTTGAATCAAGAAACACAGATTTAGAAAGAATGGTAAAACAGTTTGATACGGGTACGAACATGCTAGATTGCCTCGTTTCCTCCCAAAAGCATGAAACTAATAAAGCTGGATTAGGATAAGTTGAGGATAACGAAATACAAAATAAGTCAACTAAATTTATTTTATCTTCATCTAAGAAACCGCATGTATTTAAGACAACTATACAACCTAAGAAGATGGCTAGTTCACCACTCATTCACATCTCATTGTGCTTCTTCTTTTTCATCTCATACAAAATACAATCATGTGCCATATAGGTATGAAAGGAAACCATTGATGCATACGTGACACTCATACAACACAAATGCATTTAAATCGTGCACCATGCACACTAATACAAATGCATTTCAAAAACGAAAATCTTATTATGAGCATAATGACATTCTCGGCCATAGGCCAAATAGACTTGCACCTAACATTTATTATATTGCTTCTTCATTTTTTTCTCACCTTTTGTAAGACCGAATAAGGTTACCCAAGTTTAGGTACCAAAAGGTACTCTTACAAAAGGTTGAAAAACTAACTCTTAAGGGCCCAAAATAAAAGGGTACCTAAATCGTTGTTACACATTGCAGGAAACTCAATCAAAAGACACGTCAATCAAGTGGTTCCTTGACAGTGGCTGCTCGAGGCACATAACTGGTGACCCGAGCCTATTCTCAAAATTGAAGAGGGTTACAAAAGGTGGATTGGTAGCCTTTGGAGACAACAACGAAGGAAGAATTATCGGAAAATGAACAATTGGAAACCCGAGCACTCTTCAAATCTTCAACGTCTTTCTGGTAAGTAATCTATCCTTCAACTAGCTTGGCATCTCACAATTTCTTGACAATGGTTTTGATGTGTGCTTCAAACATCCGTATTGCAATATTATAAATAAAAACAGAGAAACGGTATTAAAAGTAAAATGAGAAGGAAATATTTTTTTACACTATCTATGGATGACATGTTAGACGCTAAAGTAAAATGTTTTATGTCAAATGAACCTAACGTGAATTTGTGGCATAGGCGGTTAAGACATATTGTCATCTCAACTCTTGAGAAACTTCAACAAAAGAATCTAGTACGAAAATTGCCTAAACTTGAGTTAGACAACTTTAAGTTGTGTGAATCTTGTATTAAAGGAAAACAAACACATGAATCACTTAAGTCTAAGAATGAAATTAGCACATCTATAGTCTTAGAACTATTACACATTGATTTGTTTTATCCTAGTCGTACTAGAAGTCTTTGTGGGCGACATTATGTATGCATCATCGTTGACGATTTTTCTCACTATACATGGACTTTATTTCTTGCCAATGAAGATGATAGTGCCATTGAGTGAAGCGCCCCGCTCCCGAGCCCTAACATCGGGAACAGTGCACCCGCCGTATCTCACTAAGGAGAATACAAAGCGTCAAAATCAAAACAGATACACGTCAGCGAAAGTCAAAATCTAAAACCTCGAAATAATCATCTTCATAAATATCAATGTCTAGGCAAATCTAAATCCGTTGCAAATGTCAAATATAGATGTAACTGAATGTCTAAAGTACATAAACCTCGAGTATCGAAAATCATTATCTCAACTAAGCCCTCGAAAGTCTCATTGGAATGTCATCGACCTCGATATCTCCACTCTTGGTCATCCTCGGTATGCTAACTCAATCACCTGTCTATCTGCAAAATATGTTAAAGCGTGGTTTGAGCGACAAGTCGCTCAGCAAGTAATCCCACTATACTTACCATGGGATCATACACGGAGAAGCAAGTGTGATAAGAATATATAACAACATAAAATAATAGCATGCTTCTTTTCGCAAGTAAATTTACAACTCTGCCCCTAACATCCAAAAGCAATAGAGCAAATAGACCCAACAAGGTACAAAACAAAGTCCAATTAAGTACGGAACAAAGTCAACAAATAGACCAATGACCAAGTCAAACCAAACGACAGCCAAGCAAAGGTTAGTCCAAGCTAAAACGTGATGCAATTATTCAAAACAATGCAATGCCAATGTTCCCATATTTCAAATCCAATGTTTCTCATATCAATGTCCAATGTCCAATGTCCAAATCCAATATCCATATCCGATTAACGCGGTCCACAAATCTAAATAACCAAGTCTGGTTTAATCGGTCCAAAGTCCAACATCAAATGCAATGGCTATAGCACTTTTCCTACAAGTGATTTATACCGTAAGACTTACGAATTGATTCCTCCAAAATCCAAGTATACTATAGACACCCTGTCCCAGACTAGGTCGTTACGTCTATAGCACCAAACACAATTGCCTTTGCACCCTGTCCCAGACTAGGTAGTTACGCTCAGGCCCAAAATATGCATACAGAAGCCCTGTCCCTGACGAGGTAGTTATATCTGCAGCAATTCAAATAGGCATACAGAAACCCTGTCCCTGACGAGGTAGTTACATCTGCAGCACTCGATAACCAAAATAGGAATCAACTCGGCTTACCGATATATTTCCCTTGTAAGGGTGAATTTCCAAAAATATGCAGATGCAACTTTCAAAATCATTTTTCCTAAGTATCAAAGTTAGTTTAAATTACCAAAATGAGACAAAATGTCAAATTTGTCAAAATTACCAAATTGTCCTCCAAATGCCAAATAATCCCAGACAAATAATCCAAATAGGCCAAAATAATTCAGATTACCAAAAGTATCACCCTCAGTCGTGTATGTATACTTATGTATATGCCCACGTCCATACATGTGCATATACACGTATATACATATTCGGCCATCACACTTATTTCAACATGATTTTCAATTTAAATAAATACATACATACATACATATATACCTATATATATAACATAGACATAACACCATAGATGAACATACTTCAAAAATATAACCTTTATTTGGCCGAATGTGGTAGCCAGATAGATGCTAAAATTATATTCGGCCAAACAGCAAATTACTGCGCAATCACGCATGTGTATACAAAGTTATACATATATATGTCAAAGATCCTCACATAGTCATGCAATCCCAATATATACCCATATAGCACGGACACGCTGGCAAATTCGGGCCCTAAACTAAAACCCAGAGCAAGCTTACACAAATTTGACCCACACCACAATTTCAACAATTCTACAAGAACATATCCAAATCTATAAAGTACATATATATTATATACTATTATATATAAAACACAGTAAATTCAATAACTTTTCACACACTCACAGGCCGTGGCCTTCGTGTTCCTCGGCCTACACCCTCTTACATATATATATATATAATTAATTCACATATAGATGCAACAATCTATAAAAACAATAATACTTATGCATGATCCAATTTTATCTCGAACATAACATATAGAATTTGCGCAAAACATAGCAAGTATAGGGAGATTACTTACGTATCTCAATATACGATACCGTACAATAGAATCGGGTTTAAGGTTGGACAAGAAGTATTCTTTTTCTTCCCCTCAAGTGCACGGCTGGATGGGCTAAAGGGATGCAACGCCCCTTTTTTTTCTTTTGCTTGTTGTTGATGATGGTGGCCACTGGAAGCACTGGAGATGGGAGGAAGCTGCAGTTTTTTTTCTTTCTCTTTTGATGTTGAAGGAGCGGCAGGTTGAAGATTGTGGGGGTGAGTAGTTGTTTAGGTTAGGATAGTATATATAGATAGGTGTGGGTTAGATAATCTAGGTATTTTCCTAGTAGAATTAGGATATTCCATACAAGATATGTATTAGTTTCCTAATCCTAGGTAATTTAGGATTTTAAATATCTTACTTTATTTTCTTTTTCTTTTTCTTTTTCCTTTGCAAAGCATGACGTAACAGACTTCCCCCCTTACAAAAAGTTTCGTCCTCGAAACTTGCGTATTATGTGATCAATAACCTAGTGTAGTTCTACTTGGTTCATTTACCTAGTATGTATCACTAATACCATCATATCAACCTCACGTTTAGGTTGTTAAGCCTTCGATTTCACTTGTACTGCTTAACGCATAGCATTCACTTATATAATTGTAATCTACAATCTAAATTCTTAAATTCATCATATATGATCCATCTCTTACATACATAATCAAGCTAAATATCAATCGAGCATTCTAATTGCTGAATCTAACCCAACTAAATCTCACATGGATGGCAACCACCACTTGTTCGCGCTTACTCACCTTCGCTTCAAGCTTACTAGATTCGACAGTATCTATTTGTTCATGCTTACATTATCTCAGTTCAAGTCTACTAGATTCATCAATTCTTACGTGTTTCTATGTTCATCTTAATTTCCTTAAACGATATTGATATCATCACCTTATATCGATAATTTCTAAGATTTACATCTTAACCACCATCTAACCCGTTTTGTGGTTAGTATCATTGATTACAACCAGTTGCTGACTAGTATAACACTCATCAAGTTCAGGGGTTCGAATACAAGTTACACATGTACAACTTAATCATTTGAAATTCATAACCAAAGGTACCTTGATAGCATCAATTGGACCCCTGGAGCCGTCTCCTCGGCTTTGGGCAATCTCTAGCCAAATGGCCCATTTCTCCACAGTTGTAGCATGCTCCCACCTTTCTCCAACATTCTCCTGCGTGTCTTCGTCCATATGTGGGGCAAGTAGGGCTCACTATAAGCACATTATCTCCGAGCTCTTGCTGCTGTTGAGGTCGTGGTTGAGCTATCTGACCCCTCTTAAGATTTTTGACCCACCTCTCAGGTCCACCACTGCTGCTCTCTTCTCGAGGTCTTTTACTTTTCTCTTCCGTTGCCACCCTCACAAGATCACCCTCGACCTTACGACACACCTCCAACAATCCCTCAAAAGTGGTAGGCTGGGCGCATATGATCAATGACTGAATGCGTGAGCTCAAACCCGTCTCGAACTTCAACATCTTTGTCCTCTCGTCGTCCATGACGGCAGGCATGTATCTCCCGAGTGCATGAAATTTCTCAGAATATTGATCAACAGTCATGGACCCCTGTGTCAGGAGCTGAAACTCTGTCATCCTCCTCTGAATGGCACTCTCCGGAACGTAGTGTCTCTGGTACTCCTCCCTAAATTGGGCCCATGTCGGCGGTGTAGTCCGTCTACGTACCACACCCTGCCACCATCGCTCTGCATCGCCCTCTAAGAATGGTATCACCACATCCACCTTCAGGCCATCCGGAACCTCTAACAACCTCAACTGCTTGGATACATTCTTGAGCCAAATCTCTGCCTCCTCTGGTTGGGTGGTACCACTGAACATAGGTATCCGGGAGTTTTGCATCTCCCGGTAAAAGAATCGAAGCCCCTGGGGTGGTGGTGGTGGTGGTGGTGGTTGCTGCTGTTGCTCTTGTTGTTGTTGTTGCAAGTGAGCCAGCTGTACCTGCTGCTGGGCCACCAATGCAGTAAGAGTGGCCAGCGTGTCTGCCAGTACCTGGGGAATGGTCCCCTGTCCCTGCTGATCGTCAACATTATTACCAGCTGGAGCACGTCGTGGAGGCTCTTCTGTACTTCAAGTTCATGAGGCAAAAATCAGATTAGTTGATAACAAGTTGAAAGGTGGAACGCGGATAAATCGATAATTAGACAAGAAAAATTCATCATCGGCACACACCTCCCATGACCCGATGATAACTTAGGTCTAAGATCATCGCTTAGATCTACTTTGCTTATTATGGGTAATAATCATAGTTTATGTCTACAATCGTTACTTAGTATAATCATCTCTTATGACTAAGATCAATCCTTATGTTCAAATCATCACCTAATGTTCAGATCACCACTCAATTTCTATAGTCGATATTACATATCGTCATTCCTTAAATATAAATTCATAACCTACGGGCAAAATCGTAACTTGATTTCTAAGATCATAGCCTAAATTTATGCTTCTGCCATGGATCTAGAACCATGCTCTGATACCACCTAAAGCGCCCCGCTCCCGAGCCCTAACATCGGGAACAGTGCACCCGCCGTATCTCACTAAGGAGAATACAAAGCGTCAAAATCAAAACAGATACACGTCAGCAAAAGTCAAAATCTAAAACCTCGAAATAATCATCTTCATAAATATCAATGTCTAGGCAAATCTAAATCCATTGCAAATGTCAAATATAGATGCAACTGAATGTCTAAAGTACATAAACCTCGAGTATCGAAAATCATTATCTCAACTAAGCCCTCGAAAGTCTCATTATAATGTCATAGACCTCGATATCTCCACTCTTGGTCATCCTCGGTATGCTAACTCAATCACCTGTCTACTTGCAAAATATGTTAAAGTGTGGTTTGAGCGACAAGTCGCTCAGCAAGTAATCCCACTATACTTACCATGGGATCATACACGGAGAAGCAAGTGTGATAAGAATATATAACAACATAAAATAATAGCATGCTTCTTTTCGCAAGTAAATTTACAACTCTGCCCCTAACATCCAAAAGCAAATAGAGCAAATAGACCCAACAAGGTACAAAACAAAGTCCAATTAAGTACGTAACAAAGTTAACAAATAGACCAATGACCAAGTCAAACCAAACGACAGCCAAGCAAAGGTTAGTCCAAGCTAAAACGTGATGCAATTATTCAAAACAATGCAATGCCAATGTTCCTATATTTCAAATCCAATGTTTCTCATATCAATGTCCAATGTCCAAATCCAATATCCATATCCGATTAACGCGGTCCACAAATCCAAATAACCAAGTCCGGTTTAATCGGTCCAAAGTCCAACATCAAATGCAATGGCTATAGCACTTTCCCTACAAGTGATTTATACCGTAAGACTTACGAATTGATTCCTCCAAAATCCAAGTATACTATAGACACCCTGTCCCAGACTAGGTCGTTACGTCTATAGCACCAAACACAATTGCCTTTGCACCCTGTCCCAGACTAGGTAGTTACGCTCGGGCCCAAAATATGCATACAGAAGCCCTGTCCCTGACGAGGTAGTTATATCTGCAGCAATTCAAATAGGCATACAGAAACCCTGTCCCTGACGAGGTAGTTACATCTGCAGCACTCGATAACCAAAATAGGAATCAACTCGGCTTACCGATATATTTCCCTTGTAAGGGTGAATTTCCAAAAATATGCAGATGCAACTTTCAAAATCATTTTTCCTAAGTATCAAAGTTAGTTTAAATTACCAAAATGAGACAAAATGTTAAATTTATCAAAATTACCAAATTGTCCTCCAAATGCCAAATAATCCCAGACAAATAATCCAAATAGGCCAAAATAATTCAGATTACCAAAAGTATCACCCTCAGTCGTGTATGTATACTTATGTATATGCCCACGTCCATACATGTGCATATACACGTATATACATATTCGGCCATCACACTTATTTCAACATGATTTTCAATTTAAATAAATACATACATACATACATATATACATATATATATATAACATAGACATAACACCATAGATGAACATACTTCAAAAATATAACCTTTATTTGGCCGAATGTGGTAGCCAGATAGATGCTAAAATTATATTCGGCCAAACAGCAAGTTACTGCGCAATCACGCATGTGTATACAAAGTTATACATATATATGTCAAAGATCCTCACATAGTCATGTAATCCCAATATATACCCATATAGCACGGACACGCTGGCCACTTCGGGCCCTAAACTAAAACCCACAGCAAGCTTACACAAATTTGACCCACACCACAATTTCAACAATTCTACAAGAACATATCCAAATCTATAAAGTACATATATATTATATACTATTATATATAAAACACAGTAAATTCAATAACTTTTCACACACTCACAGGCTGTGGCCTTCGTGTTCCTCGGCCTACACCCTCTTACATATATATATATATATAATTAATTCACATATAGATGCAACAATCTATAAAAACAATAATACTTATGCATGATCCAATTTTATCTCGAACATAACATATAGAATTTGCGCAAAACATAGCAAGTATAGGGAGATTACTTACGTATCTCAATATACGATACCGTACAATAGAATCGGGTTTAAGGTTGGACAAGAAGTATTCTTTTTCTTCCCCTCAAGTGCACGGCTGGATGGGCTAAAGGGATGCAACGCCCCTTTTTTTTCTTTTGCTTGTTGTTGATGATGGTGGCCACTGGAAGCACTGGAGATGGGAGGAAGCTGCAGTTTTTTTTCTTTCTCTTTTGATGTTGATGGAGCGCCAGGTTGAAGATTGTGGGGGTGAGTAGTTGTTTAGGTTAGGATAGTATATATAGATAGGTGTGGGTTAGATAATCTAGGTATTTTCCTAGTAGACTTAGGATATTCCATACAAGATATGTATTAGTTTCCTAATCCTAGGTAATTTAGGATTTTAAATATCTTATTTTATTTTCTTTTTCTTTTTCTTTTTCCTTTGCAAAGCATGACGTAACATTCAGATTGCTAAATTAATAAAACAACTTGAAAATAAGTATGGTTTAAATATGAAAAAGATTAGGAGCGATAGAGGTGAAAAATTTAAAGATAAGGACATGATTGCGTTTTGCGAAGAAAAAGGTATTAAACACGAGTTTTCACCACCTAGAACACCAAAATTAAACAGAGTAGTAGAAAGAAAGAATAGGACATTACAAGAAATTACAAGAACCATGCTATGTGAAAATAAGTTGCCTAGATTTTAGGGGGGAAGCCATAAAGTGTGCATGCTATATAGTTAACTGCTTATCGATTAGAAAAAAATAAACAAAACCTCTAATGAAATTTTGAATATTCGCATGCCTAAGATTGATTATTTTTGTGTCTTTGGTTGTAAATGCTTTGTTTTAAATACAAAAGATAATCTAGATAAATTTGAGTCTAAATCCATTGAATGCATCTTTGTTGGATATTATGTGAATTCTAAGGCATATAGCTGTTATGATCCTATCACTAGACATATTTTAGAATCTATTCATGTAAAATTTAATAAATTTGGTGAAAATGAACTAAATAAAGAATATGACGATGATTTTGAACTAAAGCCCGTGTTAGATGGTATAGAAGAAAATATCGTACATGATGAACACGACACACTAGAAATGCATGATCACTTAGAAATGCATGAAAACTTAGAAAATAATCAACCAAGATGGTATAGGTGTCACCCACACAACCTCATCATAGGCGACATAACACAAGGTGTACGACCACGTAGAAGAGTAAATCAAGATGAAATAAATCAATTACATGCTATGATATCTGAAATAGAACCTAAGAATGTGTTTGATGCTTTAAATGATTCTTCATAGATTGACACTATGCATGATGAACTAAATCAATTCACAAGAAACGACGTGTGGGATTTAGTACCCCGACCACAAGATAAAACGATAATCAGCACAAAGTGGGTCTTCAGAAACAAAATGAATGAAGACGGTAAAGTCATGAGAAACAAAAGCGAGACTTGTAGCACAAGGCTATAATCAAGAAAAGGGAATAGATTACAAAGAAACATTTGCACCCATGGCATGCTTAGAAGCTATATGATTATTACTTTTTATTGCTTGCATAAAGAATTTTAAACTTTATCAAGTGGACGTAAAAAGTGCATCCTTAAACTGTTTCTATACATGAAGAAGTATATGTAAAAAAACAACCCGGTTTTGAGGATATAAGATATCCTAATCATGTGTATAAGTTAAATAAGGCACTATATGGTTTAAAACAAGCATCTAGGGCTTGGTACGATCATTTTGATACCTTTCTTTTAGAAAATGGATTTAAAAGAGGAACCATAGATAGTATTTTATTCCTGAAACAAGAAAAATTGGATTTACTCATTATTCAAATTTATGTTGATGATATTGTCTTTGGATCTACATGTCATAAGCTAGTCGAAGAATTTGAAACGTGCATGAAATCCGAATTTGAGATGCCTATGGTTGGTGAGTTAAATTATTTTCTTGGATTGCAAATTAAACAAACTCGTAAAGGCATGCATATGAGTCAAGTTAAATATGTGAACATGATTAAAAAGTTTAACTTTGAAAACTTGAAACCATCTCGTACCCCTATGAGTGTAACCGCTAAACTCAATAAAGATGAGAATGGAAAAACTTTGATAATGGTTTGTATAGGTATATGATTGGTTCTTTGCTTTATCTTACTGCAAGTTGACCATATATCATGTTTAGTATTTGTATGTGTGCTTGTTTTCAAAATAACGCTAAAGTGTCACACTATAATGCTGTAAAAAGGATATTTCGATACATTAAGCATACTCCCACATTAGGAATTTGGTATGATCAATATTGTGAATTTAACTTGCATGCATATACTGATGCAGATTATGGCGGATGTTGTACCCCACCAGATAACAGAACTATATCCAGGGCTAGCACGAAGTGGTGCAATAGAACGATATTTCTAAATGAGAATATTTTAAGAATTACCAACGTTTATCCAATAATTAAAGGAAAATAGTATACTACCCAGTATAGATTATGAAGCATGTTGGTTGATAGTTTCCCTCCCAAGATCACTCATAGATTTTGGCATAGAGCATGGGGACATTAAAGTGGAGTCCCTTTTACCACAAGCAATAAACCCTTGTTGTAGTGGTGAGAGAAAGCATAGAAAGTTATACTAAGCATTTAGTGCCTTACTAAAAGAGATTTAAAATGGTAAAAAGGGGGAAAAAGTATTTCTTTTCCCCATTAGGGCCGCCGGATAGAGGAAGCATTAAGTAGACCACCTTTTTCTGCTAAAATGACTTAACTACACTCCTTAAGTGCTTATTAAAGCAACAATGTAAATAGTTATGTATAATGTAGTCACAAAGGCATGTTTTTGTAAGAATGTGTAACTCACTAAAAGCTCCACTAGCAACGAGGGATGCGAGGAGCTAGGGGATTAAGGACCAAATTCTACCATCTTCTTCAACTACCTAGTAGCCTTTTTCATTAAACCTTCTAAAAAGGTGATTCAAGCATGGTGGAGCTACTAAATATACCTAACCACCGAAATTAAACCATGGGTAACCCATGGTGAATCCTTTAACCACCATAGAAACTTTGTAAAATTAGCTTAAAAATTAAGAAGGGGGTATAATGATTAGGGAGTAAATGAGTTGGGAATAAAACCCCTCCACCGCCGGTTTCCTTCTCCATTGGGGTAAACCAAGAGTACCTCACCCCTAACCATAGTCACCTTCAGTTTAATTACTTCAATTTCATAGAAGGTATATTCACATGGTATATCCATGTGTACATAGTTACATGCATAGTATTGGATATATATATATAAGTATAAGAAGTATATATGTTATGTTTATTTATATATGTATATTCAGCATATGACTTGATATTGGCCTAAAGGATTTTAGTGAAAGGGGTATTTGAAGGATACTAGTTGAAAATACACTTTAAACACGCATGTATGTGTAGTGTACGTAAATTAAGATAGGAAAATGGGTAAGATACGATCATGGATAAGATGCAACCGAATTAAACTCATATATGTATAAGTGTACCCACTTATATATCGGCCATGAGGCCCTATGGAACAAATTTATGATTCCAAGACTCTCCATGCAACCCAAAAAGTAAACCATAATTAGGCCTTTAATGAGCCTCATGATTGTGTCAATGCACATGAAGGATCTTTTCCCTCCTCCCACAAGGAGGTCGCCGGCTATACCCTAACCAAGAAGATTTCTCTGTCTTTATTTAACAGGGAACCTCATAATACATTCTTAACTTGTTATTATCCAAAAAGTTACCAAAGAGCAAGAGATTTTCCTCCCTTTTTCCCTCAAGGAATACGGCTAACATTAGCCAAAAGGTCACTGAGGGACTTAAAACTACTTTTACTAAAAGGGGTCTTAACTACTCACCTTAAATTCTTACAAAAGCAATATTATAAAGTGGTTTATGCATATAGTAGTCATACTATGATATTACTTAAGGTTGGATAACTCACTAGAACCGTGAGTTACAAGAAAAAGGAGGGAATTATGGGATTAACTTTACCATTAACCTTTTCCTCAACTACTTAACAACTTTCACTTAAACACCCTCAAAAGGCTATTAGAACATGATGGAACAACCCAAAAGGCTCCAACCGCCGGTTAACCATGGAGGAAGCCAAGAGTCACCTTAGCACTTACCATGGTTACTTTATCCCAACCACACATTAAAAAGTAACTCAAGTTAGTGATGGTAGTAATGCCTAATGAGAAGGAACCATGCAAAGGAAAAGTCTCTTCCTTCCTTAAGGTCCCAATGGCTAAACCTTAGCTTAGTAAAGAAAATTCCTCCCAAGGAAACCCTAGAACTCTCTCTTGCTCTCAACTCTCAAGAACTCACAAAGATCAAGAAACTTTCCTCTCTCTCTCTCTCTCTATCTCTTCTCCCCAAGGCATACGGTCTTGAGGAGCCAAGAGGATTTGAGACTCCTTCACATTCGAGCTTGGTCTAGGTGAGTGCATTCTAAACTCCTCTAGAGGGTTATGTGTTTTTCATGGTAAAACTCACAAGATACCCTTGCTTCTTGTGGGAACCGTGACCTTCAAGGATGCACTAAGAGAGGAACCTTGAAGAGCTAAGGAAGTTTGGCTTTTGGTGGGTTAGGACCATCTCAAACCCTAAGAATCACTTCGGGTAAGACCATCTAAGCCTCATTTAGCTCTATCTTTTATTTTTAAGATAACAACTAATGTTTGCTCTTCTCCTTTTCCAGACGGTGGGGTATATGTAGTGAAGAGGAGGAAGACTTCACTCATTTTATACACATTTCAAGGCAAGGAAAGGTGTAAGTTTGAAAAAGGCAAGTACACTATAAATAATCATGGCTTGTGTGTGAAATTATATGCTTGAATGTCTGGATGTTATTAAGTTTTAATCTTAGATGTAAAATGCTAAGTTTAAAGCATGAAGTTTTCGGATTCTTGGGTAAAGTGGCTTGCATGTATGAGATTTTCTTCAAAGGCGGATTCTTTGCTCATTTTAAGTATGAATATGATGTTAATCTAAGATGACTATGGCAAAGTTCTCTTCTTTGACATGTAAGGGGGACGGTTGGATTAAAATGGGGAATGAATGTGGTTCTTGTGATAGATTGTAACTTGTGGGGTAAAGAATGTGTACAAGATGTATGCTTTATGACTTAAGTTTAATATGTTCATTATAGAAATATAATTTAAGCCCTTGCATGCATATGAAATGGGCTGTTTTGGGGGTATGGTACGTACACACCAAATATACCAAGAATAGATTCTAGTAGGAACAAAAAGTGCAAGACCAAGGAGTGATTTGTGTAATCTTAAAAACTGTTTTTGAAGTGATGTGTAGATGACCTTTGGAATGTATTAGTACCTGTAAAATCTTATGGTAAAGGTGTATTTGATGATTAGAATGGCATTTATGAAAAATAACTCAAGTTGGGACACTTTTAGTAAGGAAAAGTGACAATAATGGGAATTACTGGAACAGGGCAGAATAATGGTACATTTTGCAAACCCTGAAAATTGATCTTAGAAGTATGAAATTAAGCTAATTTTTGGTATGAAATTAGCCCTATGTATGTAGTAAATATGAGAGTTGGAATTTTGGTAAAATAAGTTGTGGCTTGTCCTTAATGGAATTTTTAGTAAAACTGGTCAAGCTGAAATTAACTGGACTGGACAGAATTTAAGTGGTGTAATGGATGACCAGAAAATGGACCGTAGGAAAATGCAAATGGGATAATTTTTGGTAGGATGCTAGCTCTACGTGGTTATTAAGTTTGTGAGTTGGAATTTTTGAAAAAGGACTTACGGTTTGATCACAATAAAATTTGTTGTAAAACTGATCACTCCAGAAATCAGCATGTAACCGTTCTGGAAAAGTGAATAGATGACCCCTTGAATGTTATTATTGTTGTAACCCGAACATTCGCAGGTACTCTTATCTCTTGTTGATCTATAAAAGCCTTATCATCCTCCGGTGAAATATTCCGTATTTTATTCCTATCGATTATCTTAATATTGCCAAGATTGTTAATGTCGAGTATTCACATATTTAATTGAAGTATCGTTTATTCGCCGTAAATTATCCGATTCTTAATACGCAGCATAACACCTCTTATTTAATTATGTCCCATGTTGTGTGATATGTGAGAAAATAATTTCCTCCCCACACACACATAAAAATTCGGCCATGATAAGTCTCCAAGAGACTAGAAGATTCTTCAACCAACCACCAACACCTTCTTAATTGTGGTGTGCTAACAACCTTCTTAACTCCTTATCAAAAGTTGTAAAAGACAAACAAGTAATTAGCCTACCCTAATAAAGTCTTATTTCCCCTCTCCCAACCCTCCTAGAATCGTCCCCCATAGCCTTCAAGACCCCATTTGATTTTCAAACCCATCTTCTCAAATACTTTAAGTTATAAACCCTAAAACATAACTCCAAGCAAGAATGATATCTCAAGTGCTCCTTCCCCAACAAATCATCTAGGCCGAAAACTTTGGGAGTCAAGGGAGGAATAGAAGTCTCATCAACCTAAGCTCATAAGCATCTCAATCAAGTAAGTAATGTCCTATTTTATATCTCCATTGATGGAATTTTAGTATAGTAAACTTGAATAGTAACTCATGTTAATTTTTCCAAAAGTCGTGGGTTAGGATGGTTCAAGTGGAAGTTCTAGTCCGTCAATCTCATCTAAGAAGAAGAGTTAGAAGAACCTAGGCTTGATTCTAAGCCTTGAGGTAAGTTTCTAAGCATTTTGTGGTTCGTTAGTATTCTTTTAATGTTGGCCTTGTGTTGACCCAAAATCCGTGTGTTATGGCTCAAGTGGAGGGAACCCCAAGTGATTCAAGCTACCTTGAAGTTAATCTATCTTCTAAAGCTTCATTTCAAGGCAAGTATACTTTAACCTCTTACAATATATGTGATTATGTGCATACTTGAATGTCTAGAAGCTTAAGACATGATTTTAGTGAAAACATGCCTAAGTTGTTATCTTTTCTTATGTATTGAAAGGTTGGATGATAGACCTCTCTTATGTTGCAATATAAAGCATGTTTTAAACTGGAAATAAGAGTTAAAAGTGATGGATTAGGGGCTGCCCTATGTTTGATATTGAATGAGACATGATTGGTATGAAACCTAGCATTTTTAGTGGTTTTAATATGTGAAATTGTTGGACTAAAGGACTGTTTTGTTTAGAAGGAATGAACAGCCCATATGAACGACTTTTGCATGCTAAAAAGGACTTGAATTAGTATAGGGAAGCCTTATTATGTCTATTGAATGACCGTTAACTTGGATTATAGGCTAAAGGACAAAATTAGGAAGGAAAGGATACTTCTATGCATGTTGGTTGAAAACAGAGTTCTGGACAGATTTTTATGCTAAATTGATGGACTTAGTTAAGGACCTTCTAAACGTTGGATTGAGCTTATTTTTGGTGTGGCCGTAGCTTATCATGTCTATGTTATTTACGAGTTGGAATTTCTAGAAAATCGTTTGTGGATTGGTCAGAAATGAATTTTTAGTATCATGGGGTCAAACCAGTTCCGAGTTGTACCACCTTAGGGAGAAAAATTATTTAAGTGCCTTAAACATCTTGGATTGACCTGAAATTTTTACAAGAAGTACTTAAGACATAGAGCTAAGTATCCATGTAAAGAAATTGACTTTATCTATTGATCTTGGGGGTAAACCATTGAGGTAAATTTGGTGTAACATTCTGGAAAACAGGGCAGATTGACCCTTTGTACTTGTATGACTTGCATTGTATTTATTTTGACTTGGTTTGGTGAATGGGCATTTTGATATTGTTCATGAAAGAAATAGAAAAGATTTCCAGGTGCTAAATGAGCCCCATAATGAGTTTATGGATGGAGACAAGGTAAGGAATGGAGTTGAGAGTGCAGCAGAATTCCTGTTGTACCCTTGTTGGGAATTATTTTTATTGAGGTACCTACGCTTGTCGGAATCGCATGAAATTTGTACAGAATGTAGTTAAGATCATGTGGTGCATGTCCATACTTTTAGTTTCTGGAAAATAGGCTCAAAAGGTTGATTTTGAGGCCGGGCAATACAGGACTTGCTGCTGGATCGTTTTCCAGCCCATGAAGAAAGTTGTTTATGATGTTATAAGTGCATTTTACCATGTTGCATCCCATGCACATGCATTGACATGCTCATATGTTCCATGCTCATGATTTTGATGATGTTTTATATAAAGTTTTTGTTTCGAAAGAATTCTGCCCCTTCTGGCCAGCTTAACCCGCTACAGATCCGGGGTTAATTGATCTAAAGAAGTATAAGAACCGATCCAGGCCCGGTATAATAGGTCTGATGAAATATAAGAACCGATCCAGGCCCAGTATAATAGGTCTGAAGAGTATAAGAACCGAGCCAGGTCTGGTGTAATAGACCTGAAGGTGATCATGTTATAAGAACCGAGTCATGCCCGGTATAATAGGCTGACACACTCTCTTGTTTTATGATGAGCATGATTTAAAAGAAAGAAAGAAAGTTGAAGTATTTTTATGAGCATGTCTAAATGAAAGAAAGAATGTTTTCCGTTGCATCTGCATTGCATTCACATTTTCATACACATTACGCATGATACCTATTCATAGAAGTAAGGGTTGGCTATAGCACGTAGAATCTAACTAAGTGATGAAATTTAGATATTAGCTAAGTGTTGATATGACTTTAAGTATGATGCTTCGGAAAGGTAATGGCAGGTATGTTTTAACTTAAGGAATTGGGGTTTGATTCTTGTATGCCGTTTTCTCTTTATTGTATGGTGTTATTGTATACTTGTTGGCGGCTTTGTCGCTTACCCATCTATTTTTCCCCCCAGAGCCAGGTAATGAAGTCAAGTGGATTGATGATGAGCCAAGGGTGCCATAACCATAGGTTATTGAAGTCGCTGTTAAGAGAATGATGATGGAAGCTTTTGATGAACCTTTGGGACATTTTGGGACTTAGCTATTTTTCGGATTCTTTTCGGATAATGTTTGTATAATTTCGCGGTGTAGTTTGCTATCGGTTCAGTTTGTATAATTTTGCCATGTATTCGTGATTTGACGCTTTCGGATTAAGGTTCAAATTCTGCCGTATTTTTATCTACCTGTTAAGATCGTGACTTTGTAATCCATGTTTATCCATGGGTTTTACGAGTTAAGTATCGACGCTTTGTATTTTTCCGAAAGGGAAAGGGTGGTATCAGAGCCGAGGCTCTAGATTCGGGCAGAACGTAGAAGCTAAGTTACGATCTTAGAAATCTAAGAATTGATCTTAGACTTAAGTCATGATCTTAGAAGAGAGATGGCATTAGCTTAGACAACTTAGATTGGGAATAGGGTCCCCTGGTTGATCTGCTACCTGATATGTCGCATATTAACTCTTTTTCCTGCTTTAAATTCCTTTTTCCAAGCATGCTAAATTCAGTCAGTCATTTCGATCCATATATATACATATATACATCTTTCTGCTCCGTATACAGATGGTTCGGACTCGTGGTCGTGGTAGATCTCGCAGAGATGCTGCCCATGCACCCGGACCAAACCCTCCACAACCTCAAGATCAAGTCCCTCCACCTCCTCCTCAGAATCAGAATCCACCGCCTCCTCCTCCACCGCAAAATGAAAATCCCCCACCAGCTCAAGGAAACCCTCTTTCGCAAGTGCCACTTCTTATTCCGGATTTCCAAGCATTCTGTCAGACCGTAACTCAGATTGGCCAGGGAATAATTCAGCAAGTTGCCCCTCCTCCCCCTTATGAACCAATAAGAGATGCGCAGTATTACTTTGAGAAGCTCAAGCGAGCGAATGTGCCACCTTTTGAAGGCAAGTCTGACCCCGATATGGCTGAAAATGGCTAGATGAAGTGGAGAACTGTTTTGAACTGAATGGAGCCCCTGACAATATGAAAACCCAAGCTGTGAGGCCTTTCTTCCTTGGTGAGGCGAACCAGCGGTGGAAGGCTAAGCTGCAACCTTTGCCCCGACCTATTCCATGGGAGAGATTCATCCAAGAGTTCAACAAGTTTTATTGTCCTCAGTCAGTAAAGATGCAAAAGAGGCATGATTTTGAAATATTGAAGCAAGAACCTGGTATGACTGTGTCTGAATATGTGAGCAAGTTTCTGGCTTTGGGTAGATTTTCTCCGGCTACGATGAATGATGAGGAATCTAAGATGGTGAAGTTTGAGAGTGGGCTGAACCCAAGGATTCGCACTTGGTTGGTGAATGTTATCTCTGCTGATTTTGAGGCGCTTGTTGATGCATGTTATCAGATCGAGAAGGATATCATTTGTCGCGATGTGACGGTGGGCCAGAAAAGAGGAAGGGACACTTCCGGTGGTAAAGGAGCAAGGAAAATGACTAGACAGAATTTTCATGGGAGGGAAGGTAGGCAGCAGAATCAGAACCAAAAAGGAAATCAGAATCGTGAACAGCGCCGTGGGCAGAATCAGAATAATCAGAGAAATAATGAAGGAAATCGAGGACAGCAGCAGCATGCCATTCCCATGTGTCCCCATTGTCAGAAGAATCGTTTGGGCGAGTGCTATGTACAAGCTGGTAAGTGCTTTGGTTGCGGCAAGACTGGTCATATAATTAGGGATTGTTCTGATAAGGGAGCTGCTTGTGTTGGATGTGGAAAGACTGGGCATATTCTGAGAGATTGTCGTGAGCGTAGTGGTCAGCAGCAGAGGAACCAACGTCAGCGCTTGAATGGGCATGTGCATGTGATGACCGATGCTGCAGTTGAGGAAGCTGGAGACGTCGTGGCTGGCGCTATTCTTGTATGTTGTATGCCCGCAAATGCATTGTTTGATAGTGGCGCCAGCCACTCCTTTATATCTAAGAAATTTGCAAAGGGATTAGACCATAATCCCATCTGGCTTAAATCACCCTATCGAATCCAAGCCGCTGGTGATCGAGTGCTTATGTCTCATTATCTGTATAAGAATTGCGCGGTCGAGCTCGATAACCATCGGTTCGCGGCTGATCTGATCCCGATTGCTATGAGTGACTTTGACATTATTCTTGGTATGGACTGGTTGTCTAAGAACCATGTCCATATTGACTGTAATCAGAAGAAACTTACTTTCAGAGCCTCGGAGCAAGAGGAAGTATCATTTCAAGGAGGTCCCAAGTTGAAGAAGTCAAAGAATATTTTTGTGAATACAGCTCGTGCCCGTCGAGCGTTGCGAAAGGGATGTCAAGGCTATCTTGTTTATGCTCTTAGTGCCGAGCAGGTAGCAGTGGACATTTCGCAAGTTCCGGTAGTTCAAGAGTTTCTAGATGTCTTTCCAGAGGAACTACCAGGACTTCCCCCTGATCGAGAAATTTCCTTTGAGATAAATCTTATCCCCGGAGCTGAGCCCATTTCTAAAGCTACTTACCGCATGGCACCCGCTGAGCTGAAGGAACTAAAAGAGCAATTGCATGAGTTATTGGAAAAGAGGTTGATTCGTCCAAGTGTGTCACCATGGGGTGCCCCAGTTTTATTTGTAAAGAAGAAGGATGGAGGTATGCGGCTGTATATTAATTATCGGGAACTTAACAAGATCACCGTAAAGAATAAGTATCCATTGCCTCGGATCGACGATCTGTTCGACCAGCTTCGGGTCAGTAATTACCAAGTCTTATTTCAATATAATAATCATGAATAATATCTAAAGTATCCTAATGCAGGGAGCTCGAGTGTTTAGCAAAGTGGACCTAAGATCTGGATATTTTCAATTAAAGATAAGAGCTGAGGATATTCCTAAGACAGCATTCAGGACGAGATATGGACATTATGAATTTCTCGTGATGCGTTTTGGACTGACCAACGCCCCTGCAGCGTTTATGGATCTTATGAATCGAGTGTTTCAGGACCAGTTGGATAAGTATGTGGTCGTCTTTATTGACGATATCCTGATTTATTCGCCCGATGAGGAAACTCATACAGCCCATCTGAGGACAATACTTGGTATTCTAAGAAAGCATCAGGTCTATGCAAAATTAAGTAAATGTGAGTTTTGGTTGCATAGTGTGTCATTTCTGGGCCATATTATTACTGAAAATGGGATTTCGGTTGATCCCAGAAAGATTGAGGCAATTACTGAGTGGTCGAGGCCGACCAATGTCACTGAGGTAAGGAGTTTTCTCGGACTGGCGGGTTACTACCGCAAGTTTGTTGAAGGATTTTCAAGGATAGCTATGCCACTCACTAGATTGACTCAGAAGAAGACAAAATTTGTATGGAATGAGGATTGTGAAAGTAGCTTTTCTGAACTGAAGGCAAGGTTGACGTCTGCACCAGTTTTGGCTCAACCCATTTCAGGAGAACAGTTTGTGATCTACAGTGATGCTTCCAAGAATGGATTGGGTTGTGTTCTTATGCAGAATGGGCGTGTGATGGCGTATGCGTCTCGCCAGCTTAAGCCGTTTGAGCAGAATTATCCAATGCATGACCTTGAGCTTGCAGCAGTTGTATTTGCTCTGAAGATTTGGCGTCATTATCTGTATGGAGAAAAGTGTGAGCTCTTCACGGATCATAAGAGTTTGAAATACCTCTTCACTCAAAAGGAGCTAAATATGCGCCAAAGGCGCTGGCTTGAGTTGATCAAGGATTATGACATCTCTATTCAGTATCATCCAGGTAAAGCTAATAAAGTTGCTGATGCTTTGAGTCGTAAGATGAGTCATCCCCGTCAACCACCTCTACAGCGTGATATGGAAGAGTTTGGTCTGGAAGAAGTGAATTTGATTTCCGACGTGCTTGAAAAGTTAGTAGTGGTTCCTTCTTTGATCGATAGGATTAAGGAGACTCATGTTAAGGATGATGCATTGATGAAAGTCAAGAGCAAGCTGAAGGAGAAGCCATCTGACGATTTTGAAGTCCGTAGTGACGGCAGTTTGTGGTTTAGAGGTCGATTGTGTGTGCCTAATGATGATGTGATAAAGAGTGAAGTGTTTCAGGAAGCCCATAATTCACGCTTGTCTATTCAACCAGGAGTAAATAAGATGTATCATGACTTGAAGCAAAAGTTTTGGTGGCCAGGAATGAAGAATCAGATAGCAGACTTTGTTGAGAAATGTCTTGTATGTCAGAAAGTCAAAGCAGAACATCAGAGGCCAGCTGGATTATTGCAACCACTTGAGGTGCCTGAGTGGAAGTGGGATCACATCGCTATGGATTTTGTGACCGATTTACCTAAGACAAGAAGTGGATATGACACAATCTGGGTTATTTGGATCGGCTGACGAAGAGTGCTCATTTCATGGCGATGTCGATTAAAGCACCCATGGAAAAGTTGGCTTCTATGTATGTTGATCAGATTATATGTTTGCATGGAGTTCCTATGAGCATAGTTTGTGACCGAGACCCCCGCTTCACATCAAGGTTTTGGACGGCATTTCAGAAAGCGATGGGTACCGAAGTTCGCATGAGTTCAGCTTTTCATCCCCAGACTGACGGTCAATTAGAGAGAAAAATTCAAACCTTGGAGGACATGTTGCGTGCTTGTGTGTTGGACTTTGGAGGTAGCTGGGATAAGAGTTTGAAGTTGGTTGAGTTTTCATACAATAACAGCTATCACAGATCTATTGGAATGGCTCCTTATGAAGCTCTTTATGGAAGAAAATGTCGATCGCCATTGTATTGGGATGAGATTGGAGATAAGATTTTCACAGGACCTGACTTAGTGGAGCAAACCAAGGAAATGGTTATGATTGTAAGACAAAGATTGAGGGCTGCTCAGGATAGAAGCAAGGCGTGGGCCGACGTGAGGCGTCGACCACTTGAGTTTCAAGTAGGAGACAAGGTATTCTTGAAGGTATCTCCATCGAAAGGAGTAAAGCGGTTCGGAATTAAAGGGAAGCTTAGTCCTAGATTCATTGGACCATTTGAGATCTTGGAAAGGATTGGAGAAGTTGCTTATAGACTTGCACTACCACCATCGTTGTCTCAATTGCACAATGTGTTTCATATATCTCAATTGCGTAAGTATGTACATGATTCAAGCCATATTATGGATGAGCAACCTTTGAGGATTGAAGCTGATGTATCATATGTTGAGGAACCCGAAAGGATAATTGATAGGGAAGTGAAAGCATTGAGAAATAAGTCTATTCCTATGGTCAAGGTGCAATGGACGAACCATTCAGTTGATGAGGCCACTTGGGAGTTAGAGGAAGGCATGAAGCAAAAGTACCCATATCTCTTTGACAGTTCATAAGTTTCGGGGACGAAACTTTATTGAAGGGGGGAAGTATGTTGTAACCCAAACATTCGCAGGTACTCTTATCTCTTGTCGATCTATAAAAGCCTTATCATCCTCTGGTGAAATATTCCGTATTTTATTCCTATCGATTATCTTAATATTGCCAAGATTGTTAATGTCGAGTATTCACATATTTAATTCAAGTATCGTTGATTCGCCATAAATTATCCGATTCTTAATACGCATCATAACACCTATTATTTAATTATGTCCCATGTTGTGTGATATGTGAGAAAATAATTTCCTTCCCACATACACAAAAATTCGGCCATGATAAGTCTCCAAGAGACTAGAAGATTCTTCAACCAACCACCAACACCTTCTTAATTGTGGTGTGCTAACAACCTTCTTAACTCCTTATCAAAAGTTGTAAAAGACAAACAAGTAATTAGCCTACCCTAATAAAGTCTTATTTCCCCTCTCCCAACCCTCCTAGAATCGTCCCTCATAGCCTTCAAGACCCCATTTGATTTTCAAACCCATCTTCTCAAATACTTTAAGTTATAAACCCTAAAACATAACTCCAAGCAAGAATGATATCTCAAGTGCTCCTTCCCCAACAAATCATCTAGGCCGAAAACTTTGGGAGTCAAGGGAGGAATAGAAGTCTCATCAACCTAAGCTCATAAGCATCTCAATCAAGTAAGTAATGTCATATTTTATATCTCCATTGATGGAATTTTAGTATAGTAAACTTGAATAGTAACCCATGTTAATTTTTCCAAAAGCTGTGGGTTAGGAGGGTTCAAGTGGGAGTTCTAGTCCGTCAATCTCATCTAAGAAAAAGAGTTAGAAGAACCTAGGCTTGATTCTAAGCCTTGAGGTAAGTTTCTAAGCATGTTGTGGTTCGTTAGTATTCTTTTAATGTTGGCCTTGTGTTGACCCAAAATCCGTGTGTTATGGCTCAAGTGGAGGGAACCCCAAGTGATTCAAGCTACCTTGAAGTTAATCTATCTTCTAAAGCTTCATTTCAAGGCAAGTATATTTTAACCTCTTACAATATATGTGATTATGTGCATACTTGAATGTCTAGAAGCTTAAGACACGATTTTAGTGAAAACATCCCTAAGTTGTTATCTTTTATTATGTATTGAAAGGTTGGATGATAGACCTCTCTTATGTTGCAATATAAAGCATGTTTTAAACTGGAAATAAGAGTTAAAAGTGATGGATTAGGGGCTGCCCTATGTTTGATATTGAATGAGACATGATTGGTATGAAACCTAGCATTTTTAGTGGTTTTAATATGTTAAATTGTTGGACTAGAGGACTGTTTTGTTTAGAAGGAATGAACAGCCCATATGAACGACTTTTGCATGCTAAAAAGGACTTGAATTAGTATAGGGAAGCCTTATAATGTCTATTGAATGACCGTTAACTTGGATTATAGGCTAAAGAACAAAATTAGGAAGGAAAGGATACTTCTATGCATGTTGGTTGAAAATAGAGTTCTGGACAGATTTTTATGCTAAATTGATGGACTTAGTTAGGGACCTTCTAAACGTTGGATTGAGCTTATTTTTGGTGTGGTCGTAGCTTATCATGTCTATGTTATTGTGGAGTTAGAATTTCTGGAACATCGTTTGTGGATTGGTCAGAAATGAATTTTTAGTATCAAGGGGTCAAACCAATTCCGGGTTGTACCACCTTAGGAGAAAAATTATTTAAGTGCCTTAAACATCTTGGATTGACCTCAAATTTTTACAAGAAGTACTTAAGACATAGAGCTAAGTATCCATGTAAAGAAATTGACTTTATCTATTGATCTTGGGGGTAAACCATTGAGGTAAAGTTGGTGTAACATTCTGGAAAACAGGACAGATTGACCCTTTGTGCTTGTATGACTTGTATTGTATTTATTTTGACTTGTTTTGGTGAATGGGCATTTGGATATTGTTCATGAAAGAAATAGAAAAGATTTCCAGGTGCTAAATGAGCCCCATAATAAGTTTATGGATGGAGACAAGGTAAGGAATGGAGTTGAGAGTGCAGCAGAATTCCTGTTGTACCCTTGTTGGGAATTATTTTTATTGAGGTACCTACGCTTGTCGGAATCGCATGAAATTTGTAAGAATGTAGTTAAGATCATGTGGTGCATGTCCATACTTTTAGTTTCTGGAAAATAGGCTCAAAAGGTTGATTTTGAGGCCGGGCAATACAGGACATGCTGCTGGATCGTTTTTCAGCCCATGAAGAAAGTTGTTTATGATGTTATAAGTGCATTTTACCATGTTGCATCCCATGCACATGCATTGACATGCTCATATGTTCCATGCTCATGATTTTATTGATGTTTTATATAAAGTTTCTGTTTCGATAGAATTCCGCCCCTTCTGGCCAGCTTAACCCGCTACAGATCCGGGGTTAATTGATCTGAAGAAGTATAAGAACCGATCCAGGCCCGGTATAATAGGTATGATGAAATATAAGAACCAATCCAGGCCCGGTATAATAGGTCTGAAGAGTATAAGAACCGAGCCAGATCCGGTATAATAGACCTGAAGGTACGGCAGGTGCACCATACGAGGGGTAGCTGAGCACGGGGCGCTACAATTATGTTACTCCAGAAATCTTATGATAATTACTTAAGACATAGATGAACACATCCATGTAAATTTTTCACCTTGGAATTTTTTATTTTATTGGGTAATTGTCGAGGCTAAGTAGGTATTACTAATCTGGAAAACTGGGCAGAATTAAGGACTTGGTTGTATGGCTTTATTCTTGCGGGCTTAGACTCATTTGTAGGGTTTGGGCTCATGAGCTATAATTTTCGGTATGTCTACAGTACTTTCCAGTTGGTGACCCAAATTCAAATGAGACTTAATGGGCTTAAAAGAAAAGTAAAAGAAAGGGCACTGCATTGCTGAAATGCAGCGGTACCCTGTTGGTAATTAAATAATATAAGTGTCTTACATGTCTCGTATCGTTACGAAAATTAGATGGCAAATAGAAAAGGTACCCATATGTGTATCTAGGATAAGAAATCACGATGATGGGCCGAAAATATGAGGATTCTAGGCCGCATGAATAGAACGACAAATCTGGAAATTTTTCCAGACTAATGGATAAGAACATACATGTACGTATGTAACGCATTTTGTCATGAACTGTATCGTGCATGTCATACATTGCATCATCGTCATTTACATGATTTATAAAACTGGTTTTATGAGAAAGAATGATGAAAAGGCGTTTTTTTAAAGAAAAGATTCCGTTTTTAAAAGAACGCTTTCCATCGGTACCGTATGTTTCTTACAAGCAGGACCCGCTCCAGATCCGGAGTTAATTGATCTGATGATAATGACCGTTCAGGCCCAGAGAGAATAGACCTGATTATGACGATTATGACCGTACAGGCCCGGAGAGAATAGACCTGGTGATTATGATTGATGACGTGACCGTTCCGAATCCAGGAATAATAGATTCGAATAGAAGAATATGACTGCCTTAGATCCGGAGAGAATAGATCTGAACACTCTCTTGTTTTCATTGACGATGATGTTTTGAAAGAAAGAACGAAAGAACTTGTCTTCATTCTTATTATGGTGCATCACATGTACATACTCATGCATGTTGCATTTAATGAGTCATCGAATATTTGGTACATGTTACTTAAACTAAGTTATTATGACTTGGCAGCTCCTAAGTTATGATCTTTTATAAGTTATGATCTTTCAAAAGTTAAGATCTTTGATAAGTTATGAGCTGATTACTTACGGGTTTTGGATGGAAGGTCAGGTATGTTTCTAAACTGAATTTTTGGGGTTCGGTTCTTGTATGTACTTTCCATTTAATTCACGATTATTTATAGTTTACTTGCTGGTGACGTTGTTACTCACCCCCTTATTTTTCCTCCCAGAACCCGCAGGAAATAGGGTCGAGTGGATCGAAGACGAACCTAGGGTTCCTTATCTGTAGAGGAGCGAGAGGTGGATGACTTAAGGACTTCTGCTATGATGGAAGTGATTGATGATCTTATGATGACTTTATGATGGAAACATTTATTGTTGGATTTCTGCATTTTTATGAACATGTTGTAAGACTAATGATGGCTACTTAGATGCTTTTATTTTAAAAGTTTTATTCTGCCTCGGTTTTGCTTACTTGTTGACGTGTAAGCATGAAAGTCCATGGATTTTATTCTGGACTAAGATACGATATGGATTGAGGCCTGGTACTCTCCGTAGTTAAGTACGGCGGGCGCACCGTATCCGGCTAGGCCGGGGTGCGGGGCGCTACAGCGTATGTAAAATAGATAGAAAAAGCACATGTGGTACATGTCAATTCATTAGCAATTCACTAATATCTTGGTTTTTTAAAAAGCAAGCTAGTGTAGCATTATCTACTACTGAAGAAGAATACATGGCACTTAATCTTTGTTTCATACAACTATTATGGCTTAAACAACAACTATCCGATTTTGGAATAGCTGTAAATCGCATCCCTTTATATTGTGATAGTATGAGTGCTATTAACTTGTATAAGAACCATGTTTTACATTCTAAGGCAAAGCATATAGATGTACGATATCACTTTGTTTGTGATCTTGTAAACAATGGTGATATTGTTATCGAACATGTCTGTATTAAAGCACAGGTAGCCGATATATTTACAAAAGCACCTAATCAAGCCACGTATGAACATTCACGCTCAAAATTAGGCATGATTTTTGTTGATATGCTACAAACTGCTATTTCTTTCCATTCTTACTTATACTTTTGATGACATTTACAAAATAAAGGGGGAGAGTAAAGCATGGTTGAAGGGGGAGAGAAGCATGATTTAAGGGGGAGCACAACATTATGAAATTCAATTTTCATATTTGTGCATAATTGTAGGGGGAGCGATCATATTTAAATCATAGATAAAGGTTATTTTGCAAATCATCAAAAGGGGGAGATAATCAAGAAATTTTGAGATACTAAGCAAGTTGTAGGATAGATTACTTACCAGGAACACGTTGGAGATTTAAAGAATACTCGGGTTTTTCGATTGTTCTTTTTCAAATGATCATTCCTTTGTTGTTGTCTCCAAAGGTTACCGATCCACCTTTTTTAACCTTCTTCAATTCTGAGAATAGGCTCGGGCTGCCCGTCATATGCCTCAAGAAAAAACTGTTCAGGGACCATTTGATTGATGTATCCTTTGATTTATGTGTTTCCTCGTTTGATGCCTTGGATGCAAAGCCTACTTGTGCCATTTCTTCTTCGGTTTCATCAGCATCAGAATCGGATGAGTCACTCCAAGTGGACGCCTTGAGAGCTCTTCTCGTATTCCTTAGTTTAGGTTCTGAGACGGGTCAATTTTTGGTCCAATCCTTGTCACGGTTTTCGTTTATCTGTTCGTCCTTGTTTGGGCAGTCATATGATAGGTGTCCAAGTTTTTCACATTCATAGCATTTATATCTTTATCGTTATTTTTATTTTTATTTCTCTTAGTTGAAACAGCCTTAGGTTTATTCTTTAATGACTTTCTCATAAACTTTCTTAAACCTTTAGCCAATAATATTAGATCTTCGTTATCCGATTTTGTGTCGCTATCATCTACGTGTTCGGAAGAAGTAGAGACATATCCATTTGATTTAAATGTGATAGTCTTACCTCGTTTTGACGTTGATTCTGATTTTCTTAGTGTGAGTTTGTTCTCATATACCTTTAGTGATCCAATTAATTCCTCCATCTTTATCGATTTTGCTTCCTTACTTTCTTCAATTGCAGTGACTTTGGGATCCCATTCGGATGGGAGACTTCTTAATAGCTTTTGTAACATTTCCTGTGAAGAGAATACTTTTCCAAGAGACTCAAGAGAATTGTAAATGTTAGTCAATCTTAAATCCATATCCACATAGATTCGTTCGATAATAATTTGAAGGATTCAAGAGTAGATATAAGCATGTTTATCTTGGACTCTTTGACTTGACTAGTACCTTCATGTTTCAATTCAAGAATTCTCCACATTTCTTGGGCACCAGAACAATTGGAAACAAAACTTGATTCACTTTTACTTAATCCATTTAGAAGAAGTTGTAGGGCCTTTATAGCATCACTAGAAGGGGAGGTTGAATAGTGAGTGTGAAAAATTCAATTTTTAAAACTTGTTGAACCAAATTACTCACTTCTGAAAACAGTTTATGTTTTTAGATCCTGATTTGACTTATCTAAATGACCTAGTTTTAAACCTCCAAAAGTTATGAAATTTGGTGAAGTTGTACTCTCAGATGTTATGAATAACTCAAAAAAATTTCAAATTAAAATTCTAAGCCTAACCCCTTGAAAATATGCTTTTGGTCAGATTGCGCAATCTGCTAAATATTGTACTCCGAATGAAAATTTTATTCCTATTAATTGGTAACTCTAAATGACTTGAAAAGTTTATGGTTTACCCTCAATGTGTGTCTTTTAATGAGTTGAAACATTTTTTGAAAATTCCCTTGGGAAGTATGTCAACCACGTTGATGTTCTCAACCTTTCCAAATCTGGGAATCAGATTGCACTTGTCTTAGAACTATTAACGTTTGACTGACTTATACTTATCCAAATGAGATAAAACTTGTGCCAAATGAAAGCTAGGACATGTAGATATGTTTCTGCAAAATTTTGTGATTTTTGAAAATCGATGCTATTTTTACCGTGCTAATGAAAACGATGCAGAAAACTAGAAACTGAATGTAAAGTGCTGAAAAGTAAGAACACCAAGAATTTTATACTAGTTCGGTTAAAACAATCTACTCTAGTCTTCGAGGACACCTTAGTCGGTTATCAGTAAACACAAAAACACCTTACGATAGGGGGCACTGGAGTTAAACACCAACTCCATCCTTTTACAATCAAAACAATCAAACAAGCCAATCACGAACACCACCACCGATCGAATGAAGGTTTGATCATACCTTGATCAATCTTTTACAAGAAATGAACAAGTATAGGTGGTATAATCAAAGCTTATATAATATGTGGAATATATGAATGATAGGCTTGAGACTAAGAGGAAGAGAAATAATGGAAGAAGAAGAGAGTAGTCTTGCTTTTTGCACTTGTAAGAATATCAATTGTTGCTTAGCCTTGTCTTACACCATCTTATTCTTTTTATATCATCATGGCCGCCCCCTAGGGTTCCTCTTCCTCCTTGAGAATTGTCTTTAATGCCCTTGGAAGATTGCCTTGTGTAATAGATGACACAATCTTTCTTACTTGGTGCAATATGATTGGAGGGATGACTTGTCATTGCCTAGTTGTCACTTGTTGATTGGCCAACATTACTCCACTTTGGCACCCTTTAAATGAGCTGTAAATTCTTCAAAAAATCTAAAAACATGTGCTCAAAATCAAGGTGAATAATTATCATATAATAACAAGTCAACCCCTTAAGTGCTGGAAGACAATTGAAGACAAATAATAGGCAAAAAATCGGCCACTTTAACACATGTGCCGTTTTAGCATGTATTTTTCTTTTGAATTCTTTCCTTATGTGTTTCCCATTTCAATGTCATCAATCATGTGTGGCATGTCCTCCACCAATTGAAGTTCCAAATAAGTCCACCTAGGCTTCAAAAATTCTGAACATGGCATGTCATAGGAGGCTGCATGTGCTGAAATTTTCTTTTGGTATGCTTTGTCAAATAATGGATAATATTCACACATATATGGTAAATTATAATCAGCCCTAATTTGAATTTTCTAAAACACTTTAACATGTCTTGAATGAGTAAAAAATGTTTAGATACATGTTACATCTATGCCAAAAACGTTCCATGTGTGTACGTTCATAGAAACCCGAATTTTCAACTTTCGTCGATTACGCGATTTTTTTCTGATTAATTTCAAACTTCTTACACATGTAATATATATTATTTCATACATAATAAACATAAAATGAGGTGTATATTCAGCACCAATGCTGAGTAGAAAATGTCCCATGTGTAAAAATTAAATCGAGTTTGAATTCTCTACAAATCTAGGATAAATTATGGGTGATTTGTGTGTGCAAACATGGTATAACCTTGTGGCTGATTGTAACATGTGGATCACGAAATCTGTAAGTAATTTTGATTTATATAGGCTGGTTATCTTTGTATGGCAAGTATGTGACAAGTCAGTGAAGTTTCGGCAGTCACCTGATACGACAATTTTCAGTTTATGACCTTGTAACATGTCGTTATAATTTTTACGTCACCATGACCTATAACATATGATATAAGACCTGAATATACTCATAAATATGAGGCGTATATAGTGGTGTGACGTTGACATACGTTTATAATATATGTGACATGTCGGTGGTACGTCGGAATGTAAGTATATAATGCCTTTTAAAAAATATGGATATATATTATGTATGAAAATGGCGTGTGAATTAATGGGTTGAGGAGACTTTCCATTTCCAATTTGTTGCCATATAGCTCTCTCCAAATATTTATTCATTTAATGAACTAGTTAGTTCATTAACTTAAGCACTTCACTTAATGAACTAGTTTAGTTCATTTATTACAGCAATGAAAATAGTACAAAGACAACAAATGTTTGCCATATGATGTAAGCTTTAACGCTTCATGGCTTGTTAGTACGGCAACATTATATATAAACATGTAAAGCACTTTTATCTCATAAATATGTCAAGATTTATTCATGCATTTCGTAAGTACATAACATTTAAATCATGCATTTGTAAATCACTCAAGCCCTTTTTCTCAACAGAAGTTGCTTGGCTCTAGAATTCATACTTAATCTCTTTTTATCATCACTAGTGTATTCCTGCTTCGGTTTTACGACTTCTAAAGTTACACCATCGACCGTGGATAACTTAGACGGAATGAAAGGATCGTCTTCTATGATGGACCATAGGTCTATATCAATAGCCATAAGGAAAAGTTTCATACGAAGTTTCCATTGTGTAAAGGACTCTTCAATCAAAAAGTGGAGGCCTTTGGCTCGACATACCTTCTTGCTCGGTCTTGTGACTAGTGGATGCCATCTCACAAAGATTATTGAATCTTCTTGTAGTGAGTGTGCTGACTCTTTAATACAACTTGTAGGACCTGTATAGCACCACTAGAAAAGAGGAGTTGAAAAGTGAGTGCGAAAATATTTTTTTTTAAAACTTTTTGTTACCAATTACTCACTTCTGAAAACAGATTCTGTTTTCATACCCGGTTTTTTATTAACTGAATGATCAAGTTGTAGACGTCCAAAAATTGTGAAATATTGTGAAAATTTACTCTCAGATGTTATGAATGTGCATAAAAATTTCAAATTAAAATTCAAAGTGTAAGGCTTTGATAAACCCATTTTACTCAGACTCTATCAATTTGTCTGAAACTGTTTCTTAAAATGAATATTTTATTCCTATTTAATGACAGCTCTAAATTCTATGAAAATTTTATGGAATGACCCTTAAGATGTATAATTTAAAGTTTTGAAACAGTTCTCAAAATTCCAATGGTAAGTATGTCAACCACGTTGACTTTCTCAATCTTTGCAGATCCGAGAATCAGATTGCACTAGTCTCAAAACTATGAACATTTTACTGACTTATACTTAACCAAATTGGAAGAAACTTGTCCCAAATGAAAGCTAATACGTGTATCTATGTTTTCTCAAAATTTTGTGATTTTTGGAAAACGTTTGCTATTTTTTCCATGAGTATGAAAACGATGCAGAAAACTGAGAACTGAAAGCAAAAGTGCTGAAAAGTAATGACACTGAGATTTTTATACTGGTTCGGTTAAATCAACCTAATCCAGTCTTTGAGGACACCTTCCTCGGTATTCACTGATCACAAATAGCACGTTGACACAAGAGTGACTAGAGTTAAACACCAACTCTGCCCTTTTACAATCAAACAAACAAACACAACAACATGAACACCACCACCGAACAAATAAAGGTTTGATTACACCTTGACCAACCTTGTACAAGAGATGAATGTATGTGGGTGGTATGAACAAAGCCTATATAGTATATGGAATATAATATTGTGATGAACCATAAGTTCAATAATCCAAAACAATTTATGTTATGGCATGATCGACTTGGTCATCCGGGTTCGATAATGATGTGTTGAATTGTACAAAACTCACATGGACATCCTTTAAAGAACCAAAAAATTCTTTTACCTCGTGATTGTGTTTTTGTCGCTTGTTCAGGAGCAAAACTAATCAAGAGGCCTCCCCAATAAAGGTTCATGTTGAATCCCCTATGTTTTTACAAAGAATACAAGGAGATATTTGTGGACCTATTGATCCTCCTTGCGGACCATTTCGTTATTTTATGGTCTTATTGGATGCTTTATCAAGATGGTCTCATGTAAGTTTGCTCTCAACAAGAACCGTAGCTTTTGCCAAGCTTCTTGCTCAGCTTATACGCTTAGGACCACAATTTCTAGATTATCATATTAAATCTATTTGTCTTGATAATGCTGGTGAATTTACTTCTTAAGCTTTTAATGGTTATTGTATGTATATTGGGATTGAAGTTGAGCATTCACTGGCACATATGCACACTCAAAATGGCTTGACAGAGTCATTTATCAAATGATTACAATTGATTGCTCGACATATTCTTTTAAGATCAAATTTACCCACATCGGCTTGGGGACATGCAATTCCGCATGCATCTGCTTTGGTCTGGCTTAGACCTAGTTCTTTTCAACCATACTCGCCATTGCAGATGGTATCTGTCCAGAAGCCTGACATTTCCCATTTAAATATTTTTGGTTGTGTGATTTATGTTTTGATTGCCCCACCTCAACGAACAAAATTGGGTCCTCAAAAACAATTAGGAATATATGTGGGTTTTGATTCTCCTTCTATTATGAGATATATTGAGCCCCTGACAGGCGATTTATTTAAGGCACGATATTTTGATTGTTAATTTGATGAGAAAGTTTTCCCGCCATTAGAGGGAGAGAAAGTACCGTTTCCTAAAGAATGGCATGAAATTACATGGAACGTTCCTTCACTTTCTCATCTCGACCCACAAACAAATCAATGCGAGCAAGAAGTAAGAAGTGTAGGACCTGTAAGGCACCACTAGAAGGGGAGGTTGAATAGTGGGTGCGGAAAATTTTGTTTTTAAAAATGTTTTGATCCAAAAACCCAACTTCTGAAAATAGTTTCTGTTTTCAGGACCTGTTTTGCAACGTTTTAAAAACTAGGATACAGGCCTTAAAAAATTCTGAAATTTCGGAAGATTCTACTCTCAGATGTTCTGAGTATTCCCTAAAAATTTCAGATCAAAATTCAATCTCTAACCCTTTGAAAAATTGTTTGTGGTTAGACTGCACAAATCTGCCAGAAACGGTAGTGTGATTTAAAAAATTTATTCCGATTAAACCGTAACTCCAAATGGTCTGAAACTTTAATGACAAATCCCTTAAGATATTTATTTAATTGGGTCGAAACAGTTTTGAAAAAGTCCTTCAGGAAGTATGTCAAATACATTCAAATTCTCAATCTTTGCAAGTCTGAAAATCAGACTGCACTAGTCTCAGAACTATTGAGGTTTGAATGACTTATACTTGTCCAAAATGGTTGAAACTTGCATCAAATGAAACTTAAAACGTGTGGATATGTTTCTAGAAAGTTTTGTGATTTTTGAAATTCGTTTGATATTTTTAAGATCGTGATGAAATAGATGCAAAGTGCAGGAAACTGAAAGTACTATGTAGAAAAGTAGAGAACACAAGGAATTTTATACTGGTTCGGTTAAATCAACCTACTCCAGTCTTCGAGGACACCTTCCTCGGATATCACTAAACAAAATAACACCTTACCACACAGGTTTGATGGAGTTATACACCAACTACAACCCTTTACAATCGAAACAAGCAATCACAATGATCACGAACACCACCACCGAGCGGATGAAGGTTTGATCACACATTGATCAACCTTTTACAATAATAGGGAGCGTATGGTGGTATGAATGAAGCCTATACAATGTATTTGAATGTAGATACAATAGGCTTTGAGAGAGAAAGAGAAGAAAGAAATGTACAAGAAGAGAGTATAGAAAACGTTTTGCACTTTTGAAATTCTAAGACTTGTCTTGTGTTTGATTTTCTCTTCTTCTCTTCATTTTATGTCACTATGGCCGCCCACTCTAGGGCTTATCTTCCCCTTCGAAATTCTCTTTTAAGTCCTTGGAATAATGCCTTGTATAATTGTGACATCAACTTGCTTACTTGGCAACACTTCATTGGATGATCATCTTGGCCTTGCTTATTTGGCACTCCTTGATTGGATGAGATTTGTCATCATTTGATGACTGTACAAATCTGAAAATTTCACTTAAAATATGTGCCAAGTTAATCATAAAAACATTGTCAAATATCACATAATCAATCCCATTTAATTAGCAAAAAAAATTGATCTCCATTTAACTTAAAAAATCGGCCAGCTCTTAATTCACATGTTGAACTTTTCAGCATGTGCAATATTCAACATGTTCAAATTATTTCCATAATAGTATTATATCAATCCCTTGAAAATGAAGAGGCAAATATATCATAATTAAGATGAAATTTTCGGCCATATTAACACACACTTGCTAAATTTTCAGCATGTGTCATATATGTGACATAATTTGAAACATTACCTTGTGTAGTCCCTCCAGTATGTCACTAACCTTATATAGTCCATTCTTCACCAATAAAGATGCCAACTAAGCTCCATATAGGCTCCACCAAGCAGCTCTAGGCGTGCGACTAAGCTTGAACATGTGCTGAATTTATTTTTGCAAACTTTGTAAAATAGTGCACAATAATTATACACATATGGTATATTCCAATCAGCCCTAAATTGATTTTTCTATAACACTTTAGTATGTATTGAATATGCAAAAAGTGTCTAGATACATGTTACATTCATGCCAAAAACGTTCCATGTGATGTGTTCGTAGAAAACCGAATGTTCAACTTTTGTCGATTACGTGATTTTTTCTCCGATTAAATTCAAACTTTTTGCACATGTTATATATATTATGTTACACATAATATACATAGAATAACTTGAATGTTCAGCTCTAAAGGATGAAGTAAGTGGCGCCCCATGTGACAAAAATGTTAAATTTGAAATCTCCACAATTTGGCCTTAATTGGGGGTGATTTGTCTGTGCCAACATGGAATGATTTGGTGGCTGAATATGCCATGCAAGCCACAAAATTTGTGGCCATTTTTGAAGTGTAGGAGCTGGCCATCTATATATGGAAAGTACACCACTATACCTACCTCATATTTATGAGTATATTCAGGTCTAATATCATATGATATAAGTCATGGTTATGACAAAATTATTACGACACGTTACAAGGTTCTAAACCAAAAATTGTCATATCGGGTGACTACTGAAACTTCGCAACGTGTCACGTATATGGCAAGTACATGACACATTAGCAAAGTTTCGATAGTCACCCGATACGACAATTATTGGTTTAGAACCTTGTAACATGTCGTAATAATTTTGTCATCACTACGACTTATATCATATGATATAAGACATGAATATACTCATAAATATGAGGTAAGTATAGTGGTGTGACGTTAACGTACATTCATAAAATATATTACGTTTCGGTCGTACGTTGGAATATATGTGTATAGTGCCTTTTAAAAAAATCTGAATATATATATATATATAACAGAAAAAATACGGCGGCGCTAAGGAAAATTCTCCAGCGATGGGTGACTGCAACGTTTGGTTGTTGATCGCCATTACAATCACGGTTCTTTTTGCTTTCTTTTGTGTGATCGTTTATTCTATAAATCTTCTGGATTGTTTTGGTTTAATTTTCCATAGCATCTACTGGCGGCGGCAATTTTTCTGGAGCCATGGATCAAAATTGATCCTACGCTTCTCTTTTTAAAACCGCTGCAACAACGATCCAACCTCACGAGATCACTAAGTTTAAGGGGGTACCGACGATAAAATTTACTCAGGAGGAGGTCTCAGCGTTAGCAGATTCATTCAAATATTGCTTGGTAGGTACTTTTTTGTATGGCCGCCCAAAACTTGATGCTATACGTAAGTGTTTTGATCGAATTGGTTTCTCTGCTTTGGTTAAAATTACGTTGTTGGATTCCATGCACATTCTTTTGCACTTTGATGCGGAAGCTGATTACTATCGATTTTTTTCACGTCGCACATGGACGGTCCTGGGTTATCACATGCGTGTTACTAAATGGACTTATGATTTTGATCCCAAGATTGATATGCCCATTGTTCCAGACTGGATTTCATTGTCAGGTCTTCCAATTTTTCTACATAAAGCAGAGGCACTCTTTGAAATTGCACGTATGATTGGTACGCCACTAAAAGCAGATTCTGCAACTTTGCAATTGCTGCGACCATCTGTAGCTCGCATTTGTATTGAAATTGATTTTTCCAAAGAGTTCCACAACTTTTATACATACAAAGCGATGATTATTCTTTCTTTCAATCTCATGAGTATGAGAATTTACCTACGTAGTGTGCAACATGCAGCATTCTCGGACACTCAGCTTCTTCATGTAGGCGAGATCAATAATCAGAGCCCCTGCTACCTACAGTCAATGATGCTATTCCTCCAACATCTTTTGTCCCTCAACCTACACAAAGATGGTGTTATGCCCCGTGCGCTGAGGGTGCAAAAGAAAAAAAAGAAAAATATAAAACAAAGATAAAAGCCCTAAGAATCCTAATGTGACTAGGAAGTAAATAAGGTAGAGTTTGAATTATATACAAATCCTAGTTATTTTAGAATTATGAAAACCTAATTCAACTAGGATACTAACTATACAAACACCTATATCTATATACACAGCACCAATTATACACCCTAAACCTAAAAAAACAATCGGCAGCCCCATATAGCAGCCGCCATTCTTCAATTCTCCCAAAAAACAAATTCTCAACAACGCAGCCTCCTTATTCTCTCAAGTCATCAGCCTCCACTATTCTTCAAATGCATATTTTATGCCGCCAGCAAATTAGGAGGAATGAAGCCGTCATTTTTCTTGTTGCAAACAATCGGCCCGTCTGCATCAATTCTAGCCGCCTATTCTCTTCAAATATTCAAGCCTCCAGTGGCCACTTTAGGAAGGAATTCAATCAATTTTTGGTTCATTCAACCATCACTTCTTTGTATAGTGCGTATAATCGAGACACGAGGCAAGTATCCTTGATATATTTGCTATTTTTTTTCAAATCGTATGGCTTTATGTTCGTACCAAAATTGGATCATACATAAGTAAATTTGAATGCATAAATGGATGTAGGTACGTGTCAGTATATGGCCGAGTATATAAATATATTTATATATGTGGGAACTGTTGTAATTATGTATACACGGTGAAATTATGCTGCTTTATATGTGAATATGGCCGAATTTCATAGTTTTTAGATTCGGCCAATAAATATTTTGAGATGTAATCATTTCTTAATTTTGTTTAAATATATGTATGTATTTATAATCATAGAAAGTTGCTTAGTGCCGGCTGAAATCTCAATTAAAATATCTATATGCATGAGCTATGTTATATTTGGTTGCTTACTGAGAATTCAAAAAAAAAGAATAAAGAACCACCGAAGTGGCCAATGTGGTATGGCTATTATGTAGGCAAAATAGACATGATTTCAACTTATTTTTGTTGTTGTTATGTATGGTGGTGGGTAATCAGCACTTACTAGCTAAGATTTAGATAATTGTTTTTGGAGAAACTCAATCTCGCCCGGGGCTGTATAATTGGGAAGAGAAAATGTGCCAATTGATAAGTGTGAGGTTGTTAAGTGAAAGTAATTGTGTGATTTTATGTGATTTAAATTAGGATTTTTGTCGTCAGAAGATGAAAAAAAGTAAATTTTTAAAAATTAGAATTTTTGGTGATTCTAGGACGAAACGTGTAAGTATAAGCGCGTATATGCACGTGTATGAGCACGAGCATATGCGTGAGTATATTTATACATAGGAGATAAGTTGGAATTGAAACGGTAATAAAATGGTAAACGGATAAGTATAACAGTAAATGAAAAGGTGTTTAAGTTGTACTTGTCAACTTCCTGGATTAAGTGTGGAAGTTAAAATTTTTGTCCTTTTTTCAGAGCAGTCATCCGAGGCCTTTAGGAAGAAAGGAAGGAAGGATTTGCTCAACACCAAACATAGAGGTCTGCGGGGTTGGGAAGAAGAGATTCCACGTAGGAAGTTAATTCGTCAAAAAGGTAGGTGCCTCTTCCCCCTCAAACGGGTATGATTCATGCATGCTTTGATGATATACTAATGTGTTTCGTTGTTTTACTTGTTTAAGTTGTAGATTTTGTTTCGTTGTTTTTATTTGTTTAAGTTGTAAATTTTGTATATGTTGGAAAGCATGAGATATATTGTTTATGGCTGCTATGTGCGTGTATGTGTGTGAAATTGGTGGTATGATTGAATCGAAAACAAAATATCCTTAAAAAAATGGGGAAAATGGGAACTTTTACATTAGGAGCCTTTAGGAAGTTGTGTTTTGGCCTTAGAATAGGTTCCTATAGACTAGAAATAGGAAAAAATGGGGGTTGGGATCGAAAAACAAATCACAGTGCGCGTTGCCATTGGTGGAACATCCAATTAAATAAATAAATAATTAATTAAATTAAAGCAGAGAACAGGCCGGCCAACGGACCGGGTCGGCTGGCCAGCGGGTCGGACCGAAGGCGGCCCATTAACCTCTCAAAAAAAATGCATCGGGCGTGGCGAATCAGGCCAGGAAAATATAATTAAATACCAATAAGAATTCAAATAAATTCATCAAAATATAAAAGGTTAAAAAAAATTATTTTCGTTTAATTTCTGAAGTTTGGTAAATTTAATTAATTAAAAATTAATAGTAATAAATAGAATTAAGTAAGGGAAACATAGGGGAAATTAGTAGAAAATTCTAGTAAACTAATACGAGCTAAGGAAAATTAAGGGTGGCGATAAATAACAACTTTCCAATATTCAAAAATTTCACAAAGCCAAATATTGAGTGCCGGAGGATGGTGAGGATGGGTCAGGGGCCTCAGGCGATTGTGTTTTTGCATTCATGGCACGTGCATTGCATGATGGCGGGTCGTGACATACGGGTCACGGGCACTCAGGATGGTGTACGGTGGCGGGGCCACGACACTCAGGATGGTGTGTAGTGGCGCAGCCACGCACACTCAGTATGGAGACTGTGGGGTGTACGACCTGTAGCTACTCAGTAGGATCCGGGTTCATGCATTGCACGGTATAGATATCGGCATTCTGTGTGACATGACTTTGTTGCGTGTGACACGTTGATTGAGCATGCATCACGTACTTGCGCATTTTACATGGAGTGCTTTACTTACTGCATTCACTTTATCTTATGCATGTTATCATATATTCATGTGCTATGTGGTTTTATCTTATATTTATATGCTATGTGGCTATATCATTTCGGTATGCACGTTTTGTATTGGTGTGAGGCGGGCATCTACTGGGTGATTTATGTCACTCACCCCTACTTCCCTGGTGAGCTGGATGAGAACTACGAGCACATCTTTGTCGAGGACGGGTCGGACATAGCTGAGTGGGCTGTTTGTAGCTGTAGCTAGGATACGAGGGGAATTCTGCAGCTGATTTTTTGTAGTTATCTTTTGGGGACTTCCACAGACTTCTTTATTACTTTTATTATCAGAATTTTTATTCAGTAATGTAATGACGATTATTGGATTTTAATTTAAGTTACGATTTACGTTTCTATGAGAAAAATTTCTACGTCATTTCTGACATGTAATAGATTGATTCGACGCCTTGTATTCTCCTTAGTGAGATACGGCGGGTGCACTGTTCCCGATGTTAGGGCTCGGGAGCGGGGCGCTACAGATGGACACCAAAAAAGGCAGACAAAAATACTAAGTCTAACGTTGTCCAACCAAGTACCAATATTACAATAGGATCACATGATATTACAATGGCACAACAACTTGAAAGGACAGACGTTATGCTTGCTGAGACAGTCAGACAGCAAGAACATCCCCAGGTAATGCTGGATAACATTCTCCATCTACTCCAGTGGACCGTCTACCAGACGACATCGTTGTTCAGCACCAACTTATACAGGAGATCTCCAATCAACAAGACTTGCAACGCTTGAATTGCTCTTCTGCGACTTTAGCTCCTTCTCAGATACAGGATTCTGACCCTGCACTGTTGCCCACTTCGGACTCTGAAATACATGATGACACCCAGGTAGATGAGATGGAATTGAGATCAGCCGTGTTAGAAGCTGCTAGGGTGATATCGGCTACACCCGCTGCAGAGGATGGAAACCCAAATGTTACACACCCGGTGGTTACACTTGCAATTGATAATTTACTGAAGGTTCGTAAGCGTCGTCCGCGTCGAAAGAGAAGTGACATGCCTGCTGAGCCTTCTACGTCAATAGTAACGCGAGCGGCACCACAACATTCATCAACTTCTGTATTACAATCTGATCAATGAATGTCCTGCTTTTCAATTTAAGAGGTATTCAGACCTCTATAGTTAGATTGAATTCTTTAATTCGTTAACGTAGGTTACACGTCTTGGTGATCATTGGACCAAAGCTTAGACGAATGCGCTTGGAACAATATCGCTTGCAGTTAGGTTTCTCAAATGCTTGTTCTTCAGATGATTCCACGATTTGGGTACTGTGGCGCTCTTCTTTCATTCAATTGTTAGATGTGAGATAGGGGGTACAGATTATATCTGTACAATTTAGATGGTTAGTTAATCAGAGTGACTTTTGGGTTACAGCAGTATATGGCCATCATACAGTTGCAGTACGAAAGCCTTTGTGGCAGGATCTTTTAGGCTTTCGACAGCAAATGACGCAGCCTTGGATTATTGAAGGCGACTTCAATACATTTTTATAATTGGCCAAGCATAAAGAGCGGTCTACACCATCAATTCGTATGCTTGTGGACTTTAAGCAGTTTATGAAGTCAGGTGAATTATTAGATATTCCATACCAAGGTTCTCGTTTTACATGGTCGGATGGACGTAGCCTCGGTAGAGTATGGCACCGCCTAGTTCGTTTCTTGGTTTCAGTAGATTTTTTGGACATCTTTGAGAAATGTCAAATTCAGCATCTGCATCGGGCAACTTCTGATCATGCTCATTTAATTTTAACGTGTCAATTGGCATCTCCCAGGGGCCCTACCTCATTTAAATGCAGAAATAGAACAAGGAACACCGAGATTAGTAATAAATTATAAACCATTAAATAAAGCATTAAAATAGATAAGATACCCATTACCTAATAAAAAAATTTATTAACAAGGTTACATTCTGTATGTATATATTCAAAATTTGATATGAAATCAGGATTTTGGTAAATACACATATCTGAAAAAGATAGGTACAAGACAGCATTTACAGTTTAGTTCCATTTGGTCAATATGAATAGAAAGTAATGTCTTTTGGATTAAAAAATGCACCTTCTGAATATCAAAGAATTATGAATAATATATTCATGGATTATTCTAATTTTTGCATTTTCTATATAGATGATGTATTAATATTTTCCAAATCAATAGAAGAACATTTTAAATATGTAAAAAATTTCTTCTACATAGCAAAGAAAAATGGTTAGGTATTATCTAAATCTAAAATGTCTTTATTCCAAACTAAAATAAGATTCTTAGGACATCATTTATCTCAAGGTACAATATTACCAATAGAAAGATCTTTGGAATTTGCATCAAAATTTCCAGATAAAATATTGGATAAAAATCAATTACAAAGATTTCTTGGATCTTTAAATTATGTTGTTGATTTTATTTTAAATATCATAATAATAGCAAAACCATTACATAATAGATCAAAGAAAAATCCACCAATATGGATTGAAGAACATACTTCAGTTGTTAAGAAAATAAAAAGCTTAGTATCTGATATACCCCTGCTTACATATAGCAGATCTTAATTTTTCTAAAATAGTTGAAACAGATGCATCAGATATTGGATATGGTGGAATTTTAAAACAAATACAAAATGGTAAAGAGTCTATTGTTCAATATACTTCTGGTCATTGGATTGATACCTAAAAATCTTATTCTACTATTAAAAAAGAAATTTTGAGTATTGTATTATGTATTAATAAATTTCAAAGTGATTTATTAAATCAAAAATTTCTTTTACGTATTGATTGCAAATTTGCGAAAGAAATTTTGCAAAAAGATGATAAAAATTTAGCTTCAAAACAAATTTTTGCTAGATGGAAAGCTTTATTAAGTATTTATGATTTTGATATTGAATATATAAAAAGATATACAAATTTTGTTCCTGACTTTCTGACCAGAGAATTTCTCCAAAACAGACATAATACCGAGGAATACAAAAGACAATGGAAAGCTTCCGGCCAATATTGTCAATACTATCCCACGAAAAACGTGGGCAGATAAAGTCAAAGAAGATGAAGAACTTCTTCAAAAAAAAACCTCAATAGCCGCAGTTCTAATTAACCAAATATCTCCTAATAAAACACTAATATCCCTTCTTGAAAGCCTATCCAATAGTATAGAATTTCAAGAATTACTTGAAAAACTCAATATACCAAAAACCACAGAAATAGCCAAAGCACAATCATCCGCAGAAATATCTAAACCTCAGCCATCTACTTCAATAACCTATAAACCAAATAAAGTCTTCAAACCCAAATCCACAGAGGTGACCAGCAAAATGCCTACATATAAAAAGACTGTGCAAACATCCCAGTTTGTGGAGAAATCTTCTATCAATATATTACTACTATAGAAAAATCATATTATCATACTAATCTCCTATTTGCCTTACAAATTTATTTTGGAAAATATTTTTTCTATAAATCATGGAATATTGTGAAAATAACATAATATTATCAACATCTATTGATAATGACACATTCTATTGAAATAAAACATCATTTTAATAAAGAAAATACGAAGTATGCCTTCTCCAATTTTAAAATAGTGTCTATAATGACACCGGAGCAACGACAAAAACAATTTGGATCTTTATCCGAAAAAATTAATTTTCCTCACAGATATAATTCAAATTTATTTCAAATGTCTCTTTTAATTATTGGGATTACCAACAATCTTGGTCTAATTCCCTATATTTTAAAAACTCCAGGGGTTCACACACCTGGTTGATATTTTTCGATACCAGAAAAATCACGACAAAAAATATTCCATATCGGTTAACTGCTTGGTGGGATCATTTTGGATCTTGCTCAGAATATTTGGAAGCTCAAGACGTAGTAAAAGCATCACTGCAAATATTTACGAAGATGTATTCTCCAATAAATAAAGAGAAGATATTTTCAGAGATGTTAATATTTCATATGAATTCTGCTTACCATGGGTATTCCAGTGGAGAGCAGAATATACTCCAAATACAAAAGTACCCGTAATAAAAAGAAAATTCTATATCAAATGGTGGATGGCATTTAATATTCCAAATTTCATTACCCCTTACAGAGTCATGGAACAAATAAAAATATGGAATACACAGAAGAAATTTGCAGATAACAAAAATACAATAACTGCACTGGTAAAGCCTGGACATGAACAATTTTTGTTACACAAATCCAGGATGCAATCTCAGCTTGCAATGACAAAAGACCCTGAATGAATGCAGAATATTTTGATGAAATTTGCTCCTCTATTACAAGAAGCAAAGCCATCATCATCTTCAGGATCCACGAATGTAGTTGATAAAGACATTGATTTAATAGCATAAGTTGATCATTATAATATTTGTAATATTTTTGATTGTTGTAATATTTCTTTTTGTAATATTATTGATGTACTCATTGTTTTATCTTTGATATAACATGAATTCAAAAAAAATATTAAAATATTCAGGTGGAAATGACCAAACATCTCATAGTCGAGGGACCCTTATTTTGTCTATATTCCCCTCAAAATTCCTATAAGAGGGGGTATTCAACCTTTAAAAAACACAATCTTTTCTCTACCTTTCTTACATTCTTTCTCTCTCCATTCTCTCCCTCATTTTCCATCCAACGATTTCATATATATATATATATATATATATATATATATATATATGCACATATATATATATACGTGTGTGTGTGTGTGTGCGCGCCGTGTGTGTGAGAGTGACCAGAGGACTTTCCATTCTCAATTTGTTGCCAAGTAGTCACCTCCAAATATATCTCCTTGAGCTTTTCATTTAATGAACTAGTTAGTTCATCTCCTTAAGCACTTCATTAAACGAACTAGTTTAGTTCATTTAATATGACACCTGAAAATAGTATAAATACAACAAATGTTTGCCATATGATGCAAGCCTTAGCGCTTCATGGCACGTTAATACGACAATAATATATATGAACATATAAAGCATATCTATCACGTACGCATGTCAATTAACAGTTAAATTATGCATTTCAGAAATATGTAACATTTAAATCATGCATTTTCAAATCACTCAAACCCCGATTTCTCAACATGATGTGTACGCATGAGGCCTCTCGGCCATATATGTGAAAAGGAAACAATAAAGTGTTCACTTATCTATAAGGGTATAAGTATATGAAAATATGTTATATATGCACCTTTCGACTTGCCGTGTGTATATAGAAATATGTGTGTATGAAATTATGTGTATTATGTACCTTTGGACTTGTCATTAGATGGTGCAGTGGATTAAAGAAATGATATTAGATGATTGAGTCCAAAAAAGTGGGTTGTTTTGAAGGGTTGGCCGAAAGTTCCAGCTAAGGGTAAGAATGGTATTTCCTTTAAGCATATGACATGTAATATGTAGGTAAATGATGGATTATGATGCTGAAAATTAGAATGGTTAAAATGGACCCAAAACCAAGCCTACACGCATGCTTAAATAAAACAAAGTTTTTTTAAAAGCAAAGTGTTTCTATCACACGATACATTAAATACATGAAGTAAAGTTTTTGAAACAAAACGTTTTATCCACGATACGTTTTACGAGATTTTATGCATAATGAACCATACCACGAGATGATTGATTCCGATGACATAGGTTATGTTGTATGATTATATGTTATGTTATTGGAGCACCATCGTGACATTGAGACCGGAGTGGTGGATGTCATGGGCATATGTGTGCTATCGATCACCGAAGCGCCGCATGGCACCAGGACCTAAGGAGGTTGGTGTCATGGTCATACATGTACCCTATCCTTTTTGGCCGAGTGTAATACTTTATCGGGGACAAGGGATCTCAGCCCTATCAATGTCACTGTTAGATCCATATACATATGATGTAACACCATGCTTTGAACATCGGGATTCATATTTGCATATGTGACTATATGGAAAATCAATCGGTATGTCGTGTGTTATCGTTCTTACGTTATGAAAGTGCTCTGGTCAAGTTATGAAAGTGTTATGAAAGTTATGGAAAAGACATGTTACAAATGTTTACGAAAATGATATGTTATGAACGTGTATGAAAATGACATGTTTTGAAAGGATTGTATGAAATACGAACGATATTATAAATTTTAAAGTGCAGATGACATGGAACCCTGAGCCATCATTGTTACATGACCATAAGCCTTTAATATGATTTAAGTGGATCAAAGAGAAAGTTATGTATGAAAGTGAGCTTCATATGAATACAAGGAATCATGATCTTAGCATAGAATATGGATTGGGATGTAAAAATGATTAAGTGTAAGATTGGTTTCATGAGGATAGAAGAAGGTGATTGACTTTGCTTTACGCACTTTGCGATGTTTATGTTTACTTGCACCACATGTTACTTTATTTGCAAAGGGACGTGTTATGGTTTTTATTTACGCATGTAATTATTTTATCACCCCGTCTTCCATGTATGATCCACATGACGAACCCGGACGAACTACTTGCTGGACGATTCATTATCGCTCATACCATATTTTTATCATCATGCAGATCACCACGAGCACGACTTGGACTTTATAGAGGACGAGCCGAGAAGATAGTGGGCCCTGATGATACGTTTGTATGGTTGATTATTTCGATCATGTATTTATCATCTTTTGTGTCGAGGACACTTATGATTTGTACAATTTTAGTTATGATGTATTGATGCATGTTGATTGTACATGTTTATATTTGTGATGCTTCTGCAATTTCGATCTATGTTTAGGTCAGCATGCATATAAATGGTGTCGACACCTTGTACTTCTCATAGCAGAGTACGGTGGATGCACCATTCCGAGACCAAAGAGTTAAGAGTCCAGGGCGGGCCGTTACAACGCTCCTTTCACCTCATCACAAGTACAACATCCTATTGATCTAGGTCGATCCACCGTTGTAATTCAGACCATTTTATGCTCTCAAATTGGCCCTCTATCAATTATCTACAAATAGCACCTTGCCATTAGGAGGTATGTGATTTGAACCTTAATTCATATTCACGGACATGAGAGCTTTCCGAGATCCGCTTACTCCTAAATTCCTTAATTAACTTAAGTGTCAGAGGGTTATCAAGGATTAAACTCCAAAGACCTTTAACTTTTGTCTGTTTTGCATGTTTTATTCAATTCACAGGTTCATTCAGTCACATAATTAGCCCCAAACACCAGTCCAAGTGTTGAGTGTTGCCATATTTTAGATCCAATAAGTTCATCAGTTACCCCAAATACTCATAAATTCTGTGTTTTCTTCATTCGGCCGAGTGAGTTTTACAAATCCATTGCAATAAAAATAAACGGACCCTCTATTGAAATTGTGTCCGGCTTTGTCAGTAGGAATCAGATATTGATTAATTATATCTTAGGGGCTTAGTTAGAAATATTATATGTTATTTTTTATGCATGAATTAATTCAACTCTTACACTATGAATACTTAGACACCTTTTTAAAAACATTGAAATAGTGAGTGACATTCCCTAGGTCCGCACACGTACACCCTCCAAGAATAAGAAAGGGAGAATAAAAATAAAGAAAAAGAAAAGAAAAAGCGAGTAAATATCTACTCTTACTATAAGCAAGTTGGTGGCTAAGCTATTTCAAATTTAACTTACCATACTTGACCTATAAAAAGCAAGTCATTTAACATACTTGACGTATGTAATTCGCCATCTCAAAATCAGAGAGAGAGAGAATTATAAAAGAAAATAGGGGGTAATCACTCTCTAAGAAGAAAGAAAAAATAAAAGTTCAAGCAATCTTTAACAAGAAATTAACACATACTAGAGGTGACAATCTCAGACACGACACGAAAATATGATCTAAACTTGACACGCTTCTCACAGGTTTGGGTATAGCCTTGGAGAGTTTCGTGTACAAATTGATAAGACCTGAAACTTATCTGCTAAGAGCATGTTGCATCTCCATACGCCCACGGCTTACCCATTTATACCCGCATACCCAATCTTTTAATTATATTTTAAATATAAGTTATAAATTATTAAAGTAAAAATTATAAAATAAAAAGAAACTCTTAAAACCTAAAAACCTAATCTCTAATTTTCTATTTCCCATTATCTTCCTTCTTACCTTCTGCAATTGCCTCCTGCCGCCTTACCCATCATTATCAATTTCTCCTCTTTTTACTCACTCTTCTTAGTTCTCACTTTTCACTCTTTACTTAAGCGGCAGCCGACAAGCAAGCGGTCTTGGTTTCGTTGTAACAAAGTTGGTGAAGCCGAATGACAGGCCGAAATTCACTCCAAACAGAAAACGACATTAAAGAGATAGAGATGATACGAAGTTATGATATAATTTTTATTCTCTAAAATTTGAAATAATTCATGTCCGGAGGTCTTCCGTTAGCGACACGTCGTCACTGTCATCGTCTTCATCCTCCTCGTCGGAGATACTCCTCTCTCTCCCTTCTTTTGTCGCCTGACTTATTTCTGTCCGGAGGTCTTCCATTAGCGACACATCGTCACTGTCATCGTCCTCATCCTCCTCGTCGGAGATACTCCTCTCTCTCCCTTCTTTTGTCGCCTGACTTTCCACCTTCTTAGGATTCAGGTCAGTGCACTTTACCTTATCATGTGTTCTTTTTTGTATTTCTTTTGTTAAATAATAGATTGTTATTTTTTATTTTGTTTATTTTTCTTATGGATTAGATTGATGATTATATGTTAAAATTGTTTCTCTTACAGTTCTATGTTATAATTTTGTCTTAAAAACATTATTGTTCTCCTGGTTATAGCAATACTCTTCATAAAATATTACGTCACACATGGGTGAAAATCGTATATGATGTTCGTGTTAGTGTATGTGCCCTAGGCCATGATTTGGATATTTATGTTATGCATTTATTATTAATAAAAGAGGTTTTATTATCATTATTGTTGGTTAGTATGTTACACAATTTTGATATATGTCCCTGATTCATTATTGTTATGGAGATAAAATAATTTATAATCAATATGAGTATTGATTTGATAATCATGAGATGATTATGTGTATGGTGATACGAATCAATCTCATAGATACTTGTTAGAGAACAGTGTATTGGATAGACCCATCATGAGATTGCTATATGGATTAGCGTCATAAGTAAATCTCATGATAGTCATGTTTTAATCCTTTGACTTGAGATTGTCATAGTTTCCAACATAAGGACTATTATATTTTGACATGATCAAACGTTATCCGTAACTGGATAATAATAAAGGTCATGATTGAATGTGATAGAAATTATGTAGAGGATATTGAACAATCAAGATGGAATTTGTCCCTCTCTTTTGAGAGAGATATCTTTGGGCCCCTCGATTAGTGAGACTGTGAAATGCATGGCCGTGCTCAAATGAATTGATAGTGTGATCAATATCATTTGTTTTATCAGTCTACTTAGAGATCGAGTAATCATATGTTTGAACTATATAAGTATGACGCTGACCATGACTTATGTTCAAACTAGATATCGTGTGACAAAGGGATTAATGCATGTACTATTATTAGGCTAGTTGGACTTTACTCGTATTAATTGGGTAGTCGTAATGCCTTGCTAGATGCCAATTACGACTTGTTGGTTTAATAGCGATTTAATCAACTGCCAATCAATATGGGCCTATCAGGTCACACACAAGAATGCGTATGGCTGAGATTAATAATATTAATAATATTAATATTGGATATTAATTATTATTATTATTATTATTGTTTTTTAATATTAATATTGGATATTAATTATTATTATTATTAATTTCGTTTTTTTATGTATATATTTATATCATCGGATAATAACAGAGAATCCATATTTGATATGGATTTTGATTGGTTTTATCTAATCCTAACAGAATCCGTATCTGGTACGGATTTTGATAGCGTTAACAAATCCGATCAGGAATCGGATTTTGATATCTATATATATGTACGGAGCATGGTGTATCTTGTACACCACACAACCAGTAAAAACGAAATGGCAAGAATCGTTTTTGTGAAAACCGAATTCTTCAGCCGCGCCGTTTGAAGAGCTAGCATTCCGGGCGGAAGCGTTCATGTGGATACCGACAGAGGGTGATCGTATTTTCGCACCTCTTCCATCTGCAGATTTCGAATCTACAGAGGTACTTTTGTTTTTTTTTGTCGAATTAAACGAACAACATGGATCCTTGGTAGGAAATCAGAGATCAATTTTTGTTTTCCGCTGCGCGTTTTTGCAGTGATCTCATTCGATTTCCTAACAGTGGTATCAGAGCCACTTGTTGATTTCGTTTAAATCGATTATATCATGCTTATGTGATTATATGTTTACTTTTTTTCGTATGGCATGATATGTACAAAAACCCCAACTCGGATTTCATATGATGAGAGAAGAATGGTGTTTTTCAAATCGTTTTCATGAGATGATTTGTATACGGCGGTTTTCGTTTGTCATGTGATGATCAAAACGGATTCTGTTTATATTAGATATAAACATACGCTATGTGTAGAACCCTATTCGAATCTCATCTGGTGAGAGCGGATTGATATTTTCAATTCGTTTTCATGAGACGTTATGATTCGAGATTGTTATATGTGATATAAAGTTTTCATTTTTCATGTGATGATCAAAAACGATTATGTTTATATCAATATGAGCAACCGATAATGATTCTATAAGAGTTATGCATATTCAAAACAGGCAGATTATCAATTCGATTGATGATTCTGTTTTCGGATTTCGAATGGCAGATTGATTCTGTTTCGGATTTCGAACAGCAGATTATCAATTCGATTGATGATTCTGTTTTGGGTTTTAAATGATAACTCTCGGTTCGATCGGTGCTTCTATAAGGGTTTACACGTAATCAAAACAGTAAGATCGTTAATATGATTGACGCGTCTTAGTTAGGGTTTCGAAAAGAAAATTATCAATGCGGGACCGCCGTATGCGTACGCCCTATAGTTCGTTACCGTGACATTAAGAATGTCAATATATATTTATTTGTTATAATATGTTTGTGTAAAATATATTATAATTGTTGATGTCTTTGCATGGTGCTTAGCATGGCCTCAGGACCTATGTGATTGACTTAGCCATATTTTTGTTTTGGGTTATTATGGCCTGCGTGCCGCTGTAGTTTTTGTTGTATTTAATTATATAAGTAGTTGGATTTTTCTTTATTATTGTAATAAATGAAGAATCAAGCTACAAAAGTGGTGATGGCGACACACACCAAGGACGGGTGGATTCCATGGAGATGGAGGCACGAGCTCAAGACAAGAAGATATGTATCATTGCGAATGTTGTAATAGAAAGTCTTTCACATAGGGTTTCCTTTATGATCTTCATTTGGTCTTATGAAGATCATATTTAGTTTGGCCATGCTATGTCACGTTTACATATTTATCATTTTGTATGAGATGCGTGGATGATAGATTATATATGCATATAGGATGCTACGATATAATGATATGCAATGCAAGACATAAACTAAGTTGAACCCTCATTAATAATTTAAGTCTTGATGCCATCCATGTCTTAAACACCTATAAAAACTGGGATTGTATTAAAGTAGGTATTGCCAAAGCAATGTGCTTTAAACATTCCTAGCTACGTAGGATGAGTAATAGTGCTACTCATATGTTTAAAATTGGTTAGACTTAATTGGGCTATCAAAACGGTTTTGGGCCCAAGGCATTAGATGGAATCTAACATACAATGATATATGATGTCATTATTCCATAAATTCTAAGAGTTACATGAGATGTAATTGGTAAAGATGTTACCTACCTAAATAACTTAATTTTAAGCGTCATGCCAAAGCTGAGTTTAGAATTAAGTCAAATATGGATCTTAGCTCACTAAAATATTTCTTTTGAGGGTTATGTTTTAGTGAGAGTTTTATAAATTTTAACCTCATTATTGATAAAGTGTTACTTTGCATGTTTTGTAGATCATAAATGGCTGCTAATAACAATTCCACCTTATCGCTGCGATCAATCCTTGAGAAGGAAAAATTAAAAGAATGTGGGACTAATTTTGTTGACTGGTTTCGAAACTTGAGAATTGTTCTCAAACAAGAAAAGAAGTCCTACGTGCTCGATGACTCTGTCCCTGAACCCCCTCTTGCTGATGCTTCTGCTGCTGTTAAGAACAAGTATAAGAAGCATGTGGAAGATTCAAACGACATAGGATGTCTTATGTTGGCAACTATGTGTTCAGGACTTCAGAAAGGCCTAGAACACTTACAAGCTTATGAGATGAGTGTGCATCTCAAACAAGCTTTCCAACAACAGGCTAGGCAGGATAGGTTCGACACCGCTGTTGCACTTTTTGACTGTAAGATGTCTGAAGGTGAATCTGTTAGCGCTCATGTTCTGAAGATGAAAGGCTATATAGATCACCTTGCAAGACTTGGATATCCCCTGAGTTTGGAACTCGCCACGGATTTGATCCTACACTCTTTGCCTAGCAGTTTTTCTCAGTTCGTCATGAACTACAATATGAATAATATGGAAAAGTCCATTCCTGAGCTACATGGTATGCTCAAAACTGCTGAGGGGAATATCAAGAAGCCTACCCATGTATTGAGTGTCAATACCAAGCTAATGAAAAGGAAAGCTGAAGGCAAGGGTAAGGCTAAAAGTGCAAAAGGTGCAAAAGGGGCAAAGGGTCAAGCTAAACCGAAAACTGGTCCCAAGGCAAAGGTTCCTAAGGAAGGAACTTGTTTCCATTGCAACAAGCCTGGGCATTGAAAAAGAAATTGTGATGTTTATTTGGAGGAGTTGAAGAAGCTGAAGGGTAGTACGACTACATCTTCAGGTATTTATGTTATAGAAATTAATTTATCTACTTCTTCTTCCTGGATATTAGATACTGGATGTGGATCCCATATTTGTACAAATATGCAGGGGTTCAAAAGGAGTAGGATGCTGAAGAAGGGCGAGGTGGACCTACGTGTTGGCAATAGAGCAAGAGTTGCTGCTATAGCTGTAGGGACCTATGAGCTTGCCTTGCCCAATGGGCTTTTGTTAGTTTTAAACAATCGCTTTTATGTTCCTACTATGAGTAGGAATCTTATTTCAGTGTCTGTTTTGGATGATGAAGGTTATTCATTTTTAATTAAAAATAAGAAGTGTTCTATTTTTGATAAAAATGACTTGCTTTATTGTATTGCAAGTAGTTATAATGGCATTTATGTCCTTAACCTTGATGATTCCAACGACGGTAATATTTATAACATATCTTCAAAGAGAACTAAGCCAAATGAACTAAACCCTTCATATTTATGGCATTGTCGCCTTAGCCATATAAATGAGAAGCGCGTATCTAAACTCCATCAAGATGGATTATTAGATTCATTTGATTTTGAATCATTTGAAAATTGCGAGTCTTGTTTGCTTGGAAAGATGACAAAGACTCCTTTTACTGGACATAGTGAAAGGGCTAATGACTTATTAGGCTTGGTACATACAGATGTATGCGGCCCAATCAGCATTAGTGCCAGGGGAGGATTTCAGTATTTCATTACTTTTACTGATGATTTCAGTAGGTATGGCTGTCTACCTAATGAAACATAAACATGAGTCTTTTGAAATGTTTAGAACTTTTCAAAATGAAGTACAAAATCAAATTGGTAAGACAATTAAAACCTTTCGATCAGATCGAGGTGGTGAGTATTTGAGCCAAGAATTTGACCAACATCTAAGAAATTGTGGAATCGTTTCACAGTTGACTCCTCCAGGAACTCCACAATGGAATGGTGTTTCTGAAAGGAAAAATCGGACTTTATTGGATATGGTTCGATCTATGATGGGTCAAGTAGATCTTCCTTTATCCTTTTGGGGTTATGCCTGTAGGATCTGCAAGGCACCACTAGAAGGGGGGGTTGAATAGTGGGTGCGGAAAATGTGGTTTTTAAAATTTCTTTAAAACTAAAAACCCAACTTCTGCAAACAGTTTCTGTTTTCAGGACCAGTTTTAAAACGTTTTGTAAACTAGGTTGTAGGCCTTCAAAAATTCTGAAATTTGGAGAGAACTTAGAATCAGATGTTATGAGTATCTCCTAAAAATTTCAGATTTAAATTCAACCTCTAACCTCTTGAAAATTTGTTGGTGGTCAGATTGCGCAAATCTGCCAGAACCGATACACTGATTTGAAAAATTAATTCCAATTTGTACACAACTCTAAATGCTTTGAAAATTTAACCACTAACCCCTTATATGTTATATTTAAATGGGTTGAAACAGTTTTGAAAAATTTTTTTTTGGGAAGTTAGTCAAATACGATCAAAGTCTCAACCTTTGCAAGCCTGAAAATCAGACTGCACTAGTCTAGAACTTTGGATGTTTGAATGACTTATACTTGTCCAAAAGGGTTGCAACTTGCGCCAAAAGAACCCTAGAACGTGTGACTATGTTTTATGAAATTTCGTAATTTTTGAAATTCGTTTACTATTTTTACGAACGTGATTAAAAACAGTAAACAGTGCTGAAACAGAAAATCAGTGCTGAAAGTAAATGACACCAAGAATTTTATACTGGTTCGGTTATCAACAACCTACTCCAGTCTTCAAGGAACACCTTCCTTGGTTCACACTAATCACACAACTCAAAAACACCTTACCACAGGGTTGATGGAGTTACACACCAACTCCAACCCTTTACAAACCTTGTACGTGAATACAATTCACACGAACACCACCACCTCGCTAGAATGAAGATTGATCACACCTTGATCAATCTTTTACAAAGATGTATAATGAATGGTGGTTTATCTCAAGCCTATTCAAGATTGAAAGAATATGAATACAATAGGCTTACAAGAAGAAAGAAAGAAAGAGGATGTAGAAGAAGAAGGCTAGAACACTTTTGATCTTTGATTTTGCAACTCTTGTTCTTGTCTTTTGTTTTGCTCTTCTTCCTTCTTTTTAACAAGTCTTTGCCGCCCCCTATAGGTCCTTCTCCTCTTGAAAATTATCTTCTAAGCCCTTGGGAGGATGTAAGACATCATTGTGACAATGCCTTGCTTGCTTGGCATCATTCTATTGGCTCATCATTTAGTCTTTGCTTACTTGGCACCTCTTTATTGGCTCAATGTTGTCAACATGATGACATGGAAAAAATCTGAGATTAACACTTTAAACATGTGCCAATATCAATCATAAAATCATACCATAAGTCACAAATTCCATCATAAATTGCAAGACAAGAAATCTCTCCTTTTCAAGCTCAAAAAATCGGCCATTATCACCTTGCCATGCTGAATTTTTCAGCATGTGCATTATGAAATAAAATTCAGATTATTTACCATTTTTCTTTGAATTTTTATCATAAAAATGAATCAACAATATATGGTAAGTATTTCTTCCAATTGAGAAATGAATTTGGACATGAAATAGGTTAAGAATTCGGCCAGCTAGGTTATGCATGTGCTGAGAAATTTTTCGGCATGTAACATGTAACATATCACCATTTATTTATTTAAATAATATTCAAAACATTACCATATCCTCTTCCAATCAATCACCTAATAAAGGATGACAAAATATGTCACACTTTATGACAAAAAATCGGCCACCATGTATGTAGTATGCTGAAATTTTCAGCATGTGACATAAGAGAGGTATATGTTGAATACTTACCTTTTGTAGCTTCTTTCTTTGATTCATCAACATTGTATGATTGATCCTTGACCAATCAATATGCCAACAAGGCTCCACATGTGCTCCATCTCAGCTGTATATAACGTGTATACATGTATATGCATGTGCTGAATTTCATTTTTGCTAACTTTATAAAATAATGCACATTTAATAATACACACATGTAATATTCCAATCAGCCCTTAATTTAATTTTCTAGAACACTTTAAGATGTATATCATATGTAAAAAGTGTCTAGATACGTGTCACATGATGTTCAAGAAAAACGTTCCATGTTATGTGCGTAGAAAACCGAATTTTCGATATTTATCGATTACCCGATTTTTCTCTAATTTGAATTCCAACTTTTGCACATGATATATATATTATGTTATACATAATATATATAATATATACTTTAAATCTCAGCACTTGGCTGATTTAAAGTGGTACCATAAACATGTGACAAAATTAAAATTGGAATCTTCACATTTTGGCCTAAATGTGGAGTAATTTGTGTGTGCCAACATGGAAAGTATTTTTGGCTGAATATACCATGTGTAGCACGAAATTTTCATGAATGTTTGATGTATATGGGCTGGCCATTTATTTATGGCAAGTACGTGACACGTTGGTGAAGTTTCGGTATTCGCCCGATACGACAAATTTCGGTTTAGAACCTTTTATCGTGTCGTATTTAATTTGTGATCACCATATCTTATATCATATGATATAAGACCTGAATGTACTCATAAATATGAGTTAAGTATAGTGGTTTGACGTTAACGTACGTACGTAAGATATATAACGTGTCGGTAGTGCGTTGGAATACATGTGTATGTGCCTTTTATTAAAAAATCTGAAAATATATAGTGTATATATATAAAAGGCGTGTGAAATTAAATGTGGGGAGGAGGAGAAGACTTTCCGTCCTTAGCCTTGTTGCCTTTGTGCCTTTTCCAAATGAATCTTCCTTTAATGAACTACTTAGTTTATTAAACTAAGTACTTTACTTAATGAACTACTTTAGTTCATTAATGGTGGCACCTGAAAATAGTATAAACTCAACAAATGTTCGCCATATGATGTAAGCTTTAATGCTTCATGGCTCGTTAGTACGGCAACATAATATATAAGCTAAATAAGGCAAGTAATGGCAAGTTATCATGCATACATGTACACGTTTATATATATATCATGCCCGTTTTATCTTATGCTCGTTTTTGTGCACATTTAAATCATGTATTTGAAAATCACTCAAACCCTTTTTCTCAACAATCTCCCCCTTTTGATGATTTTCAAAATAACTTATGCACATGATTTAAATCCTATCGCTCCCCCTTCAATCATGCATAAAATCAAAACATGAGTTTTAAATTCCGAGTCGCTCTCCCCCTTAATATATGCAATTAGTATCTCTCTCTCCCCCTTAAATCATGCTTTCTCTCCCCCTTTATTTTGAAAAGTAAATCAAAAGATGCCTGTAAATATGAAGAAGAAAAAAAATCATGCAATTCATATACGTTCGTTGGTAAGGGTTATTTATTCAACCCTTTGAAAATGTCCCTTTTGGTACCCACATTTGGGTGACCTTTCTAGGTCTTCCAAAAGGTGAAAAAGATGATGAAAATGCAACCTAGTATCCGTTGGGGGCAAATGCGTTTGGCCGTTCGCCAAGAATCCCATCATGCGTATAATGTGGTTTTCGTTTTTGATATGTATTTCGATTTATATGCACGGGGCGTGATCTAGACGCATTTGTATGATATGAATGTCGCACATACATCACTTGTTTCTTCTCATATCTATATGGCACATAATTATATTTTGCATGATGTGAAGAAGAAGCACGTTGAGATGTCATAAGAAAAGGCCTGTGCGTTTTCTTAGATGCCACATATGTCTTTGATGGATCTATTTTCTTAGATGGGATAAATTTGGTTGGTTTATTTTGTGGCTTACTTTTCTCAACGTATCCTAGTCCGGTTTTGTCACTATCATGCTTTTGAGAAGAGATGATGTGATCTAGTATGTTTGTTCTCGTGTCAAATTGTTTCACCTTTTTCTCTACATCCGCATTCCTTGATTTCAAGTTTGAAATCTTGGATTTCAATTCAGTGTTCTCGGATATCAATGATGAAATCTCAGACTTTAATGAATTTATAATGCACGACGACTCTTCTTTTGAATCGTTTAATTGAGACATAAGATCTTTGTTAGAAGATTCTAACAATTTCTTATCTTCAATTAACCGTTTCTTTTGTTTTGCAAGAGTTCTAGCAAACTTATGTAATTCAAGATATTCAACATATAAATCATCATAAGATAGTTCAGAATCCGAGTAAGAATCAGAATTTACCTCATTTTCGAATAGTGGAGGCATTTGGCTTGACATATCTTTTTCCTCGGTTTCATGGCTAGTGGTTGCCATCTCACTAAGATCGTTGGATCCTTTTGATGTGAGTGTTCCTGTGCTCTGATACCAATTGTAGGATCTGCAAGGAACCACTAGAAGGGGGGGTTGAATAGTGGGTGCGGAAAATGTGGTTTTTAAAATTTCTTTAAAACTAAAAACCCAACTTCTGCAAACAGTTTCTGTTTTCAGGACCAGTTTTAAAACGTTTTGTAAACTAGGTTGTAGGCCTTCAAAAATTCTGAAATTTGGAGAGAACTTAGACTCAGATGTTATGAGTATCTCCTAAAAATTTCAGATTTAAATTCAACCTCTAACCCCTTGAAAATTCGTTGGTGGTCAGATTGCGCAAATCTGCCAGAACCGATACACTGATTTGAAAAATTAATTCCAATTTGTACACAACTCCAAATGCTTTGAAAATTTAACCACTAACCCCTTATATGTTATATTTAAATGGGTTGAAACAGTTTTGAAAAATTCTTTTGGGAAGTTAGTCAAATACGATCAAAGTCTCAACCTTTGCAAGCTTGAAAATCAGACTGCACTAGTCTCAGAACTCTGGATGTTTGAATGACTTATACTTGTCCAAAAGGGTTGCAACTTGCACCAAAAGAACCCTAGAACGTGTGACTATGTTTTCTGAAAGTTTCGTAATTTTTGAAATTCGTTTACTATTTTTACGAACGTGATTAAAAACAGTAAACAGTGCTAAAACAGAAAACCAGTGCTGAAAGTAAATGACACCAAGAATTTTATACTGGTTCGGTTACCAACAACCTACTCCAGTCTTCAAGGAACACCTTCCTTGGTTCACACTAATCACACAACTCAAAAACACCTTACCAAAGGGTTGATGGAGTTACACACCAACTCCAACCCTTTACAAACCTTGTACATGAATACAATTCACACGAACACCACCACCTCGCTAGAATGAAGATTGATCACACCTTGATCAATCTTTTACAAAGACGTATAATGAATGGTGGTTTATCTCAAGCCTATTCAAGATTGAAAGAATATGAATACAATAGGCTTACAAGAAGAAAGAAAGAAAGAGGATGTAGAAGAAGAAGGCTAGAACACTTTTGATCTTTGATTTTGCAACTCTTGTTCTTGTCTTTTGTTTTGCTCTTCTTCCTTCTTTTTAACAATCTTGGCCGCCCCCTATAGGTCCTTCTCCTCTTGAAAATTATCTTCTAAGCCTTTGGGAGGATGTAAGACATCATTGTGACAATGCCTTGCTTGCTTGGCATCATTCTATTGGCTCATCATTTAGTCTTTGCTTACTTGGCACCTCTTTATTGGCTCAATGTTGTCAACATGATGACATAGAAAAAATCTGAGATTAACACTTTAAACATGTGCCAATATCAATCATAAAATCATACCATAAGTCACAAATTCCATCATAAATTACAAGACAAGAAATCTCTCCTTTTCAAGCTCAAAAAATCGGCCATTATCACCTTGCCATGCTGAATTTTTCAGCATGTGCATTATGAAATAAAATTCAGATTATTTACCATTTTTCTTTGAATTTTTATCATAAAAATGAATCAACAATATATGGTAAGTATTTCTTCCAATTGAGAAATGAATTTGGACATGAAATAGGTTAAGAATTCGGCCAGCTAGGTTATGCATGTGCTGAGAAATTTTTCAGCATGTAACATGTAACATATCACCATTTATTTATTTAAATAATATTCAAAACATTACCATATCCTCTTCCAATCAATCACCTAATAAAGGATGACAAAATATGTCACACTTTATGACAAAAAATCGGCCACCATGTATGTAGTATGCTGAAATTTTCAGCATGTGACATAAGAGAGGTATATGTTGAATACTTACCTTTTGTAGCTTCTTTCTTTGATTCATCAACATTGTATGATTGATCCTTGACCAATCAATATGCCAACAAGGCTCCACATGTGCTCCATCTCAGCTGTATATAACGTGTATACATGTATATGCATGTGCTGAATTTCATTTTTGCTAACTTTATAAAATAATGCACATTTAATAATACACACATGTAATATTCCAATCAGCCCTTAATTTAATTTTCTAGAACACTTTAAGATGTATATCATATGTAAAAAGTGTCTAGATACGTGTCACATGATGTTCAAGAAAAACGTTCCATGTTATGTGCGTAGAAAACCGAATTTTCGATATTTATCGATTACCCGATTTTTCTCTAATTTGAATTCCAACTTTTGCACATGATATATATATTATGTTATACATAATATATATAATATATACTTTAAACCTCAGCACTTGGCTGATTTAAAGTGGTACCATAAACATGTGACAAAATTAAAATTGGAATCTTCACATTTTGGCCTAAATGTGGAGTAATTTGTGTGTGCCAACATGGAAAGTATTTTTGGCTGAATATACCATGTGTAGCACGAAATTTTCATCAATTTTTGATGTATATGGGCTGGCCAGTTATTTATGGCAAGTACGTGACACGTTGGCGAAGTTTCGGTATTCGCCCGATACGACAAATTTCGGTTTAGAACCTTTTATCGTGTCGTATTTAATTTGTCATCACCATATCTTATATCATATGATATAAGACCTGAATGTACTCATAAATATGAGTTAAGTATAGTGGTGTGACGTTAACGTACGTACGTAAGATATATAACGTGTCGGTAGTACGTTGGAATACATGTGTATGTGCCTTTTATTAAAAAATCTGAAAATATATAGTGTATATATATAAAAGGCGTGTGAAATTAAATGTGGGGAGGAGGAGAAGACTTTCCTTCCTTAGCCTTGTTGCATTTGTGCCTTTTCCAAATGAATCTTCCTTTAATGAACTACTTAGTTTATTAAACTAAGTACTTTACTTAATGAACTACTTTAGTTCATTAATGGTGGCACCTGAAAATAGTATAAACTCAACAAATGTTCGCCATATGATGTAAGCTTTAATGCTTCATGGCTCGTTAGTACGGCAACATAATATATAAGCTAAATAAGGCAAGTAATGACAAGTTATCATGCATACATGTACACGTTTATATATATATATCATGCCCGTTTTATCTTATGCTCGTTTTTGTGCACATTTAAATCATGTATTTGAAAATCACTCAAACCCTTTTTTTCTCAACAATGCCTTGGAGACAGCTGCATTCATTTTGAATCGTGTACCATCTAAAGCGGTTGAAAAGACACCATATGAGATGTGGACTAGTAAGAGACCCAGTTTGTCTTTTCTTAAGATTTGGGGTTGTGAAGCTTATGTGAAAAGATTAATGTCAGATAAGCTAGCTCCAAAATCTATCAAATGTATTTTTGTGGGGTATCCTATAGAAACTAAAGGGTACTATTTCTATATTCCCTCAGAGCACAAAGTGTTTGTTGCTCGAAATGGAGTCTTTTTGGAAAAGGAGTTTCTCTCCAAGAGAACAAGTGGGAGTATAGTACAACTTGAGGAAACTCAAGTTCCACAAGATATCGTTGAACCGTCTTTAGAGACGATTTCAGAACCACAAACAGTTGTGGAGCCTGAAAATGTAACACAAGTCCAATGCAGATCTGATAGGATACATCGTCAGCCAGAGAGATACGGATTTCTTGTGACTGATGATAGTGAAGTTATGCTCATAGATCAAGATGAGCCTACTTCCTATCAGGAAGCTGTGTCAGGTCCAGATTCAGATAAATGGCTTGGAGCCATGAATTCTGAGATGCAATCCATGTTTGATAACCAAGTTTGGTCTTTACTTGATCCTCCAGAGGGTATTAAGACTATTGGTTCAAATGGGTTTTCAAGAAGAAAACTGACATGGATGGAAATGTGCAAACCTACAAAGCAAGGCTTGTGGCTAAAGGTTTCAAGCAAACTCATGGTATAGACTATGATGAAACCTTTTCTCCAGTAGCTATGCTTAAGTCTATTCGAATTCTCCTTGCCATTGCAGCATACTATGATTATGAGATATGGCAAATGGATGTCAAAACTGCTTTCCTTAATGGAAATTTACTCGAGGATGTGTACATGACACAACCTGAGGGTTTTGTAAATCCTGAGAATTCAAAGAAGGTTTGCAAGCTTCAAAGGTCCATCTATGGATTGAAGCAAGCATCTCGAAGCTGGAATCTTCGTTTTGATGAAACAGTTAAGAACTTTGGTTTCATCAAGAATGAAGATGAACCTTGTGTTTACAAGATGGTCAGTGGGAGTGCAGTAGTGTTTCTGGTCTTATATGTGGATGACATATTGCTTATTGGGAATGATATCCCTACCTTGCAAAAGGTTAAGGCTTGGTTAGGGAATTGATTTTCAATGAAGGACTTGGGTGAGGCTACCTATATCCTTGGTATCAAGATCTATAGAGATAGATCTAAAAGGATAATAGGCTTGAGTCAGAGTACATACATAGATAAAATATTGAAAAGGTTCAACATGCAAGAGTCCAAGAAAGGATTCCTGCCTATGTCTCATGGCATTCATCTTAGCAAGAATCAATGTCCTCAGACATCTGATCAGCGAGATCGAATGAATAAAATTCCTTATGCTTCTGCTATAGGATCGATCATGTATGCCATGTTATGTACTAGACCAGATGTCTCATATCCATTGAGCACAACAAGTAGATATCAAGCTGACCCTGGTGAAGGTCACTGGACAGCTGTCAAGAATATTCTTAAGTACCTCAGAAGGACTAAAGATGTATTCTTGGTTTATGGAGGTTTGGATGACGAGTTAGTTGTAAATGGTTACACAGATGCTAGCTTCCAAACCGACATAGATGATTTCAGATCGCAGTCTGGTTTTGTATTCACATTGAATGGTGGAGCTGTTAGTTGGAAGAGTTCAAAACAAAGCACTGTGGCTGATTCTACAACAGAGGCTGAGTATATAGCAGCATCAGATGCAGCTAAAGAAGCAGTTTGGTTGAAGAAGTTCATCACTGAGCTAGGAGTGGTACCTAGCATTGCAAATCCTGTGGACATTTATTGTGACAACAATGGTGCCATAGCACAAGCCTAGGTCTCATCAGAGATCTAAACATATACTCAGACGCTACCATCTCATTCGAGACATCATCGATAGAGGAGATGTCAAGATATGCAAAGTTGACACAAACGATAACATAGCGGATCCATTGACTAAGCCTCTCTCACGGGTCAAGCATGATCAGCACACTAGATCTATGGGTCTCAGATATTTGTAGGCCTAGTGCAAGTGGGAGATTGTTAGTGTATGTGCCCTAGGCCATGATTTGGATATTTATGTTATGCATTTATTATTAATAAAAGAGGTTTTATTATCATTATTGTTGGTTAGTATGTTACACAATTTTGATATATGTCCCTGATTCATTATTGTTATGGAGATAAAATAATTTATAATCAGTATGAGTATTGATTTGATAATCATGAGATGATTATGTGTATGGTGATACGAATCAATCTCATAGATACTTGTTAGAGAACAGTGTATTGGATAGACCCATCATGAGATTGCTACATAGATTAGCGTCATAAGTAAATCTCATGATAGTCATGTTTTAATCCTTTGACTTGAGATTGTCATAGTTTCCAACATAAGGACTATTATATTTTGACATGATCAAACGTTATCCGTAACTGGATAATAATAAAGGTCATGGTTGAATGTGATAGAAATTATGTAGAGGATATTGAACAATCAAGATGGAATTTGTCCCTCTCTTTTGAGAGAGATATCTTTGGGCCCCTCGATTAGTGAGACTGTGAAATGCATGGCCGTGCTCAAATGAATTGATAGTGTGATCAATATCATTTGTTTTATCAGTCTACTTAGAGATCGAGTAATCATATGTTTGAACTATATAAGTATGACGCTGACCATGACTTATGTTCAAACTAGATATCGTGTGACAAAGGGATTAATGCATGTACTATTATTATGCTAGTTGGACTTTACTCGTATTAATTGGGTAGTCGTAATGCCTTGCTAGAGGCCAATTACGACTTCTTGGTTTAACAGCGATTTAATCAACTGCCAATTAATATAGGCCTATCGGGTCATACACAAGAATGCGTATGGCTGAGATTAATAATATTAATAATATTAATATTGGATATTAATTATTATTATTATTGTTGTTGTTTTTTAATATTAATAATATTAATATTGGATATTAATTATTATTATTATTAATTTCGTTTTTTTATGTATATATTTACGTCATCGGATAATAACAGAGAATCCATATTTGATATGGATTTTGATTGGTTTTATCTAATCCTAACAGAATCCGTATCTGGTACGGATTTTGATAGCATTAACAAATCCGATCAGGAATCGGATTTTGATATCTATATATATGTACGGAGCATGGTGTATCTTGTACACCACACAACCAGTAAAAACGAAAGGGCAAGAATCGTTTTTGTGAAAACCGAATTCTTCAGCCGCGCCGTTTGAAGAGCTAGCACTCCAGACGGAAGCGTTCGTGTGGATACCGACAGAGGGTGATCGTAGTTTCGCACCTCTTCCATCTGCAGATTTCGAATCTACGGAGGTACTTTTGTTTTTTTTGTCGAATTAAACGAACAACATGGATGCCTATTGAGGATTGTGGCTGCTGGAGCAATGGATACATTGTAACAGTAGTTGGTTTAAATACATGAAACCTAAAAAATACACGAAACCTTAAAAACTTGAAAAATACGCAGACCCGAAATATTTATACTTGTCAAGTTTGTGGGTATACATGATACACGATATGAAATCTGACATATACAGGTTTGGGTATATACTTCCATTCATGTGAAGCAAATGGATAAAGGTATAGATCTGGTACTTTGATAGCCGAAACCTGAAAAAGACGAAACATAAAACATAAAACACAATATGTTTGCTACCTTTAACACATAGTGGGTTTATATCTTCAATTTATCTTTAATTCTTTGGATATAGACGTGTATGAATGCATCTGTGAGTGAATAGTAAGCGCTTCTCCTTATATCTTTATATGTTTATGTTGATTTGAGCAACATAGTCGTATTATAGGAATGGCCTTATTTTATTTATGTTGTTCAAAACTCTTTATAAAGCTGTCATCTTTTCAAAAGTTGAACATTTCGCTCTCTATAAGTGTAGTTGGATGCACTTGTATGGCTTTGGAAGCATAAATTTGTGAGCAAGTTTGTGTGCAATAATTGGTTAAGGTTCAGCTCGGAACGGCACTATACAGTATACTGTTAGCACAGCCTTTCTTTATTCTAATTTGTGTCGATATTGAAGAATTTGGAATTTCATTCAACTTAAAAACAAATTTACAATGGTTCTCTCTTATATAGGAGTCTTTTTCTACCTCTAACTATTTTAATTTCCCATTTGTATAGTGGTTACTGTTTATTTACAACGTTTTCTAATGTTCACAAAGGTAACGGCTGTTAGTGTATGTGTCATAGGCCATGATTTGGATGTTTATGTTATACATTTGTTATTTATAAAGAGGTTTTATTATCATTATTGTTAGTTAGTATGTTACACAATTGTGATATATGTCCCTGGTTCATTATTGTTATAGAGATAAAATAATTTATAACCAGTATAAGTATTGATTTGATAATCATGAGTTGATTATGTGTATGGTGATACAAATCAACCTCATAGATACTTATTAGAGAACATTGTATTAGATAGACCCATCATGAGTTACTACATGGATTAGCGTCATAAGTAAATCTCATGATAGTCATGTTTTAATCCTTTGACTTGAGATTGTCATAGTTTCCAACATAAGGACTATTAAATTTTGACATGATCAAACGTTATCCGTAACTAAATAATAATAATAATAAAGGTCATGATTGAGTATGATAGAAATTATGTAGAGGATATTTAGAAGTCGAGACAGAATTTGTCCCTCTCTTTTGAGAGAGATATCTTTGGGCCCCTCGATTAGTGAGACTGTGAAATACATTGTCGTGCTCAAATTAATTGATAATGTGATAAATATCATTTGTTTTGACAGTCTACTTAGAGATCGAGTAATCATATGTTTGAACAATATAAGTATGACGCTGACGATGACTTATGTTCAAACTAGATATCATGTGACAAAAGGATTAATGCATGTGCTATTATTAGGCTAGTTGGACTGTACTCGTATTAATTGGGTAGTCGTAATGCCTTGCTATAGGACAATTACAACTTGTTGGTTTAATAGAGATTTAACCAACTGCCAATTAATATGGGCTTATCGGGTCATTGTGTATATGCTGATATTAATAATATTAGTAATAGTAATATTAGATATTATGTATTATTATTATTACTTTCGTTTATATATACATATATATATATGCACGTATATATATCATTGGGTAATAACAATAGAATCCATATCTGCTATGGATTTTGATTCGTCTTATCTTATCCTAAAGAATCCGTATTTGATACGGATTATGCTTGGCATTAACCAATCCGATCTGAAATCGGATTTTGATGTTTATATGTATGTGTATATCCTGGTGTATCTCGCAATAGACAGAACATAACAGGAAAAAAACCAGAGCCGTTTTTGGAGAAAACGAGTTCTCTGAGCCATGCCGTTTCAAGAGCTACTACTCCGGACGGAAGCATTCTTGTGGATACCGACAGAGGGTGTTCGTGTCATCGCACCTCTTTCGTCTACGGATTTGAAATCTACAGAGGTAATTTTTGAGTTTCTTTCATCGAACTAAACGAACAACATGGATCCTTGGTAGGAAATTGGCGATCAAGTTTTGTTTTTCCGCTGTGTGTTTTTGGCAGTGATCTTGTCTGTTTCCTAACAGTGGTATCAGAGACACTTGTTGTTTTCATTTAAATCAATTATATCATGCTTATGTGATTATATGTTTTCTGTTTTCGTATGGCATGATATGTATAAAACCCTAATTCAAATTTCATTTGATGAGAAGAGATTGGTGTTTTCAAATCGTTTTCATGAGATGATATAACCTAGATTATTGTAAATGGCAGAATTCGTTTGTCATGTGATGACTAAAACAATTCGGTTTATATCAGATATAAACATACAATAATGATTCTGTCAGGATTGATCCATATTTCGTGAGACAGATTATCAATTCGATTGATGATTCTGTTTTTGGGTTTCAAATGGCAGAATATCAATTCGATTAATAATTCTGTTTTCAGGTTTCAAATGGCAGATTATCAATTTGATTAATGATTCTGTTTTAGGATTTCGAATGACAACTATCGATTTGATCGATGCTTCTATAAGGGTTTACATGTATTCAAAACAGTAAGATTGTTAATAAGATTAACACATCTGTTTTAGAAATTCGAAGAGAAAATTATCAATTCGATTGATGCGTACGCCCTATAATTCGTTACCGTGATATTAAGAATGTCTATATTTATTTGTTATAATATGTTTGTGTAAGATATATTATAAATTGTTTGATGTCTTTGCATGATGCATAGCATGGCCTTAGGACCTATGTGATTGACTTAGTCATATTTCTGTTTTGGGTATTCACGGCTTGCGTGCCGTTGCTGTTTTTGTTGTATTTTATTTTACAAGTAGTTAGGTTTTCTTTATTATTGTGATAAATGAAGAATCAAGCTACCAAAGTGGTGATGGCGACACATACCAAGGACGAGTGGATTCCATGGAGATGGAGGCGCGAGCTCAAGATTAGAAGATATGTATCATTGCAAATGTTGTAATAGGAAGTCTGTCACATAGAGTTTCCTTTATGATCTTCATTTGGTCTCTTGAAGATCATATTTAGTTCGGCCTTCCTATGTCACATTTACATATTTATCATTTGGCATGAGATGCGTGGATGATAAATTATATATGCATATAGGATGCTATGATATAATGATATGCAATTAAAGAAATAAACTAAGTTGAACCCTCATTAATAATTTAAGTCTTGATGCCATCCATGTCTTAGAAACTTACTAAAACTGGGATTGTATTAAAATAGGTATTGCCAAAGCAATGTGCTTTAAACATTCCTAGCTACGTAGGATGAGTAATAGTGTTACTCATGTTTGAATTAGTTAGACTTAATTGGGCTATCAAGATGGTTTTGGGCCTAAGGCATTAGATGGAATCTAATGTACAATGATATATGATGTCATTATTCCATAAATTCTAGGAGTTGCATGAGATGTAATTGGTAAAGAAGTTACCTACCTAAATACTTAATTTTAGGCGTCATGTCAAAGCTGAGTTTAGAATTAAGTCAAATATAGATCTTAGCTCACTAAAATATTTCTTTAGAGGGTCATGTTTTAGTGGGAGTTTTATAAATTTTAACCTCATTATTGATAAAGTATTACTTTGCATATTTTGTAGGCTGCTAATAACAATTCTACCTTATCATTGCAATCTATCCTTGAGAAGGAAAAACTGAAAGAATGTGGGACTAATTTTGTTGACTGGTTTCGAAACTTGAGAATTGTTCTCAAGCAAGAAAAAAACTCCTACGTGATCGATGACCCTGTCCCTGTACCCCCTCCTACCGATGCTTCTGTTGCTGCTAGGAGTAAGCACAAGGAGCATGTGGAAGATTCAAATGGCATAGGATGTCTTATGTTGGCAACTATGTGTCCAGGACTTCAGAATGACTTGGAACATTTAGAGGCTTATGAGATGAGTGTGCATCTCAAACAAGCATTCCAACAACAGGCTAGGTAGGATAGGTTTGACACCGCTGTTGTACTATTTGACTGTAAGATGTCTGAAGGTGAATCTATTAGCGCTCATGTTTTAAAGATGAAAGGCTATATAGATCACCTTGCAGGACTTGGATATCCCTTGACTTTGGAATGTAGGATCTGCAAGGCACCACTAGAAGGGGGAATTGAATAGATGGTGCGGAAAGTGTGGTTTTTAAAATTTCTTTAAACTTGAATAATTCAAGTTCTGAAAACAGATTCTGTTTTCAGGACCTGTTTTAAAACGTTTTTAAAACCAGGTTAGAGGTCTCTAAAAATTATGAAATTTTGAGAGAACTTAGCCTCAGATGTTATGAGGATCCCCTAAAAAATTTCAAATAAAAATTCAACCTTTAACCCCTTCAAAAACCGTTGGTAATCAGATTGTGCAAATCTGCCAGAAACGGTAGATGGTTTTGAAAAATTCATTCCTATTTGTGTGAACGTCCAAATGCTCTGAAAATTTGACCACTAACTCTTTATATACTATATTTAAATACGTTGAAACAGTTTTGGAAAATTCTTTTGGGAAGTAAGTCAACTACAATCAAAGTCTCAACCTTTGCAAGCCTTTGATGTTTGATTGACTTATACTTATCCAAAAGGGTTGAAACTTGCGCCAAATTAACCCTAGAACGTATAAGTATATTTATGAAAATTTTCGTAATTTTTGAAAATCGTTTACTATTTTTTACGAATGCGAACACGAAGAGTAAACAGTGCAGTAACTGAAAAGTAAATGCAGAAAGTAAATGGCACCAAGAATTTTATACTGGTTCGGTTATAAACAACCCACTCCAGTCTTCAAGGAACACCTTCCTTGGTTCACACTAATCACACACACGCAGTACATCTTACTGCAGGGTTGATAGAGTTACACCTTAACTCCAACCCTTTACAAACCTTGTATTGTAAGTACAATTCTCACGAACACCACCACCTTGCTAGAATGAAGATTGATCACACCTTGATCAATCTTTTACAAAGATATATGAATGGTGGTTTATCTCAAGTCTATTCAAGATTGAAAGAATATGAATACAATAGGCTTACAAGAAGAAAGAAAGAAAGAGAATGTAGAAGAAGAAGAGCTTGGCTTTTTGATCTCTTTGAAATGCAATGCTTGTAGTTGTTTTTGTTTGATCTCCTCTCTTCTCTTTTAACCTTGCAGCCGTCCACTTAGGGCTTCTCCCCTTCTTGAAAATTTTCTTTTAAGTCCTTGAGAGAGTGTAAGACATCATTGTGACAAGGCCTTGCTTACTTGGCAACTTCTCATTGGATGATCATTTAGCCTTTGCTTACTTGTCACCTCCTTATTGGTTCAACATTGTCATCATGATGACATGGAAAAAATCTGAGATATACACTTTAACATGTGCCAAAAATCAATTAAAAAATATTCCATAATTTAAGAAATACACCATAATTTGCAAGACAATAAAATTCTTCCATAACCTATGCAAATGTCGGCCATTAAGGTGTCTTGCCATGCTGAATTTTCAGCATGTGCAACCTTCCATTTCTTTTAAAATAATACCAATTATTCCTTGATTTTTCATCATAAAAATTAATCAACAATATATGGCAAGTATTGCTACCAATTAAGAAATGAACTTGGACACAAAAAGGCTTAAGAATTCGGCCACACCATGTACACATGCTGAAAAATTTTCAACATGTGTGATATGTAGAGATATCACAATTTATTTATTTAAATTATATTCAAAACCTTACCATATCTTCTTCCAATTAATCACCTAATAAAAGATGACAAAATATATCACATTTAATAAGCAAAATTCGCCCAGCTTAAGGTTAGTATGCTGAAATTTTCAGCATGTGACATAATAGAAATATATGTCGAATTCTTACCATTTGTAGCTTTTCTCTTCAATTTACCAACAATGTATGATTGATCCTTGACCAATCAATATGCCAACAAAGCTCCACATGTGCTCCAAATCAGCTGTATGTGACGTTATATGATGTGTATACATGTGCTGAAATTTATTTTTGTTAACTTTGTAAAATAGTGCACATTTAATAATACACACATGTAATATTCCAATCAGCCCTTAATTTAAATTTCTAGAAAACTTTAAGATGTATATCATATGTAAAAAGTGTCTAGATACGTGTCACATGATGTACAAGAAAAACGTTCCATGTTATGTGCGTAGAAAACCGAATTTTCGATATTTATCGATTACCCGATTTTTCTCTAATTTAAATTCCAACTTTTGCACATGTTATATATATTATGTTATACATAATATATATAATATATACTTTAAATCACAGCACTTGGCTGGCTTAAAGTGATACCATTAGCATGTGACAAAATTAAACTTGGAATCTTCATATTTTGGCTTTAATGTGGGGTGATTTGTGTGTGCCAACATGGAAATTATTTTTGGCTGAACATATCATGTATGGCACGAAATTTACATCAATTTTTGATCTATATGGGCTGGCCATTTATTTATGGCAAGTATGTGACACGTTGGCGAAGTTTCGGTATTCGCCCGATACGACAAATTTCGGTTTAGAACCTTTTATCGTGTCGTATTTAATTTGTCATCACCATATCTTATATCATATGATATAAGACCTAAATATACTTATAAATATGAGTTAAGTATAGTGGTGTGACGTTAACGTACGTACGTAGAATATATAACGTGTCTGTAGTACATTGGAATACATGTGTATGTGCCTTTTTCAAAAAAATCTGAAAATATGTATAATATATGTATATATGGCGTGTACATTAATGGATGGAGAGGAGGAGAAGACTTTCCTTCTTTAGCCTTGTTGCCTTTGTGCCTTTTCCAAATGAATCTTCCTTTAATGAACTACCTAGTTTATTAAACTAAGTACTTCACTTAATGAACTAGTTGAGTTCATTAATGGTGGCACCTGAAAATAGTATAAACACAACAAATGTTCGCCATATGATGTAAGCTTTAATGCTTCATGGCTCGTTAGTACGGCAACATGATATATAAGCTAAATAAGGCAAGTAATGGCAAGTTATCATGCATACATGTACACATTTATGTATGTATACGTTTATACTTATATATATATATATGCTTTCAAATTGCTTATTTTGAAATCACTCAAACCCTCTTATCTCTACAATCTCCCCCTTTTGATGATTTTCAAAATAATTTGTGTACATGATTTAAATACTATATCTCCTCCTTGAGTCGTGCGCAAATTTGAAATTTGAATTTCGAATTTCAAATC